>OX457053.1:18446353-18508853 GCA_949752735.1 Lumbricus terrestris | reverse complement strand
CAACAACAACAACAACAACAGATGAATGTGCGCCATAGGTAATGTCAAAGCACGCGCAATGCCGTGTATACATAAATAATTAATAATGTATGATATAAATTATTGCAGACCAACGACCAGGTAATCAAATGAGGACCAAAAGTATAAAAATTCGACATTTAATTTAATGCATGAAACAAGAATGGAAAAATTGAATAGACCGCATTTTTACGTGTAGACTACACTGTTAAAAAAAATCGTGGAAATTTCCACTAAAGTTGGTGGTCCACAAACAACACCCTAGGGTGGAAATATTTCCACCCTTTAACAAGGGTGGTCCAGTTCCACCCATGACTTTTGGTGGCAAATTCCATCATGACTGGGAAGTTTCCACCGTATCTGAAAGGTGGAAAATGCCGCCCCTCTTAGGAAATTTCCATCTTTGCCCAGTGGTGGAAAAAGCCACTCCATCTTTGGAAATTTACACTTTGGCTCAATCGTGGAGAACACCATTAGTTCTTTGGAAACTTCCATCTTTGCTCAATCGTGGAGAAAACCATCAATTCTTTGGAAAATTCCATCTTAGCTCAATCGTGGAGAAAACCATTAATTCTTTGGAAATTTCCATCTGCGCTCAATCGTGGAGAAAACCATTAATTCTTAGGATATTTCCATCTTGGCTCAGTGGTGGAAATAACCAATGATTCTTTGGAAACTTCCACTTTGGCTCAATGGTGGAAATTGCCATTCCTACTTTAGAAATTTCCACTTTGGCTCACAGGTGGAAAATGCTACTTCTTCCTTGGAAACTTCCACGTTGACTCATTATGGAATATGCCACTCCTTCTGTGGAAATCTCCACTTAAGCTCACTATTGGAAATTTCCACTCGTTTGGGTGGTGGTGCTATAAAACTATTTCAAGGGTTTGCCTGACCTGCACGTCAAATATGCAAGAGAAATCATATTCACAATATTTAATGACAGAAAACGGTCATAGCTGTATAATTTGAAAAGCTTCATATAAACAATTAGCCTGCATGCACAAAGGGAAACCAAGCGAAATCCTATTACAGAAAATGCTGTAAAAATTAAACTGTTCAAAGGAATTATGCTACAGCCATCATACAAAACCATCAACTGGCTTAAAACTATTATTATTCCACATTAATTGATTCTGACATCATACAATTACATCTTATCAGGTACCCAGTGGATAATCCTATAAGACTTACATATTTATATGAATCTTGATGAATAATTAGATATGATTCTGAAATGGTGCAATGCTTCATATCAGTGATCAATAAACAAATAACAAAACTTTGCTGCATAATTATTATTAACAAATATTTTGCCCTCGAGAAAAATTATAAATTTATTACATATACAAAATATTTGTACATCATGCGCAGCAGACGTGATTTTAATAAATTCATCAGTACTGTTCCATTACAGTCTTTATTTCAAAATACATGTAGACTAGTGAGGAAATGAAAATTGGACTTTAAGCTGTAACGTCAACTATAAAACTGGCATTTGTAGAACGAAGTCAATACTGACGATCCATATCATTGAACAGTGTAGCATACTGTAAGGCTATTCAGTCCAAAACTTCTATATCGTCATTATCATAATGCATAAAACAACAATAAAATTCAGTCCGAAATCTGGAAACAGGTAGACAAGTTGAAACAGAAGCGTCTTATTATCAGCTCTGAATAATATTCCAACTGAGAGAATGCGCAATCAGAGTGGTGTTTATCAAGGCCGTAGCTAGGGGGGTGTTTTGGGTGTTTGAACACCCCCCGAAATGGAAAATGTGAAACATAATATAATGCATTTACGAGCATATGACGTAAAAAACATGAAATAAAACCATGAAAACACCCCCCAAATGAAAACTGTAGTTTGTTGGGAAGGGAAATTGGTGAAACACCCCCCGAAATAAAATCCTGGCTACGGCCTTGGTGTTTATAGTTCATGCTGCGGAACGTTGCTGATTGTCTGTAACTTTGAAGTGAAGCTTGGAACAGTTGATGGAGAATTCCGGCCCTGTCATTTTGAGTTTTTTCCTCACGTGTTTATAAGTGCTGCAGCAGAAACACCAACACCACAAGTCAGCCACGAACATCATAGCTGTATTATGAGCCTCTCGCAAAATCCACCACTTCAAATGTGGCATACCAGTAATGGTATATGTAAGAATACTAAACTTTAATAGAATTATTAGATCTATGCAGGAAAGTAGAACGCAACATCATAATGTATATTCGTTTAATTCAATAAAACAACAGACAGAACGCTGTAGGTTTACATTAACAGAACGGCTGCTTAAAGCTTATGGTCAAAATAGTTAGTACATGTTTTTGAATAACATTCTTGGGATAAAGTTTAACGAGTCTTTATTGGGGAGGATGAAATTGTGAGCCCTTTCTCTAAAGTTATAAAATGGATCACGTTGTAGTGGAAAGAGGTTCGGAGGACATGAAGTTCATTTCCCAGAACAGCTTTGAAAAGCACCTTATCAGCCTCTTGAGTTAAAGTTTCTGCTGTGAGTGTATTAGGATGTAAGTAGCCGGCTCGTCTAAGTTTGTTCATGAGGCCCTCAAGACGGGATTTGTCCAATCCACTAGCAAGACCCCACCATGCAGGAGAGGTATACATAACTCTTGATATGATAGTAGCTCTAGTAATAGTTTGTAGCTCTTGTATGGATGCCCCATGAGCCTTGAGGGTTCTGATGGAATAGAGTGAGGCAGTACCAGAGCAGATAATCTTATTGATGTGGTCTGTAATTGTTAATTTCTCTCCAATAAGAACTCCCAATGCCTTGATGGATTTTGTACGGGAAACTCCAGAGATGGATGGATGGGCTGAGAGTGAGCTCTTGTTGCGTCTGATAATAGGAATTTCGCGTGTTTTGTCAGAATTGATCCGCAAGTTCTTTCCTTTGGACCAGTTGGCGATGTGCTGGAGTTCATCTGTTGCAGTAGATAAGTGATTGGAGCCAATAAAGAGATAGGAATCGTCAGCATATTTAGAGAGTCGGTTCTGGGAATGAAGAGGGTGGAGGTCGGATGTACCTACTATGAAGTCAGCGGGGCCTATAACAGATCCCTGAATGACAACTGGCGTTGATGGTTATAGAAGTAGATGAAACTCCTTTGAAGCGAGTTGAGTGTTTTCTGCCATGTAGGTAGTTGAAGAGCCAGTTGTAGATACAATCTGGAATGTTCAAGGATGCTAATAAGCTTCTTATTGCAGAGTGTTTGATAGAATCAAATGCTTTTGAGTAGTCCATAGAGATTATAACAATATGATCGTTACTCTTGAGTAGACCCGAAGCGTGATGTATAATGGATATCAGAGCAGCGGTGGTCATGCCAGTTGGTCGAAAGGCATAATGGTCATGAAGAGACATCGGTTCATGCATATCAACAAAACTAGGATATAGGCAGGTGTGGACAACAATACGTTTCACTATCCGAGAGAGCACCGCTAGCACAGAGAGCAGGCGGTAGTCAGATAACAAGGTTGGATTGGTGGTCTTTGCCTTAGGATATATAATGGCTTCTTTCCATTGCTTTGGAACAAAGGAGACTGCAAGAGATTGATTAATGAGAGAAGCCAGTATGTACGCGTAGCCTGAAGCTGTAAGCCTGAGAAACCAAGCTGGAAGGCCATCACGTCCCTCTGCTGTATGATGGAGGTGGTCAAGGCTGTAAAAAATGCTCTGTTCATTTGTAAAGACTTTGTTGGTTTTAGCGGTATGTTTCAGTATATAGAGGCTCAAGGTAGTTTGTATCATTGGAAGCAGCAGCAAAATACTGACTTAGTTCGTCCGCACTAGGTGAGTCATGATTAAGCTGTGAGGATGTTTTCTTAGTGATATGGTTGACTTTCTGCCAAAGTCCTTTGACTCCGTCATTAGCGCTAGCTTTGATGAAGAATGTCGAGTGTGCTTTGGATATAGCTTTAGCGACCTGAAGAGTAATTGCCTCAGCTTTTTCAATTTTTCCCTTGCGCATCAGCCTGTTCTTGGTGCGAAGCATAGTTTAATGTCTGGAGTGATGCATGCCGGATCTTTAGATGTGATGGTAATAGATCGGTGAGGGTAGTTCGTGTCGAGGCGATTGATGGTATCATGATAAAAGAGATCCCATGCTTCCTGTAAGTCATTAGAATCATCTAGGTTCAAATCAATTGTTTCCAAGCCACGTAAAGTTCTATCATGTTGTGCAGGTGATCTTCTACGATATGTTAACTGTGTATGCTGTTTACCTCGGTCAACCATGCACATCTTGCCAGTTGCAATGATTGCTTTATGGTCAGAACGTACCGTAGAGGATATAACTTTGATGTTGTAAATGTCAGGCTCAGAGACCATGAACTGATCTAGGATGTTAGTTCCACGAGTTGGCACAAATACTGTAGGTTGTAGTCCAGTTCGCACAGTCACTTCTGCAATGTCAAGACTGTTGAAGTCACCTCCCAGGAGTGTGACGGCTCTGTCATCTTCGTGGATGATTTCATCCACCGATTTCTCCAGCCAAGTAAGAAGAGTGCTAGAAAGGTATTTTCGGGCATGGTGGATGATAGAGTGCTGCAACGTATGCTGGGCTGGTGTTTGATTGAATTTTTATCCATAAAAGTTTGAGATCTTCAGGCATTCCAGTAGCTAGCCAAGGATAAGCCTTTATGGGTTCTCGGATGTAGATAGCAACCCCGCCGCCCCTCCTTTTTTCCTGCCTCGTCTGAATGTCTGGAATCATTGGATTTTTCAAACTTCCTCTTGGTAGTGAGCCTTTAAGTGAGTTTCGGATATTATGGCAAGGTCGAGGTCATATCCATGTAGTTCAGCTCCAAGATGGTCAAGGGCGTCTTTTTAGCCAGCGATCGAGCGTTAAATACGAGTGTGCTATAAATAATTGGAAGAGTGACAGTCGGCATATAAGGAATCTTGACAGTAGACCGGATACTTGGCTGCAGAGTTGGTTGGTGAAACGTGCAACAGTCGATCGTGATTAAGTTAGGTCGGTGTTCAATGAACTTCATCTGCGTGGATGGGCTCTGCCCGGTGGATGGGCAACGCAGGGGCGAGATGACAACTGGTATGGGCGATTGGGAGGCAGGGAACATCTTAGCTCTAACAGACCTCCCGCCTCTTCGACTCCTAAAACGTCGCAGCAGTCCAAGTAGTTTTACCTCGTGCCACACGGCCGTCGAAATAACATTTGAAGCTGGCGATGGTCGTAGGAGACGCATAGTTTTGCTGTCATAAAGTAGACGTGAGTGCGTAGTGTATGTAGTGCGGCTAATTTCCATAATTTCGTAAGAGTTTATGCAGTTGAAGAATTGGTGGAATAATAATGATGGTAGGTTACAGAATAATTTATGATTTAATTTAATTTTTACAATGCTGATAATGTAATGTAATTAGGAATTGCTATAGCACCGAAGAAAAAGAGAGTCATATTTAAAAAAACAGCGATCCAGAAAGAAGAATCCCAATGAGAGCGGAAGAAAGGAAAAAGAATTCAATAAAGAGGGTCATTGGACCTTAGCTTATTGAATTCTGTTCTCACTAAGGAGGTCCAGTGACAGTAGAGAATCGAGTTCGAGCAATTTTGTTCCCAGCTCTTGGGATAAGCAAGTCTGAACTGTTCAGAGAACGGAGCGGTTAAAGAGAAGATACAAAAGAAGGAAAAATATATCTCGGAGATAATTTGGCTAAAATCACACAATATCTATCACTATGACTTTCAAGCACATGGATATCTAACGCATGGTGGCTAGCTACCCGTGCCTCAGATTCACAGTTTGATGTGACTTTTCGCGCATTAAAATTTATTCAATAATAATAGTAATACTAATTACAATAATAATAATGATGATGATAATAATAATAATAATAATAATAATAATTGCGACCAAGTCTTCGTGAAGCTTGATTTTGCAAACGCATTTAACACCCTGCGAAGTGATGTCATGCTTCGGGCAGTCCATGACACAATCCCGGAGCTCTACGCGTTCATCCACCAGTCCTACTCGGCGGATTCCATGCTTCAGTTTGGTCAATTCGTGGTGAAGTCACAGATGGGTCCGCAGCAAGGAGATCCTTTGGGTCCCTTGCTGTTCTGCCTGCCGTTGCAGCCTACCCTCCGGTCGCTGCGCTCTCAATTTAGGCTGGGTTTCCTAGATGATCTCTCGCTCGGTGGAACAATTGAAGAGGTGCGACAAGACCTTGCCAAGATTAATGAACTGGAGGTATCACTCGGTATTAACCTGAGCGGACAGAAATGTGAGTACTCATCGGAGTCTGAGCTCACGGGTGAAGAATTTGAAGGCTTCCAACGGGTGAGAAGTGACTCGCTGACCCTTCTTGGTGCCCCACTGTTCAAGGGCAGGGCTTTGGATGAGGCGCTCCTCAAACACAGCGACTCGTTGGCCCGGGCGGTGAGTGACCTCGCCTGCCTCCAGGCACAGGCGGCACTGATGATGCTGCGCTCATGCTTTGGAGCGGCGAAACTTATGTATCTTCTTTGAGCAGCACAGTGTTGGGGTCATCCTATGCTTGAGAAAATGGATACCCAGATGAGAGATGGGCTAGAAGAGATCCTTAACATCAAGCTCAGCGAAATACAATGGAAGCAAGCCACACTCCCGATCAAAGACGGAGGAACCGGGGTCAGACTTGTGTCGATGCTGGCATCTTCAGCTTACATAGCGTCAGCTGCGTCGACCAAGTCGCTCGTTGCAACCGTGCTCAATTCGGAGGAGTGGAGCGATGCCTTCTTGGAAGAAGTCATGGAGGCCCGCAGAACAACGTTACCGGGTGGACTTGAGTCGACCTCGGCCTGTCAGAAGGTCTGGGACAGACCCCTCATAGATATAGACAAGGCGGCAGTGTGGTCTTCCAACAGCGACCCACTCAACCAGGCGAGGCTGGGCGCAGTTACATCGCCCCATGCCGGAGATTGGCTTCTGGCTGTACCAGTGATCTCCTGCGGGCTAGGCCTGAGCAACGAGGCCGTGAGGGTAGCGATTGGCCTTCGGCTGGGCCTCGACCTCTGCTCGCCGCATCAGTACCACCAGTGCAGGGAGATCGTGGATCCAGGAGGTCATCATGGACTAGTCTGCAGGCGATCGACCGGGAGAGCAGCGCGTCATTTCGCAGTGAACGACATTATCTGGAGAGCTCTTACGAAAGCGAACATCCCAAGTTCGAAGGAACCACCGGGTCTGATTCGGAGTGACGGCAAGAGACCAGATGGAGCCACGCTGGTCCCCTGGGCGAGGGGCAAGTACGTCGCTTTCTACCATTCACACTTACGCTGCCTCATACGTCCATTTGACGTCAACATCGCCAGGAGGGGCGGCTGAACTTGCCGCGGACCGGAAGCAGACCAAATATTCATCCCTCCCTGCTACTCACGAGTTCGTTCCTGTGGCCGTAGAATCACTGGGCCCCATCAACCGCGTAGGCCCCGAGTTCTTGGTAGAGTTGGGGCGCCGAATGACCGCCGTCTCAGGTGACCCTCTGGAAACCGTGCACTTGTTCCAGCAGCTATCCATTTGCACGCAAAGATTTAATGCAATAGCATTTAGAGGCACGTTCGCACAACGCACCGAGGACGAGGACCACTAACGTCATAGAATAGAGCCATAAATCCTGAGGGATCATAAATACCTCGGGTAAAAAAAAAATAATAATAATAAAAATAATAACTTTCTTTATTGAACAATCTGGTTGACAGACCTCAATCGGCTAAACAGTGTACAGTTAGCTTTTATATAATCGAAACAATTCACAAGAATACAAATACTTAACTACTAACAGAGTAGACGTCCTGCAATAGAAGAGTGCTATTATAGAAGTCTACAAAGCACGTCTATCCTACGTGGACGTCGGGAATCAAACTCGAGTTCGCTGATCTCCATGCCGGTGTAAATTTTTCAAATTAATGAGTAATAATAATAATAATAATAATAATAATAATAATAATAATAATAATAATAACAACAACAAAACTCATAATAAAACTCATAATAGTACTCATAATAATAATCATAATAATAATCATAACAATAATAGTCATAGTACCTCAAATTGTTTTTAGGAATTGTTGTTAGAATAAAAACGAGTCTGCTTTGCAATAAAGGAAACCACAACAACAACAACGACTTAAACGACCAGAACACCAGCAACAACAACATCAACGATAACAACGAAAACAAAGACAATAACAATAATAAAATTAATAAAAGCAGTAAAAATAGTAGTAATAATAGTAGTAGAAATAATATTGATAATAATGACAAAAAGGATAATTATGATAATAATAATACTGACAATAATGATAACAATGATAACAATGATAATGATAATAATGATAATAATAATTATTATAATTATAATAATTACGATAGTAATGATAATAATCATAATGATCATAATAATGATAATGATGATAATGATAATTATAAAACTAATAATAATAATTATAATAGTAACGGTAATAGTGATAATAGTAATAATAATAATAATAATAATAATAATAATAATAATAATAATAATAATTTTTAATAATAATAATCTTGCTACTGCAACTACTACAACTACTATTACTGCTGCTGCTACAGTTACTGCTACTACTACTAGTACTGCTACTACTACTGCTAATAATGATAATTAATAATAACAATAGTAATAATAATATTTGGTGCCATTTCAGATGTTTTTTATTCTGTTTCTAATTAATATTAAAATCTCTGAGCAATCCTAAATACTTCGTGGCAATTAAAAAATTAAATAAAACAACAAATACAACTGCAACAACAACGACGACAACAATAATAATAATAATGATAATCTTCCTCCTTTCCTATTCCTCCTCTTCCTCTTCTTCCACCTCTTCTTCGACTTCCTCTTCCTCTTTCCGACTCTTCCTCGTCCTCCTCTTCCTCGTCCTCCCCTCCGCTTATTCTTCTCCTCCTCTTCCTCCTCTCCTATTCCTCCTCTTTCCTTTCCTCCTCTTCCTCTTCCTCCTTCTTTCCTATTCCTCCTTTCCTCTTCTTCCACCTCTTATTCGACTTCCTCTTCCTCCTTTTCCTACTCCTCCTCGTCCTCCTCTTCCTCGTCCTCTCCTCCGCTTGTTCTTCTCCTCCTCTTCCTATTCCTCCTTCTTTCCTATTCCTCCTCTTCCTCTTTCCTTTCCTCCTCTTCCTTTTTCTCCTTCTTTCCTATTCCTCCTCTTCCTCTTCTTCCACCTCTTATTCGACTTCCTCTTCCTCCTTTTCCTACTCTTCCTCGTCCTCCTCTTCCTCGTCCTCCCCTCCGCTTATTCTTCTCCTCCTCTTCCTCTTCCTCCTTCTGTCCTATTCTTCCTCTTCCTCTTTCCCTTCCTCCTCTTCCACTTCTTCCTTCTCTCCTACTCCTCCTCTTCCTCTTCTTCCACCTCCTCCTTGCTTCCTCTTTCTCCTTTTCCTCCATCCACCTCTACTTCCTCCTTTTCCTCATTGTCCTCCTCTTTCTCTTCCTCCTCCTCCTCCTCCTCCTCATCATCTTCTTCCTCCGTTTCTTTTCTTTCCTCTTCTTGTTCCTCAATCTCTTCCTCCCCTCTTCTCATTCTTTTTCTTCTCTTCCCCCTCTTCTTCCACCTCCTCTTCTCTCTCCTTCCACTTCCTTTTCCTCGTCCTTCTCGTCCTTCTCGTCTTCCTCCTCTTTAACCCTCTTCCACCACCTCCTCCTCCTCCTCCTCTTATACATCCTCCTCTTTATCTCTTCATCCTTTCCTAGCTCCTCTTCCTCCTCCTCCTCCTCCTCTTCCTCTTTACTTCCTCTTCCTCTTTCAATCCTTCCCCTCCCCATCGTATCTTCCCATCGACAATAAAAATTATAGGCCATTTTAATCATTGTGAACAGAATGAAAATAATATGCGTGGACTGACTGAAGTTGCTCAGAGCCATGCTGTATCTTACAGCTGAAAATGCTCAAACAAAAGTCATAAACATACATGTATTTGCCTCAAATTGACTTTTGATAATATATCGAAATTTTAAAGACAACTTACTGTATACCGTACCTTGATTTCTTGTTGTCAACTTTAAGTCAGCCGAACGACTTTTGGCAGTTCGACGACGTGGGTGTTCAGTAGGCCTACAGCTAGTATAGGCCTATCTTTTAATATACGGACTCGGAAATTTGCGTCGCTTTATACGTGTATGGGCTTAATGTTTAAACAGTGAGCACTGACGACTAAGATGACACGGAGTTTGCCATGAAATCAGATTAGACACACAGCCTCGAAGCTCTGCTTCGATCAGCCGTAGGATCTTAATGATCGCTTAATGAACTCTTGGCCGACTGCCATAGTCGGCCAAGCGTTCATTTCAGGAACCCCGTTACAGATGCGCTTCTATACTGGGAAATGAGTTCAGGGCGATAACCCTGGGGTTCAAGCTGTGCGGTGAGCCCGCTGCAACAGAGGGTGTGTGTGTCATTAAGAATCATTGGCTTTGATTCAGCCCTGCCCAAAGACTTTGAATCCATCCGGTGTCTGTAATTTTATAACGACGTTATCTGTACCGTAAACAACCTACATGTATACATAGGCGTGTGTGTGTGTCTGTGTGTGTGTATTTGTGTGTGTGTGTGTGTGTGTGTGTGTGTGTGTGTGTGTGTGTGTGTGAGAACAGGTGTGTGAATAGGTGTGTGAATGGGTGTGTGTATGTTTGCTTGCTCGTGTGCTTGTGTAGGTGCGTGTTTGTGTAGGTGTGCGTAGGTGTGTGTGTATACAAGTGCGCGTGTTTATATATATATATATTTATATATATATATGTGTGTGCAGTGGCGTAACAATAGGGTAGACTGGGTAGACAAAGTCTAGGGGGCCCCCGAGTGTAGAGGCCCCAGAGGGGCCCCCGAGTTCCTAGTTTCGCCACTGTAAGTGATAATACATTTCAATATTCACATTTTGTCTAGGGGCCCCCGAGTTCCTAGTTACGCCACTGTGTGTGTGTGTGTGTGTGTGTGTGTGTGTGTGTGTGTGTGTGTGTGTGTGTGTGACTGTGTGTGCATGTTTGCGTGCATATGTGACTTGTCTGTGTATGTGTATGTGCGTGTTTGGGTAGGTTCTGTAATTGTGAGTGTTTGTTTTCTTATCTGTGTGCGTATGTTGTTGAGACGGACACGGAGAAGGACACGGACGCGGACACGGACACGGAGACCGAGAAGGACACGGACACGGACACGGAGACAGAGACAGAGACGGAGACGGAGAAGGACACGGAGACGGAGACGGAGAAGAACACGGACACGGAGACAGAGAAGGATACGGACACGGAGACAGAGAAGGACACGGAGACGGAGAAGGAGAAGGACACGGACACGGAGACAGAGAAGGACACGGACACGGACACGGAGACGGAGAAGGACACGGACACGGAGACGGAGAAGGACACGGACGCGGACACGGACACGGACACGGAGAAGGACACGGAGAAGGACAGGGACACGGAGACCGAGAAGGACACGGACACGGAGACAGAGAAGGACACGGAGACGGAGACGGAGACGGAGAAGAACACGGACACGGAGACGGAGAAGGATACGGACACGGAGACAGAGAAGGACACGGAGACGGAGAAGGAGAAGGACACGGACACGGAGACAGAGAAGGACACGGACACGGACACGGACACGGAGAAGGACACGGACACGGAGACGGAGAAGGACACGGACGCGGACACGCACACGGAGAAGGACAGGGACACGGAGACCGAGAAGGACACGGACACGGAGACAGAGAAGGACACGGAGACGGAGACGGCGACGGAGAAGAACACGGACACGGAGACGGAGACGGAGACGGAGAAGGACACGGACATGGAGACGGAGACGGAGGCGGAGAAGGACACGGACACGGACACGGACGCGGACAGGGACACGGAGACCGAGAAGGAAACGGAGACGGAGACAGAGAAGGACACGGAGACGGAAAAGGACACGGAGACGGAGACGGAGAAGGACACGGACACGGAGAAGGACACGGACACGGAGAAGGACACGGACACGGAGAAGGACACGGACACGGAGAAGGACACGGACACGGAGAAGGACACGGACACGGAGAAGGACACGGAGACGGAGAAGGACACGGACACGGAGACGGAAAAGGACACGGAGACGGAGACGGAGAAAGACACGGACACGGAGACGGAGACGGAGAAGGACACGGAGACGGAGAAAGACACGGAGACGGAGACGGAGACGGAGACGGACACGGAGATGTGTATGTATGTGTGCATGTATGTATGTATGTATGTATGCATGTATGTATGTATGTATGTATGTATGTAGGCCTATGTATGTATGTATGTATGTATGTATGTATGTATGTATGCATGTATGTATGTATGTATGTATGTATATATGTATGTATATATGTATGTATGTATGTATGTATGTATGTATGTATGTATGTATGTATGTATGTATGTATGTATGTATGTATGTATGTATGTATGTATGTATGTATGTATGTATGAATGTATGTATGTATGTATGTATGTATGTATGTATGTATGTATGTATGTATGTATGTATGTATGTATGTATGTGTTTAGGTGTGTGTAGGTCAATATATTTCAGGAAACAATTCTAAATTAATACGCTTTGTTGGATATGTGCGTGTAAAATACCACGTTTTATCAGGTTTATCAGAGCGCATCACAGGGTTGGTTGAGATCTCCACTGGAGACCCGGTAAACACCCATGGGTGGGGCTCAAAACACGGGAGGGTGGAGATTTCAACCAGCTCAACACGGATTCTGCTAACAGTGTAGCTATCTGACATTGGCGCCAGGCTATGAAATAGCATGACGTAATCTGTTGTTTCACAATTGGTCTATCGTTCGACTTCATGGCTTCAAATTTTGAGTGGTTTGTGGAGAACATTGTTTCCACTTTCCATTTTCATAAGTCCTAAGAACACCGCAATAGCCCCAAGATTGACCACAAGTTTGCTAAAAATCCCAGGCAGGCCGAACTGAAATGGGAAAAGTTGAGACGAAAAAGTGAAATGTGCTTTCACAATCGCAATCATTCACAAAAATACTGATCCAAGAACTGGCAAAGAAAGCATAGGAATGTTTAACCATCGAACTAACAAACTGTTTGATTTCAAAACAAGGATGCGTGTGTGTGATTGTATTATGAAGATAGAATACACTGGGTGATTGTATGATGAAGATACGATGCATTTGTGATTGTCGAATGAAGATACAATACATGTGTGATCGTCGAATGAAGATACAATACATGTGTGATCGTCGAATGAAGATACAATACATGTGTGATCGTCGAATGAAGATATAATACATGTGTGATTGTAGGGTGAAGATATAATACATGTGTGATTGTAGGATGAAGATATAATACATGTGTGATTGTAGGATGAAGATAAAATACATGTGTGATTGTAGGGTGAAGATATAATACCTGTGTGATTGTAGGGTGAAGATATAATACCTGTGTGATTGTCGAATGAAGATACAATACATGTGTGATTGTATTATGAAGATACAATACATGTGTGATTGTATTATGAAGTATAATGCATGTGTGATAGTGAGATGAAGAAATAACACGTATGTGATTGTAATACGAAGACATACTTCGTGTGGGGTTGTCAGAATGATGGAGTCACGTGCGACCATTTGTCGACATCGTCTTTTTCCTTAACCGTTGAATACAGATTGTACGTTCATCTGCTTTTGTTCTCTTGTCTTCTACACAGCATACATCTTTATTCCGACTCACATCTCGATGTGGGTTCTAGTCTTCCAGAATCTCCTACCCGTTCATTGGCCGGAAGCAGGAGGGATGGGGAGCAACGAGGGAACGTCATCCTCTTTCACCCCGACCACGTGATAAAGCACCTGCAAGCTTCGTCATCAGGGAAAGTGTGCTGAATGGAACAATTAGAATTATCGGTGCAATGAAGTTTTTTGTGTTCATCGACTCATGTAATAATTGTGATCGACCGACTTCGAATGTAGTCTTTATTAGTGTTTGATATCACGAATTAAATGTTTAAATATAAAGTTTATTCTAAAAATTATGTAGTTGATATATCGCTTCTTTTGCTGTTGACAGTTATTATCTTACTAGCTGTACCCGGCCACGCGTTGCTGTGGCTGAAAAGACTCTCCTTCCCTCCCTACCTTCCTTCCCCTGCCTCCCCTCTCCTCCATCCCCTCCTATCCCCTCTCCTCCGCTACCCTTCCTCTGGCTCACACCCTCCCTCCCGTTTCCTCCATCACTCTTCTCGCTCCCTCCCCCTTTCTCCCTCCCCTCCCTCTTTCTCCCGCTCCCTCCCCTCCCTTCCTCACTCACCCCTCTCTTCCTCTCCGTTGTCCGTCCGTCCGTCAAATTTTCCGAGATCCTTAATTGATTTTGTAAAAACCGACAGTTACATACATTCGCTATTTAAACAGACGCGCAGATTGCGCTTTTTTTTTACAAAGAAGCATATAAAAAAAACCGCTCGTTTTGTTGTGTGAACATTTAAAAGCAATAGTGGGTGAATAAGTTTCCGAGATAGTTGATTTTGTAGAAAGCTATAAATGCGCTATAAAAGGCCGCACGTTATAAAAAGGCCGCATTGTAAGCAACGTGCGATGGAAATTGAAATCGGAATCGCTGGAGTGGAATTAAAAGTTGTGTTCTTTGGTCGTAAAGATTGCGCTTTTCCCCAAAAGGCATTATAAAAACCCGCTGATGTTCGAATGGAACGGTTTGCGAAAATTTTCAAAGCAATCGGTTCAGAACTCTCCGAGATCTGAGGTAACAAACAGTAACTTTTAACATTTTTATTTATATAGATTAATAATACCTTCTGATTATTTCAGTCTTCTGTCTAAATTATTATCTTCAAAGATTCGTCTGAATGTGTTTGCGGTCGTGATAACTCAAACTACTGCAGATTTTTACCCTCACAAAATCACCGGTAGCTTAAGCCATATACTATATATGGCTTTGTATGATAAATTTGTGGCTATTGTTTATTGATCTACGTAACTTAAAATCAAAGTCGCTAAGGTAGACTCTAATTATTAAGACAATAGAGCGAACATAATGAAGCCAACAGTCTAATTAACTGTGCTGACAATCCTGCTACCTGAGCCTAAACCAATACTAGAGCAAGCGATATAATTAATACCGAGTGTAATAAAGGCAGCTCTTGATATTGAGAGTTGAGGCGACGCTCACACGAGACAAACATTTTGACAGGACGTATTCGAAGCAGCGTGAAACAGGCGGCTTTTTAATGATCAGACATTTTTACAGCCTTTCAAGAGGTCTCGGTTATGGAGGTTAACGGACTCGTCTGGCTAAAGTTGTCTTGCATTCAGTTCGACAGTCGACTATTACATCATAGGGCGTTTATACTGTTTTTCTCGACAAACGGCAAGCCATGCTGTTTGTTGTCTAAATGACTTAGCCTACATGCTAAAAGACGCCGGTTGCAACAAGTGTCGTGTGCGAGTTGTAGACTGTAATAATTCTAAGACTTTCCTTCAAAACTTATTTTAAATGGCAGTTGTGTGTTACTCAAACTTTACTAAATAAATTATCTTGTACATTGTCATGACAATCTACGACGATTTACATCGTATGCATAGCCTAATGCATTAACTATTTCTTTTGGAGTATATTATAGCCTACGAGATAATGACGCTTTTGGTTCAGGGTTGTATTTAAGGAATTTTTAGAACTGCACAGCCCCTTCTTTTCTTTCCAATCCTCCATGGTAAATTACTTCCAATCGGAGGACAATGGCCTTTTTGCTAGTTTTTAACTGTAGGCCTATACAGAAGTGCTTCTACAACTGCACAAATTCATTTAGAACTGCACATTTTGTGTGCAACTGCACGTTAAAAAAAGCCCTGCTTTGGTTGCGTGTAAATATTGCACAATCCTCAATCGACCGAGTTTAGACTGAAGTATGTTTGCTGCTCTTTTGATTCGCTCGTTAACGAAGGACATAGTGCATGTAGGTCTATACGGACTCCAGAAACATAACTATACATGTGCAAATATTTACAAATCCACCGACGCCTCTACATATAGAGGACCAAAGTCACGCTTGCATTCATATCGCTATACGCATATTTATGGATCTGTATGCAGACCGACACACCTACATACATACAAACACACAGAAGCACACACACACGGACAAAGACACACATACTAGGTCGGCTCTAAGTTTGTCTTTGTTGGGTTAATGTCTTGACAAACGGGAAACAGTAGCGCTAAGTAATTGATTTCGATGGATAGGATTACAAGAACTCGATGATAATACGATCTGCTGTTTCATGCTTCGTCAAGAGAAGACCAGTCATAGATAGGCTACCTAAGCCATGCTTGGGTAGTTCTACCTGTGTGTGGGGTTCGCTTTCAGTCATTCATAGAATTATTTTACCTCAGTCTCTTTAGCTTTTTCAGTTCGTGTCGTCAGGAGTCTTGGCCTACATCAATAAACCCGAGTGTCGTTCGTATCTATAGAAGCGTTCGTATGTGCCTCCGCAGATGTGTGTGTGTGTGTGCGCGCGCGCGGATGTGTGACATGTGAGCTCATGCATGCGTGTTTGTGCGTTTTGCGTGTATATTTTTGCGTGAGTGTGTTTGTGTGTGTGTGCGTGGGTGTGTGTGTGTGCATGTGTGTGTGTGCGTTTGGGCATGCGTGCCAGTGCTTGCCCGCGTGTGGGTATGAGTGCGACCATGCGCGCACGTGTGGGAGCTGATGTGGATGTGATTGCGTGTGCGTGTTTTGTGCGGATGTGTGTGTGTGTGTGTGTGTGTGTGTGTGTTCGTGTGTGGATGGGTGAACGGTCAGCAATATTATATAGTTGAGTATATACTATATGCTGGGTCGTTCATTGTCGTTGTCCCTGGCAACGATCGACTGGTTGACTGTTCAATGGTGTCTTATAGATCAGCGATATATACAAGTGTGTGTATATATATACATGTATATGCATGTACATTTCGGGATTCGTACAAATACGTAAAAAAGACATCCTGTGGATGAAAGCCTGAAAGGGGAATGGCCTGAAGAAGGCAGAGGTTTCACATTTACAGTGTGGCATGTATACATGTACGCAGTGTCTATAATAAGAAATCTTTAATGAAATAGAGACTGACATCGGTTCTACCAGGTGGCGACAGGTGATGCGCCTGTGCCCCCCACTCACCCGAAGGCACAAAGTTCAAGGAGTGGTTCTATACCGTATGATCGTCCTCTGATAAGAACGATCCAATCTTATCTCGCTGTTCTCATGAGTTGCTATCGCGATCCTTATTAAACTGTTTGAAGGACTTGACTCCTTAACACCGATCTTGTAGTATACGTGACATCTGGACGGAAGTTGATGATAAACATTTCTCCTCTGAATTATATGTCGTAACATCGTTTATTATACGGTACTATTCCAAGGACGTATATAGCACAACATTGCCAGACGCACTTGCTGCCTGTACATGTAGTTTATGGTCAAGACCTTCTGTAAGATTGAGAATGCATGGACACTATATAACCAATCATTGTTTGAAGACATTGTAGGATATGCATAATATTATATATTGTGTTGTTTGATGCTTAAGAAAGGCACTGTTGGATTAATATAGTCGATGAATCTATAGGGTGACCTTGTTAGCGGAACCGTAAATGTAATTCCTTTGGGCTTGCCAATTGAAGCCACTATATGCATGAATGGTAAAAATTGCGTGCTTGCATGTAGCCTATTATGGTGACCGATAAACAGTAGATGGCATGGCATCACTGTGATCTTACTGTATATCTTTAGGCTACCAAGGTGCTGTAGCGATTAGAAAATCTGGGCAGTGACGGTCTCGGAAACAATTTACAACCAAGAGTGTCGCTGAATTGTGGTGGCGCTATACATGCAATCCTTATTATAGCCTATAATTATATTCTAGCGGGATAAATGCCACTATATACTACATAGGCCTATCAGCAGCAAACTGAAACATTTGTTATAAATTATAGAAGCAATATGCGGCGATACCAGACCATGATAGGCTTGATAGCACCTGAAACTGTCTCTATTTTATCGCAAAGCCATATACTGTGCTTTTGGATTAATCATTCCTACCCAACTGGGCTGCTCCCAATGCACATAATTATCTATAAACCTACCACTGCACCGATCCATGGCTTAAACTATGTCAATTAAAATTAATGTGTGTCAGTATAGGAGTGTGAAGAGCTTGCCTACAGTGTGTGCCATAAATTATGCGACGGTCTATATATAGTGGAGACAAATAATTCTTCATCTGGTCATTGACTCGCAAAAAAGAACCATGCTGGTATCATGGTGATCTATGCTCTGGCATTTATATACAGTCTCATTTCTAATTCCGTATGCTTTGGATATTAGAATTAACCTGTCCTTCCACCGGGTCATACGCATGAATATTTTAATGGGGCGCATCCGGTATAATTCAATGCGTAATTTATTGATGTCCCTCTATGTTTTGTCACACCGTGTACACGTGATCTGTGGCGGACCTACCGTAGTTCGCGGCAGGTCAGCGACCTACTTTATTCTTGATCTGCCTTATGAGTTATGACCTGCCAAAAATCCAGTGGCGGCGCCAGGATTTCAGTTTGGGGGGGGGGGCTAAAGGGGTAAATCGTCCAATTTTTTTATTTTTACATGGGAGAAAAAATGGATGGCCTTTTTTGAGGGGCTTTGCCCCCCTAGCCCCCTAGCGCCGCCACTGCAAAAATCACTTGGAATGTTTAATTTCTTCTTTAGTTTAATTTCTTCGATCTGCTGTGTAACTCCCCATGACTATGATGCGACCTCATGCCCAAATTAAATGCTACTGTATGCTATGGCGTTTTTAACACACCAGTTAGCTCCTCTGAGACCCGTTAGGGTTAGGGTCTGAGAGACTGAGACTCAACCCAGCTCAGCTGTAGACCGACGACATGCCATCGTTCAGTAGGCATTCATATAATATATATATAATATATAATATATAGTATAATATACATAATATATATAATATATAATATATATTATATTATATAATATATAAATAATATATATATATATATATAATATTATAATATATAATATTCATATAATATTACTGCAAAGGCTGATGACTGAGATAGAGCTTGATGCTGTTTAACGACAACACTGCGTCATATCAAGGAGGATTAGTGTCGCCCTCCTCCTGTCTCCAGGCTTGGGACTGGCACTGCCAAAAGCACAAGCAGTGGCGGAGCTCTTAGATAAGACCGCAACGAGGCAGCCTATTATGGTCATACCTGTGATGTGTAGGCTAAATTATAAAGGTGACTTCTGCAGATAAACCGGTAGCGAGTCACCTTTATAAATATAATTAGACGCACACAATCACAGGTGGGACTATAATATTATTATACGCTGCTGCTTATTCAGCGAGCCGACTCTTTGGACGTCTGTCCAACAATAAACACCGGGCACTGAGTCCATTCATTTTGTGCTTAATAGAAAGCGACGCAATGGCTGGTTTCTTGTCCATTGCAATTGAAACAGACGTCCACAACCCGCGTAAACCAGGCCCTGGCACTCAACGACGGGTGTGTCGCTTCAGTGACGCTTTAGACCAGCGTTAGGCCTTTTAGGCAAGTGCGTATACGTCCAAGCGTGGATAGACCTTTAGGCGAGATTTTAGGCCATTGGTCAGATAGCGCGCTTAGGCTGAATAGTGAATAGGCATTCCAGACCGTCGACTGTACGCCTAACTGGTCGGGTTTTGAAGGGACTGTAGGGCGGTCGAACAATTGGACTCGGTTGGCCTATAGTGTTAGTTTGCATCTAGGGGTTTTCTTCTGTTCTTAGCGGAGTGACGACGGTGGCGTTGACGACCTCTTGTGATCGACGTGGGAACGGCAAAGTCTTTCATTTTTCCCAGGTAGGGTCAGCGAACGTCTTTCGTTTTCCCAGGTAGGATCTTTTGAGTCATCTGCCCCTCTTCTGCTGTTTCCTGTCTCAAGTGAACTCTTCAAGAGGCTCTAGGAATTTTTTGGTTGATTTAAAAAAGGCGGACTCTCGCACAAAGCTGTTGACCACTTTTTGGTTCAAGAAAGATACGCTCAATCTAGTGACAA
This sequence comes from Lumbricus terrestris, assembly GCA_949752735.1. Classification (NCBI taxonomy): domain Eukaryota; kingdom Metazoa; phylum Annelida; class Clitellata; order Crassiclitellata; family Lumbricidae; genus Lumbricus; species Lumbricus terrestris. The sequence continues at coordinate 18,488,677 of OX457053.1, read as the reverse complement.
GCTCGATTGTCATCGTTGCTCTTGAGAACCCTGGCATGACCTCTATTTCCTGCAGATCCTCAAACCCAAGATGAACATGCAACAACCATACACGTGGGGTGCGGTGGTGTAGTAGGTATGTTCGTCGCTTTGCAACCGAACGATTGCGGGTTCGAATCCACCTCAAGTCGCCTCGTAGGGACCTTTGGCAAGTCCTTCACTCGCAATTGCTCAGCGCCTCGGCGTGAAGCTCCGATTCAGTGCCCGCTCTGTAGTCGGGAGCGCCTCTGATTAGAGATCTTGAATGGGCGCTATATAACAATTGCGCATACATACATAACCGTAATATTAAATCTGCGACCAACATGGATAAGATTATTATATCTAGTAACACGTCTTGTCTTCGACCGGTGGTCATTCGCAGTCGCAGAGGTCAATCCTTCCAGAACGCTGTGCTTCCTCATACTCACAACTCTCATAGCGAGTCAGTCTTTCGATCTAAACTAAAAATTTGCCCGTTCTAGTTTAGGTTAACAACATTTCTTAATGGTTGTTCGTCTTCAATGTGCGCTGCTGAGCTTTGTAAGGAGGGCACTATGAAACTACAGCTGCAGTGACAATTGTATTAAATCCTGTTTCAAAACGAATTCTTTAACGCTTGGTTTAGAGTTGAATTGCGGCCGAGTTGAGACGCCTAGGTTTTTGAGGATCGTATACAACGTTATCGTATACTATAGCGTAACCGGACTACGACCCTCCATATAAACTACTCTTTTGTACGACCCCTCTGACTAGACACAGCGCTCGTGAATAAGCTGGTGCCCTGCGCTTGGATTTCGAATGGCGCTTTAGAAACTTGAAGATTACGAATGCGATCAGGTCGGCTTAAATGATCTCCAAAGAAAACGAAAGGCGTTTCAAGTAATTAGTGGAAGCTTTTGTGAAATCGATTAATTAAAGTTTAGGCATATGAGACCTTAATCATATGAAACCTTAATCATATGAAACCTTAATCATATGAAACCTTAATCATATGAAACCTTAATCATTTGAAACCTTAATCATATGAAACCTTAATCATATGAAACCTTAATCATATGAAACCTTAATCATATGAAACCTTAATCATATATGGAAGTTCAGCTCGTGGATCATTGCAATTGAGTGCCTTCGTAATGTTCTTACACGGACTGCATGGTTAAAATTCTGGATCATTGGTTCAAAATTAACACACAAATGACACAATATTCTTGTTGCTTCAGTAATATGTATTTGTCTTCTAGCTACAATCATATTTTTCTGCTCACTTTTCTTCGTTCTGCAGTCAAATTTGTTTGTATGCTTGTATGTGAATTTGTTATAGCGCCCCTTCAAGCACTCTACTCAGAGGCGCTCCCGACTGCAGAGCGGACACTGAATCTGAGTTTCACGCCGAAGCGCTGAGCAATTGCAAGTGAAGGACTTGCCCAAGGTCCCTACGCGGCGACTTGAGGTGGATTCGAATCTCGAACCTTCCGGCTTCAAGCCACTACTACACCACCGCGCCCCACAATAATAAGAAAGAGACGAGGGTTGAACACTCAGAAAGACACATCGTATTGAAAAGATCATGCTTGTTGCTGTCTAAGACACTTAGTTATTATCAATGATAATTAGTGTCTCCCTCCTCCTTTCTCTAGTCTTGAGACTGGCACTGCGAAAGTACGAGTAAAAAGGTTACATTTTGCTTGTTGCCGTTTAACGACAATGAGTCATAGAAAAAAATATATATATATATTTTCTTTAATGAAACGCCTGCAAGACGCACTGCGCTTTACATTTACAGGTTATGCAGTAATCTTAATTAAACTTAACTACCATCTGAACAGACAGCTTTATAATTACACGGCGCCGATGGCAGCCTACAAAGCAAATCCGCCCAACGGGGGCTCGAACTCACTACCTCTCGCACTCTTGGCCAGCGTGTTAACCACTACTCTACAGGGCCCCCCGATTAGTGATTAATAGTGATTACTGATTAGTGTCGCCCTCCTCCTTTACCCAGGCTTGGGACTGGCACTGTCAGAGAACAAGCAACGGTGAAGATAAAAAAAATGCCAAAAGCCAAAAAAGTAAAAGGTCGTTGGCTTCAACCCTTTTTATAAGTCGGTGATGTTTACGTAAACAGCAAAGCCGCCTGACCAAGACTTGCCGCCGCCGCCGCCGCCGCCGCCTGTCAAGAATGCTGTAGGCCTATAAATATAAAAGGTGCTTTGTGTTGTGAGTGGGCGAGTCAATATTTGCCTGCCGCTCAGTTATTGCATCGTATGCAATCTGCATGCGTAATCCGCTGCAGTAGAAATTCCCAGTGGCGGCGCTAGGGGGCTGGGGGCTAAGCCCCCCCTACGAGAGGCTCAGCCCCCCCCTAAAAAATTTTTACACAGTGAAATATTCACGATTTTGGGCTGACGACTAAAAAAAAAGGTCGTCAGAAATTTTGGCGGCGAAAATTGAAAATTTTCATGACATTTCGGTCGAGGCTTCAGCCCCCTCCCCCAAAACTGAAATCCTGGCGCCGCCACTGGAAATTCCTTATACTCGTTTACCTGATTCCAAAGAAACCAGAGTGCATGATTGTAGACTAAACATGGCTCTCAAAATAATGTCCGCCTTCATACACTAGGCCTATAGTAGCCTATAAAAGCCTATTATAGCAGAAAGACCTAATTTGAGATGTTACAAGAAATTTCGTGTTTTCACATTTGTTGCCGTATATCTGCTAGAGACCGAAACGAAAAGCGTCTTGAAGGGCATGCATGTTCGGGTCACGCAGTTCCAGAATATCGATCCCCGCCTTGATACGTAGGCCTACATAGGCCTATAAACAGGATGGCTAATGCGATACAAACTCCGCCACTGGTTGCACTCTGCAAGTGCCAGTCCCAAGCCTGGATAAAGGAGGAGGACGACACTAATCATCTTTGATATGGCAGTGTCGTTAAGCCTGTAACAATCGATACCATCATCAATTACACATATATCCCCCCCTCAAATTGGACCACCGCGTTATCGTTATTCAGTTGAAGGAGTTGGGACATGCCATGATACATGATACATGATACATGTTCAAAGGTCGCTATATGATGGATATCTCTCGAATGAATAATCGCTGAGTCATCGTTGCTCTATCTAGCGATCGATAATCAGCGATGACGTCGTTCTGGCTATTTTTTTTCTCATCCAATCCTTTCCAATGATCAATAATTATAGGCAGCGTAAAAATCTAACGGGAGCGGCTTATACTTGATTATAATCAAGTATAAGCCGCTCCCGTTAGATTTATTAGGGCACCATGAAAAACATCTAATTTCAGTTTTTGTTTTACCTGGACTTGTGCGTGGATGTGCCTATATTTTTATCTTCTGTAAACCTTTCATTATGCATAGAAGGCCTACCATACACGCAACCCTCTCGTCGCATCCAGCGTGTATTTATTCTTTATTCATGAACCTATATAGTTTATAGGCCTATATTGCAGACCATACGCAATGCGTGCATTGGTCAAGTGGCCTAGTCAGTATAGGCCTAGTCATATTCAATGCTTTGGCCTAAAAAGCAGACGCTTGTTATACGTGTGATGTAGGCCTATAGTTTCGCTTTACCCCTTTTTTTCGGTAACCAAAACACCACAGATAAGAGTAAATATTCTATCGGATTGGTGCGAAGTAAGCTTAATCGTGGCGACGCAGTTGGCCATCAGGCGAGAACCGAACATTTATGCAGTGTGAAATGAAATGTGACGCAGGGGCTCAAAACCCATCACCTGTCGTTTTCTGTCCCTTGTTTATTGTGTCGTATATATGATACAATGGTTCTGCTTTGAAATACTTTTTAAGGAATTAGAATTTCTTTTCTCTAACTGAAGCTATGGACATTAGTTTAGAGTGAGCAAATCTGGATTAGGCAATGATTTTACATCACTTTCACTCTCGGCGACCAACAACTGTTTTATTTGACATTATTAAAACGGCGCCAAAAATAATAGATTAGATTCGATTTAGATTGCGATTACGCCCAGATTAGGCTACAGAATAACCAATGACTGTTTGTACATGTATATTGCATGTATAGAGCCTACACATGAGAGCGGGCGTGTATAGCTTATCGCTGAAAATGACTTAAGCACAAATCACCGCTTATTCACCAACAGTTGTCCCTTCTTATCTGTAGCTCTTTGCATATATTGTGTGTGTTTGTGTGTGCGTGCGTGCGTGTGCGTGTGTACACAAACGAAATAATTTTAGATTTATAATTGGTCACTAACACACTTATTATTATTTATATGGTGCATATGAAACATCTTGATAGTGCTGATGATGCCCTTAGCGTTATCGTATATGTAGAGAGCACTAAAAATTCTTATTAACGGCCACATACATGTACTTCCGACGTGTAGGTCTACGTGATATATATAATATATATATATATATACTGTATGTTTGCCTATTTATACCGTTGGGGATTTGACGGTCTTTGTTTACACACAGGTCGTGCGTTCCGCTTGAATCTTCCATCTTCTCTGGCTACTCGTGTCTTCCTACGACATGGAAAAGCTGAATGAAAGCAAGGTAGGCCTATATACAACACATGAAACTTCCGCAGCGTTGAACTTTGAAATAAACTGTTGAGTTTCAATTATGGTTATTTTTCATATATTATCATAACCTTTATTGATCACCAGCATGAAATCTCACATTCGTTTGTTGCAGCAGGTCACGGGTGTCATAGGGTCAACCTCGAAGGAATAATATCGTTCCGGTAGGACTACTAGGGTTGCGGAGGGATTTGGGAGGTTCCCACCGTCGTTTGTTCACTATTGACATTTCGCCATAACGTTTCTCTTCTAGATCTTGTCCTGAGCACCAACAGAAATAGCGCCTTGCCTATTATGGGGGAAAATATAGGCCTAAATGACTGTATTAGCCCATTTGGTGTAGTATGGACCATATATCATAGAGGTCCAGGTCTGTTTTAAAGGAATTTTTAGAACTGTACAAACCCTGTCTTTGCCTTCCCATCCTCCTTGGTAAATTACTCCCACTCGCAGGACAATGACTTTTTTAAAACTAGTTTTTACTGCACAGAATTGCTTCTACAACTGCACAGGTCCATTTAGAACTGCGCATTTTGTGTACAACTGTACGCTAAAAAGCCCTGTAGAGGTATTTAAACAGTTCCCCACTTTATAACCTACACGTCGCTATAAACTATGCTACGCATAGTTTTTTTACTGGGTTAAAAATCGAAATCCGTAATCAATTCGTTACCTACTTTTTGCATTCGATGTCTTTTTTATTATACATGTACAGTTGTACATGTACAGTTGTAAACAGCCTGTAAGCTTACGATACAAATGAACCATAGGAATCGAAATATGGCCTATATGTTTAGATTTATAGGTAAATATGATGGATCAAAAAGCAAAATATTATGGAAATCGAAAAATATTGTGCAGCACGAATCGAGAGTTGATCGAGAAAATGCGTCATACATACACCGTGAGGCATAAAAAACAAAGCCCCTAGAAAAATAAATTCTTATAATTTTAACAATATTCAAGCAATGTCAATGAAATTCAGGAAATTTATTGCTAAATAGCAGGCAATGTAAACAGATTTTCTGTTTGTACTCAAACAGTCCGCCTTTAGCTTCTACGCATGCGCGAAGTCGCTTGCGCCATACACGCACCGCCGAGTCAATAATTCGCTGGTCAAGATCGTTCCAAGCTTGCACGATGCGCTTATGAAGAACCTTCAACATCACAGACTTTTGTTTTGTACACCATTTCCTGCATGCATCCCCATATTTTATAATCGACGGGATTCAGATCTGGGCTGTTAGGGGCCATGTTACTGGAGAGAGAGGTATTGCAGCCGACCGCCTTTTACGCACACGTCCAACGTTTAGCAAATCCCTGACGGAGCCAGTCGTTGTTTCTTCTCTGGGGCGCACGTCAATTCACTTTGTTAAACCGGGGGTAAAAATCAACGGCAAACACTACAGAGATGTTTTACTCATGGAAGGCCTTCTATCTGAAACTCGATAACTCTGAATTTTGCATTTTCCAGCAAGGTGTTACTCTAGCGCACGGAGCTCGAGAAACGGTTGCACGTCTGACGAATGAAACTCCTGACTTCATAATTCCTGCACTATGAGTCTATGGCCCCTAACAGCCCATGAGAATCCCGTCGATTACAATATACGGGGAACGCAGGAAATGGTGTACAGAACAAAGGTCCGTGATGTTGAAGATCTTCGTAAGCGGATCGTGAAAGCTTGGAACGATCTTGCTTGAACAGCGAATTTATTGACTAGGCAGTGCGTGAATGGCGCAAGCGACTTCGCGCATGCGTAGAAGCTAAAGGCGGACAGTTTGAGTACAAATTGATAATCTTTTTACATTGCCTGCTATTTAGCTATAGTTTTCTTGAATTTCATTGACATTGCTTGAATATTGTTAGAATTATAACAATTTTTCTAGGGGCTTTGTTTTTTATGCCTCACGGTGTACATGTCGAGCGTTCATTTTAAAACTTGACGTTTGACAGGTAAACAGACGCAAAATGCTCTCTTCAGGTATGAATGGGCGGATGTTCAACTGTAGGCCTAGTTTAGTAACCGTATTCAAGAGTACGATACTTGTAAAAACGGTGCATTGTCATCAAAGCACATGCATGACCCACACTATCTGCACTTGATGTTTTGCCTGCATGGACGCACTTCTCCATAGGCTATGCATATGATCTATATATAATTATATACATATAAATATATTTATATATGATTATATTATATAGTATCTTATTCTTATGTAATATATGTTAGCCTATATATATATACAGATCATTGACATGGCAGAGCTGCTCCTTAGTCTGCTTCTATTCGCGGTCTGTTGAGTGTCGGTGTATTAGGCGAGTTCCCTACCAAACTTTTGTCAACATTGCCGCAATGCGCCAGCAAGGCATGACCAAAGCCTTCTATTATTGTAATAGAAGGCTCTGGTCATGACTATTAATAATAGTTATTGCTCCAGATAACTATGTGCACAGCTATTAATAGCGAGTTGTTGACTTGCTTAGCCTCTCAACAAAGACGTCTTTGAAATGTCACAGGAATTTACAGCTCAGTTCAAACAAAATATAATTTTTTTATTATCCAGTTGTCTTGTAGTTATGCTAAATATATAGACAAATAAAAATGGTGTCGCGGCATTGCATATAGAAATTGATGCACTTTTGACCGGAACATAGGCTAATTGTCATCGTGCAGGATACAAGCAATTTCACAGGCTGCAATTTCACAGGCTGTGTCTTCTACATGTATAATGCAGACTACAGATTATCAATGCTTTGGGTTTTTTCGAGTACATATGCTGCGGCATTTCTCCCCATATTCTACCCTCAGTGTCTTTACCGCGAATGAGGTAACGTCACAGCACTCAATGCTTGTGTAACACTCAAATGTGTGCATAATTACTTAGTGAACAATAAATAATTTAGAATTTATGACTTTTGAAAAGACTTGTGTGGTGATGCATGAAGATTTATATCTAAGCGAAGTCATAATTATATAGTCACGTATCACATATTCATATATAGTCACGTGTCATATAGTCATATATAGCCACGTGTCATATAGTCGTATAATTATAGTCACGTGTCATATAGTCATATATAGTCACGTGTCATCTTTCCTCGATTTTGTTACTTTTGCAGCGTTACGCTTTTGGATAGTAAAAAAACAGTGGGTGGGTTCACTAAAAGTGATATAACTTTTGTTCTGTTTGAGGTTTCTTCGTCAAATTTGGCCATTGTACGCAGATACGAATTACCTTTAGGCCCGTAAAACGTTATTTGAAAAATTCTTATTTTTGGCAAAGATATGGGCAAAAAACTGTAGGAATTCCTTTTTTCCCACCCTGTAGACCCACGTGTTGTCTTTCCTCCGTTGCAGGTGACTGGCTCTTCCTCTACCGGCTGCCGACTGAGCCGAGTATGGTCCTACATTAAGTGGCTCTATCTGCAGTACACGATCAACCTTGGAATCTGCGTACTAGAGCCTTGCGAAATAGCCATATTTCGTATCCTTTGTTTCGCATATATACAAGCCATACTGTAGTGTGGCATAACGGGCTGCTGAACGTTTACCTACAGCGTCGCAGTTTTAGTATTGAATAATTCTATTATTTGACTTTCATATTTTATTACAAAATTTTTGCATATAATTTTATCTTTTGTACATGATTCTCTCGTCATTTTATCCTAAATGTCTTTACTTTTGAAAGAACTCTACGCCATTACATTGTATTAGGCCTACATTGGATTCGAATATTATTTTTAAAAGCATCTCCGGTAGGGCGAACCAAAGCTCGAGGGTACGTACCATATGTATTCTATGTTGTGTAGGCTAAGGTACGTACGTTTTTTTAAAAACGTAGCCTACTCTATTCTATGGTACGTAAACAATAAAAAAATATACGTTAACCGCGTCATTGCTCATTATAAGAATGACCGTACAAGTTGAATCAAATTGATAACCGAAGAATTTATCGAATTATAATTGCCACTACGCTATCAGAAGTACCTGTTTCAATGACGCATATTGTTGACGTCAGATTATACGTAGGCTTTGAGTCGCTAGTAAACCATATATAAAATTTCTAATGCAAAAGAAATGAATTTCCTTAACTGCAATCTTATAAGATACTCTGGTTGCGTTGGTGGTGGCATCTATGGTCTACACAACCTACCTCTTCCTTCCCAGCCACCTATACATGTTATCTCGATTCTTCTTCGGAGCGCCTGAAGAGGGCGCTCCAATCTCTACAAGCAACGACCTACATACGTCATCGGGACTCAAGCTGTCGTCTTAACGACGCAAAGAAAGCTCACGTCACAATGAGCAATCGTCAGACATTTTCGCGTCGTATGACGTCACGTGTTGACGTGACCGACCAATTCTTCTCGTTTCTTGCGTAATAAGTTCTTGGTGCCATATAGTTTTTTTAGTAGTCATTATGAAAACTTTGAATTTGTCATTTGTTTTATTTAAGTTGTAGGTTGCTTTAAAGCACTTTGCATGCCATCAAGTGTCTTTAAATACAATACAGATCCTAATGTTTTACCGCTATGTATTGTATATCCTTTGTGTGGGACGGATTTCTTTATTAAATAGTTGTATGGGTAGCTATGGTAGCTGTGCTTGCATACAGCGCTATTAAACTTGTGCAGCATATTAATCAAAAACCTCATTAAAATTCGCCTAATGCATAGAGGGCGAGTAATATAAATGTCACTTTTGTAAAAGACTTTAACGTTCAAAATAACCGCTTTCCTTACGTGTACGTGTACTAGGTCTACCTGAAAATATGACTTCATTTATGCTAAATGACTGTTCTTAAAGCTTAAAGGCAATAGATTTTGTATAATAATTTCGCCTTTTCAATCATGCCAGTATATTAGACTCGTTTATATGGTTATTTTATTCTGATTAAGCGTAATCTGGAATTAATTATTATGTTGTGCTTGACAAGTGCAACGTTTCATCGACAGTTTCGTACTAAAGTTGGTATTGCAATAAGAATTGAGAGCGTTCCGTATGATATATATTCGTTGATTATTTGCTAAAAGAACTACAACTCAAATTGTTGTGATTGTGACTCTGTTACTCTGTACCAAAATAAGAAAAGAGATGCTTAAATTTCTTTATGCTATACCTTTGTTCCTTTTCCTTGGACTTTGTGTGTCACTGTGTGTGCTTTATCGGAGTGTTTGTGTCGGTTGGTTTGTCTAAAGTCTTTCTCTCAAACAGTGTGCAGGCAGTTCTTGTATATCTTTGTCCGTCTGTAGCCTTAGTGTGACTATTTTGTATGTCTATCTGATTGTCTGTATGTCTATCCGTCTGTCCTTGTCTATCTATCTATCTGTCTGTCTGTCTATCTCTCTGTCTATGTCGGTTTATCTATCTGTCTGTCTGTTTGTCTGTCTGTCTATCTATGTGTATGTCTATCTCTGTCTCTGTGTCTGTCTATCTACCTGTCTGTCTGTGTTTGTCTATCTGTCTGTGTCTGTCTGTGTCTGTCTATATGTCTGTCTATCTGTCTGTGTCTCTCTGTCTGTGTCTGTCTGCATTTCTAGCATTATAGCATTATTCCCATCATTTCTAGCTTGTACAATAAACTCGCCGATACTTAGCGACGCTGCGGCGTGTCATAGCGGAGGTCAAGAGTGAAGGTCACTCTCCTTATATACTTGATTATCGAGACTGGCTTCACCAAACATCAGTAGCGAAGTTAGCGCAGAAGAAGAAATGATGAGGATGAGGAGGATGAGGACCAGGAAGAGGAAGAGCAGGTCTATATAAATTGAAGTGCTAAAAGCTCTGTAGGCCTACCTGAACATGTACATGTATGTCTTCAATGACTTAAATCAATCAGCGCCCTAAAGGCGCCAAAGCAATTCGTATACACTGTTTCCATATACATGTATAGGCCTACTCTTTGTAAAGGTTTCCTTTTGGCAAAAAATAACCTAAAAATCTTTCTTTGCCTGTCTACAATAATCCTCAATCCTCATCTGAATTAGTTGCATCTCACCGTGAATAGAGTGTCTATATGTCGGGCAGGAAGAGAAAAAGTTCAGATATGAGAAGTTGACTTATAATAGCCGATGAGTGTTAAGTTGTGGATTAACGAATGATGTACATCGGCCATACTTGCGAGACTGATCCTCAGAATTATTCGTACGGGGAACCTAGAGATTAAGTCTATTGGAAGTGCAAAGTGGACGGTCGGAGGATGCTGAGGACGACGTACGGCACCGGCCAGATATTTGTGGCAAGACCCCACTGAGTCAGGGCTGTTTTTAAGGAATTTTTAGAACAGCACAACTCCTTTCCTTTCCCATCATCCATGGCAAATTACTTCCAATCGGAGGACTATGACCTTTTTGCTAGTTTTAACTGTAGGCTACAGAACTGCACATTTTGTGGTACAATTGCACGTTAAAAAACCCTGCACTGAGTCTTGAGGATGAGAGTGAGGATCTTAAATTGTACGCGAGCACGGAGAGGAAGCCAATGAAGTTCACCAAACATAAAGGTAGAAATGAGAAAGTACACGAGAAGGCGGTTATTTCGGGCTAGCTGATGAGTTGAGCACGGACATAAGCGATGAGAGACAAACCTTCGGAAGACCAATAAGTGATCTTAAATTATTGCTATAGGCCCTATTCGTTTAATGGTAAAGAAACTGATAGACACTCCGCTATCAGGTACAAAAGCAGTTGATCAAATAGAATATAATAGCTAATAATGTCTTTAACCATGCATGTCTGTTGGAGTTATCCATGCAGGGTTGTTTTAAAGGAATTTTTAGAACTGCACAACTTCTTCTTCCCTTTCCCATCCTCCATGGTAAATTTCTTCCAATCTGAGGACAATGACCTTTTGCTATAGTTTTAACTGTACAGAAGTGCTTCTACAACTGCACACATCCATTTAGAACCGCATTTTTTGTGTAAAACTGCACGTTAAAAGCCTTGGATTTATCTTAGGATGAGAGCAGAAAATGACAGAAGTTACATGTGCAAAGAGAATGCATGCTTCTATGTTTAGGCTAAACTTTATTTGCAAATGCAAATGAGATTAAATAATTTGTCAAAATTAACGAGCATATAGGGTGGCTTTCTATACAAAACCAGAGAGATGTAATGTCTGTCATCTTTGGTTGGCAATACTAAATACAAAGTTGTGAGAGCGGGGTCTCAATTGGTAGGGGTACGATCAGCAACCGGTGGGAAAAGTGGTCGTTGAATATGGATGTCGTTTCTGGAAACGGAAGCTAAATTGCATGCGAGCGCGTCGCCTAGAGATAAGATAACCAATTAATTTCATGAAACCTGAAGCTGGCGTTTCCATGCTCGTCTCCCATTTAGCTAGAGTTGCTCTTACGCCCGCACGAACACCACGTCTCACGCCATTCCTAGGCCTAATCAAACATGCTGGTGCCACCATATGGAACAAGCTTTCGTTGAGTACGAAGCTCAACATTGTTAAAGAAACGGGTGCGAAAGTTTCTAAGCTTTCAATGCTATGATCGCATTTACTGCCAACTGTGCCAAGTGACATGAAAAATTAATTATGAATACATTTATTCATTCTAAGAATTTATATAGCGCCTCTTCAAGGTGTCTTCTCAGAGGCTCTCTTTGCACTAACTAGCCGAAATCAATGATGTTAGGAGTCATAGCAAGCAAAAAATAACAAGTTGCAAAACAAAACACAGTAAGCGGAAAGAGTCACCAGTGGCGAGCCCTCGCAAACACGTAGAGTTAACCATCGGATTCGGATTCCCGTTGACAGCTGGTATAACAATATACATGTATGACTTACGTAGGATTTACTCAGTCAGTTTTGCCCTTTTGTGTTATTTCCTATTCATCCTGTGTTATGTTACTGTGGCAACGTGCGTCCGACGATTTTAGGCCTTTATAAATATTAACGTGTTTTGTAGGCCTACCATTTTAATGCTTCTAATATTATTATTATTATTACATAAATTTCTTACGCGTGCAAGGTCACACCAAAGTATGAATCTGAGTCGCGGATAGTCAGCCGCCAGAGGAAGATGCAGTTAAAGGTCCATGTGCTTGAAAGCCAAAGAGAAATAGTGAGTTTTGAGCCGTTTTTTGAAGGTATAGGGAGTGAATTTGAGCAACGAAGAGAGAGTGGAAGTAGATTCCATTCTTAGGCCCCCCAGAAATTCGCGATCTTGCGCAGCGCAATTTTTCCGCAAATTTTCAGGTTTAGCGCAACAGCGCAAAAATTGGCAACCCGCGCGATTTTAGCGCAAATTTTGACAAAATCTTGCTAATTTATCTAAATTGGGCTTTGATTGACTTAAAATCACCGCGGCCCATGACAGTTAAACATAACAACGACGACCGATGTGCGATAATCTAAATGGCGACCGCCGAATGGGATGAAATCATAGATGAATGTTTAGTTAAATATCGATATTTTTTGTAGTAACGCACAAACTTATAGTATAAAAAATTCCAGAACTTCACGGCCACACAATAAAATGTGTTAGACGAAGTTTCTCAAAGCGGTCACACAGCAGCGTCGCTTGCTGTCTCGGCTTATGACAGAACGAACGCATTTAATCTATAGGCGTCAGGCGTGCACACAAAGACGGAAAGCTAGTAGGCCTACACAGCACGTTGTGTAACTTGATGATTCATTATAATATAGGCTATTATAATACTATTTTGAAGTTACATTTGTAATGAGCGTAGATTTTGGTGGGCGTGAATTTTGCAAAATTCAAATTATTTGCGATCGTCTGCATACATTAATCTTATGGTTATAGGAACTTTATAACTGCATTTTTGGCTTGATTGTCTAATTTCAAGAATGCCAAAGCTTTACATTAAATGACAAAAACACTGTTAGACACTTTGGTACACTGATTCAATGAAAAAATAACGAACATTTTGATTATTTAACTTGCGCAAAATTCGCGCAAATTTATCGTTTTTGGTGCGCAATTTTTTCAATTTTCTGGCGCAAATTTCTGGGGGCCCTACATTCTTTGGGAGCAGAGGCATGGAATGCACGCGAGCCCATAACAGTTCTGCAACGAGGCTCAGCTAAAAGACCCATGCTTGATGATCGCAGGCAACGAGAAGGAATGTAGGGATTAAGCAATGATTGAAGGTAGGAAGGTGTTTCGGTGGAGAAGGATTTGTAGGTTAAACAGGCCAATTTAAATTTTATCCTAAACTCGACAGGAAGCCAATGAAGCTGATGAAGTGAAACTGAAGAACTTGATCGTAGTGGGACATGCAACACAACCCGAGCTAAGGAATTTTGGATACGTTGCAGCCTATGTAGGCCCTATAGCTCATAGTCTGAAATTCCAACAAAAATCGCATTAGCATAATCAAGGCGAGTAGAGACAAGGGAACAGGAGAAGATACAAGGGAACAGGTTAGGTTAAATAGGTTAGGCCTACTCTATATTTAAGCGCGATTTATGCTCCTCTTGGATATCCCATTTGTAGCCGTAGAAGCTGTACCAATATTTGTTTAGGCCTACGCAATGTCGATTGCTATGTCTCTATAGATCAATAAATGATTGAGAAATGATTCATGAAGAAAGTCGGTTGATAACAATTTTAATTATCATGATATGAAATACGAACGTAGGCTTCTTATATGCATAAGCATGTTTGCACAATGTACTGATCGATTCGGTAACATAATATTATATAGCCTACAGGTGTATTATGTAGATTTATAATATTATTATCTTGTATGTATATTACATGAATGCGCATACATAAAACAAACACAAACTCATGAAATTTCGTTTGGCCTATATATAGGCTACTTGTATACGGCTAGGATGTAGGTTACAGAAACACATGGACTTTTTCAAATTACAGAGAAAATGCGAGATAAACTTGACTCTTATCGGCAGCAAATCTCAATCATATCTGTGGACACCTGTTTGGTGGTCACAGGCGAACTGAACTGACATTGCAGGGTCAGGTTGGTTGACACCATTCCTTGAAGGCAGTTGAGGCAAGTCTTCTGTAACAAGATGGAGAGGAGGACATTGCTGTATCTTGTGGTCCTAATAACCACTGTACCGTGCATCACTGGTGTCGACTGGGTATGTCTGAAAATTAATTTGCATTCGGAAGCTTATAATTTCAATCATGCAATCAAATTATTTTATTTTAAGGGCCGGATTAAGGCATGTTCAACATGTTCTGCCGAACAGGGGCACCAACACTTTAGGGGCCCCATACAAGCGGGGGAAAATTCCGAATATTTTAAGATTTTTAAGCAAATTTCAATCAAACGCCTTAAAAAAGTCATCAACTTTCTTTGGAGGGGAATAATCGGTATAGTCTACGAACATTTCGATCAAACGACTAAAAAAAAGAAAAAAGGTCATCAGAATTTTCGGCCGATGATCCGCAAAAAAATTTTCCCAAACAGGGCCCCACATTTCTTAATCCGGCCCTGGAGGCCAAGGCAAGGCGATTAAGTTTACATAATATAGGCCTATCGCTGTAACACGGCTACAAAAACGATGCCCTATTCATAATGTGATAAATTAGTGCCGCTAACTATAGGGAACAAAATTGTCTATTAAATTATTAAATGCCAATAGATGGTGGCCTTAACTAAGGTATAGCACAATGGTTCCAAACCCGTGGCCCGCGGGCCAAAAGTGGCCGGCCAGGCCTCAAATTGTGGCCCTCGTCCCTCAAAGAATTAATAAAATTATATGACAAAATTGAAAATTTGGACAGGGTAGAACACATAATTGTTTTCCCATGACAAATTATTTTAATTTGACGTCTATAAATAACTTAAAACATTCTATTTTGAAAAAATTATAAAAAATTTCTATGCTTTTGATTGATTAAATTTGAGCCTTATGGCCCTAATGTCCCTCAACTAAGAAAAAGTGGCCCTCGTGTCCTCAAAATTAGAAAAAAGTGGCCCCAATGTCAAAAAAGGTTGGGAACCACTGGTATAGCATATCAAACACACAATGACAAAGCAAAATACTGAAAAGATATATTGTACAACATTAACTGACGACAGAAAACACGGAACACACGGAAATAATTGCTCCGATTTATGCGTTTATGGCCCTGATTTCTAATGGTGGAGTTTTTCAACATCCATTTTACAGCAGGGCCATAATTATACACTGATTCACCCAACAGCATGGGCGAAGACTTGGGCGGAGACTTGCAGGGGACGAAAAGGCGGTCGAAGATTTTGGGGCTAACTAAATGGCTGAGACGCCGACGAAAATTTTCCTTCTTTTTGCGGCAAAAATTTCTGACGACCTTTTTTTAGTCATTTTTCCCAAATGTCGATGGAAAACCTAATTTTTTCTGCCAAAAAGTTGATGACCTTTTTTTCTTCTTTTAGTCATCACCTCGTCTCGTTTGTCATTCACCGTGTATTTCGTGAAGTGGGTACTTGATGACCTAACACTTACCGATTACCGATTAGGGAAGGGGCAAATGCATGGACCGTCCCCCACCACATCCATTGAGGGGACCGTCTCCCTTGCCCCTAAATCCCCGCCCATGCTCAACAGCGTCGTATTCTTCACAAAGCAGACGGTTTGCCGATAAGGAATCTTAACCCAGATAGATAGGCCTAAGCGGAAGAAAAAGTTTCAAGAACATAACAGTGCTTTCAAATTTATACTTTATAGGTCATTTTGGTGCAAATAGTTTATATTCGTCTCGTCTCTGGGTAAATTGTCTACATGTAGGCTATATATAATTTACATGTATAGCCTATAGACAGCCTGGATAAATAAAATTTACATTTACAGCTGTAACACCATGCATGTAACACAGAAAACCCTGACAAGTTTGTTTTTACTTCATCATGGAAACATCGTTGAGGTCCTATAGAAGATAAAAAAAACCAATGTAGATTTCAACACGAGAAAGATGGGCACCAATAACACATGTGTATAAATATATTCTTATAGAATACATTTATGAACATTTAGCTGCGCATGGCATTAGGCCTAAATTCTACGGCAAAACCGTAAATAGGCCATAGGCCTAATAATTATTAAAGGTAAACTCTTTTAGTTCGTCTTGACCAGAACTCTTGTTTTCTTAATCGTTCTCGTTAAAAGGGCTGGTCATCTTTAAGTCAATAGTTTTTGCGAACGTATAGGATGTGGTCACCCCACTGGACGAATACGTGCACAGGGATGATGGCTACTTCTCTTGGGAGGAAGTGGCTTCATACAGATTCGATACGGTTACCGTTTACATCATAAACATGACGTCACAGAAATACCAAGACGGTAATGGAATCAATTGCATTACTATATGTAGACTATGTTCATAAGTTTCCAACATTATTTTAAAAAATTCATATATATTAGCATGGTATATGCAAGTCAAGCATGACGTCGTATAGAGTCGCAAAGGCGCAAAGAACAGTGAACAGTCACTACCAAATACAATGTTAAAGCAGCCCATGATATAAGCAACGGTTCGTTAAAAGACTGAAGAAGGATAGGTCCACAAAGAGTCACTCCAAGTGGTTAATATCCAACTATTGCAGCGGCTGTAGACCTATAACTCTCAGAAAATATAACGATCACGTGACACTAGAATATCCTCCGGCATATATATATATATATATATATATATATATATATATATATATTAATGGGGCGCGGTGGTGTAGTGGGTATGTTCGTCGCCTTGCAGCCGAAGGGTTGCAGGTTCGAATCCACCTCAAGTCGCCGCGTAGGACCTTGGGCAAGTCCTTCACTGCAATTGCTCAGCACTTCGGCGTGAAACTCCGATGCGGTGTCCGCTCTGTAGTCGGGAGCGCCTCTGAGTAGTGAGCTTGAAGGGGCGCTATAACAGGTGCACATGCAAACAATTGATATACATTTATATTATATACAATGATATATATATATAATTAACAATTATTAATTATTTTTATATTATATATATTAGCTATGCACACACCAAGAGTATAGGAAGGCCATGTGTAGGCCTATTGACATGCCGTATTTGATTTCTTTAGAATTCTTCAGCTCTCAGCCCATTTGGTGGCACACCGTAGTCGTGGCCATTCCAGACGAACTTCTTTATCTGGACGCCGGAATTCTCTTCATCGATGGTGGAAGTAATCGCCCGAATGACCCGTAAGTTTATAGGTCGCTGTCATCTTGCGATTTTAAGCAGCACAACAACTTCCTCTGGCTGATCAAGACATCGGATCTCATAGCTTAAATGGCGCGACGTTCATGCCAAACGACTACATTGACACCACAGTCTGTGAAAGTAGTTATTCTCACAGTTGTTGTAATATTTATGCTGCATTTCAGGGCTTTTTTAACGTACAGTTCTACACAAAATGTGCAGTTCTAAATGGATTCGTGCAGTTGTAGAAGCACTTCCGTCACGTTCCGTGCAGTTAAAACTACTAAAAATAGGTGATTTTCCTCAGATGGGGAGTAATTTACCATGGAGGATGAGAAAGGAGAGAAGAGGATGTGCAATTCTAAAAATTCCTTAAAAACAGCCCTGCTGCATTTTAAAATACAACGCTTAATTTGTTGTGCTCCTTTATAGAAATCTGGAAAATCAATTTCTTTTAAGAGTCTTCATGACTACTAATAATACAAAATTATAGTAATAGATCTAATAGTAATAATGGAAGTAACAGTAGTAGACCTAGTGGTATTAGCAGTAGTAGTAGTAGTAGTCGTAGTAGCAGTAGTAGTAGTAGGCCACCTAATAATAATTTAAAAAATATAATATGCATGTATGCACCGGACTACATATATATGATTTCATGTATAGACAATACACAAATGCTTAATATTGTCTAATTATACATCTTTTATTTGATCTGGTTTTCTAAAGTCCTCCGGATCAAACCGACACGGCAGTGGTATTGACGGCTGGTCTGGCCAACGACACCGGTTGCATCTCGGCCACCATCAAACAAATCCCTAATCAACCGATCGTATTCGCGGTAGGTATACAGCACGATTTTCGGTACAATGTCATCCAATTATTGATCCAGTTACTAGTCGCAATGGATGAGTCAAATAGAATAGATTAACACAGGTCTTGTCTCATTATATTGCGCTTTTTTGCCTCCAAAATTACCTCAGAGGTCGTACGTGCTGATGTTAGGCTATTATTGCTGTTATCATCACTACAACTATTATTATTTGCATTATTATAATTTATATAAATATTGTGATTATCACTATTACTATTACCAGTTAAGTTCTAGTTATAAGTATTAATTATAAGCATGCAGGAAAATATTAAAGGAAGAGGGATTAGGATAGTATAAGCTACCAGTTTTTCTGGCTCCTGTTGCACTGTTCTTAGTGTCTTATACTGTTGTACTTTTATATAGCCTACTTTTGCAATAAATAAATGTGACACAATCCATGAAAAGGTACCAAGTCTTAGTAATGGAGTTAGAACTGCCACAAAATAGGTTAATAATTACTGGACAGAATTTTAAAAAAATGAAGTTAATATCTTCTCATTTCCCAAAGATATCAGGATTCACACGACATATGAATTAATCGTTACGAAAGGGAAAAAATAGACCCCCACGTCCTTTCAGGCTGTTTTCTGACGAAACTGTGAACTAAGACTTGGTACCTTTTCATGGATTGTGTCACAAATTCATCCATTCACCTTACATACTCCTCCTGGGATTCTTTTTGGGTGATTGGGACCTGGATGCAAACGGTGATCATAGAGAAGAAACTGATCGTCTTCCAACAATGATGGTTGAGGTTTGAGGAGTGTTATGCGAAATTAGAAACCTACAAATATCACCAATTGTGAAGAATACAGGCGCACGAGATAGACTTGAGTTTCGTCGCTCTGAAATGAGTGATTCATCTAATCATTATCATCATCAAAAACCATGGGCTCAATGCTCGTACATGTAGGTGTCTGATGCCATCTTCACTAGGTTCTTATATATCGTCCTCTGTCCATTGCCGTGTGGCTCAGCTCTTGGAGCGATGCTCTGCTCCATCCGGTGTAAACGAAAAAGTAGTGATTATCAATGCCTATATATTTGTCATACAATGATTTCTTTGATTTCAAACAGAATGATCCGACGCAAAGATCCCGATCCGAAGACAGCATCATCGCTTGGACCTGGAGGACTTACATTGACGATCCTACGCCAGACAAGGAAATCATTCTGCGCATGCCCATGACGAAGGTGAATCATCCGCTTTATGGCAAAAAAACACAGCCTTCATAGCTTGGAACTGTAGACCACTTAGACTCTATAGAACCTTACACATAGATAGGCCCTACTAGCTTACTACTATCTGATATGCTGCGACGAGGAAAGGTTTCGATAGACGACGAACTGAGTTGAGGTAGAGAGTTTTTTGAATGCTGAACAGGGCCGTATATTTAGGGATGCGTTTTGGTTGTTTGAAACACCCACCGAAATGAAATGATGTGAAAAATGAAATAATGCATTTTGTAGCGCATGATGAAAAGCCACAAAAATTATATGCGGGTTACAAGGAGTCGGAATATGGAGACAGATTGAAGAGAGATGGACTATCAACATTGAAGAAAAGGAAGAAACAGGGGTGACCTTATTGAAACCTACAATTTTGGTTCTGGAATGGTATAAGAATGACTGTACTGCAGTGTGCAATGTATTGGCCACTAACGATCTGCTATGAGAGCTCACGACTCTTCTTCAAACCCTTGGTGGTCAGTTGATTCGGTTACTTGTCGGTTTGCTCAAGATCTAGTAACCACCCCTCAAACAAAGTCCGTCCTTCCAAACAGAATCATGGCTACGGCCTTGACGCTGAATAAGTTTGCGCTAAATAAAGGATGTTAAGAACTAGACTTAACTGAGGGAGATTGATTGCACAGTACATGGTCAATGCGGTTATGCGATTCACATACGCCTGCGCCCTAGGGCTCTACCAGGATCCTTCCATACCAAACTTAAAACTGCTCTCTTTGGGCGCGCTGCAGAGTCGGGAGCGCCTCTGAGTATTTTTTCTTGAAGGGCGCGCGAGGGCCTACATGTATATAAATTTCCGAATGAATGAATGAATACCTATTGAACCTAACTGTTGCCGAATTTATAACTATTAGCACTGCGGAACCAACCGTGCGTTGTTGGTCTGCTCCTCTAGCATCAACATCAAATGAAAATTCGAAGGTTCCACCTTTAACAGATTAGGGTCTTAGTATGATAGTGATATTCCATATTTTATAATGCATTTTTCTTAACTGCAGGGAGCCAAAAGGGGTCTCGATACAATCTACGAGGTGGCGAAGCAGCGAGTACCAGAAACGAACATTACGCGATTTATGGTTTCAGGAGCATCAAAGGTATTCTTCAGTTACTAATAAAACTGCATCATGTACTTTCGATTTCATGTTGAATTTTTTGCGGATGCGCAACTCTCAAGTCTCTCAAAGCCATGTACACAAAAGGATTCAAGTAGAACTTAGAAGGTATGGCCTACAATAGTTTTTTTTATGCCGATGACTATTATAGTACCATATTATAATAGGTCTAATTATAACAAGACATTTGTCCCTCCTAAGAAAGTTGAGACTAATTTTCAAAAATCATACCGCGTGCCGATTTCCGACGGTTTGAAACAATTTGAAACGGTAACTTCATGAATGACTTCCTGAAAAATAATTATATATATATTTTTAGTTTAAGGCACAGTGGAAAGCACATTCTCAAATTGTTTTAGGACGATAAATAATCATGAAGGCTAAAGCCTAAATGGCATTTGTGATGCTATTGTTCTTACTGTTCCTGGTGCCACACACATTGTTCGTGTTTATTTCTTGCTTTTGTTGTATCGGAAAGTGGACGAGACATTTGCTGTTTAACGACGCTCAGTCATAAGAAAGATGATCAGCGTCGCCCTCCTTTATTCTCCGGACTTGGGACTGGCACAACCATAGGGGTAGTGACGGAACTAAGAATAGATGACTGTGACTCCATCCGTATTTTCACTTCGCATCTCAGTTTCGCTCAAGAACAACGGATCACAGGTAGGGATGTTAAGGTGAAGCCACTGCTGACCTTAATTACAGGCAAACCAGAAAGTCGTGTGGAGTGTAAAAATTTAAAAGATGGTAGACTGACAGTAGGCCTACGACATTTTAATTATTTGCACCGTTCTATAGTCATTTTTCGGTTACAAGGCGCCGAATGTAAGCCCTATAATATACTTCGCTTTTGGAACCATTTGGCATCAGACACGCTTTGGGTAGAGCTCTAGAAGTCCTCGCTGTGACGTTCACAGTGATGTAGCCTACCGATCACTTTTCACCAAATTGAAACAGCGTAGACCATACATCAAAATAGTTGTGTGTGTGTAGAAAATTAACTGTTTAGCTTGCGCATTTTTATGCATAGAGAGGTTGGACGACTTGGAGCTTGGCAGCAACGGACCGAAGAGTGGTTGCCATGGCACCGATGGTCTTCAGCATGATCAACATGGACGAGGTTTGTCAGCTTAACAGATTGCTGTACAGTGTACACGCAACATAAAACTATGGTTGTAATATACGTGTTGTTAAGTCTTTGTGCTCTTGTGGACTATACATGTCGGTATACGCGCAACTAATTTGGACTCATCGCTCATGTAATATTATTGCTATTTCTGTGACCTTTTTTTATTGTAATGTAGGTTTATATTCACAAATAAGTAGGTCTATATTCATAAATAGAGGTCATCTGAGAAATAAAATTGAATTGCAAAGTGTATGAAAGATATTTGTAACACACGCCTGGATAATTATGTTATTTCAAAAATATAATTCTAAAATAAACTCGGAATTCTTAACTCTGAACATTTGTGTACAAAGTCAGGCGTATAAGATGCTGCACAATGCGTCCGAACACATAAATGCAAAAGACTACATAGGGCTAGTCTTAGCCATAGTCTAAAGTTTTGTTAGTGAGTGTACTGATTAGTGCATTCAGCTTTCTCGGATTTAAGCCTATGATCCGTAACCTATATATATATTAGGGTGTCCCAACAAATATTTTTCTAGAAACTTGAAATGCAGTCCCCCTAAAAAGTTTCCATATGGTCCCATAATAACACCTGTAAAGTTTTATGACACTAAAAAAATATTTAGAGGTGGCTCAAGCCGCCCAAATTTAACCCATATTGGCATAATTTGCGCCTGATGTGTCCAACTTCTAAATGCCTTTATATCCCAATCGTTGATCCTATTATAACAAATTTACTACCCTTGGAAAGCTCGTGAATGGTAGAATTAACAGGTATTTAACTTTATTGGATACAATGGATATTTTGGGCATAGTCTTATGCTCAAAAAATGCAAAATCGAGAAAAATTTGAGATTTTTGAACTTTGGACACAATATCAGTGCACACACAACTAATCATTGGGAGTAGTCATTACAAACTCTTGATAATGTAACAAGTCGTGGTTTTAGCTCCTCCATACCTTCATCTGCTTCATAGTAAGAAATTCTGAGGGGGCTGTGAGGTTCAACCCCTATTTGTCCTAGGACCACACAGTAAAGTTTTAATTGCACACCCCATGCAGCTACACAACAAATCAACGTCTGGACCGTTATTTTTTTTACTATTCTCATACTGATCTGCTGATTCTACATCACTGCACTCAAATTGTTCTTCAGTTCTACGTTCTACATTTACACATGTCAACAAGATTGTCACAATTGTGGTTAGAAAACATGTGCCTGTGTTTTTCGACAACCTGTACGAGAAATTGTCTCCGATCTACGTTCTTCGTTATCGTTGAGCTGAAATTCTGTATCAAAGCTGCGTCATGTTTGTTCAGCACAGTCATTTACACAGACCAACGTTATGAAAAATCACACGTGGTCTTATACGATTGGCTATCTCGCCACTCTTTCACCGAAAGATCGAGAAAACTATATTTGAACGCAGCATGGTTTGGGAAAAACTTTTAGGAAGAGATAACCCCGTTATTCCACATTAATGAGAACTCACTGAAAGAACAGAGAGAATTGCTATCTCTTATATCTTAGGTGCTGGTATACCAAGAATGATGTTGCATCATTTTCAGACTTGTCATCTAGAGCAGCATTGCCAGAATTATAAAGCTATGGATTAATTCAAAGAGAGCAGTGACTCTACATGAGAACACCGCCTGACTGTAGATGTCAATCACAAATCTGAGACTTGTTTGGGTTGGATGCCCTGTAATTCACGGTCGTCAACTGTATATGTGATTCGTTTCCATCATAAAGCAATTAGATCTATATTGCCTTACCCATCCAACTTGCTCTGTGATGGCAACAGGCTTGCGAAATGCTACCGAATTGTTCAATCCAACCATGAATACCAAGAGTTTTGAAAATTCTTGATAGTCATATTTCGAGTATGGCCACGCTAAAGCTGTTCAGTAATGAATTCTTATGATTTGTTAGATGCAGACTGCAGTAGCATTGGTCGAGGGTTTGGTTGATGGTGAACCAGATTGGAGCATTCATCTTTAACCCATTAGTGCCCAAAGTGGTAATACCCAACAAATTAAGTTGTAGTTTCAGTAATCTCAACAACTTGGTGCAGTAACATGGCTGATAACTTATTTATTGATTCCTACTACAATATGAGTACTTTCCATACTGTCCGTTTTAACGGACGTCGGGCACTAGTCTAGTGCTTAGGTTACCATTGCAGAATCAAGCATCCTTCTTATTTCATACAATACTTGGTGAATGTTTTTGATGATTTGCAACACCTATTTACTATATGAGCTAATTATCTCCATTTATCTAATGCTAAGTGCAGGGCACCAACTTATTTACGAGCGTTTCATGCATTATGATAGTGTTTGTGTCTCCCAGGATAAAGGTTTCCATCACATTTTCTCAATCCTTGCAATAACAGTTTGTGTTTCCTGGTACATTCTAATGATTGTTACCATCGCATCGTACATCAGGTTTACAGTACTGTAGCAGCACGTTGACCATGGATAGATGGTACGCCAAGCACTTGAGTACTGGATGGTACGCCATGACAATTGTGTACACTTACAGCCATCTGTTGCCTGAAGTCAAACTTCTGCTGCCTTAGTAAACCTTACAAAAGATACCAAGCTATGTCAAACAGGTAGACTGATTGGACATCACAATATCCGTTGCCTGATACATATCATGTAACAAGCATCGTGCCGATCTTATACTTACCAAAACCGCCCATGCCTTGATTGTAGAGCAGGAACATGGAAGTTTGAAAGACATACATGGCTTTCTTCTGGCTGTGTGACTATCAATGCACACGACCCTCGTCCACCATCCCAATAAGTTCATGCACTGGAAACTATTATAGGCCTACAGGGGTTTATATCCTATACAGAGTGGGCGCATCTTGAACAAAGTGCAAAACAGCGGAAATCAGAAATGAGCCAAAGCCTATATCGGGAGGGGATGGTCGATCTGGGATAGGAAGGACAGGGATTGAATCCGGTCCCCTTGCGGGGGGCAAAGGGTAGAAGTTTCTTACAACACAGCGGTCACGTCAGCATATATTCAGTATAGTGAGGCATGACACTAGTTCTTTGCTCCTGGCTGCTATGGGTTTCAAGGTAAATTGACCTGTGTACAAGTTATTCAAGTAGCCTAAGCTTACAGGTTCCTCAAGTACATGCACCGTCGTACCCAAACTCATGTCAGAAGTGCAAAGTCTACAATATTCATGTCAAAATAGTGAGTCGCCAATCTGAATAAATTGCAGACTAATGCATCTTCATATTACAAGTAATGCAATGACGGAGGTAATTGATGGAACAATGACGCTTAGAGACTTGCTGTAGGAAACGTCACCTCTGGGCTAGTGCCCGACGTCCGTTATAACGGACGCTTACATTGCAATACAAATTTCCTTTGGAAAACTTCCGGCAATTGTGATAATTTTTTCTCAGCATATTGACCCATATGGCTACTGTAAACAACATATACACTTTCTCTAAATTCCTTCTGGTTCAGTACCAAACAAAAATATAATTACCAGTGGTAGCGAGGATTTTCGATATGCAAAAGTAGACTCATTTGCACAAGCAATAAAATATTTCCAATTCACATAATCCGGCAATCATAATATTGGAATCTATAGCTACATGACCCAACAATTTAATAAAATTATTATGACCGTACTATACAGTTGCTTCTTATTTTGGCACCGTATTTTCTAAGCGTCCGCTATAACGGACGCTGGGCACTAATGGGTTAAATGGCTTGCAGAGCTTAATTACAGACCATTGATGGACAAATTTTTACCAAGGACACAAAGAATGCACCAGGCAACTGGACTTAAAAGATTTCTGTGATGTTAACAAGATGTTACGACTGATGGCTGATGTAGAAGGGTGCAAGGCATTGCAAACTCTATTTAATATGCAGTTATTGAAAGCCGTTGTCTCAAAGCATTTGCCAATAATTAGGCCTAATGCATCACACTTTCACGACTTCAAAAGGTTCAAACTGCAACCGTTGATTCCTGTCCTGGTCCAGAGGTCAACTTTAGCACACCAACATGTTTGTAGGCTACTTCCACCAACTAGAGAAAAATCAGACTGACAATCTGTTAACCTTATTCATTTCTACTCCACTGATGATTGCCATGTGGAGGTAGCGACCTGCAATCCTAGTGCACGACATTTACATCATTCGTTTGCTCGAGAGCTTAACTGTCGTCCTTATGCTTGAAAAACCTCATTCGCAAATACAATAAGGTTGCATATTTGTAGATTTTAGTATTTCAGAGCAATATAAGGTTATTAAGCAATACATAAGCACGCTAGTGGGATCAAAGTGTGGACCTCCGAAAATTTCAAACTCATAGGCCTATATGTCGCACGTATAATTTGTGACAACTTACACATATTATATGTGAGCTTTGAGCGGCCTCTAAATATTTTCAAAATGTCCAGAAATTTGGCAGGTACTATCATAGGACCATAAGGAAACTTTTTGGAGGGACTGCATTTCAAGTTTCAAGAAAAATATTTTTCCTGTGCAATCGTGGGACACCCTAATATATATATATATATATATATATATATATAATATTTTATATATATATATATATATTCCTGCTGGACTATATGGTAGGTCTACTTAGAGATTATCATAATTATAGGTTTTTTAAATTATGGCTAATGAGGTGTGACATTTAATTTTCGCTTTGATTGCTGTGTACTGTTTTCCCGCTAACCATCATCTGCAGACGGTCATGAAACATTTCCAAAACATGGACGGCGCCTGGTCGTTCGCTCTCGCGTCCTACTACAACGAAAATCTCACACAAGAATTCTTCAATCCAAAGGCCGATGAAATCTGGTCCGTCGAAGATATGTATTGTAAGCATTTGAAGAATTATGTCGTCTTTATTCGAAGACGCTTTTCTACACACATAGGCTGCTTTTGATCACAGGTTACCTTCAATCACTTTGGCGATTTTAACTTATCGGATTACATGCGGTTAATCCCATATCGGCCACCTGTACCCTTCCTTAAAGAATTTGTTACGGGATACTGCAATCCGAAGATTTGACTTGACCGAGGGGACTTGGTTTGTGCATGTATATGTATTATGGTTTGGCGATGCCTACTGAATAAAGGAATGACGGAATGAAGAAATGACGGAATGAAGAAATGACGAAATGATTGAATGACGGAATGAATGAATGACGGAATGAAAGACTGAAGGAATGAAGGAATGAGCGAGCGAACGAACGAACGAAGTGATGAAGGAATGAATGAAGGAATCTGTTTGTTGAACACGAAAGAATTATTATGCATAATCACTTATTTTCTGGCGTTGGTCCTTCTTTTCGGAATGGGCTTTCCAATGGAATTGCGACTCCATTCTAGGGATCATCTTTTCGACGTTTTTTACAGTCATTTCCGACTTGGGTTGGGCAGGGAGCGCATCTGCATATAGGAGAGCTTTACAAGTATTCTAATTGATTGCACGAATGAACTTGTAGCATGGAATGGGCTCCCACTTGCACTACGCTTACTACCTCGGCAAAATTTGCCTGCTTTCTACAAGTTACTCAAGACCTATCTTTTTAGCCCGTGGCTGGACTGGGAGCGCCTCTGAGTAGGCTTCTTGAAGGGGCGCTATATAAGTTTTCGGAATGAATGAATGAATGAATGAATGAATTAACTATTATTTGTTTCAATCCTGTTGAATATGAAGATTACAGAGAACGGTTTACCCTTCCGATTCTGGAGTTGGTCTCCAGCGGAGATGAGTTCTTCCTTGCCGACGACAACTGGAACTGGTGGAATGGAATTCCAGATCCAAAATATCTCCTGTAAGTTCAACGACTATGTAATATGATACTATGATACTATAAGCTATTCATTGATTAGTGCATTCAGCTTTGGCAGATTTTAAGCCTATGACCCGTAACCTATACATGTATATTCCTGCTGGACTATATGGTAGGCCTACTTGGAGATTATCATAATTATAAGTCTTTAAAATTCTAGCTAATGAGGTGTGCCATCCAGTTTTCAGTTTTCCTGTCTTAATCAATCAATCAACCAAATACCAATCAATCAATCAATCAATCATAATCAATCATAATCAATCATAATCGATGGAGTGCACAATCTGCTCATTACTTGAGGGCCTGGTTCACGGTCCTTATGCAGTGACCGTCAACCTGTAGGAAGGCAGCCGTCGTGTTCCTATAGGCTTATACTAGGCTATTTATTGTACAATGGTGTTCGATGCGTTTGAATCGATGCCTGTCTGCATTTCTGCTTATTCTTGTCTAGTAACAATATAGGGATTATAGACTACTACACTCTACTCAAATAGCGACCTGCAAATGACTGACCATGGGTTGTCTAGAAAACACACAAATGTACCTTAACACCTGACGAATAATATTATTATCGTATTTGCAGGATGTTGCCAAACGCAGAACACGGCATGGCCCCTCATTACGTTAAAATTTACGCAACCGCAATTTCCTTCTGGCTGAGTTACCTGGAGGTAGGCAACTGACAGCATTTTGCATGTGACATATAGGGGAGACCGGGGTCGAAAGTAACACAGGTTGAATGTAACAAGCATCATTGCGGCAAAACTGAAGGGCGTGGGACCAGCGTATACCGATCAAAACGTAGATACAGTCGAAAAACTAACGTGTACAAAATTTCGGCGCTGAATTATTGAGAATAATTTTTTTATAAATCAAAGAAAAAATTTCGGCAAAAAAGTGAGTTTCATAATTTTTCATTATTTTTCTCATGGCTCGCGGTATTCATGTTTGACATTTTCACTGATTGTCATATGTAGAAGAGTTTTCATTCAGGCAGCGTTTGTGTAAGCGATATAAGCGAAAGTTGGTGTTTTCCAAAGATATGATTTAAAAACTAGTCGCATGTGATAGCGGGGATGAATGTAACACATCAGGCGGGGTTGGATGTAACATGTTACAACCTGCCCAATGTATGTTACAAAAGAAGCCACAATGGATCTTTAAGCCGAATTTCACCTTATAATACTAGATAAGACAGCCTAGACCAGGGGTCTCAAACACGCGGCCCGCGGGCCGCATGCGGCCCGCGAACCCAATTAATGCGGCCCGCGAACAGCTTCCTGGTTTTTGATTTTTTTAAAGTTAGAAATCGGTTTTAAAGGATTTTGCAGTTCTTTTACGATTTGAGCCAATGTTTAAACTGCTTTCTACTCCTTTTGATTGGACATTGCGTTCACAACAGCAGATATAGGCTCGGCATAATTATATGCAGATGAAATTAGTGGACCTTCAGTGCGATGCAACGCCGAAGCAGAAGAATGCACAGCAAAGTTTGTATGCCTGTGTCGCAAAATATAGTATCCCGGAATAATCGTAGGCCTATCTCCCCAGATGATGAGAAGTTGAAAAATGTCACTTCCGCGTGGGCTTATTTTTGCAAGTTAACTTCCATTTGCTTGATTTTTGAACAATGACATTAACTGGTAGGCCATATATGTTTATTCCTATAATTTTGGTGACTTTTGTTTAGAGGACTTAGAACATTTAGAACACCTAAGAACACTCAGAGTCTCCAGGCCCAACTAAATTCGAGTTGAATTAGGCCTAGGCTACTCTGAACATTGCTTAGGATACTTAAAAAATTAGTGTCATTTTAAATTTTGATTACAGCATAATTTCTTCAAATATAGCGCCCACGCATTTTTCGATAATTGGGATAGAATGTTTTTTCACTTTTGTTTGTAGTACCTTTATAGTTACACTTAAAATATAATATTATGTGAATTTTACAGGGCTATATCATCATTACAGTATTGTATGCTGCAATAACACATAACTAATTCTAGTTTCACGTGCACGATTAGCCGATATTTTTATGTTGCGGCCCGCGAGTCATTCAAAATTTCCAAATGCGGCCCACATGCTGACTTGAGTTTGAGACCTCTGGCCTAGACCTTATTGGTAAGCCTATGATTGTAGATTTAAGAATAAAAATTTTTTTAGTCCTTTTAATTATTGCAGTATAGAGTCTTTCCTGATTTGAATGCCACTGAAGCCAAGAAAATTTATAAATCAACCAGGAGATCTGCGGAAGACCTTGCCTCCCAAGCTGTAGGCCTACTGTGTGTGCAGGGTTTGGTAGAGGCGGAGAATGGTGGTTTAGGTGCACTGCATGTGGCTATTGGGAACATAAAGCATGCACTGATGCAGATCGTCCGGGGTTAGGCCTACATGTTTGCGACATAGCCAACCAAGACGCACCTACAAGAGCCAAAACCATACACTAATCTCGACAGTAGGTTAGGATAACTCTGGCCTCACTCAAACATTGCCACAAAGCCCACAATATCCAAAAGTATTCAATTTCTTACTATCCCAAATAGTGTCACATCTTACCCCGGATAGTGTTACATTTGACCCCGATACTGGGGTCGAATGTAACACCCAGAGGAGCTCACTTATTTGATGATGTCAGCTGTATTTGATGCGCAAGCCACCTGATTCTTTGCCATTATATAGCTGAGATGTTAGGCTATCGTTTGATGCAAGAATATTGCAATTATATTTATTACAAATGCCA
This sequence comes from Lumbricus terrestris, assembly GCA_949752735.1. Lineage (NCBI taxonomy): Eukaryota > Metazoa > Annelida > Clitellata > Crassiclitellata > Lumbricidae > Lumbricus > Lumbricus terrestris. Next base: position 18,457,983 of record OX457053.1, on the reverse strand, counting down.
AAAAACATGCAAAATTCGAAATTTGTTACATTCATCCCCGGTCTCCCCTAACATGGAATTTGTTTAGCGGTCAATACGGATTTTTTGTTCGACGACAAGTAACGACGAATTTGCGGTTATTTTTCTGTCGATTCGCCGATTCTGTTTCCGATGACTTTCAGGTCCTAACGATTGAAATTCTGTCTATCTGTCTATGCTAGTATCAGGCGCGGATTTAGAGGGGGGCGGAGCCGGCGTACGCCCCCCTAAACCTGCAGCAAATGTTCTCAAACTAAACTGACCTAAAACTAATATAATTGCAATTTGGGAATAGGATGTTTGAAGTAGCTGGACCGGCAGAATGGAGCTCTCTTACCGGAGCTCTCTGACCTACTTACCTGAGTTGCTAGCAGACGTTGCCCACGTGACCAATGACTTTTGCCGTGACGTCATTCACAAAGTTCATGTACAGATAAAATTTACGTAAATAGAAATTGGTCAATTAAAAAATATGTCGAGTGGTCCGCCGTCAAAACGCTTAAACAAGCAGTTTTATCATTCGCGAATAAGCCGACTGCCGTTGGTAAGACATAAGCCTATCTTAGGCCAAAGCGCAGCCGACGTCTAGAAGAGGCAGTACTTGATGCAAACCAGACCAAATGCAGTGAGAATGAAAAAATTGTTAAACGAAAGGTCGGAATTTTCTGTGAGACGAGATTGATTGAAAAACACACAACTCTGTCAAATTTCATGGAGCTGTACGAATTCCCGATTGTTGCCTGCTTAGACGCAATCGGATCCATTGAAGCAGATTGGGACAGTAAGACGAGCACTGCTGCTTACGGACTTTTGAAGAGCATTACAGATCATGCATTTATCGTAAGCTTTCATATCGCTCGCCATTTCTTTGGCTACGTCAAAGGACTCAGCGCAAAGTTGCAAGGCTCATCTTTAGACGTGATCCAAGGATATGAAATGGTGACGAGTATTTGAGCAGCACTAAACAATGCCCGACAGGATGACAGCGAATGGGAACATGTTTTCCAGAAAGCTACTAAAATTGCAGAGACAGCTGGCGCTGGACCAATTACTGCACCAAGAATATGCTCAAAACAGATTCACCGAAGCAACACACCCGCTGCAACGCCAGATGAACATTTCAAATGAAACATTTATCTTCCATTTCTGGAAGTCTACTTCAGCAGTTTAGCCTACGATTTGGAGATCTTGCAAAACAAGCAATTCGTGGTCTAAGTCTCATTCCATCTAATGTTTCAAACATCGACGCACTCACTGCTGATGGTATAGGCCTACTTCATTACTATCATGATGACCTGCCTTCGCCGGATTCTTTTCATCAAGAGTTAAAGCTTTGGCAGCAGATGTGGAGAAACGCTGACAGCACACCAAGCACCCTGTCGGACACCCTCGCTGACAGCCGCTCCTGTCGTATTATGTATCTAAATATTACCACAATAATTCACATTTTGCTGCTCACTTCTGTCACGGCTTGCAGTGTTGAACGAGCAAATTCTAGTCTGCGATTTGTGAAGTCGTGTTTCCGAAGTACAATGAACGTGGACAGATTTAATGCACTCATTTTTTTATTGTTTGTCCACAAGGACATCAAGTTAGACATTGATGACATTATCAATGCCTACGCCAGAAAGCATCCAAGGAGAATGACACTGCTTAATCCACTGGCATGTGACACTTAATTATTTCCTTTTTGGATCAAGGGTTGCATGATCAAAACCGATAACTGATTTATAATCGTTTCACTGTTAACCTTCAGTGGAGACCAGTGGTTTTATATGAGAAACTAAATATTTTTTTAAAGATCCATAACATTTTCTATAAAAAGGATCATTATAGTTTGCGTGATCTAATTTCATATATATATATATTTACGGGATTGGATTGGTAGTATTTACGCCCCCCCTAACCAGAAATCCTGGATCCGCCTCTGAGTATCACTATCATCATCGTCGTCATCGCCAGCCTCAATAAGATACTCGTTACAGGAAAAATTAGTGCACATTCTGAATTAAGATTAGGCCTAAATGTAAAACATGCTCAGTTTGTTGCTCCAGAAACGATCTGAGTGTGCTTCAATTCGCTGACGTTGAATTCGTCACCAAAGTCTAATACATCCCTAGCCACTCAAAAAATGAATCTACTTAAATCTGAAAACACATGTTTTGCTAATTTGAACTCTGGTTTAGTGTGAAAATTAGTTATATCATGCAACGTTGTCTTTGCATTTTATTATGATATATTGTTAGGTTCATTGTTCACAGCTAAGCATTAGACAATGTATTCAATTACCGACAAATTAAGTTTAGGCATATAGGTTATAGGGCCTACTCAAAATTATTAGCAAATGGTAAATACACGTCGCTTGTGAATGTTGTAGGAAATCCCATTCCCACACGTGTCTTGGGAAATGTCGCAGGTTGGAGATGAGTACCGTAATGAATATAAGACAAGTTTTTTGAGGAACTGTTTTGACTTTCATTATTCATTCATTCATTCTGATAATTCATATAGCGCCCAGTGGCGAGGCTAGGGGGCTAGGGAGGCTAACCCCCGCCCTATAAGAGGCTCAGCCCCCCGAAAAAGGGCCATCCGATTTTTTTACATTGAAATATCCACGATTTTCGGCCGACGACCAAAAAAAGGTCAAAATTAATGGGAAATTTCCGCCGCGAGGCTTCAGCCCCCCAAAACTGAAATCCTGGCGCCGCCACTGATAGCGCCTTTTCAAGATATCTGCTCAGAGACGCTCTTACAGCTGTTGGCAAATAGGCAGAGATAATTTTCATCTAATTCTGTTTCTTCATCATCTCTCCCTTCAGGTCTTCATAGCACCCTAGGCTCTTAGGCCTACCACTTCATAGCGTCTTCGATCATCTGTAGGTTATACAGGGAAGAATCTTTACTGACTGCTATATGACTCAATAAAGATCCTTCCATGTATAGGGCTATAAGCCCTTCTCTATCGCTCTATCGAATAGTCTATCGCTCTCTATTCGCTCCACTCCACCATGTCCTCTGGTATGGGCTCATGACGCTTCTTCATCTTTTACCTCACATTCTGCCTTTTCTTGAGGTCTCTCGGGGCGCTGAGAGCGCTTGTGAAGTTCTGAATAGTGTATACGGTGGGGAAGCGCTTTATAATAGTCACAATACAATGGAATTGAATTTTTAAAATTGATGCACTATTTTGTTATTTGGCTTAGCTGATCTGAATTTTTGTCGTCCAAATGCCACAAAACATGTTCTGGAGATATCTATAGAATTGTTATAAAGTTGGATTAGAGGACTCAAATGCTGCTATTAGTAAGTTTTGTCAGCTGCAGTTCAAAATTGAAGTAGATATGAGATTTAAAAAATAAACTTCCAACTTTCGCTTGAATTTTCACCCCAATGAATGCAAGCAAACAAGAGTATCAGCCTAACGAATATTATGATATTTAAAAGCTCATCTAAAGTCTGGTTCTTTCGAGTGGAAGGATTAAAACTCGATCACATGGAATGCAAGATAAAAATGACCCTAAGTTAATTAATATTAAAAAGCAGACGCTTAAAAGAGTAATTTCATCCAGAGACGAAGGTTCCATTGCAGTACGATTCTATTGTAGTAGGCCTACGATTCCATTGTAGTACGAAGGCGGTGGATCGATTGTTCTGTATTCAAACCCTCCCCCACTCACCATCGAGGCCTACGCGGCCCAAACTATGAGTAACGACACAAGGTAAAAAATCGCGGATTTCCGTTCCTTGTACGCGGTCATTTTAATTATTATTTTAATTTCTACTGCAGTGATTTTATATAACACCCTTTCGAGACTATCAACTCAGGAGCGTTCCCAGTTCAGGCTGGTCATATGATACAGTCTTAACTCTTAAGACTAGAAAGGAGCAGAGGGTCCCAGAGGCGTTCGGCGCAAGGAAACCGGGTGCACAGTCTCAAATTATTAGGTGTAATAAATCTATTTATAACTAAGCAAAATGAACAGACACAGGAGTTTCGTCTTAAGACTTCCAGTTCACACTTATCTTTCAGACTTATTCTTTTCTTATACCTCATTTTAAGACTTATTCTTTCCAAATAATTTATACATCATAGGCAGACTGTTTCTCTTTTTGATAGACTACCGGTATATATAATTTACATATATATATATATTATATACTGTGTATTTTTCTTGGAACGCCGCTATTATAATTGCAATTATTATTAACATTGAGTTTAGTATTCAATTTGTGTCGCCTATAGCCTAGCAGTGCCAGCCTACTACGGCACTTCAGAATTCGGATTCGGTGGAGCTATTATCATCGACGTTTAGTTTACTAATTTGCATCAATTAGAATTTGGACTAATCTGCTTGATAGCATGGCTTAAATATTTTCCACTGGAAGAATTTTTTACAATTTTCTACTACCGTCTTTTAACTACCGACCTATAATTCTATCTTGGTGACTCAATTATATAAACGAATATAATATGGAAATACGAGCATAGTTTTACTTGCATTGGCTGTCGCCATTGCAGGTTCCAGTTGTGCTGTGAATCGTGATTGTGTCCGTTATTGATTGACATGTGACTTGTTGTACAACACAGCAGAGTTGTGTGCGTATGTATTTTACAAGATGTATTTATGCGAGTATCTATGCATGCGTAGCCTATATGTACCGGTATATTGCTACATAATAATTAATTATGTACAATGCATGTGTGCACGCACAGCCTTGCTAACTTACATTGTAAAGACCTGCTGAACCATATCAGTCTTCTTTTGGCTATAGTTCTGTGTCAGCCAATTCTACCGTTAGCACATAATTATATAAATCGATGCAGATCATATTTTGAAGAAACCTGATTGATCTCTTGCTTATTCAGGCGTGACTTTCGTCTCGCATCGCTAAGTGATGGCGGCGAACCACAGCTTCATCCGGTCTGGTGGAGACAAAACCTTGAAATCGTTGACTTGGTCTGTAACGTTGAATAATTCCATTCTATATTTATTATTATTGTCATAATCATAACTATAATAGTTATTATTATTACGAATGTTACCATTGTTATTACTATTTCTATTGTTAATCAACTATTAAATCATTAGCTAATATGACTGGTTGCATGGCAATTGCAAAATGATGCAGATTCAAAAATCATGTTAACGCACCAAATAGCCAATTCTGTGCTGAGTAAAAAAAAGTAAAGTCCTATCCCGTTCCATGAGGAACATAGGGAGGCGCTCATCTCCTTTTCCATGGCCCTGAGCCAGCAATGGACGAATCCCGAGGTCCTGGATACGAGGCCAGTGTATCGCAGGACTTGCTGTTTACTTCCCAGCTTACGCCGGTACCAAATTATACTGCTTGGTGACAGAGGCACGTGTGCGTAAACAACTTGCCCAAGGTCGTTACCCGGAGTCGAACCCGCAACCTCCTGTTCCGTGAGCGGACGCGTTACCGGTCCGCCACCAGGTCACATAATTCTGTGCTGAAGTGCAGTTAAACCCAATCAATCAATCAAGCATGGCAATTCCACTTATAAGCAGCTGATAATAGATTTACACAAATAATGAGTCTTCAAGATCTTCCCAAAAGCTGTCCCCCGAAATCTCATGATAGTACAAAAACAACTGTTAGGCCAGCTGATCGTCTGCTATCCATCCACTGGTACCCGGTTCATTCTGGAAACGCAGCTGAGGCTGTCCCGAAGCAGACGAAACCAGGACACAATCAATCGTCCTATATAATCGGTATATTGATGCAGGCTCGTGTACGGTGCAGAGTTGTAGGCCTACTGTGGTCGATCTTTCAATATGAATCTGGTGCCGAATTCTGTGGTCTACAGTTTTTAAAATGCCCTCTTGCATGCGCTCTAAGCAGCAGGCTGATACAGTAGTCAAGACGATTTCTACAAAAGCCAATCATCGTTGATTCCGCTGCTGATAATTATAATCAGCGGTACTGGCACAGATTTACCACGAGGCATTCTATGCTATAGCTGTGCAGTTCTGTGCTATAATTGCCTGGATCAGTTCTTAATGGATTGGTAGCTGAGTGTTTAACTAAAACCACTTGCTAATAGAATTGGAAGACCACAGCATTCATAAGTGGACCTGGACAACAATGCTCCTACACAACCTTCCTTTCTATGTTTCTTTGCTCCTTACGTTTTAAAAATCAGGGTTGCCAGTGCAAAGTCAGTAAACGAACTTAATGCATGTAATTTGGTGTAGCATATAATAATATATAATCAGCTATAGGCCTATCTGTTAGAGAAATATCACTGACCCGTGCTCTGAAAGGATGCCATCATCCGCTAGCGCTTGTGATGACCTACAAAGAAAGCTACATGAAGATGCACAATAATATTTGTACATGTTGGGCCTAACATGGCCTCGATCGATTCAGAATCAACCACCTAGAGAAGTTTTTCAACGGTCGCATAATAGGTTGTGTAATATTATTGTTCTGTGATACGTAAGAGAGACAATAGGCCTACTCTTCATTCTTTTGACCTGATTCGATTGTATTGCAGGGTAATGGTACCTACAGTGTAGACGCCCAAGTGGTTGACGGTGAATGGGTCGGATTCTATCTCATGGTCTGTATTGAATTTATAATGAATTGTACGTATAATTCACTTCATGCTAAAATAGAGATGCTGCGCTCTAATTGCTAAATATGTTACATTGGTTTGCGCAACAATTATAGCAGCCAGTAATGTAGCAAATGGAAGATATCGGTCTATTTCTGTTCGAACCAGTGTTGAAATCGGATCATTGAAAAAGTGTAATAGTAACCAGATTAATCTCTCGGACCATAGGCGTACGGGACATTTTGGCAGTGGGGGGCAGGAAAAAAAATTTTGCCCGAAAAATCTGACGACCTTTTTTTTTTTTTTTTTTTTAGTCATTTGCCCAAAATCCTAAATTCTTACGTCCTTTTTCTTTTTTTACCCCTGCGTGCCCGAAAAATCCCTCCCCGTACCTGTTTTGCCCGAAAAAAATCTCCGAAATTTTTTGGCCCGTCCAAACCTCTTTTGCCCGAAAAACACATTTGCCCGAAATTTGGGGGGCATTTGCCCCCCCTGGACCCCCGCCTCGTACGCCTATGTCTCGGACAACAACGATGTCTCAGTACAGAGCAGTTTGAACAAATCAATTATTATTCTTACTACTATTGTTGTTATCAGGGGCTTCTATCCCCCCTAAGCAACTGGGCGCAATCCATTCCCCCCTTTCTGGACCGGCCTTCCTCTATGTATGCAATATAATGCAATCTAGCGCATGCCCTCCTCTAGTGTGGGAATGAAGGTTTGTTTGGAGAGGGACAAACGAGCATCCAGCAGACGATCGCCGAAGCATGTGCAGTGCCGAGAAGGGACCTGGTATGGGGAGGCCCTGAAGGGAATGTGCCCCTCCTCATAAGAAATTTTTGCGATTTCCGCATTGCAATTTCAGCATTTTAAGCTGTCCTCTTAGCAAAATTATTCTACTGTTTCAGTGGAGGAATTGCTGCCAAAATTGGGCAGCCATATGTTTTGCGCCTCTAATCAGTGTGCGCTCGAGAGGCGTTACATAAATTTTTAGAGCATAATGCAATAGGCCTACAATAAAATACAATGTAGGTTCTACATTGTAAGCCCAGGTAATAATGATGTTGCTTTACTAAGTGTTCAAGGACCAAATTTGACTGTCTGAAATTTGAAAGATAACATTTGAGAGAAGCCATTTAGTTGTGCAAAAATAGTATTTGTATTAACATTATTTTTTCAATTATAATATGATTGCATTATTTATTAAAATAGTAAAAACATAATTAGAATCATGTAATAGGAATTTTTTTTATAGTATATTATAGCTGTTATAGCAGTTCATGTAATTCAAAAATGCATATAGTGGCCTAACTAAAAACTCAAAGCGTATAAAGTGTATACATTTTGCTAAAAACTATCAGGCCTACCATTTTGTCCAAATTTATATGGAGGGAAGTATTTGGGGGGATCTTCGTCCTAGTGAATGCCTAGACTGAACGCTGCCCTCCATGACCGACCTTCCCCCAACCGACGTGAATTTTGGCTGTCTTCTGATTCCCCCCCTATTTTTCACTGGGCGCAAGCTGCGCCCGCCATGTATAGGGATAGAAGCCCCTGGTTGTTATGACAATACTAATTACTATTATTGCTATTGTTTTATTTATTTATTTATTTATTTATTATTTTATCTTGCGAATTTGTTAATGAACCAAAATGCTCGGGCAGTCGGAAAAGACAAGTCCTTCAATGTTTGCAAAGGGATATGAAAAAAGAGGGACTTCAATTCCTTCGAGCCTGGTGTTAGGGAATTCTGTTATTGAGGTCTAGCGTGAGACAACGCAACGCAGCCTCACATTTTTCTAATAATTCAGATAACATTATATTTATTAGTATAAGTTAGCTTACCATTAATGTAAGCGCCATCTAGCAGTTATAGTTGTTCAATCTTATTAAGTCACTGTTGACTGAATTTCGTTTATTTTTCCGCGCAGGGAACATGGGAAGGTCCGACGGGATACCGGATGATCTTTACCACACAGGTCAACATCATCCCAGACACCCGTCCTCACGAGCCATGCGCAGATCCAACATCCTGTTGGAGCGTTCTTGTCTGATCGAGTGTAAAGTTATATGAACAGTAGTTCTGTGGTTAAAAATGTGATATGGTGGACGATACGAATAAATGCTGCTGGTTATCAAAAGAATTATTTTAATTTATTTGCCCTTTGCCCTCATATATTTGACGCTCCATCCAACATAAGTCTATTTTAACCAATAGGAGATTTAGTATTTATTTCTCCATTTGCTATAACGCTCCTTCAAGCTCACTATTCAGAAGCGCTCTCGACTATAGCGCTGACATTGCATCGGAGTTTCACGCCGAAGCGCACGAGCAATTGCGAGTCAAGGGTATGTATAGGTCTTTTCGTTTAATCCAATAAACAACAGACAGAACGCTGTAGGTTTACATTAGCAAAATTAACAGTATGGCTGCTTAAAGCTTATAGTCAAGATAGTTAGTACATGTTTTGAATAACATTCTTGGGATAAGATTTAACGAGTCTTTATTGGGGATATTTCACAATGAAATTGTGAGCCCTTGCTCTAAAGTTATATAATGGATCACGCTGTATAGTGGAAAGATCCTAACGCAGCGGCTTGAGGTGGATTCTAACCTAGAACCGTCCGACTCTAAGGCACCGAACACCAGCAGCTGAAACTTTATGAATTTATTCCACCTCATTTATTATCCACTGAATATTCAACCAGTGTTGTGTCAAAGACGTTAAAGCTCTTTTCTAAACCGCTAAAAACTGAAAGTTCTGAGAAATGTAACAACTGCAAATTAAATGACAGCTCGAAAGCACGCTCTTATCAAGAGATTGAATGCGAATCAAAACATCTGAATTCATCTCATGTCGAATAAACTGTGGTCCGCTGATGATTCACAATAGCCAAAATTAATCACCCACCTCATGCGAGTTCTAAAGTGAATTTTTCTATAGAAACCTCGTGCGAAAATTCAACAGTTTTAAGCTGACCTCATATTTAGGGATTTGCCCAATTAGACGCGCAGCAGAGCGCAACACCCGGTCTAGTCATTTTGCTGGATGGGAGGCCAAAGTAGAGCGAAGAGCAATAGTCGAAGGAATGCGCTAAAGTAAGAGTAGCAGCAGACGTAAGAGAACGGATGACGGTGCGAAGCTATAGCGCAGCTGATAGTAGCAGTCTCGAGCAAGACGGTGAAGCTGAGGAGCAGTAATACATGGCTTAGATACACATGGGTCTACGTATACATTGATGACTAGAAAAGTAAGCAAGACAAGCATTGATGCACCCTAAAAAGGCGCAACATAAATTGTCGCTATTATTATTATCACTATTATTAAGTTTTGGCTGGTCTATGCATCTGATCGAAATTCACTGTTCAACAATGAACAGAAACAGCTGTAGCGTTTTAAAAACCGCAGACAAAATGTGAGATAACGTTGATCATAATCAGCGGCAAAATAATATCGATCATAATCTGTCAACACCTGTCAACGCCTGTCTAGCGGTCACAGGGGAGCTGACACAAATTGGATACCGCTACTACATTTAGTGGCAGTTGAGGCAACTTTTCCGGAGTAAGATGGAAAAGAGTGCACTGTTGTGTGTTGCAATTCTAATAACCACGTGTATACCATGCATCGCTGGCGTCGACTGGGTAGGTCTGGCAATTAATCACGAATAATTTTGCTAAAGTTAGAGCCTTAAATTGCTGCAGTTATAGCGGGAGCATCCAAAAACATTATAAGCAAACATGGAGGCGGCTCTATGAAGTCTTAAACTGTAGGCCTAGGTTTGGGGCAGCACCGAACGGCTGAAGGATGTTCGCCGAGGCTTGAAGCGCCTATAGCAGGGAGAGGGGCTTGGGAAGTGGATGCGCCCCATCCCAATTGTCTTTTTAAATTTTCGAACTGCAACGGTAGCATTTTAGACTGTCATTAACAAATATTACTCTTCACTTCAGCGCTGATTGTCATAGTTTAAGACTTTAATAATGTCTTAATTTAAAATTTCTTAAATTTGTACACAGCAATGGTAACATTTTAGGCTGCTCATGTTTTCTCAATCGTTTCTGTTAAAAAGAGCTGCTTACCTTAAACCGTGGCGAACTTATAGGATGTGGTCACCCCACTGGATGAATACGTGCACAGGGATGATGGCTACTTCTCATGGCATGAAGTGGCTTCATACAGATTCGATGGAGTCACCGTTTACGTCATCAACATGACGTCACAGAAATACCAAGACGGTAGGGAATCATTAATGTGCTACTGTGCATGCTGGGGCTCTATCCATAAGTTTCCAAAATTATTTGCAAAAATAGTTAATAACCTATGTAAGCCAAGAATAACGTTGTCGAGCCGCAAAGAACAGTCACTTTCGAATAGAACGTTACGATAAACAGTCTGTGATAAACAGACGTTCGTTTAAAGACTGAGTATTGCGATTACGAATACGATTAGCCTAAGGAAGGATAGGCATAGGAAAATTCACTTTGGTTACAATATCCAACTAATCATAATGCAACGACAGTATAATAATAGTATATATAATTATAGGTGGGTCTAAAGAGTGACTGGATGGTCATGGACTGCGTCCCCGCAATTATTTTCAAATCTGAGCGCCGTCCTTCCACTTATAAGTCCTGCACAGCCTGGAAAGGCATACAAGGACGTCCAGACATTTCTTTTTCAACACTTTCAGCACAGAGTATGGGCCGATAACTCTAAGAAAAACAGCATTAACACGACATTGCAAATGTCCACCGTAGACCTATATTTGAACGCTATGCCAACGCCAATTAGGCCTACAGCAAGGTCAAGTGTATTGATATACCGTAGCCTATATTTGATTTCTTTAGAGTTCTTCAGTTCTCAGCCCATTTGGTGGCATATCGTTTGCGTGGCCATTCCAGACGAACTTCTTTATCTGGACGCCGCTTTTCTCTTCATCGATGGTGGAAATAATCGCCCGGATGACCCGTAGGTTTATCGGTCGCTTTATCGTGCGCATTTGTTTTGTATTGTATTTGAACATTTACAAA
>OX457053.1:18353853-18443853 GCA_949752735.1 Lumbricus terrestris | reverse complement strand
AACAATTATCGGTTGCGTTCTAGTTAAATATTAAATGGAAGCATGGAGGAAAAATACTAAAGGAAGAGCGGTCATGGTAGTATAAGCTACCAGCTTTCTTGGCTTCTGTTACATTGCTCTTAGTGTCCTACTGTTTTTATACTTTTGCAAAAAAATAAATCCATTCATTCATCTTACATACTGCCTGAGCTTCTTTTGGGGTCTTACACCCGTACCCAAACGGTGATCATAGACAAGAAACTGAACAGCTTCCAACAATGGTGTCTGAGGAGTGTCATGGGAAGTTAGAAACCTACAAATATCACCAGTCTGTTGTTGTGAAGAATAGGCTTAGGCCTACAGGCGCATGAGACAGATTCCCGTTCCAAATATAAACGTGTCCAGATTGAAGGCGTTTGGGTTTATTGTCAGAAGCGGAGTAACCTATTTAAAATGTCCGTTTCCTTTAAATGTCAGCGTCATTAAGCGCCTCATTCCAGGTTGTCATAAGTTTAAAAGGCAAAACAAGAGAATATAAAATAAGCTCTAAAGAGATTTTCTTGCCGCACTAACAACTCACTGGGAATATAAATTCGGTTTCTGTTGACCGCATTTTGTTTTCTAGACTTGCGTTTCGTCGCTCTGATAGGCTAACAGTAATTAGCAATGTCTATAACATTTTGTCTTGCGATGATTTCGTTACATTATGAGCAGAATGATCCTACGCAAAAATCCCGAACCGAAGACCAGATTATCGCTTGGACCTGGAGGACTTACATTGACGATCCAACACCAGATATAGAAATCATTCTGCGCATGCCCATGACGAAGGTAAATTATTCGCTTCATTGCAAAACCAGTCACCTTAGCTTAGCTTGGACCTGTAGACCACTTAGACTCTAGACATAGATACAAGCTTACTACTGTTTGATATGCTGTGGAGAGGAATGATTTCGACAGACGACGGACTGAGTTGAGGTCGGGAGATTTTTTGAAATGCTGAATAAATTTGTGCTAAACAAAGTCTGTTAAGAACTGAACATCACTGTGGGAGATGTTGCAGTTGTTTAATGCGGTTAAATGGTTCACATACAAATTGGACCGAACTGTTGCCGAATTGATTATAATTACCATTAGCACCGCGAAACCAACCGTGCGTTGTTGGTCTGCTCCTCTGGCATGACACCGCATGAGCATCAAATGAAAATTCGAGGGGTTCCACCCTTAAACAGATTAGGATGATAGTGATACTCCATAATCATTTACAATGTCATTTCTGAAATGCAGGGAGCCAAACGGGGTCTCGATACAATCTATGAGGTGGCGAAGCAACGAGTACCAGAAACGAACATTACGCGATTCATGGTTTCAGGAGCATCAAAGGTATTCTTCAGTTACCAATAAACCCACTATGATAGTACTTTCGATTTACATCTTGAATTTTTCGCCGACGCAATTTTCAACGCACTGTACACACAATAATTCAGGTAGACCTGTAAGGTATGCCTACAATAGTTTTCATGATATCGATAACTAATAGGCCTAATAAGCATAACAAGACATTTTGTCCCTCCTAGGACGGTTGAGACGAATTTACAAAATCATACCGCAACGCTTTCCGACGGTTGAAAACAATTTGAAACTTTTAACATGAATGACTTCCAGAACAATAGGCTAATTATAGGCCTAGGACTAGGCCTATATATTTTTAGTTTAAGACACAGTGGAAAGCACATATTTTTCAAATTGTTTTAGGACGGGAAATAATCCTGTAAATGGCATTTGTGATGTTTTTGTTCTTACTGTTCCTGGTACCACACACATAGATCGTGTTTACTTTTTTGCTTTTGTTCCATCGGAATGTGGACGAGACATTTGCTGTTTAACGACGTTCAGTAATAAAAAAGATGGTCAACGTTGCCCCCTTTATTCTCCGGACTTTGGACTGGCACAACCATAGGAGGAAGCTGGTGACGGAATTAGGACTAGAAAAGAACTTAGTTAAGCTGTCTGTGTATTCAGTCTGCATGTCAGTTTTGCTCAAGAACAATGGGTCACCGTTAGAGTGAATGAAGGCACTGCTGACCTTATATAGGCATGCAAAGACAAACGAGAAAGTTGCCTTGAGTGTCAAGCTCTAGGGGATGGCATTAGGACTATAAGTGTTTTTGACAGTTTAATGTTTTTGCACCGTTCAATCCATTTTTCAGTTGCAGAGTTACAGAGAGCCTGCAGGGCAGTGGCGGCGCCAGGATTTCACTTTTTTGGGGGGCTGAATTTGGGGGGAATTCCGTTTTCAGTCGCCAAAATTTCTGACGACCTTTGGTTAATTTTGGGAGGGAGCTAAAAGGGTTAATCGCGCAAATAGTTCATTTTACAAGGGAAAAAATGGATGGCCTTTTTAGGGGTGGCTTAGCCTCCATTGCCCCCTCTCTAGCGCCGCTATACTGCTGCAGGGGAAAGTACCGTTATGCATCAGACCGGCCCTGGGTATAGCTCTTGAAGCTCTCGCTCTGACTTTCACAAGGATGTACCGATCACTTTTCACTAAAACTGAACAGCGTTGAGCCGTAGACGCCTAGACCATGCAAGAAAATAGTTGTGTTAGCGGAAAATTGACTTTTACCTTGCGCATTTTTATGAATAGAGAGGTTGGACGGCCTGGAGTTTAGCAGCCACGGACCGAAGAGTGGTCGCCATTGCGCCAATGGTCTGGAGCATGCTCAACATTGATGAGGTTTGTCAGCCTAATACACGTAGATTGCTGTAAACGGAACACAAAACTGTGGTCGTATTAGACGTGTATAGCCTACTATTCAATTTTTGTGTTCTAACATTAAAAGTACAAGACTACATGTAAGTCTCGCTTTAACTCCACTCGTGGAACAAATAGGCTTCAACAACAATGACCACATCATTATAATGATAATTAATTAACAACAACTACTGCAACAGCGACTACAACATCATATTGAGCAAGTTATCTTTGGCATGATGACGTCATCGCGATTACGTGGTCGTTGTTGTAGTTGTTGTCGTTATTGTTATCATTTGATGATGCAGTCGTTGTTGCAGTAGTTGTTCGATGAGTGGGGTTAACACGGAACTCTCTCTCCTCCTACAAAAGGATACATGCGCATTAATTTTAACCTTGTCAAATTTTTATGATTACAGTGACCTTATCAACGTAATGTTGATCTATACTCTATAGTCATAAATAGATGCCATCTACGAAAGCAAATTATTAAATTGCAAAGTGTATAAACGCTATTTGTAGTACATGCTAGCTCAAATCTAGCCATAATTCTACAGAACCAGAAACTCTGAACATTGTTTACATGTAAGCTGCCAAATCCGAATGATGTTATAGTTCACTGTTCGGAACTCTGCATGTGCTAAGTATAGACAGCCATGGTAATTTTAAAATGTACTGAATTCTTCTACCTCATAAAATAAATATTTTCATGGATCTTCCCGTTGTGTAAGCAGCTCTCGTGAGGCGCTACAGTAAAGTGTCCAAATACATAAGTGCAGAAACTATCTTGTCTTAGCCAAAGTCTACAGTTTAATCTTGAAAATCATCAACGAATACTTGTCTTTTGATCTGTATAAGCTTGCTGTTTTCCCGAAAATGATCTGGGTATATATATATATATATATATATATATATATATATATATTATACTATAGACTGCCATGAAGCATTTCCAAAACATGGACGGCGCCTGGTCGTTCGCTCTCACGCCCTACTACAACGAAAATCTAACACAGGAATTCTTTAATCCAAAGGCCGATGAAATCTGGTCCGTCGAAGATATGTACTGTAAGCATTACTTGACAGAATTATGCGCTATATCAACGAGTAATCATAGCCGTCTTCAATCGAAAACGGTTTTTCTATACACACATTGAATATTTATAATCACAGATTATCTGCAATCACTCAGGCGATTAACTCACCGAATTATGTGAGAGTTGTCCTAGAATATAACGGCTACAATTTATTAGCGAATCTTTCAGAGTATCTCTGTTATGGTTTGGCGATGCTTATTCTGGTTAAAGCGCCTGCTTCCAAGCAAGAGCTCTGCCGCTCGACTTTGCATCTTCATGGTTGTCACTCTCTTAGCTCTGCGGCTCAGATGAACTCATGGCGTTTTCGAGCGTAGGGCCTACCACTAACAATGAATGAATGAGTGAATGAATGAATGAATGAACGAACGAACGAACGAATGAATGAATGTTGGAATGATTGAATGATTGAATGAATGAATGAACGATGGAACAAATAAAGGAACGAATGATGGAATTAACGAACGAAGGTATACAAAACGAAAAAAACAAATGAACGAACGAACGAGCGAGCGAGCGAACGAATGAATGATGGAATGATTGAATGAATGAATGAATGATGAAACGAGTGCTGGAACGAATGAAGGAACGAATAAAGGAATGAATAAAGGAACAAACGAACGAGCGAACGAACCAACGAATGAATGAATGAATTTCTTTATAAATTGCACACACAATGAATATATTATTATGTAGAGTCACTCGTTTTCGGTTGTTGTTTCGACTATTTGGAATAGACTTCCCCATGGAATGGCGACTCAATCCTGGGTATTTTTCTGACATTTTCTCACGATCCTTTACGGCTGGAGCTGGGGGAAGCGCCTCTGAGTTGTCTTTAAGGATAGCTTTAGAAATATTCTGATTGATTGCATAAATGCACTCGTATCCTACAATTTTTTGTTTCAATCCTGAAAATGAAGATTACAGAGAACGCTTTACTCTTCCGATCCTGGAGATCGTCTCCAGCGGAGACGAATTCTTCCTTCCAGACGACAACTGGAACTGGTGGAACGGAATTCCAGACCCAAAATATCTCCTGTAAGTGCAATGATTACGTGATAACTGGGATATTATAACAGCTATTAACAGATTGCAGCATTCAGCTAGAACCTATTTAGGCCTGTGAACCACTGGACCATAACCTATAAATTAATATTTCTGCCAGACATTAGTCAGACTAATTAATCTTGCTGCTCCTAGTAAGGCTATACTAACCCCTCACAGGCTTAGCACCTATATGCGACCTGATGTCACAACCTCTTCCTGCAAGATCTTCACGCCCTCTTTGTTCTGCTGACCGCCTTTATTTATTTGTAACGACCTCATTAACCCAGTATCCGGCTTTTGCTATTGTACGTGGTTCCCTCGATGTGCAATGACCTTCCCTCTGGAATTCGCTGCAGGATTCGAGTAGGAAATTCACCTGCATCTTTTCGCTGCTTGCAGATCTTTCTCTTTTCATGGGCCTGTCACGCTGAGAGCGTGAATAGGTCTGCTGTGAGAAGCGCTTTACAAATGTTATATTAGATCAGACTATATTATGGTTGGAGATTTTCATGAGTATAGGTCTTGATAAGTTACAGCTAATGAGGAACACCATGTAATTGTTTTTTCAGTTGTCCAGTCTCAACCTAATTTCAGAACAATGTGACAAAGACGCGAGGCAGGACCCCGAAAAACACACACTAGCGACCACTATTATTATTGCTACAATTACTGAACAGTTCATCCAACTTGAGGCGCTTCATAAGTATTTTAATAAAATAGCAATATGCATTATACAATATGCAATACAATATTTTGTTTCTACATGTGTTAAAAAACACCGTTACCCAATAGCTAAATAGCTAAGCATCAATGGATCAATCAACGAATCAATCAACGAATCAATCAACAAATCAATCAATGAATTAATCAACGGATCAATCAATGAATCAATCAATGAATCAATCAACTAATCAATCAATGAATCAATCAATGAATCAATCAATGAATCAATCAATGAATTAATCAACGAATCAATCAACGAATCAATCAACGAATCAATCAATGAATCAATCAATGAATCAATCAACGAATCAATCAATGAATCAATCAATCAACTAGTAAATCAATGAATCAATCAATGAATCAATCAATGAATCAATCAATGAATCAATCAACGAATCAATCAACGAATCAATCAAAGAATCAATTAATGAATCAATCAATGAATCAATCAACGAATCAATCAAAGAATCAATTAATGAATCAATCAATGAATCAATCAACGAATCAATCAACGAATCAATCAACGAATCAATCAACGAATCAATCAATGAATCAATCAATGAATTAATCAATGAATCAATCAATGAATCAATCAACGAATCAATCAACGAATCAATCAATGAATCAATCAATGAATCAATCAACGAATCAATCAATGAGTCAATCAACGAATCAATCAACGAATCAATCAGCGAATCAATCAATGAATCAATCAACTAATCAATCAATGAATCAATCAACGAATCAATCAACGAATCAATCAACGAATCAATCAACGAATCAATCAACGAATCAATCAACGAATCAATCAACGAATCAATCAATGAATATATCAACGAATCAATCAACGAATCAATCAACGAATCAATCAACGAATCAATCAATGAATCAATCAACGAATCAATCAACAACGAATCAATCAACGAATCAATCAACGAATCAATCAACGAATCAACCAACGAATCAATCAATGAATCAATCAACGAATCAATCAACGAATAAATCAACGAATCAATCAACTAATCAATCAACGAATCAATCAACGAATCAATCAATGAATCAATCAATGAATCAATCAATGAATTAATCAACGAATAAATCAACGAATCAATCAACGAATCAATCAACGAATCAATCAACGAATCAATCAATGAATCAATCAATGAATCAATCAACGAATCAATCAACGAATCAATCAACGAATCAATCAACTAATCAATCAACGAATCAATCAACGAATCAATCAATGAATCAATCAATGAATCAATCAGCGAATCAATCAATGAATCAATCAACTAATCAATCAATGAATCAATCAACGAATCAATCAACGAATCAATCAACGAATCAATCAACGAATCAATCAACTAATCAATCAATGAATCAAACAACGAATCAATCATCGAATCAATCAACGAATCAATCAACGAATCAACCAACGAATCAATCAATGAATCAATCAACGAATCAATCAACGAATCAATCAACGAATCAATCAACTAATCAATCAACGAATCAATCAACGAATCAATCAATGAATCAATCAATGAATCAATCAATGAATTAATCAACGACTCAATCAACGAATCAATCAACGAATCAATCAACGAATCAATCAACAAATCAATCAATGAATCAATCAACGAATCAATCAACGAATCAATCAAAGAATCAATCAATGAATCAATCAACGAATCAATCAACGAATCAATCAATGAATCAATCAATGAATTAATCAATGAATCAATCAATGAATCAATCAACGAATCAATCAACTAATCAATCAATGAATCAATCAATGAATCAATCAACGAATCAATCAACTAATCAATCAATGAATCAATCAATGAATCAATGAATCAATCAATGAATCAATCAACGAATCAATCAATGAATCAATCAACTAATCAATCAATGAATCAATCAACTAATCAATCAATGAATCAATCAATGAATCAATCAATGAATCAATCAA
This sequence comes from Lumbricus terrestris, assembly GCA_949752735.1. Classification (NCBI taxonomy): domain Eukaryota; kingdom Metazoa; phylum Annelida; class Clitellata; order Crassiclitellata; family Lumbricidae; genus Lumbricus; species Lumbricus terrestris. Next base: position 18,436,280 of record OX457053.1, on the reverse strand, counting down.
CGAATCAATCAATGAATCAATCAATCAACTAGTCAATCAATGAATCAATCAATGAATCAATCAATGAATCAATCAACGAATCAATCAACTAATCAATCAATGAATCAATCAATGAATCAATCAACGAATCAATCAACGAATCAATCAATGAATCAATCAATGAATCAATCAATGAATCAATCAACGAATCAATCAATGAATCAATCAACTAATCAATCAATGAATCAATCAACTAATCAATCAATGAATCAATCAATGAATCAATCAATGAATCAATCAACGAATCAATCAATGAATCGATCAATCAACTAGTCAATCAATGAATCAATCAATGAATCAATCAATGAATCAATCAATGAATCAATCAACGAATCAATCAATGAATCAATCAATGAATCAATCAATGAATCAATCAATGAATCAATCAACGAATCAATCAACGAATCAATCAATGAATCAAACAATGAATCAATCAATAAATCAATCAACGAATCAATCAATGAATCAATCAGCGAATCAATCAATGAATCAATTATTGAATCAATCAACGAATCAATCAATGAATCAATCAATGAATCAATCAACGAATCAATCAATGAATCAATGAATCAATCAATGAATCAATCAACGAATCAATCAATGAATCAATCAACGAATCAATCAATCAACGAATCAATCAACGAATCAAACAATGAATCAATTAATCATATAGCGGCTTGCAAATAATTGGCCAAAGGTTGTCTAGAAAATGCACAAATGTACTCTTGCTCCTGACGAATAATCTTATTTGCAGGATGTTACCAAACACAGGGCACACCATGGTTCCTCATTCGGTTGAAATTTACGCAACTACAGTTTCATTCTGGTTGAGTTACCTGGAGGTAAGCAACCAACAACATTTTACATAACGATATAACATGTATTTATTTAGTACTCAATTCAGAGTTTTTGTTCGATGACAAATAATGACAAATTTGCGGTCATTTTCCTGCAGATTCGTCGAATCAATTCCACATGACTTTCAGATCCTAACGATTGAAATTCTGTCTTTCTGCTAGAAATCATCATCATCATCATCGTCATCGTCGTCATCATCATTAAGATCCTAGTTATGTGAAAACTGATTGCACATTCTGAATGTGAAACATGCTTCGTTTGACTGGAATGTTTAACCAAAAACATTACAGGAGTGCTTCATTTTATTAATCCTCTTAATTTTCCATCAAAGTTCTTTCATGCGTAGCCTATAGCCTATAGGCACTCGAAAATGAATCTGCGGACTGCGGTTCTGAAAACATATGTTTTGCTACACTGAGCTCTGGTTTAGCGTGAAAATGAGTTATACAAGCCATAATTATTGTCTTTCCGTTTCGCTATGATAGCCCGTTATTGGGTCCACTACTAAACGTTAGACATTGTGCTAAATCATCGAAATATTACACAAGATTCTTAGCATATGGTCAATAATTATGCGTCGCATGTTGGTATTATAGGAAATTCCATATCCAGAGCTGTCTTGGGAAATGTCGCAGGTTCGTCATGACCAAAACAAGTTTGAGAAACTATTTTAATTTCCGTCACGATTACAGATGTTAGTGTGATGCCAATAGGCAGATCATTTTAATTTTTAATTCTAACTCTTCGTCGTCTCTCTGCCGTTTTAGACATCCTTGAACGACACTATGTAATAAGAAAGATGATCAGTGTCGCCCTCCTCCTTTATCCAGGCTTTGGACTGGCACTGTCAGAGTGCAAACAGTGGCGGAGTTCCTCCTCTCTGCCACTGCTTTAGCGCCTTTTTCTATCATCCGAGCTTCACTGCCTTTGCTTTCGGTATCAAGACTGCCATGGCTCAATCTAGACATTTGGAGTACAGGACCTAAATGTTGCTCTAAGTAGGCTTTGCCAGCTGTCGTTCAAACTTGAAATAGGTCTGAGATTTAAAAATATAAACTTCCAATTTTCAGCTGAACTTAGGACCCCAATGTATGCAAACAAACAGAAGTGTTAGCCAGTTCTATCGAATATACATGTATGATATTTAAAAGATCATCTAAGTAGGCCTATATACTTTCCAGAACAAGGACTCAAACTCGATCAAATATATTTACATGGCTTTAAGTTAATTGATACTAAAAACAGGCGATTAAAAGTGTAGCCTAATTTCATCTAGAGACGAAGGTTCTATTGTAGTACGATTTCATTGTAGTACGATTCTATTGTAGTACGATTCCATTGTAGTATGATTCTATTGTAGTACGAAGGCGGTGGATCGATTGTTCTATATTCAAACCCTCCCCCACTCACCCTTGAGGCCTACGCGGCCCAAACTTTGAGTAACGACACAAGGTAAAAAAATCCACGATTTCACTTCCTTGTCTGTGGTCATTTTAATTATTATTATTTTTTAATCACAGTAATTTTATATAGCGCCTATCAAGCATCAACTCAGGAGCGCTCCCAGCCTCCCCTGCAGTCCAACCTCGGTCGTACAGGACAGTTTTAAAGAGAGAAATGAGCAGATCAGAGTGACCTCTGCAGAGGCTTTCAGCGCAATGCTACCGGAAGCACATTCGCATTTTAGGTGTAAAAAATCTATTTCTCACTGAGCAAAACGAAAAGATTACACAGGGAGTTTCGTCTTAAGACTTACAGTATCCTGGTACGGTGCGACTTATCCTTCAGACTTATCCTTTTGCCTCCTTTAAGATCCTATCTAAATAACTCATACTATTATTACCGTTGCAATTATTATTAGCAGTGGATTTATTATTAAATGTGTGTCGTCTAGCAATGCTATTAGCAACTTAGAACTCGAATCAAGTGGATGTGGATTACTATCGACAGTTTAGTTTACTTGTCTGCAGTGATTACATATAGACTATGGTCTATGCGGTTCGAATTGCTGAAATATTTTTCACTAAAAGACTTTATCTTTAACACTACTCTAATCTTTTAACTTCCGACCTATTCCATCATCGTGACTCAATGATAGGCATAGGCGTACGAGGCGGGGGTCCAGGGGGAGCAAATGCCCCCCAAATTTCGGGCAAATGTGTTTTTCGGGCAAAAGAGACATGGACGGGCCAAAAAATTCCGGAAATTTTTTCGGGCAAAACAGGTACGGGAGGTTTTTTCGGGCACACAGGGGTAAAAAAAATACATTTTCTCAAGATTTACGAGAAAATTCGAAATATTTGGGCAGATGACTAAATAAAAGTCATCAGATTTTTCGGACGGGGAAATCCTAAGATTTTCGGGCGGATGACTAAAAAAAAAGGTTATCAGATTTTTCGGGCAAAAATTTTTTTGGCACCCCAACTACCGAAATGTCCCGTACGCCTATGATGATAGGCCTAACTATAACGAATACAATACAATATAGAATTTCGGGTATATACTTGCAAAAGCTGTCGCTATTGCAGAGACCGAGTGTGTTCTGAACCGTCATCATGGTCTATTAATTACTATTGAATGTTTGTTTGTTTGTTTGTATGTGCACTTGTTATAGCGCCCCTTCAAGATTTCTACTCAGAGGCGCTCCCGATGACAGCGCGGACACTGCTTCGGAGTTTCGCTCCGAAGCGCTGAGCAATTGCTAGTGAAGGACTTGCCCAAGGTCCCGACTCCCTACGCGGCGACTTGAGGAGGATTCGAACCTGCAACCCTTCGGCTGCAAGGCAACGATAACACCCACTACACCACCGCGCCCCACATGTAATTAGTTGGACATTATAGCAGAGTTATGTGTATATGTATTACATCATTTATATCTGTATCTATGCATGCGTGTACATGTATGATTATAAGCTACATGTACGTTTGAAAGTAGTACGTGCTACACATGCGTGCGGGCACAGTCGTGCTAGCTTACATTGTAAAGAGTGCTGAACCATATCTTGCTTGTTACATGTGCCCTCCTCCTTTGTCCAGGCTTGGGACTGGCACTGGCACTGGCAAAGAACTACCAGTGACCGAGTTTCTGAACCAAATCAGTTTTGTTTTGAATATATATTATATATATATATATACACACGGTGTCCCAATTGAAGTGAGCCCCTTTTTGTTTTGGCGATATATCTGTTAATTCTAAATGAAACTCTATAACATTTTACAGCGTGAAAGAGGGATAAATTATAAATGTTTCCTGAAAATTTTATCAAATTCTATCAACATAGTCCGAAGTTATGCACATTCAAATGTGGACGAACAAAATTTGAAGTTGCCAACATGTTAAAAGATAGAAAATTAATTTGAGCCAATTGTTGTTTTTCAAAGCTGATGTTCAAAATGTCCGCCATTAGCTCGAATGCATGCTCTAAGGCGCGTTCGCCATTCATTGATTGCATTGTCAACAATCCCTTGATCAACACGATTCCATTCTTCTACAATTCGCTGTTTGAGGTGGTCAACGTCACGCATGCGAGTTTGATAAACGCGTTCTTGAACGACGCTCCAAATCTTGTAGTCCAATGGATTAAGATCAGTGCTATTGGGGGAGGGGGGGAGCAAAGAGTTGGTGAAATGAACTCGATCTGCAGTTTCTCTTTTCCGTAATGCGAGCCATATGAGGTCTACCACCACCAGAACGTTTTTCTGCAGCAGTAGCGTCAATTTTTGCCACCAGTCGATTCAAGGCTGCGATGGACTAGTTTCTGCTAGGAAATTCCTTTAAAAACCTTTTTGCACGGTGATGTTTTTCATCTCTTAAGATTTCATTAAGCTCAAATCATCTTTGCTGAAAACCATTTTTATTATTGTCCCATAACATGGAAATGACGGAAATATGATGTCATATTTATTAGAAAGTAATGTGTGCAGGTTCAAACAATAATTTCCTATCTTTTACATGTTGGAAACTTAAAATTTTCTTTGCCCAAATTTGAATGTGCATAACTTCGGACTCTGTTCGCAGAATTGGACAACATTTTCAGGAAACATTTATAATTTATCCCTCTTTCACGCTGTAAAATGTTATAGAGTTTCATTTAGAATTAACAGATATATCGCCAAAACAAAAAGGGGCTCACTTCAATTGGGACACCGTGTATATATATATACTGCGTAGCCACATATGTGCTTAATTCTGATTACGTATACAATGTCATACAATTAATGGACTGAAGCCTATACCGTTCGAGCCTATCATACATCGGTGCAAACCACACATGTAGGGGAGAGTTGCCTTGAATGGACCGTTGCCTTAATTGGACCGCAGCCATTTAACACCCTAGACGCATTTTTTGCTTCGTTTTCAAATGTTGTATTCGTGCGCGATTGAATATTGATCGTACCGCCGCAATCAGTTTTACGGAATTCCAAACATTTATTTAGTTGCGGTAAAAACTATATTTCACGTAGTTTTGATCTAATTTTTGCTCTACCTGACAATGAGTGTAGGCAATTTAGGCAAGCTTTCAAAATTGCAGTCATGTTTGTTTTAATCATAGCCAGGTTTCATGTTTAAGCAACAATACTCGATTTAGCGCTAAGACTGACACCTGTTAAACTATGACAGTGTGAGTAGAAGTAGTCCGTGTTGCCTGAAATGGACCACATTAAGTCTCCTTAATTGGACCGATAATTTGGGTGCGGTCCATTTAAACACACCAGTACTTGCAATGTTATTGGGTACGGTCCATTTAAGGATACCGGTACTTGCAATGTCCCAGCTGTTGTGATTCTTTAACCAATTACAATACCCTCTTTTGGCATAAGTTTTATGGAACAACAGTCGACAGTGTGGCATGGGATTTGGCGATGCATCTGACAAGCATAGAACGAATAATTTCAAAATATGCAATAAGTGTCAGTTGTAGGCTTAATAGTTTCACAACAGTTGCTCTGAAGCAATACACTGCTATAATAGATTAAGATAATGTTCCTCTGTGCGAACTGCGCGCAATTCTTCTTGTATTAGATATATTCAAATAGATTTAACTGAGTACTAATGTAATACTTCACAATCATTTATTCCCAGTATTAGCTAGGCCATATTATTTCACTATATAGAGGCCTATATCTATATCTGTAAGAAAGGATGTGGCTATGTATGTATGTGGGTGACTTTGTCCAGAATGCACGCTCACAGTTTTTAAGCTTTTCACTCCAAACCTTCATTGCTGTGTAGGTCTCGGCACGAGACGCAAGGTCGAGGGGTTGGCGATTCTCTCCCACCATGGGGGGGGGGGCCAGGGTGGGGAGCGAAACCCCACTTTTTTTTCCAAAGAACGCGGCTATTGATTTGAATTTTTTCCCTAGATAGAGGGCCATCAGAACCACCCGGATGAGTGGTTGGCAAATCTCTACCACCATGGGGGCCAGGGTGCGGGGGGTCGAAAACACCAATTTTTGCCATAAATTTTCATTGGCTTGCCACGTATAAAAGCAGTAATTTTAACCGTTTTAAAGGTGTTTAAGGTAGTCTGTTGCCAGTACGGATTTCACGGGTCGCGTACCAGAGGAGGCGGGGTGGGGAAGAGGTGGGATGGTGGGGTGGGTGGAGGGGTGGGGTGGGGAGGTGGAGGGGTGGGATGGGATGGGGTGAGGGTTGGGGGTGGGATGGAAGTGTGGGTGGGGGAGGGGGTGGGGTTGGGAGTGGGGTTGGGGTGGAGGGGGATGGAGTGGGAGCTGGGGGTGGAGGGAGGTGATTGGGGTGAGGGGGTGGGGTGGAAGGGGTGGAATGGGGTGGAAATTTTCGTCAAACCCAAATTTCTCCGGTGGCGTACTGGTAGAGGTCGGAGTGTGGTGGGGTGTTGTGTGGTGGGGTTGTGACCGGAGCGGATCGAATCCTAAATTTCCCGGGCAACGCCGGGTACCTCAGCTAGTATTCTATATGTAGACCTGCACTGGTTATTATGGCAAAGTACTCCTAATTGGTTTGCAGGCAGAGGTTATGCCAGTCATATATTCAGTTGATTTCAGCTACTGCAATTGTGCATTGATATTTTTAAGTGTATGGTTAGACACTAAGAGTTTTGAAGCGTTTCCCATGCTTTTTGGGTAAAATTACCTGTTAAAAACGTCTTTAAAATATTGTGTCTCATTCAGGGCAAATGGTCCAATCAAGGACACCATGCGGTCCATTCAAGGAAACAGGTTGCCTTGATTGGACTTTTTAGGGGTACCTATTTGTTTATTTATTTCTCATAAATCCACGAATATTTTTTGTCTTTTGCTTATTAATAACATAGATGAACAATCAACCAAGCATATGGCGTGCTTTCCTTTTAGAAATTTAGTAGCATTTATGCAGCACACCTAAGTTTGCCTTAGGTGGTCCATTCATGGCAACTCTCCCCTACCTAAAGGTAGGCTATAATTATCAATTGTTCCCTTTTTTACTCAGGCGTGACTTTCGTCTCGTCTCGAAAAGCGATGATGGCGAACCAGAGCTTCATCCGGTCTGGTGGAGACAAAACCTTGAAATCGTAGACTTGGTCTGTATTGCTCAATAATTCCTTCACAGATTTATTATTATCATAATCATAATAGTATTGGTTATAATAATTATTGTAATTCTTATTATAGTTTTTCTTCTTCTTCTTCTTCTTAATAATAATAATAATAATAATAATATAAAAAAAAATTATAAAAAAAAAATTTTAAATGTAAAAAAAATAATAATAATAATATTATTATTATTATTATTTTTATTATTATTATTGCTACTATTTTTATTGTTAATCAATTGGTAAATCCTAAGCTAATAATATACATGTAACTAGGCCCTACATGTATTGCAATTGCAGTTATAATAGGCAGCTATAGATGTTAATCCTTACCTTGGACCTCAGTCCCTCCACGTGCTGTGCATACATTGGGCGATGCAGGTCTTCCATTCTTCTGTGTTATGAGCAATTGCATGTTAATAGATTAACATAAATAAATGAATATTCAAGATCTTCACAAAGCCATCCAGCGAAATTGCACGACAGTGAGGGACAGTTGGGCCAACTAAAGGCGATTGTCTACACCCATCCACTGGTTCCCCGTTCATTCTGGAACGCAGCTGGGGTTGTCCCGAAGCAGACGAAGGCATGACACAATCAATTATACTATATTATTATAATATATTATATATTTTCAATTGTTGTAAAGAGAAGACTTCTTTTCGACTTCCTGTGACCTGATTCGATTGTGTTTCAGGGTAATGGTACATACAGCGTAGACGCACAAGTGGTCGACGGTGAATGGGTCGGGTTCTATCTCGTGGTCTGTATCAGGGCTGTTTTTAAGGAATTTTTAGAACTGCACAACCCCTTCTTTCCCTTCCCATCCTCCATGGTAAATTACTTCCAATCGGATGACAATGACCTTTTTTGCTAGTTTTAACTGCACAGAACTTGTGACAGAAGTCCTTTTACAACTGCACAAATCCATTTAAAACTGCACATTTTGTGTACAACTGCACGTTAAAAAAGCCCTGGTCTGTATTGAATTGTAGGCCTACAGGCCTAACGGTCATGAATTGTATAATTCGTTTCATGCCATAAAAAGTTCTGCATTCCAATTGCTAAATATTTGACATCGGTTTGCGCAGCAATAGCATCCAGTAATGTATATGAGTCACCAAGACAGGCATTATCTTCTGCCATAGAATTTTTAGCCCATAGCCTCATAGGGCCTTTTATACTGTTATTACATTTTGCAGTTTTAGGGCAATCTCAGAAGCAGACTCAAGTGAACTAGCATTGCTGTTCGAGTTAGCGACTAAATCGATTGATTAAAAGGATAAAATAGTAACAGGATAAAAATTTAATCTCTACGACAACAATGATGTGCCAGAATAGTTTGAGAAATATATTATTACTGTTACTACTAGGTCGATTGTTGTTATGACAGTACTAATTACTATAATTACTATTATTGGTGTTATAATTTTATCTGATAATTATATATTCCGATTTAAAAACAAATGAAACCATAGAGCTCGGATAGTCAGGAGAGGTTAATCTCACAATTGCTTGCAAAATGATATGAGAAAACGAGGTAGATCCTTCAAACTTGGTGTAAGTGAATTCTGTAAAATGAGGTCCAGCGTGAGTCAAAGCAAGGAAACCACACATTTTTCCTAATTATTCAGGCAATGAGATAATGCTTACATATTACTATAAGTTAACCTATGTCATTAATGTAAGTTCCATCTAACAGTTATAGTCATGTCATGTCATTCCGCCATCGTCGCTCTGCGACGGTTGGCTGCACGAATGGATGAGCATTTTCCACAGTTGTCTATCTCCTGCCATGTTCATTAACCTCCTCCCCGAAAGTCCAGTCCATTTCAAGATGTTGTCTATCCATGCCATTCTTGGTCTTCCTCTTCCCCTTTCTCCCTCCATCAGTCCCGTCATCAGGCTGTTTTCTATGCTGTCTTTTTGCTGTCTCTTGACGTGTCCGAAGTATCGTAACTTTCTATGGTTACTACTAGGCCGATTGTTGTTAAGACAGTAGCCTACTAATTACATATTATAGTTACAGTTATAGTTCCTTCATCCTATTAAGTTACTGTTGACTGAATTTCGTTACGTCTTCCGAGCAGGGAACGTGGGAAGGTCCGACGGGATACCGAATGATCTTTACCACACAAGTTAACATCATCCCAGACACTCGTCCTCACGAGCCATGCACAGATTCAACATCCTGCTACAGTGTTCTCGTCTGATCGAGAGTACAGCTGATCGAAGACCTTGACTAATTAATATGAAGAGTAGGCTAGTTCTATGGTTAAAAGGTTATAATTTTATTATACTGGACGATACGAATAAATGCCGCTTGTTATCAAATGAATTTTCTCCTCTTTGCCCTCCTAAACTTGACGCCATCCAGCATGAGCCTACGCGAACCATTTAGCAGTCAAAAATTTAAGAATTTAATTCATCTATTGAATAATCATCCTGTGTTGTATCAAAGACTCTCATCAAATATGCTTAATCAAAAGACAGGAAACTGTAAATTGAATGATAGCTCGAAAGCACGTTCGCATCAAGAGATTGAATGCGAAGCAAAAGCAGCAATTTTCATATCTGGTAGTATAAACTGTGGCCAATGATAATTCACAGTAACCAAGTCACCACTTGCAAGTTCTAAAGTGAATTTTGTGGGAGAAACCTCGTGCAGTATATTCAGCAATTTTAAATTGACCTGATCTTTATCCACAAGCAAAACATCATAAAGTGAAGCCTTGAAACGAAATATCAGAGTCTTGTAACATTCTATAGTTATTAGTCAGATAAGATTGCTTGGTAGCCTATCCCGTCAAAACCGCGCACACAAAATCACGCGCACAAAACCGCGCACACAAAACCGCGCATATCAAAACCGCACACGATCATAACCGCGCAATGATAGACACAGGCAATTAATCGTTCTCTTTGTCGTTATCTGCACTTCAATGTAATTGTTCAGCTGTGAAACGTAATTTATTAACTTCTACACTTTGATGCTGAATGTACGTACAATTGTACGTATAAATGTTTATTAAGTTTTGATTGCTGCAAAATAAGTGCTTGCCTAAATGGAAGTTGGATTGATGAAACAGCCTTTAATAGGCCCAGTGCGTGAGCTTCAGTTGGTATATACTACAAGACTTTAAAACTCAAGGACAGTGTTTCTCAGCTGATTGTATTGTATTGCATTGTATTGTATTGTATATGAGCATTTATAAAGCGCTTCCCGCAGCAAGAGCCTTTCAGAAGTGCTCCCTAATACTAACACTGTTGCCGCCACTATGCTACACGCATAAGTATAGACTCGTACCTATATGCCCATATTTATATACACTCACACTATTGCAAGTATGCTCGCAAATATATATAATAGGCCCTAAATATGTATATCATTATCAATATCATTGGGCTCAATGCCCGTAAGAGTCCGATGCCACTCTCTGTCTGAGTTTGTCTCGCGTCATGCTGCCCAGCATCAACATGTCCGGTCAGCACTGGTCTGCTCCATACCATTAACATCTTGGAGCAGCTAGACTACCTAGTCTAAATGAAGAGAATATTGGGAGAGAGGCATGAAGGACAACCTGTGTCAATGCCCGTATGTGTCCCACGCTCTCCCCCGACTCTCTCCACCGGTCGGTCATGACCGGCCTGTGCATGTCTGCTCCACATCGTGACACCTTGAAGCATCTGAGTCGCTCTGTCACTTGTGTCGTGGTTTTTGCGAATTTCAATCGTCTCGGTCTTTTACTGCCAGCGTATCGCCACCCATCTGGCAAACCTTCCTCCTTTGTCCGGGCTTAGGACCGGCACAGGGAAGTTGTTGGTTCCCTGTGGCGGAGGATGGATGCAGTTTAACGTCGTGCCCAGGACAATAAATAGGTATACAAACTATATATTAAACTCATACATTGCCTAGAATACACATCGCCTTCATACATTGATGACTACAAAAAGCAAACAAGAAAAGTGTTAAGGTACCCTTATTAATACGCAATATAAATGGTCGCTATCATTATTATCATTATTCAGTTTTGCCTGGCCCATGCATCTTATCAAAGCACACTTTTAAACAATGTACAGAAACAGCTGTAGCTTTTTAAAACTGCAGACAAAATGCGAGATAACGTTGACTCTTATCAGCGGCAAAATAATGTCGATCACATCTGTCTACACCTGTCTAGTAGTCACGGAAAACTGACACAGATTGAATCGGTCTACCACCAGTAAGTGGCAGCTAAGGCAATTCTTCTGGAGCAAGATGGAAAAGAGGACACTGTTGTGTGTTGCACTCCTGCTGGTAACTACGTTACCCTTGATCACTGGTGTCGACTGGGTATGTCTGATATAATTAATTTGAATTCGGAAGCAAAGCATTGCTCTTCATATCATGATATCTGATATCATGGTTACATTTTGGTGTAATCGTCATCATCATCATCATCATCATCATCATCATCATCATCATCATCATCATCATCATCATCATCATCATCATCATCATCATCATCATCATCATCATCATCATCATCGTCGTCGTCGTCGTCGTCGTCGTCCTCATCATCATCATCATCATCATCAACATCATCATCATCATCATCATCGTCATCATCATCATCATAATCATCTTGAATTCTAAAAGTAAAATACTTTAACCCAAATGCACTGATTCCCTTAATATTAGCATGCATGCGACAGAATTGTGACAGAATTATTTTAATCCTGCGGCATTGAATCCCTCACGGAGGCATTACTAGTTTCTCTTTAGACAAGGGCAAATGCTTACCTAAGTGTGCTCCTGTAAGTGGGGCACGGTGATGTATAACGGTGGGTTCGGTATATATCTTGCAGGTTTGAACACAACCTTACAAGGTCCTTGAGCAAGTAGGCCTACTTCCCTTGAAATTGCCCGTGCTTTTCGGTGTGAAACTCCGACGCAGTGTTGAAGTTAGAGGCGCCTCTGAGTAGAGAGCTGGATGCGGCGCTGTAGCAAATGCGAGAAATAAAATAAGTAGATACAAAGAGCTGATCATCTTGAACTGTGGTTTGTGCGAATATAGGATGAGGTCACTCCACTGGACGAATACGTGCACAGGGATGACGGATACTTCGAGTGGCATGAACTGGCGTCGTATAGATTCGAAATAGGTTCCGTGTACGTCATCAATATGACGTCACAGAAATACCAAGATGGTAAGGAATCAGTGGCAATGTCTAGCAATTTGAAGGGTGGCTGTTATTCCGTATGAACATTGAACAGTATTTATTGCCATGTAAGCTACAGTAACTACACGGTGGTGCATTGGATAACACATTGACATGGAGATCCTCGGAGCTGAGTTCGATTCCCGTAGTCCCGTAGGGTAGACATGCTTTGTAGGCTGCTATCTGCGCCCTTGTATGGCAGACTGTCAGTACCGTTAGAGTTAAGATTGATGTTAATTAATTATAGGATAACTACATAGCTGTTTATTGCAACCGGTTGTGGTCTGCCAACGGGATTGTCGAATAAACGAAAATTGGAAGAATTATAAGAATGTCAAAACGACATTGTTTTCTATGTATGACAAGTAAATATGTGATCATTTTGATTTTACATTGTCATTTCTATAGCTAATAGTTCTGTGACAGTTGTTTGCTTTCCCATGGCTTCTGTAGAATTCTTCAGTTCTCAGCCCATTTGGTGGCACATCATGGTCGTGGCCATTCCAGACGAGCCTGTTTATCTCGACGCAGCCATTCTCTTCATTGATGGCGGAAACAATAGTCCTGATGACCCGTAAGCTTCTCTCTCTTTCTCTTCAACCTGTTCACATCTACTATACCTGGTCAGCAGATCGTCCTTTTGTTGAATTCACCAGACTGACCAGATTTGAATAGTGCGTTGTCTCCATTAAACCACTACTTAAACTCTGTGTTCTTAGGAAATTCTAGATTTTCGGTACACAACTTCAACACTGTGCACGGGACTACGGGAATCTGATAATAATTACAGCTGACGATGATACGAAGCATTGCTTGACAATAAATTGTGTTAAGACATTTTGGTCTTATTTTGTGAATCAGAGATGAACCGTAAAGGGATAAACCTGGAATAACTTTCAGTTCTCGGCATATTAAGTCTCACAGGGTCGAAGTTAAGATAATTATTGTTGCGGTTCTTGTATATCCCTTTGAGTGTGTTTCGACCCTTCATCGTAGATTATCACCCTTGCTCGTTCGATTCTAATGAGAGACATACTTACGCACGAACTCGTGCAGGTTAAATGTGAACAGTTCATAATGCTAAAATGAACAAAATGTAAGCCTATAGCCTAACTGAGCCTGCTCAGTGAACTTTGTCTGCTGTGACTATAGCCTCACCACTGTCACCAGCGGACGTTGAACAGCCTAGGCCTACGTTTTTCGGTTTGGAGCAGGAGAAAACAAACAATATTCTCAAGAAATATGCTGACTTGGATTCAGTCAAAGCCAAAAAAACATACAGTGAGAGGAAAGGATTTCAATGGTACTTTAGAGACTGCTTATGAAACTTATATTCATATTCTATGATCCCTCGCTATGAATAATATATTATTTGATCGGCTACGGCCGATTTAAAGTGTTTTCTATTGATATGGTCTCTGGTGTGTTTGTCTGAAAGTCCTCCGGGTCGAGATGATACTACGGTGGTGTTTACCGCAGGCCTTGCAAGCGATACTGGCTGTATAGCCGCAACCATTGGACAGATCCCCAATCAACCCGTTGTATTCTGGGTAAGTTTAGATTAAGACAAATCAAAATCAAATAAAATATTTAGTGACTAATCAAGAATAGTAGCACCACAAAGAAATTAAAAGTACAGTTACACATGAGACTTTGAAGGTGGATAAAACGGCCTCTAAAGCAGACGTAGGCTACATTGTACAGTCTTGTAAACCAATAATATTATACTTAAAAGTAGTCTAAACTAGACAAATTAAAAAACAAAAGGAATAGATCTCGACTAAATCTTAACTATACAGGGTGGGCCAAAAAAAGACTCCCCCTAGGGTTTTTGACAATATCTTGACCAAAAGTGAGAATTTCGACATGAAATTTTACAGTCTTAAAGACAATTCATATCTACACTTGATGGCCAGATTTCATCAAAATATTTCAAACAGAGCAAAAGTTATGCCACTATTTTATAGGCCACCCACCGTTTTTTGATGATTCAAAAACGCAACGCAACAAAAAGTAGGTTTTTGCCAATATCTTGGCTAAAAGTACGAATTTCGAAATGAAATTTTACAGGTTTATAGACAATTCATATTTACATATGATGGCCAGATTTCATCAAAATATTTCAAACAGAACAAAAGTTATATCACTTTTAAACCCACCGGTTTTTTTTACTTTTTTGAATCATCAAAAAAGTAGGGTGGCCTCACTAAAAGTGATATAACTTTTGTTCTGTTTGAAATATTTTTATGATATCTGGCCATCATATGTAAATATGAATTGTCTATAAAATTCTTACTTTTGGCCAAGATATTGGCAAAAACCTACTTTTTGTTGCGTTACGTTTTTGAATCGTCAAAAAACGGTGGGTGACCTCCATAATAGTGGCATAACTTTTGCTCTGTTTGAAATATTTAGATGAAATTTGGCCATCATATGTAAATATGAATTGTCTATTAGACTGTAAAATTTCATTTCAAAATTCCTACGTTTGGTCAAGATATTGTCAGAAAACCTAGGGGGGGGTCTTTTTTGCCCACCCTGTAGATCTAATGCTCAACGACACGCATTTGAATGACCAGCAAAATTCAGTGACATAAAATTAGGGGTAGGCTCATTATTGAATCTCATCAGGATGATTGTGATGGATCAATATCTGCTATGTGGATCAAGCAGGTTCTTGGGTACTTCCTGGCCGCAATAAACTATGGCACTTCTGTACTTGTGTGTAAATTATAATTGATCCATTAACCGGTAGCAAGGACGGAAGGTGAACGTCTAAATTGGTAGATAGCCTAAAACTCAGTTACCGTACGTTGTGCATAAAAGCGTGGAACAGTTCCTTTTTCCTCGAATGCAATCGATCTTTTGAGGATTAGCATACATTAATTTTGATGTGCCGTTGACTTTAACTCAGCTATGGTATTATTCACGCAAGTTATGCTCTTCGTCCACGGGAACTACAATGTAGGCTACTATATAGAGCTTTCTTTAGCGATCCTACGTCTAGATTGATGATTGGTCGTTCATTCATGATTGCTTCATGATTAGGCCTAATCACTCATGGCTCATTCATGATTGACGACTGATCACTGAATTTGACTAGGGATTAAAGATTCAATGCTCATAGCTGTCTCTCTAATGCGGCAAAACGAAATTGAGTGAATAATAACAATTGCTTGAACAGAATGAATGCAAAATTCATGTTCTCATGAATTTTATCTCCTGCAGTAATTTATTCGATTTCCGTAAACCATTAATTGGTTCTTGATAATTAAATATGTCTCATGCTTCTAATAAAGAAGTTCTGCTGAGCTGCCAAGAAATTCCAGAGTCTCTGATTTATTTGATTTGACTTAAGGTGATTTTATTTCGATTTAAACAGAATGATCCATCACGAAAGTCGAGAACTGAAGACCAGATCATCGCTTGGACCTGGAGGACTTACCTTGACGAAGCAGCGAGACCCAATAAGGAGATACTTATGCGCATGCCGATGACAAAAGTAAATCATACGCTTCGTTCCACGTCCACAGTCACTCAACCTAATACGAAGGCCACTTAGATACAGGTCTACTTCTTGGTATGCAGAGTATACATGAATGATTTGAATTGACAACGGGCTGGGTTAGACTGGAAAGATTTTGAATCGCCGAAAAGTGTGTGCGAAAGCAAAGTCGCTAGGTCTAAAGAACCAAATGTAAGCAACGCTCTGAAGGGCGCGACTTATATTTCAGACCAAAAATCTAATGCCTAATTTCGGTCATGTGTGAACTTGCATGGAGGAGGTCCTCCGCTGTCCTTCTGTCTGCCAGCGTATGCACTAAACGATCGCTTCCTTGTCATGGCAGTACCAATTAGGCCTTGCTATTACATATACGTGTCACCCTTGTAATCCTATGTCAGGTGCTCGATGTAGGCTTACTACCTGAGCTCTGAATTGCGAAGTGTCTTCTACTTGACCAGTTAGGTGACGCGATTGTTCATTTTGCAAGTGCGAGTTACACAGGCTGCAGTGCCGTTAACCATGTTTTCTCCAAGAACTTGCATGCGCCTAATAGCGATATTCCATAAGTTACCGTGTCTTTTCTTAAACGTAGGCAGCCAAACGAGGTCTCGATACAATCTATGAGGTTGCTAAGCAACGACTACCAGAAACGAACGTTCAACGCTTCATGGTTTCAGGAGCATCAAAGGTATATTCAGAAAACAAAATCCCATCATCGCATTCTGTTCAATTTCTGTGAAAGGGTCGCTCTCCTCACAGCACATTTAAGCAAGAAGAACTTTTAACGAAATTATATATAGTCCTGTCATTAGGCTATTATTGAACAACCGTGCCACTTCTTAGTAAAGCTCTTAGGTCTAATATAGTTAGACCTGAAAAGCGTCCATAACGATGCTTGTTTTATTTTAACCACATGAGCCACATTTAAGCGCTAAAAAGTTAATTTAACTTCTTTTTTCAATTTTGTATTTTCGCCAAACGCTGTCTGTCATTTTTTGTCCATACAAATGCCATCAGTTTATCTTAACCTATACTGTTAAACATCGTTTTTACGCAATTTTTTTTTATTTTTCACCTAAGTTATTTTCCACTCCAGACGCTGTTTTAAATTTGTTTGTTAGAGAGGTTGGACGACTTGGAGTTTAGCTGCAACGGACCGAAGAGTGGTCGCCATGGCACCAATAGGATTCAGCATGATCAACACGGATTCGGTTAGTGAACTTCTGGTAGAATTGTACACGGTACAAAAATGTTTAAAAAGTTATATATCACGTTGATATTGTTATATCTTATTGATATCTTCACGTTCTTACATCTATATTATAAATAAAGAGAAGATTCTGTGTGTCTGTGTATCTGTGTGTCTGTCTGTTTGTCTGTCTGTCTGTCTGTCTGTCTGTCTGTCTGTCTGTCTGTCCGGGAAAACGAAATGTCACGGGTGGCGTGCCGGTTACAAACCCCAGAGGACTTGGCACCCAGTGGAGGTCGCAATGTGGTGGGGTTGGGTGAGGTGGGTTATGGAGCGGGGTTGGGGGGTGGGGTTAAGGAGCGCGCGGATGGGGCGAGTTCGGATGGGCCAAACCGAAATTTTCCGGGCAATTCCGAGTATCACAGATAGGTGGACCGGCGGGTTAGGGGTCGGTGGGTGAGTGTAATGAGGAAAATAAGTGGGGCGAGGAGAAGTGGTGGGATGAGGTGACGTGAGGGTGGGGAAGTAGGGGATTGGTCGGGAGCGGGCAAATCTTAAATTTCCCGGGCAAGGCCGGGTACCCCAGCTAGTGAAAGCATACAAACGAATCAGCACGTTTTCTATTCTTGTGTTTTCCATCGCAATGTATTCCTAGTACAGGGAATGTCATAATGGGAAGGCAAATATAATTACCAAGTGAATGAGTAGCCTATTATTTGCAACACGCACGTGAACACGTTATCTATAGACCTAATTCAGTCATAATAATTCTAGAACCAAGAACTCTTTACATTACGCAAGTTGCAAATCTGAACGACAATACAATTACATGTATTTAAACTCAAAATGTGTGTGGATGACAGCCAGTAGCACTAGTTACTTTTAAGTTATCTGAACCCTGCTGACTGAAATGTTTACTTCCTGGCGTATCTTTTATTATTGTCTTTAGCATGCAGCTGCTGTTGCAAGGTCCTTTACGGCAAAGCCTTGAACTTAGTGTCTAGATACAGAATTGTATGCGTAGGTAGGAAGGGGAGTAAGACAGGGATGCCCACTTTCACCGCTACTGTTCAACATATATATAGAGGAGATAATCAAGGAGGCATTGGAAGAACTGGAGGAAGGGATAAAAGTGGGAGGAATGTGGATCAGGGCATTAAGATTCGCAGACGATCAAGCAATGATGGCAGAAAGTCAGGAAGGGTTAGCCTACAAACAATGATGGACCGGCTGAATACAACATCAAAAGAATACGGAATGAAAATCAACATAAAGAAAACAAAGGTTATGAGAATAAGCAAAGGAGAGCAGAAGGCAGTTAAAATATTCATAGATGGAGAAGAATTAGAACTAGTCAAGGAATTTGCGTATCTCGGCAGTACGATTACGGAAGATGCTAGATGCCACAGAGAAATACAACGAAGGATTGTACTAGGAAAAGATGCATTTGAAAAGAGGAAAGAGCTACTGAGAAGAGGAATCAATAAGGAGCTGAAAAAGAAAATGATAAAAACCTTAGTATGGAGTGTGATGTTATATGGATCAGAGACATGGACTATGCGAATGGAAGACATCAAGAGAATTGAAGCATTTGAAATGTGGTTATGGAGAAGGATAGAAAGAATCAGCTGGAGGGATCATATCAGCAATGAGGAGGTATTGAGAAGAGTCGGAGAAAAGAGAGCGATGATACACACAATTAGAGAAAGACAAAGAAGATGGATCGAGCACACACTCAGAGGAGACTCGATGCTGCGAACAATCATAGAGGGGAAAATGGATGGAAAAAGAACGAGAGGCAGACCAAGACAAAGACTGTTAGACTGGATGATGAAAGATGGCTATCAGAAGCTGAAAATGAAAGCGCAGAATAGAGAAGATTGGAGACGTCAAACATTCGAACCTGCCTAAGGGCAGAGCACGAAAAGAAGAAGAAGATGCGAAAAAATATAATTTATTTACCTAAGCTATAAAGTCTAATGTTTTCTAGTTGGACTATTTAAGTAGAACTAATTATTATTGACTTGCGAGACTATACTGCCACTTTAGGTGGCTCTACCTGGCGGGACCTCAGTGACTGTACTTTTAGGCATAATAATTTCTTTGTTGTGTTGCAATATATAGGCCTAATTCTTGATTTCTCACCAAATAAATGATTTGATTTAATTTTGTATTAATTGTTGTATTGTTTCACACTTCTAATCTGCAGAATATAGTTGGGCATTTCTCGAAGATGAACGGCGACTGGACGTTTGGCTTCGCATCCTACTACGCTGAAAATCTTACCATGGATTATATAAATCCAAAGGCGCAGGATATCTGGTCCGTCGAAGATATGTACCGTAAGCATTTAGACCAGAAGTTCTCAACCGGTGTGTCGCGACAAATGGTGTGTCGCTGGTGTGTCGCGATGAAGTGGTGTGTCGCTAATTTTCACAGCATACACCAGTCGTTCTTGCATTACACTGACTTGTTTACTTTACAGGACATATTTTTTGGTGGATGGTGCGGAAATGTAGTCCTACCGATATTGCACTCACAAAACCGGTCGATCGTTGGGCGTCTTACTATCGAAAGAAAATTCATGAGCAAAATTCCCATTAAATTAGGCCTACATGTAACCGTTAGGCCAAACAATTAACGTTGAGTCATTAAACGACGCAGAATCTTAGATTTAGATCGCTGAAATTTAAAATTTTAGAATCAATAGAAACTAAAAGCATTAGGCTTAAGTGCGAACATTTTTCATTGGTCAGAAATTTTAACAATTTAAACAGACAATGCTCTTTAGAATATTCTAATTCTCGAGATATTGATGTAATGACGATTGCATGGTGTGTCGCCAAATTTGACTGCAAATTTAGGTGTGTCGCGCGCGGAAAAAGGTTGAGAACCTCTGATTTAGACAATTATTAAGAACAATGAACAGCCTCAGCTGTTTTAATTCCAATGCTATTTTCTACGCACCTTTACATGTATATGACCAGTTACGTTTTAGCCCCATTAACTTGTGTAATACTATTATTTGTTTCAAACCGAATATGAAGATTATCAAGAGCGTTTTACAATGCCGATTCTGGTGGTCTCTGCCACTGGAGATGAGTACTTCATTCCGGATGAAAACTGGTACTGGTGGGGCGACATTCCAGGTCCAAAATACCTTATGTAAGTGCATTCCAGATATTCCAGCTCTAACGTATATTCTGTAAGTGGGAAACCATACGTAATATTAAATCACCTAAATCAACGCATACAGCCATAGTCTACGTATTACCTAGATAAACTAGGGGAGAACGGGGCATATTGTAAGTAACAATAATAATATTATTAAAGTTTCCCTATCAGGACCGGATTAAGAAATGTGGAGTCCTCTAAAGTGTGGGCCCCTATTCGGCCGAACATGTTGAACATGCCTTAATCCGGCCCTGTTCCCTGTAATATGGTAGGCTATATACCCGGCGTCCCTTTATGCCCAGCTTCATATATAATGTATTCTTGCGGAATACTAGCGCAGATAGCTGTTTAAATGTTGGCCAATGATGAGGCGCAACGTGTGATTTGCAGTAGTCTTGTATTGACTTAATTATTCCGAATTCGAGTGATGAATATTCAACAGTGATGAATATTCAACAGTGATGAATATTCAACAGTGACAATAATTATTAACCGAGGTTTTATATTGAATCGTTTACCTGAGCGATCTTTTCCAATGACTGCAAAAATAATATTGTCATCGTCCAAACAACATAGCCTACCCGCACCGATTAAAATAACGCTTGTCGATCAAATTATTTTGATGTCCATGCTTGTACAGACCTAGGCATATTATGCGTACCAGCACACACGCGCGCACACATACACACATACACACATGCAACACACACCCACACACACACACACACACACACACACACACACACACACACACACCTATCTCAACGTCATAGACCCTACTTGCAGGATGTTGCCCAATACACTGAACGACATGGTTCCCCATCACGCCACGATCTACGAAACTGCCGTCGGATTCTGGATGAGTTACCTGGAGGTAACATCCAACAACATTTTGCATAAATAGTAACATAATTAATCTGTAATTTGGATTTTCTAGGCGACAACAAAATAATGGCGAAAAATTTGCGATGATTTTCTGGCGATTCGGCTTCCTATATAATAGTCTTCCGATCATCGCACCATGACGACTGGATTCTTGTACTTCTGCTATAGAATAACAATCACCATTGTCATCGTCACCACCCTCATTAGGATCCTAATAACACTTTAAGAAAGTAGGTTATTGTGTTGTATTGCATCTAACTGGCCTAGTTAGTTACACCGGTAAGCGAGAGCGGCATACGCCTGTTGGTTGCAACGGACTGCGGTTCAAGCCCCGGGCTGAGAGTTGACATTCAGAGATTTAGATATCTCTGGCTAGCACGTGTGGGACGCAGGGGCGAAAGCTCCTGCGGAGCGACCTTGGGCAAGTTGCTTACCCATCATTGTCTGTGGGAAGGCAACGGGAAACTACCTCACTCATCTCATCCCCAGGGGCGTAAAGCCAATGAACCTGCCTTCGGGCAGAGAACCATCATCATCATCATCGTCGTCGTCGTCGTCGTCGTCGTCGTCGTCATCGTCATCATCATCATCATCATCATTGCATCTGTAAATAATTTACGAAGCGCCCCTCACAGTGCACACCAATTGTCAGAAAAGAAAGAAGCAACTTCTTATTATGCATTCGATATAAGAAAGTAGGTTTTTAACCCTTTAATGCCGAGATGGTATTAAAGGGTTAAGACGGCGAAAATATGCGATTCGGGTACCAACTAATAACAAAGAACGTAAAGGTTAGGCTATATAAAACGTTCTTGTTGCAAACCATGTTTGGTCTGTCATGTTTGGTCTGCTGTGATAGCCTCTTCGAATAGGCCGACATGTAAGAAGTTGTTTCGTTGCATCAGCCTTCAATTTGTAGTAAAGTCAAAATATAGCCTATTAAATTAATTAATATCTCAGAAGAATCTTGGAATTTAGAAAACGAAGGCCTTCATGCAGTTGACCCAGGTATTCCGTCGAAATTGGTTGTATCAGGCTGCAGAGTCTGTTTTACCTTACCTCCTCAGTCCTCACTATTAGACCCACTGCTATGTGCTACACAGCATATTATTTTCAACAATTTAAAAATTACAGAGAAATCGTAGACACTGGTAAACCTGCGTTGTTTGCTAATTTGTAGGAAATCCCGCTTCCAGCTCTATTCTGGAATATGTATTGGGTAGGTATAATGACTAAATCAGGGTTTCACCGTTTTAATCTATATTACGGATCAGTGTTCGGAGAGTTTGGCATGCAAATAGGCAGATGATTTATAAAAAAACCATGGTGCTTGGCTTTATTCTTTGGCTTATAGGCAGATGCTGGTTTTGTTATTTAAACGCCGCTACAAAATTGTACAGGCGACGTTCGTAGAGTTATCATAGGGTTGGATTAAGTCGGTAAACGGTCCAGTGGCGGCGCCAGGATTTCAGTTTCGGGGGGCTGAAGCCCCGCGACGAAAATTTTCCATTTTCGCCGCCAAAATTTCTGACGACCTTTTTTTTAAGTCATCGACCGAAATCTCATAAAAAATTTCCATTTTCGCCGCCAAAATTTCTGACGACCTTTTTTTAAGTCATCGACCGAAATCTCATGAAAATTTTCCATTTTCGCCGCCAAAATTTCTGACGACCTTTTTTTTAAGTCATCGACCGAAATCTCATGAAAATTTTCCATTTTCGGCGCCAAAATTTTTGACGACCTTTTTTTTAAGTCATCGACCGAAATCTCATGAAAGTTTCCATTTTCGCCGCCAAAATTTCTGACGACCTTTTTTTAAGTCATCGACCGAAATCTCATGAAAATTTTCCATTTTCGCCGCCAAAATTTCTGACGACCTTTTTTTAAAGTCATCGACCGAAATCTCATGAAAATTTTCCATTTTCGCCGCCAAAATTTCTGACGACCTTTTTTTTAAGTCATCGACCGAAATCTCATGAAAATTTTCCTTTTTGGCCGCCAAAATTTCTGACGACCTTTTTTTAAAGTCATCGACCGAAATCTCATGAAAATTTTCCATTTTCGCCGCCAAAATTTCTGACGACCTTTTTTTTAAGTCATCGACCGAAATCTCATGAAAATTTTCCATTTTCGGCGCCAAAATTTCTGACGACCTTTTTTTAAGTCATCGACCGAAATCTCATGAAAATTTTCCATTTTCGCCGCCAAAATTTCTGACGACCTTTTTTTAAAGTCATCGACCGAAATCTCATGAAAATTTTCCATTTTCGCCGCCAAAATTTCTGACGACCTTTTTTTTAAGTCATCGACCGAAATCTCATGAAAATTTTCCTTTTTGGCCGCCAAAATTTCTGACGACCTTTTTTTAAAGTCATCGACCGAAATCTCATGAAAATTTTCCATTTTCGCCGCCAAAATTTCTGACGACCTTTTTTTTAAGTCATCGACCGAAATCTCATGAAAATTTTCCATTTTCGGCGCCAAAATTTCTGACGACCTTTTTTTAAGTCATCGACCGAAATCTCATGGAAATTTCCATTTTCGGCGTCAAAATTTCTGACGACCTTTTTTTAAAGTCATCGACCGAAATCTCATGAAAATTTTCCATTTTCGGCGCCAAAATTTTTGACGACCTTTTTTTAAGTCATCGACCGAAATCTCATGAAAGTTTCCATTTTCGGCGCCAAAATTTCTGACGACTTTTTTTAAGTCATCGACCGAAATCTCATGAAAATTTTCCATTTTCGCCGCCAAAATTTCTGACGACCTTTTTTTAAAGTCATCGACCGAAATCTCATGAAAATTTTCCATTTTCGCCGCCAAAATTTTTGACGACTTTTTTTAAGTCATCGACCGAAATCTCATGAAAGTTTCCATTTTCGGCGCCAAAATTTCTGACGACCTTTTTTTTAAGTCATCGACCGAAATCTCATGAAAATTTTCCATTTTCGCCGCCAAAATTTCTGACGACCTTTTTTTAAAGTCATCGACCGAAATCTCATGAAAATTTTCCATTTTCGGCGCCAAAATTTTTGACGACCTTTTTTTAAGTCATCGACCGAAATCTCATGAAAATTTTCCATTTTCGCCGCCAAAATTTCTGACGACCTTTTTTTAAGTCATCGACCGAAAATCGTGGATATTTCAATGGTAAAAAATTCGGATGACCCTTTTTTAGTGGGGGGGGCTGAGCCTCTTGTAGGGGAGCTTAGCCCCCCAACCCCCTAGCGCCGCCACTGAAACGGTCTAAATTATGTTGCACGTGATCTCTGCACTCTTTAGTCTGACATTGGAATGGTACATTGATCTGCGATTTTGATGATAAGACAGTAATGTTGAGCTGAATATTAGAACTCCAATTAATGTGTGAAAAGAGGAATGTTATCGAATTCTAATGGCTACTTCCATTGTTCTATTACAGCAAAAGTGTCACAGTGCCTCTAATCCATGGGCGGAGACCTAGGGGGACAGGGGGGACGGTCCCCTCCCAATGGAGGTGTTGGGGGGACGGCCCATGCATTTGTCCCCCCCCCCCAATCGTTGAGCGTCAAGACTAAAAAAAAGGTCATCAACTATTTTTGGCGGCGAAAATAGAATTTTTTTCCGAGATTTCGCCGGTCATCAGAAATTTTTGCCGGAAAAGCATGGAAATTTTTCTGCGACACTCAGCCATTCGTCCATCAGAAAATTTCGCGTCTTTCCGTTCCCCCCCCCCCAAGTCTCGGCCCAGGTCTCCGCCTATGCTCTAATCTACCCCCTCATTGACGATGGTGTCATATTCGAAGATCCCACCACTAGTGCTAATCTCTTCAATGACTATTTTGCCTCTATACTATAGGACCCAAAATGGCTGATATTATTCCTCCGACCACTACTCCTTATTCCTCTTATCTAAAAAAACCTTCTGATTCCTGTTGTATGTTTATTAAACCGGTCACAGACTGCGAAATCGTTGATATCATTTCTAACATCAAAACCACTAAACCTTATGATCAGTGTGAGTTACCTGTTCCCATCATCGCTACTATTATTTCCAAACCATTTGCTTACTTAATGAATCAATCTTTTGTGACAGGTATTGAACCCGGAGCTCCCGTAACTCTATGGATAACGGGGCGGAAACCCAAACTCCAGCCACGGTGTCGATTCTAGCATAATCTCGCTGGTGCCTGTTTATGGCTACCTGTATGCACATCGTCCGGTGTTAGATTGTTGATACCAGGCAATAGCAGACACTTAAAGGTAATCGTAATCGTAATCTCCTAATTTCTAAAGCGCCACTCGAAAGCCAAGCGCGGGGCACCGGCTTATTCACGAGCGCTGCGGTGAGTCAGAAGGGTTGTCCGTAAGAGTAGTCCATGGTGGTTCGGGTGGAGTTACCGAGTATATCGAGGTAAGCTTATATCGTGGCGTCATCTAGAGACGTAACTATGTTCTATTGTAGCAAGAAGGTGGTGGAACGATTACGCTGACGGCGAATCCTCCACCAGTTTCCATTGAGGCATATTATTCCAGAACAATCGGTAACGAAACAATACCGAGGTAAGAAAAACTCCACGATTTCAGTGCATGCTTTATATTAATTATCAGGCCAATAATTATTAGGAGAGCTGCTTCTAACGGCGGGTGCGGTAGTGTCGGGGTATGTTTGGTAGTGTCGGGGTATGTTCGGTAGTGTTGGGGTATGTTCGGTAGTGTCGGGGTATGTTCGGTAGTGTTGGGGTATGCTCGGTAGTGTCGGGGTATGTTCGGTAGTGTCGAGGTATGCTCGGTAGTGTCGAGGTATGCTCGGTAGTGTCGGGGTATGTTCGGTAGTGTCGGGGTATGTTCGGTAGTGTCGGGGAATGTTCGGTAGTGTCGGGGTATGTTCGGTAGTGTCGGGGTATGTTCAGTAGTGTCAGGGTATGTTCGGTAGTGTCGGGGTATGTTCGGTAGTGTCGGGGTATGTTCGGTAGTGTCGGAATATGTTCGGTAGTGTCGGGGTATGTTCGGTAGTGTCGGAATATGTTCGGTAGTGTCGGGGTATGTTCGGTAGTGTCGGGGTATGTTCGGTAGTGTCGGAGTATGTTCGGTAGTGTCGGGGTATGTTCGGTAGTGTCGGGGTATGTTCGGTAGTGTCGGGGTATGTTCGGTAGTGTCGGGGTATGTTCGGTAGTGTCGGGGGTATGTTCGGTAGTGTCGAGGTATGTTCGGTAGTGTCGGGGTATGTTCGGTAGTGTCGGGGTATGTTCGGTAGTGACGGGGTATGTTCGGTGCCTTGGAGCCGGACGGTTGCAGGTTCGAATCCACCTCAAACCGCCACGTAGGAACCCTGATCAAGTCTTTCACTCGCAATTGCTTATCTTTAAAGGACTAAAAATAACAGGTGCTCATACATACAGGGTGGTCCAGCATAAATGTCCCGACTTTGCACGCATATGCATGTACCTTCGCCAATTTTTAACATTTATTTATACTTAATGGATCAAATTAAAGATATTTCACTCTAGTATTTCCACTGAAAAAATTGAACTGATTTTAGGTTTTAATTATATGCCCAGAACAGCGGTAGCTACAATATTTTGATGTCATTTGTGACGCAATCTGCCGCAGTTGACAGACGATGATCGCGTTTTGATCTTAATTTTACGAACTGTTAAGGGATTTAATTCGTTTGAAATGATTAACGAATTTTCTAACAGAGGATGGAATAAACAATAGCTTGAATTATCTGCTACGGAAAATTGATAAAACAGGACTTTCTACTCGGCGTACTCGCAAGCAATGGGAATCGGTGAGCACGGCGCTCACATCCGCTAACATTGCTCGTGTGTCAGAGTAAATTTGCAGTCAAGACAATGACCAGGGTAGACCCTACGTGCAAATCTCCCAGGAAAATTCAGCGCAAAACAGGCAGTCTTAGAAGTACTGCATAACGTATTGGAAAAATGATACACGACTAAAGTTAAAGTAATTCGTCGACGAGACGTCTAACGAAATCTTCAACTCTGACGGAAAGAAGCGGCTCGCAGCGCGCAAGCGTCTGAAGCAGCGCATTTCAGTGCACGGCTGCTGGCAAAATTGAAAGGACGTGATTTTACGATGAAAAGATATTCATGGTAAAGACCCTACAAACACCCAAAATGATCGTGTCTACGCGCGTTTTAGCAAAAAACAATAGAATTTCCAGGGGAAACGGCGTCATATTGGGTAAGTAATGACAAAAAATGGTAGCTAGCGCTGTTAAGAGCATATAATTGAAAGCTAAATTAGCACCAGTTCGACTTTTTTAGAGCTAATACTAGAGTCAAATACCTTTAATTTGATGCATTAAGTAGAAATAAATGTTAAAGATTGGCGAAGTTATACGCGTGCAAAGTCGGGACATTTATGCTGGGCCACCCTGTACATAATGTATCTACACTATGCATTTGGGCATGTATATTGTATACGTATATGCGTGTGTCTATTATATTCATGAGGGCTTATGAGAAGTACATGTAGATCCGACCAGTCATGGCCTCATGGGCCCTCAGTTTTCTTGTTGGCTTTAGAAGAGAATATAAAAACAAATTTAAATGATAAAACTTTGCGAGTCCTACGACCGACCGACCGTGCGATGTTACAATCTATACAACTATATGATTTTATTCAATTTGTCAATGACAAGAAGTATATTTGGATAGGCATAAATCATGAACTTTGTATTAATATCCAGCCGTCGGGTTCCTAAAAATAGACGAGTAGGCCTACATGACCCTCAGCCCTTTCGATGCGCATGGCAGCAAATATCACGTACAGCACACATGCTGTTGACTTTTATTGTGAAGTCTAGTCAGCAACTCGTCTAGTTTGGCTGCTGTGTTGCCAACGGACTTGATTTGGTCGCGTAGGTTTGAATTCAAGACGTATTTGCTATTATCTACCCTGCTTAGTTAATTAGGCCTACTCCTTTGTTAGTAGTATGTGAGGCGCCCTTGTAGCTGTGTTACGGCACCATAGAAATCGTCATTGCTCTTATTATTTTTATATTATATTATATTATTATTATATTATTATTATTATTTAGCCTATTATTATTATTACTATTATTATTATTATTATTATTATTATTATTATTATTATTATTATTATTATTATTATTATTATTATTATTATTATCATACATAGTATACATAGGCCAAGCATACGTAGTGCAAAAATTCAACATTATCATCATCATCATCATCATCATCATCGTCATCATCATCATCATTATTACTAGGCCTACTACACAAAATGAACAGACTGAAGTTACCGTTTGCACTTTATATTCATCGGCGGATATCGTATAATGTTTGAAGGTTTTTGCTCACTTTTATTATTCAGGCGTGACTTTCGTCTCGCTTCGCTGGGCGATGACGGCAAACCGCAACTTCATCCGGCTTATTGGACTCAAAGTCTCACCGTGGTTGACATGGTCAGTAGGCCTATACCGAAAATTCATTTCTTTTTATTATATCTCTATGCCTGTGCTGAATGAGACATAATTTATTCCGAAAATTCATTTCTTTTTATTCTATGTTTATGTCTGTGTCAAATATTCATCATTTATTCTGATATTTCATTTATTGTATCCTATTTTTATGTAGGCCTATGTGTTGACATGGTCAGTATTACTGAAAATTCATTTATTTTAAATTATATCTCTATGCCTGTGTTGGATTAGACATCATTTAATCAGAAAATTAAATTCATTTCTTTTATATTTTTATGCCTGTGTTGAATTAGACATCATTTAATCAGAAAATTCAGTTCTTTTATATTTTATGTATAATTTATATTTATATTGAATTAGACATAATCTAATTAATTTTATTCTTTCACTTTTTGTAAGAAAAATCTCCTCTTCGACGAAGATTCTTTTGTGTTGCAGGGCAACGGAACGTACAGCGTTCAGGCCGATCATGTTTCTGATGGATTGATCGCATTCTATCTCCTGGTCTGTATTGCATTGTATAATTCTATCCATGACAAAACATAGATGCTGCTGCATCAATTGCTAACTATTTGGCTATGGTTTGCGCAAAATGGCAACCAATTATAGCGAGCATCCAGGATATACGGGGTCAGAAGAACTGCATTATATACAGAGTCTTCTATTACTCAGTAATAAAAGGCTCTGATTATATATATAATTATATATACAGGGTGGGCCAAAAAAAGACCCCCTAGGTTTTTTGCCAATATCTTGACCAAAAGTAAGAATTTTGAAATGAAATTTTACAGTCTTATAGACAATTAATATTTACATCTGATGGCCAGATTTCATAAAAATATTTCAAACAGAACAAAAGTTATGCCACTATTATGGAGGCCACCCACCTTTTTTGACTTTTTTGAATCATCAAAAAACGTAGGGTGGCCTCACTAAAAGTGATATAACTTTTGTTCTGTTTGAAATATTTTTATGAAATCTGGCCATCATATGTAAATATGAATTGTCTATTAACCTGTAAAATTTCATTTCGAAATTCTTACTTTTGGCCAAGATATTGGCAAAAAACTAGGGGGGTCTTTTTTTGGCCCACCTTGTATATACATATTCTGCGATGTATAATTATATATATTCTGTGATATATATTCTGCGATATATGTAATGGTTCTTAGTCCTCTCCTCTTCTTCTTTCGTTCCATGCCCTCAGGCAGGTTCGTATGTTCAATAAACGGCGCCACTCATCTGCATAGTATGGCATAGCATATAGCATGAATGTAGTATAATACACTATACCATACCATACAATGCCATACCAAATGGCATACCATATTATGGTATAGTATGCCATACCATATCCATATCATACCATACCTTGCCATGCTATTCCACACTATACCGTACCATAATATACAATACTATGCTATACAAAAACTATACTGTAGGCATTAGGCAGTGTAGTATGGCGAAGCAGCAACAGAAAATGGTAAGTTGCGAATTTCTATTGATACATTTGTAATTTCGTTTCTTTTTCTATGCAGGGAAAGTGGGCAGGTCCGAATGGTTACCGAATGACCTTTTCCACGCTGTTGTTGATCACTCCAGACTGGCGACCTCAAAAGCCATGCACAGCCCCACTAGTTTGTAGGGGTGTTCTCGTCTAACCGGAGGAATAACTGAAGACATCGACAATTATTTCCATCTGGTGGCAGTTCTATGGTCAAATACAGGACCTCATTGACTGACTAAAAGAGCGCGAGTAGACTTAATTGCTATTAGATCATGAAGGGGCGCTATATAAATTTTTTTGATTGATGTGATTGCTTAATAGAATTGAAATACGTCGAATGTTGTTTCGTTCCCCAATATCTGTAGTCTTTTAAAATCCGCTGTAATTTTTTACTCAGCGGATCCTGACAAGGTCTACAAACTTTTCTCCTCTTTGCCAGTTTAACTTTGACGCCATTGTCAATAATTCTAAGTTCACTTGTTCACCAGTAGAAGAACCAGCAGAGGCTGAAAATTTCCCCCGCGTTTAATGTTCACTGAATTATCATCTATGTGCTCTGTAATCAGGATAGTAAAACTCATATAAAGACTAGGTCTGCTATTACGTCTATTATGAAAGCGAGCAGTGGTACATGTATTTTGAGATTACATGTATAGCCTAATTACCGTTTGCGACTTTTAAAATTCTATTATTTGAGAGTAACCTAACCTGCTGCAGAAATGTCATAAGTAAGTAGGCCTAACTAGTCTTTATTTGCATCTGAAAATTAAGTGCACATGCATTAAATTACTTAAAACGATTGCATACACGTACATTAAAAAATTAGCTACGGGAAAATTAGACTAACTCCAGATTTAGCAGTTCACGCATGCATAGCTTAACTATTACTGAGAATGCGACTGTTGATGAAACGATTTTAAAACAAATTTTATGACGAGAGACAGCATGTGTGTGGCGCGGCGATGTAGTCTTGTGTTCTGAGCCTTGGAGCCGAAGGCTCAAATCCACCTCAAGCCGGCGCGTAAGGACCGTGAGCAATTGCTCGTGCGATTCGGCTTGAAACACCGATGCAGTGCCCGCGCTGTAGTCGGGAGAGCCTCTGAGTAGAGAGCTTGATGGATCGCTATATATCAAATGCGAGAAATAAATAAATGAATAAAATTTTAAAACGTGAGCGTGAGATCGGCCATGATTTTTATCCAAGACCTAAAATAATTATTCGTGTAAAGAAAAGCCTTGCGCTGGAATAGCACAGTCTTGTCTCCGACATTAACCAATATACTGGCAGGATAAGATCGCCTTCTGCTGGTTAAAACCGCTATAGAATTTGTGGAGTAGGCCTACTCTTACAGATCGTCAGTGGCGGCGCCAGGGAGGGCTAGGAGGGCTAAGCCCCCTAAAAAGGCCATCCGGGACTAAGCCCTTCTAAAAAAATGACCATCTGGTTTTTACATGTAAAACTCAAATATTTTCCACGATAAACCCCCTTAAAAATGAAATACATACATCATCAATGAGATTTCGACCAAATGACTTTTAAAAAGTGGTCAGAATTTTTGGCGGCTGAAAATGGAAAACGATTATATTCCGATAATACTGTGTTTAGCCGTGGTTATTCTCATTCCGTATTTCAATGACTCCTGAACATGAATGGCTTTCCGAATTCCCACTAGATTAAATAAAGTATTCTTTACAATGAAGATTCAAGAAGAACGGTCGTCTTAACAAAACATTTTACTTATCTTAACCACTAACGAATGTTTTGATTTCTCAGTCTGTTTCTGTCTGTCTGACTGTTTGTCTGTCTGTCTCTTTCTCTCTATCTCTCTCTCTCTCTCTCTCTCTTTGTCTGTGTATGTTTCATTGTCTGTTTCTGCCTGTCTATCAGGGCTGTTTTTAAGGAATTTTTAGAACTGCACAACTCCTTTTTTCCTTTCCCATCCTCCATGGTAAATTACTTCCAATGGGATGAAAATGACTTTTTTGATAGTTTTAATTGCACAAAACGTGTGACAGAAGTGTTTCTACAGCTGCACAAATCCATTTAGAACTGCACATTTTGTGTGCAACTGCACGTTAAAAAAAGCCCTGCTGTCTATATACATTGTCTGCGGAATTGCCAATATGTATGCGTTGTATGCTGACCAATTCTGATATCCGACAATACCCAAGTTGTGACTCAAATCTTAGCAAAAGATCTGGACTCATTAACATTACTTTCCTACAAGAACCGTCCTATATATTGTCGGAATATTTGTCAATAATATAGAACTGTTTGGTTCCTACAGAAAATATCTCTAGGCTACTGCTGAGATATGCTGCTCGCTTCTTAATTATCATCGCCGATATATAGGCTATAATTATACTCGAGCCGACCACCCATCAGCGGATGGCGCATCTAAGGTCTTTCTGATTCAACTCCTGATGCTTGCTAAAATTATGTATTCTCTCTACTCATCTTTCATTAATGATTTCGACTTCGATAGCGGCTACTATTCCGACTATACAATGTGATGGACTACAACATCTTACTTACTCATAAACTTGTCTATCTGTAAAACGATCAACGGTGTGATGCACCTTTTCGCACGAGATAGCCTAAAAAGAATATTCTGCAAACGAATTGTGTTGAGAAATTGATAACCTTGAACAGAGATGGCCTTAAGAATATGAAATTCTCATAAGGTGTGTGTTTGTGGGGGAGGGGGGATTCTCCTATCAACTAGACCCATAACCTGCGGTCTTGATAACGCGATATGCAATTTTGCGATAATGTTATCCGACGCGTAGCCCGATAACACCTGTAGACACCTGTTTGATTGTCACAAGTGGATTGCGATCACCATACTGCAACAGTTGAGGCAAACATTCTGGGGTAAGATGGAGACGAGGGCACTACTGCTGTGCGCTGCATTCCTCATCTCAATACCATGTGTCGCCGGCGTCGATTGGGTACGTCTGAACCACACAGTCGTGATTTTTAAGTTACAGAGTTTTATTCTGCTTTTAAGGTTGATTGAGTCTAATGTCGGAATGATGTGAATTGCATTAGATCTAAAGCTCGTATAAGAACATGCTGAAGACTGTTTTTCGATTGATCTCGGCAGGGAGCGCCTCTGAGTAGGTACCTTGAAGAGGCGCTATATAAATTACGATTGATTGACGATGCATCGAATTTTTTATCCGCTGTGCACTAAATCCAGACGGATATAGTAGGAGATGGAGATATATAGAAATGATGTCCGGAAATTAATTGTTTAATATTTTAAGATGGAATACATAAATCATCGAGCAGTTGCACATGTGCATTTTTAAAAATCTGTTAGTTCCTGAATACAGAATAAATTATTCAACATGCCTAATGATTTAGCAATAATTTTCGTTTATTCAGCAAAAAGGTTGCTAATCTGGTCGACAGACCGCAAACGGTCACAGTTACCGGTTACAGTGTACAACTAGGACCTATGGCATATTCTCTATGCAGTTATCTTAATTAACGTCAATCTTAACTACTAACAGAACGGACATAACCTGCAATACAAGGGTGCTAATAGCAGTCTACAAAGCATGTCTATCTTACGGGGACTTCGCGAATCGAGGTTTCAGGTCCACTAATCTCCATGCCGGTGTGCTATCTAATAGCCACCGCCCGCCCCTCCCCCACACCAAAAAAGAACAATTTGTGCTCGTTACAAGAACCGGTCATCTTGAAGTCAATGGTTTTTGCGAACGTAGGATGTGATCACGCCACTGGATGAATACGTGCACAGGGATGATGGATACTTCTCGTGGCAGGAAGTGGCTTCATACAGATTCGATGGGGTAACCGTTTACATCATCAACATGACGTCACAGAAATACCAAGACGGTAGGGAATCAAATGTTGCTATAGCCTATGCTATAGCTCTCATCGACCTCTGATGGCTTTGTGCTTACGTGTCCATGATTTCTCACAAAATAATATCAGTAACATACGCTAGCTGTGCATAACGTTGTCCAGCCACAAAGGTCATGGCAATCACACACAAATGTTATGTCACTTAAAGAGGGTCTGCAGCCCTACAATTATTTTTGTTTGTTTAGGCTATATCTCGCATTTGTTATAGCGCCCCTTCAAGCTCTCTACTTGGAGCTCTGAGTTTTTTGCCTAAGCGCATGAGCAAATGAGAGTGAAGGACTTGCTCAAGGTCCCTACGCGGATTCTTGCGGTGGATTCGAACCTGCAACACTCCGGTTGCTTGATTCACCCATGACAAGCAACGTTTCGCTCAAAGGCTAACGAGGGAGACAAAATGTCAGCTTGGCTAAAGGGAAAACTTGTAAGGAACAGAAAAGGACATTAGGGCAGAAATTTCCAGTGCAAGCGCTGTATAGTCTTATTGAACGGTTTTAGTGATTGCGCTCGTTTTTCAACGGATGCTACCAGCTCTTAAGAGGATGCTCGGGAAGTTGAGTCATAGATCATTTTTTCTATGTTAACTTGCAGTGGACCTAACACCGACTAAAAGTCTTCTGAGCCACTTAAAACCATTATTAGCCCATGCTATGCAATGTCAATGCAGCGAACAGGGCTTGAAGTGTGCCTGGACGGTTATGGACGGCGTCCATGCACTTATTTTAAAACCTGAACACCGCTCTGCCACTTATTTGGTCCGCACAACAGAAAGGTAAGGCAAGGCTTTTTAAAGGTGCAGTTGTACACAAACTGTGCAGTTCTAAATGGATATGTGCAATTGTAGAAGCACCTCTGTGCAGTTAAAACTAGCTGAAAAAGGCCATTTTTCTCCGATTGGGAGTAATTTACCATGGAGGATGGGAAGGAAAGAAGGGGTTGTGCAGTTCTAAAAATTTCTTTAAAACAGCCCTGAAGTAAGGTAAGAGAAAGGTAAGGAGCGTCCAGGCACTTCTTTTTTGCTGCACGTTAAGCACTGGTAGCGACAGAATGACGCTTATGATAGGAAACTATAATGCAACGCTAGATATAATAAATAATAGGCCATCTTCGGTATAATATTATAGCCTACAGGCTATACATTAAATATTAAAACATCCCATTATATTTGAAAAGGTGTCGCATATTCAACGCTGTCTTTTATTTCGTTAGAATTCTTCAGTTCTCAGCCGATTTGGTGGCACATCGTAGACGTCGCCATTCCAGACGAACTTCTTTACCTGGACGCAGCAATTCTCTTCATCGATGGCGGAAGTAATCGTGCTGATGACGCGTAAGTTGATCAGTCGTTTTCAACCAGCGAGCGCATTTTCTTCTAAGGTCTCACACGAAACAGCTTTCTCTGTCTCACTTATCAAACATAGCATGAACGGCGCGATATTCACATCGAACACCCGTTTGAGTAGCTGTTCCGCCCCTCTGATCTTATGGTAACTCGACCCGGACCACCATGGACTACTCTCATGAACTACCCTTCTAACTCAACGCAGCGCTCGTGAATAAGCTGGTGTCCCGCGCTTGGCTTTCGAGTGGCGCTTTAGAAATTTGGAGTTTACGATTACGATTACGAGCAGCTACACGCAGCGGCGCCCGCAGGATTTTTTTCTTGTACGCACAGAAATTTTCGATGGAGGGGCGAACAGGGAAAAATTGTCGTTAGGCCGACGAAAAAACTGATCAACCTAGAATTTTCCAAAAACATACCTTTTGTGTCATCGCGCTGTACGCACTTACCTATGTGCGTACGTCTGCGGGCGCCGCTGCTGTACGCACTTGCGTAAGTGCGTACGCCTGCGGGCGCCCCTGGCTACACGGGCACACTATAGAAGAGGCGTATATAAGTGCTGAAATCTGAGGCAAATAATTCTAAATGTAGGCCCAGCCTAAAATTCCGTGCAGAACGTCCTCATGGTATTTCGGCAGAATGTCTCCTGTGAGAATCCAGTGTTCTGTTCATAGGCGGAGACCTAGGGGGAGACAGGGGGTCGGTCCCCCCAATGAAGGTGTTGGGGGGACGGCCCATGCATTCCCCCCCCCCCAATCGTTGAGCGTCAAGACTAAAAAAAAGGTCATCAACTTTTTAGATTTTTTTTTAGATTTCGCTGGTCCTCAGAAATAATTTTTCTGCGACAGTCGGAGCCGTTCGTTCGTCAAAAAATATCGCGTCTCTCCGTCCCCCCTCAAGTCTCCGCCCAGGTCTCCGCCTATGGTTCTGTTCATTTAAATTTTAGCCGTATACGGTATGCCTGTATAGGCGTCTCAGTCACTCATATGCTGTACGAAGGCCAGATGACGCCAGCGTTCAGCATCTCACTGTAGGCCTATACCTCAACAAGTTCTAAGTTTCTTTCGAAATTTACTCAAGAGAAGCTACATAACCCTTACTCACATATATGCATGTTCATGCATATAGATCTACTTGCTTATGTGTCTGTCTGTCTGATAATAATACATCTTTTATTTGATCTGGTTCTCTAAAGTCCTCCAGATCGGACCGACACGGCAGTGGTACTGATGGCTGGTCTCGCAAACGACACCGGATGCATCGCGGCTACCATTCAACAAATCCCTAATCAACCGATCGTATTCGCGGTAAGATCACTAACACATTTCCCCGTGTGAAATGCACCAGTGTTTACCGTGCACCTTACCGAGTAGCTATGGTTTATAAAAATCTAAATAAAATATATTATTATTATTATTTTTAATAAAAATTATTATTATTATTATTATTACTACTACTACTACTACTACTACTACTACTACTACTACTACTACTACTACTACTACTACTACTACTACTACTACTACTACTACTACTACTACTACTACTACTACTACTACTACTACTACTAGGCCCTACTACTACTAGGCTACTACTACTACTACTACTACTATTATTATTAGACCTGCGGTATATTAATTTTGTCGTGCAGTATATTGTTCAAAACTTTAAACAGAATGATCCGACGCAAAGATCCCGATCCGAAGACAGCATCATCGCTTGGACCTGGAGGACTTACATTGACGATCCAACTCCAGATAAGGAAATCATTCTGCGCATGCCCATGACAAAGGTAAGTATGCAACAGTTACTGTTGCCTAGGGTTGATCATCAGTATTTTACATGCTCCTGAAAACCTATTTGTATCAACGCCGTTGGACTGGGAGCGCCTCTGAGTGGGCTTCTTGAAGGACGCTATATAATAATAATAATAATAATAATAATAATAATAATAATAATAATAATAATAATAATAATAATAATAATAATAATAATAATAATAATAACAACAAAATAATAATAAATAATAATAATATTAATAATATAATAATAATAATAACAATAATAATAATAATAATGATTTTAAGATAGCTGGGCCGCCGCATGACAGAGGCAACGGGCGACCCTAGAGAAAGCATGCACCTGTTCCAGCGGTTGTCCATATGCACGTAGCGGTTCAATGTCGTTGCATTTAAAGGCACCTTTGAGCAATACGTTGGAGACGAGAACCTATAAAAATGATTTTACTATTTATTGTTTTTAAAGCCTGAGGGATCATATTTACCTCGGGCGCTAAAAAAATAATAATAATATAATAATATAATATAATATTAATAAAATAAATTCTTGGAATGAATGAGTGAACATTCATTACAGCCGAACTCAGCTCTGTGTATTGTGTAATCCGAAGGATGCAGTTTTATTTTCTGCCTAAATTGGCCCACTCCGTAGATATGGCTTTGCAGAACGAATTCATTTGATTTTGTTAACCATTTTCAAGGCTGTCACTAAATATTTGTCTTCATATAATAACAACGCTTATATATTTTTTAGTTCAGGTGCAGACTAGGTTATAGCCTACCTGTATATATATAGCCTAATAATAGCTCGTCTTTATGATGCTTCATTTTGTTGAATTACAGGGTGCAAAGCGGGGTCTCGATACAATCCACGAGGTTGCTAAGCGACGAGTACCAGAGACAGACATTCAGCGCTTCATGGTTTCAGGAGCATCAAAGGTATTCGGAAAGTGGACACTGGGAAAATATAAGGGATAAGAATTAAGGAAAGAGCTTAAATGGAAAAATTACACAATTATAAGGTACTTAACTGGCAGTGTTTTGTGGAACAAAAGCTAGCCGAATGTTATGAAAAACTTTCATATTTATAAAAAAAAATATTTATACCCTCCACAAGTTCGTATACGCTGCATACATTCCAGAGTTGTGTGTTATTAATTGCAAACTGTACTGCATTACACGTGTAACCGAGGATTTATGTGCTATACTCATAGAGAGGATGGACAACATGGAGTTTAGCAGCAACAGATCGACGCGTGGTTGCAATGGCTCCTTTGGTCTTCAGCATGATCAACATGGATGAGGTTAGTCTGGCTATATGACGATTTGAAGTCATAATATGTTGCAGATAGCGCTAAGTGCATGGTTAAAACATGATCATGTTAATTGAAGTGCACAAGTCTGTTCTTGCACATATGGTGAGCACCGGCAAATATAGTGGTCGTCTGTCTTGTGTAAGACTCTCAGCGTCGAGAAAGATCTGGTGATTGCCAACATCGGCCTTCACAATCCACAGTAAACGCAGCCTGGGAGCAGACTCAAAACAGAAAAGTGCTTTTTCTGTGGTTGGCCGGGTGGTATGGAATTCCCTCCCACTTGAGTTGCGCCTGTTCCCTAGATCACTCTCTGACACATTCTATAAGCTAAGCACTTAAAAACTGTTTTGTTTGGCCGTGCTGGAGTCGGGAGCGCTTCTGAGTAGTTTCCTTGAAGAGGCGCTACATAACTACTTGAATGAATGAATGAAAAGAAAAAATGGCACCACATTGTGGACGCGGCCACCAATGCGGTGCAAAGTTTCTAATAGTCGTCGGTGTTTTTTTTCTCATAATATCCACGGGAGATTTGTTCATAGTGTCCCTCAAGGGTCTTTGGTCTTTGGTCTTTTTCTTTTTTATTCTGCGCTTCGTGCAGCGTGTCAGAAGAAGTACCGGTGTAAAGGTTTCAAATTACCCCCTCCTAAACATTACCTCCCTGCCAACTGTAAATTGCATCAATCATCGCATTTATTGCACTAAAAATATCAAAAAATTCATCCCTCTTCTTGTTTTGGTCTGAAGATTTTCATCCGTCATCCCACTTCGTGGTTTGTTATCAATATTTTCATCTGTAACTAAAATACTATTCGCCGCTGAAGTTTACATGGAGAAAATGGCTTCGAGGCTATTATTTTTTTCGGATCAAAATATTGATAGCAAACCACGAAGTGGGATGACGGATGAAAATCTTCAGACCAAAACAAGAAGCGGGATGATTTTTCTGAATTTTTTAGTGCAATAAATGCGATGATTGATGCAAATCTAGTTTCCGGTGGGTAATCTGAAACCGGTTTCAAGTTACCGGGGGGTAATGTTTAGGAGGGGGTAATTTGAAACCTTTACACCGGCCGAAAAATGGTGAGTCTATAATGGTACCGAAGCGTTTGAATGTAAGAATAAACAAGAGCAGTTTTTGAGATTTAGGAAAGGATCAGAATAGAAATCGACCTAATCGGAAATTGCTCAGAATGGACAAACATTGCAAGAAGTCTTCACAAATAACGTATACATCTAAAAGATGTCAATTTCAAATTATTTTTTATGATTTGCATTTCAAGGATATTGATTTTTGCCTGTCATAAAACCTTCAGACTGTCATGAGGCATTTTGAGAACATGGACGGCGCCTGGTCGTTCGCTCTCGCGTCCTACTACAACGAAAATCTAACACAGGAATTCTTCAATGAGAAGACGGACGATGTTTGGTCCGTGGAAGATATGTACTGTAAGCATTAATACAATTTATTAGTATGTACGATCATCGAATAGACTTAACTACAACCATTTTATTTTCACAATGATTTTTGAAGTGCTGTGATTTTTATTAGGTCTAAGTCTTTTCCCCCATTTTAGTGTTTTGAACAACACATAATTTTTATTTCATATTAAAGGATAGCCTACATTTATGCAATAAGTTATTCTTTTGTAATAATAATTGTTACTCTGTGTTTCCAACTGAAGATTACAAAGAACGCTTTACCCTTCCGATCCTGGAGATCGTTTCCAGTGGAGATGAGTTCTTCCTTGCGGATGACAACTGGAGCTGGTGGAACGATATTCCAGACCCAAAATATCTCCTGTGAGTGTTTACACCTGCACCTAACCTTTATAATCCTCGTGTTGCATCAGAATGTGCCAAGGTATGCTAATTAATTTGTCTGCTAGATGCAACACCCAATGTGGAATGATAGTGTTTTCCATAAAAAGTGCACTATAGTGAATACTGAGAAATACAATGAACTTTGTTTATTGTTATATATGAATCGTATTACTTGGATTACTTGGATTACTTGGATTACTTTGATTAGGCCTACTTTGATTACTTTGATTACTTTGATTAGGCCTACTTTGATTACTTTGATTACTTTGATTAGGCTTACTTTGATTACTTTGATTACTTTGGCAATGTAAGCTGACCTCGTAGCACTAAGAGAAACATAAAATGTTTTTCTCATTATCAACAACATTTCTGAGTGCTTCTAGATAGCGGATATGCGTTGTGTCATATTTGCAGAATGCTACCAAACGCAGAGCACAGCATGGCCCCTCACTACCTGAAGATTTACGAATCTGCTGTATCTTTCTGGCTGAGTTACCTGGAGGTGAGCGAAAAGCAGTCTGCTGAATATTTCATATAAAATAAATTTCCTTAGCGCCGAATTCAGAATTCTTTTCGATTGAAAATGGCAAAAAATTCGTTCATTTCCCGAGAATGCATTGTTTATTTCCTATAACACCTCCAGATCTTTGAGAATTAATTTCCTACATCTCTGCTGGAATAGTCATTATCATCGTCTTTCGTCATCTTTATTGGGATCATGGACTACTAATCTATATAAATAAAAATGTAAAACGTTAGTTTTTGTGGCCTCAGAACTCGATCAGGGCCGTGTTTAACATAGGTTCATTCGGTGCGGTGCACCGAATGCCCCTGAGCCGAGAGTTTTGTTGCCATTGGCCAAATGTCTTTTGCGAGTCTCAATGTTACTTAAACCTTTTGTAAAATCAGTAAGTGTATAAGAAAACATTAATTTCACTAAGTTCACAGACGTTGCGTGCTTGCTTCCTGACCCGCCACAACCGACAAACCACGTAGATTAGTCTATTGAACAGCGGATATTTGCAAATGACCAATCCTGTAAGACTGCCGAACGTCACTTTGCCCCTGCTGTAACATTTTGCACCGACACTCGAAGAACCTTAAACACGACCCTGAACTCGATAAGTTCTTCACCGATTCTTTTCAAATTTTTTGCAAACCGTTCCATTCGGACATAAGCGTGTTGTTATAATGCCTTATGGAGAAAAGCGCAATCTTTTTGACCAAAAAACACAACTTTAAATTCCAATCCGATTGCAACTTTCACGCAGTCCGCCATTTTATTTATTTCTTCAGAGCGTAGTGCTGTTCATCACTCGCATTCAGTTTCGTATTATTAGTTTTGTATCTATTTTTTTCTTTCTTTTTAAAATTTTCGCAAACCGTTCCATTCGATATCAAGCAATGAAATATTAGTTTCGTGTCTATTTATTTCCTTTTCACACAAAAATACGACCGTGTTCAAACCAAAAAACACAATTTTTCACCCGAGTGCGGCCGTTTTCACCAACAATTTTCATTCGTAGGCTATCCGTCCACAATTTTGCGATTATAGCGCCATCTTTTGCACGTTCCATTCGAAGGCGCGCGTACACAATTCAAATCCCTTTCAAATAAACGGTTTCTTCTTTCAAAGCGTCTTCACCGATTGCTTTCAGAGTGGCCTTCATTCGAATAGCGTGCTCCTTCTTCACCGATTACTTTCAAAAATTACATACGAGCGGGTTTGTATATGCTTTTTGGCAAAAAACGCAATGCACTAAATCTTAACTCACACAACCTTGCATTCGTTGCGCGCGTTTTTATAGCGCCATTTCTCACACCTAAACCAGCATTAAGTCGCAGATTACACATCGGAGATATTTAAATTTTAATTCATTCAAGCGGACGGAATGGAGGGAGGGACGGACGGACGATGGGAGGGACGGAGGGAGGGGGGACGGAGGGAAGGAGGGAGGGGAAGGGAGGTAGGGAGGGATGGACGGTCTTTTCAGCCACAGCAACGCGTGGCCGGGTACAGCTAGTTATATTAATAATAATATTAATTGTATCGCATCTTTCACTTTGATTGTCTCAGAATTAGACATGGTAGATGAAGGTGAGAAGTCGGCGAGAAATAGTATTGCATTGTATCTTTGTATTGCATTGTATCTTTGTATTGCATTGTATTGCATTGTATCTTTGTATTGCATTGTATCTTTGTATTGTATTGCATTGTATCGCATCTTTCACTTTGATTGTCTCAGAACTAGACATGTTAGATGAAGGTGAGAAGTTGGCGAGAAATAGTGATGACTATGTATCGTTCGTAAATGTTGTAGGAAATCCCGCTTCCATACGTGGCTTGGCATATGGAGCAGGTCGGTAATCAATCAATCAATCAATCAATCAATCAATCAATCAATCAATCAATAAATCAATCAATCAATCATTCATTCAATCATTCAATCATTCAATCATTCAATCATTCAATCAATCAACCAATCAACCAATCAATAAGTCATTAATTCAATCATTCAATTTTTAATTCAATCATTCAATCAGTCAATCAAACAATCATTCAATTAATCAACCAAGCAATAAGTCATTCATTCAATCATTCATTCAATTATTCAATCATTCATTAAAGCATTCAATTATGCAATCATTCAATCAATCAATCATCCAATCGATTGATCAATCAAGTTTGGTTTCTTGAAACATCACGATTGCAGAAGGCAGCTTGTTATGATTAAACTAGTATCGAGGATTACTAAGTCAAGTATTAAACCGTTTTGATATTCATTAGACCTCATTTCGTAATCGTAGCAGTAACCTAGACTCCAGACTTCTGAATCGCCCTCTTATTAGCAAACGCAGACAGATTGTTCATCTCAAAACGTAGGCTATAATAATTATACTGCCAAGGCCATAGCCAGGATTATTTTGGGGATGTGTTTTCCCCGATTTTTTCTTTTGGGCGAAATTTTATGGCGACCTTTTTTAGTCTTCTTCTTACCTTTTTGGCTCGTAATACGTACGGCGGTCCAAAAACACTATCCTCTGCCATTTTACAGTACACACTGTCGTTCTTACAATCATGTGTTAGTAAAATGCTTTATTTCATTTTCCATTATTTCATTTCGGGGGTGTTCAAACACCCAAAACACCCCTCTAGCTACGGCCGTGTATGCTGCAATTCATCCACGACAAATTCTATAAGCTTACATAATCCGATATGCTTTACAATGCCGAATTTTTACTCACTCACAAAAACAGACTACTCGTCTCGAGTGGAAGTAGGTCGGCAAGTAGCGTAGGTCCAACGTTTTGTAGCCTACTTCCGGTGTCTTGAAATAGAGTATCCCCTAACAAGGGGCAGCGGATAGAATATCCCTTGACACCGGCATCCAACTACCGCAGCCATATTGGTTGAGTTATAAAGAGATAAAGCTGGGGGCGGTTTGACGACATTGAACTCAATTCGGCCTTAAATATTTGAAATGTCTTAGATGCCAGATGTTGTCAAAGGTGCCTGAGTGAACTCGTTTATTTCTGATGGATATATATTCTTATATCTTGCCCTGTTTGTCTTTGCTGTTCCATTGTTGCTGAATTAAGGGTTTTATTGTTCAGAGAAGAGTTTTATTGTAGTATGAAGGTGGTGGTTCGATCATTCTTTCTTCGGATCCTC
The DNA here is from genome assembly GCA_949752735.1 of Lumbricus terrestris. NCBI lineage: Eukaryota > Metazoa > Annelida > Clitellata > Crassiclitellata > Lumbricidae > Lumbricus > Lumbricus terrestris. The sequence continues at coordinate 18,392,065 of OX457053.1, read as the reverse complement.
CACCAGTCTCAATCACAGCGTACGTTGCACAAACAATGAGCAACGATACAAGGTAAAGATTTCTCATTGAATCCATAAACTCAATGATTTAAGGTCCATATTTATTCATTTATTCGTTTATTTACATGTATTTATCGCCTTTGCCATAGCGCCTATTTATTTATTTATTGCCTTTGTTTTAGCACCTTTTCAAACTCTCTACTCAGAGGCGCTCCCGACTACGGCGCGGACACTGTATCGCAGTTTCACGCCGAGGCGTACTGGCAATTGCGAATGAAAGATTTGCTCAAGGTCCCATCTCGGCAGTTTGAGGTGGATTCGAACCTGGAACTACGGTTCCAAGGCACCGAACCCACTACTACACCACCGCGCCTCAGCTATTGAAGCATTTGGTAACCAGAGAATTTGAATATATCTTCTTGTCTTAAGTCTGGAACACGAATAAAATGCTATTTTGAGATTTCTTCCTTTGAAAGTAATAATTATACGGTTTTCTACTGTGCTCAATAAGGCGTGACTTTCGTCTCGCTTCGCTGACTGAAGATGGTGAACCACAACTCCATCCAGTCTGGTGGAGAGAAGATCTTGAAGTGGTGGACACGGTGAGTTTTTGCGACAAAAGCTGATGTGTGTTATAATATGTTACCACTGCCAGTGAGTAAGTAAACATGATTCCGTCATACAAAAGGTTCAGTCAGGACGACTGCCAACGACGTTAATTGATCTATAAGGACTCGGTGAGCATTCATTCATTCAATCATTCATTCATTCAATCATTCATTCATTCCATCATTCATTCATTCCATCATTCATTCATTCAATCATTCATTCATTCCATCATTCATTCATTCCATCATTCATTCAATCATTCACTCATTCATTCATTCATTCAATCATTCATTCATTCCATCATTCATTCATTCCATCATTCATTCAATCATTCACTCATTCATTCATTAATTCATTAGTTAAATAATTAATTCCATCATTCATTCATTCAATCATTCATTTAATCATTCATTCAATCATTCACTCATTCACTCATTCATTCATTAGTTAAATAATTCATTCATTCATTCCATCATTCCATCATTCATTCATTCATTCATTCATTCATTAAATCATTCATTCCATCATTCACTCATTCATTCACTCAATAATTCATTCATTCATTCATTCGTTCAATCAATCATTCATTCGTTCTTTCCTGACCTTTTGTCTACTTAGGAATTTTCTGCACGTTGACAGAATTAATATCGTCGTTCTGTTTTGTGCATAGAGTAACGGTACCGGTATCTACAGAGTAGACGCCCAAGTGGTCGATGGTGAATGGGTTGGGTTCTTTATCATGGTATGTAATGCTCAAATCTTTTCAGGCTAAAGCTTGTTATGTCATATTTTAAGGAAAGTTCATTTCATATATGAAATGAATGCACGAATGAATGAATGAATGAATGAATGTATGTATGAATGAATGAATGAATGAATGAATGAATGAATGAATGAATGAATGAATGAATGAATGAATGAATGAATGAATGAATGAATGAACGAACGAATGAATGAATGAATGAATGAATGAATGAATGAATGAATGAATGAATGAATGAATGAATGAATGAATGAATGAATGAATGAATGGATGGATGTGTGACTATAAGAAAGGGAAGAGTGTCAGGAGGAGAAAAATGACCGGGAATGTTAACTGCGTTCTATGGTATACCCTAAAAGTCTCTCTTACGTTCAAAGTCTCAGAAAAGACTCAGATTGTACAAACTTCAGCAAAGTTCGAAAAATGTCCAATCTTGGTGAATCCCAATAGCTCCGTCGACCCCTCTGCGTTTTTACACTAATCCTTGTATGGTGTCGGTTTTACAACACCAATAGCAGCGCAGCAGTATAATAGAGTACGATTAATTGATTATGCCTTACAGAAAGAGTTGTTCGGCAATAGATCACTAAGGTATTGTGTGCTGAATTTCGTTTCTTTTTTCGTGCAGGGAACCTGGGAAGGTCCGACGGGGTACCGAATGATCTTTACTACACAGGTCAACATCATTCCAGACACCCGTCCTCATGCGGCATGCACAGATCCAGCATCCTGTTGGAGTATTCTCGTCTAATCGGAAGCACAGCTGATAATTAATTATCAGCTCTTTGGTTGAAAGCTGCAATGTTGGACGAAATGACTCAACGCTGCTGTTTGCCAATGGACTTTGCTCCTCTTTGCTCTCCTGAATCTGGCGTTTGACAATAGAAACCATTGCTGACAATAGAAATCATCGTTGACAATAGAAATCATTGTTGACAATAGAAAACATTGTTGACAATAGAAATCATTGTTGACAATAGAAATAATGGTTGACAATAGAAATCATTGTTGACAATAGAAATCATTGTTGACAATAGAAAACATTGTTGACAATAGAAATCATTGTTGACAATAGAAATAATGGTTGACAATAGAAATCATTGTTGACAATAGAAATCATTGCTGACAATAGAAATCATTGTTGGCAATAGAAATCATTGTTGACAATAGAAATCATTGTTGACAATAGAAATCATTGTTGACAATAGAAATCATTGTTGACAACAGAAATCATTGTTGACAATAGAAATCATTGTTGACAATAGAAATCATTGTTGACAATAGAAATCATTGTTGACAATAGAAATCATTGTTGACAATAGAAATCATTGTTGACAATAGAAATCATTGTTGACTAATCATCTGAATCAAACGAAAAATAAGTGGAATCCCATTTTCAGTCCATAAAAATTCATTGTCTTCTCCACTCAGAGTTTGTTCCATTCCTTTTATTATTTGCGTGAATTACTCTTTAATCTTTTCGATAATTCAGTCCCCATAAACGTAATTTCTCAATCAAAGATATCCACAAGATAAAAGGCCAATTAGACATGCCAGGCCTATCAGATATTTTGCACATGCACTGTCTTTAAATTGTCAATGCCCTCGTTGCGATGTTTAGAAGCGCATCATCAACAATAAATTCATCAACAATAAAATCCTTAAAAATAAAATCCTGAACAATAATATCCTGACCAATAAAATCATCAACAATAAAATCCTGAACAATAAAATCATCAACAATAAAATCCTGAACAATAAAATCCTGAACAATAAAATCCTGAACAATAAAATCATCAACAATAAAATCATCAACAATAAAATCATCAACAGATTGGACGATGCAAGTTTTCGCCTTTGAGTGATTTGCTTCTCCGTTCGATAGTTTCTAACATGATGATGAGGTAAACAAATACAGATGGAGGAACCAATAACTGCTGAAGAACGCCGGTCAAAGACAAGATGTGCACAAGAACATACTTTCATTAATTCATTAATTCATTTCAGAGATTTATATAGCGCCCCTTCAAGAGCATCTGCTCAAAAGCGTTGCTAAAGAGAACAGGCTTAAGAGTAGAGTAGAACGCGACCTACATGTACTTCGACAGGATTCTCATTCCAGATTGCGGGATTAGCGACAGAAAGGCTTACGGTGCTATATTATACTTGCACAGCAATTTCTGCAGCAACTACACCCTGCGCAAAATGCTCCCGTGTACACAATTTCAAAACACAATTATCTCTATCCGGTACTTTATAGTATAGGGCTATAGGCCCATTAATATGGGCGTAGGAGTCGGATTGACATTTGATGAATGGTTAATATGTGTTCATTATAGTTTAGGACTTTGCATAATTATATATTATATATATATATATATATATATATATATATATATATATATATTATCATTATATTCGCATACTGGAGAAAAAAGGTGACACCGCACATGGACACAAAAAGAAATGGCAAAGATAATGCGCTATAGGTATAGCCTACTGTAAATTTGTACAGGATCGGTCTTTATTTAAACTACCGGTTTCTTCCACAAAAGATATGTTGCTTATGACAACTATGCACGGTGAATGATCATCAAAGATGTAGGTTCATAAGTTCATAAGTTCAATTTCATCCGGCCTACATGTATATCTGCATTTAAACAAACTTCTGACATAGCCTATAAGCTTAGTCCTGCGTACAACTTATAAGTATGGTCGCACCACTAAAGGTTGGTCAGCCAAACGGCTTAGTTTACCCCACGGCATAGTGAGCGTCCTGGATAATATTTCACGACGTATAATAATTATTAATGATCAAATGAAAATCTATATCGAACACGAACAACAACGAAAGCAGCAACAGCTAGGCAACAATTGACAACATCAACAACAGCGACACGTACTGTCTTGTCTATATGAGAGGTCACTCTTTGTCGGCAATAATAGCGCTACAAGAAAACCTTCTTATGATACGATCCTTCTTTTCGGCGTCCCAGTAAGTATACAAAGCATGAATTTTATATCAGATCAATCAACGCCCATTTTTTGACATTCATTTGACTGCCATTATTAAGTTTTTCAACTCATAGACAGCGTCTGTCTCAGCTGCATGTGCTACTGCGCAAGTCGCTGCATGCCGTCGTCCTCGTCTTCTTTGCATTACTGCTAATTTTATTACCATTTTTTTAAATTATTATAATTATTATAATAATTATTATCATTTAATTTATTTAATCTACTATTATTTAATTATTATTAACATTGTTATTATTATTATTATTATTAGGCCTACTATTATCATTACTATTATTAACATTAATTTGTTTATTGGTTTTTGCTTTTTGGCCCTGCGGTACTTCATTCCGCCAGCGATTTAGAGATCACAATTTATTATTTCTGGAATAATAAGTTGGAATATCATCATCATCATCATTATCATCATCATCATCATCATCATCATCATCATCATCATCATCATCATCATCATCATCATCATCATCATCATCGCCATCGCCATCGTCATCGTCATCGTCATCGTCATCGTTGTCGTCGTCGTCATCATCATCATCCGCATCATCATCATCATCATCATCATCACCATCGCCATCGTCATCGTCATCGTCATCGTCATCGTCATCGTCATCGTCATCGTTGTCGTCGTCGTCATCATCATCATCCGCATCATCATCATGGCCGTACTGAAATGTGGTGACCCGTGGGAATAGTCCAATGGGACTTTATCGGTAGCCTACAACTGAATCAGAATAAGCATAGGTCTATTTCCATTTTTGATTTGACTTACTACCTACTTACTTACTTACTATTTCCCTCCCTTTTGCCTGTAATCTCACTTCGTTATGCACTCCTCTAGTCACAATGCGTGCAGAGCTGCCAATAACATAGTGCTTGGTTTTTCCAGTTCCTTATCTTCGGATGTCCATTGTGTAACCTCCAAGACAAGCCGTTGTCAGTGGCGGCGCCAGGATTTCAGTTTGTGGGGGGGGGGCTGAAGCCCCGCGACAAAATTTTCCATTTCCATCCGCCAAAATTTCTGACCGACGTTTTTTTTTAGTCATTGACGAAAATCTCATGAAAATTTTCCATTTTCGCCGCCAAAATTTCTGACGACCTTTTTTTAGTCGTCAGCCGAAAATCGTGGATATTTCAATGTAAAATAATTCAGATGGCCATTTTTTAGGGGGGCTGAGCCTTTGTAGGGAGGCTTAGCCCCCCCTAGCGCCGCCACTGGCCGTTGTTCCATTCTTAACAAGAGGTCTTGACCCATCTGCGTTTCCTAGCTGAGCCATTACATGACCTAAAATTCTGGTCTACAGCTAATTCGCTAGAAAGGCTTGATTTCTCAACGTAGACCTATATATATATCCTACACCACCGTATATAGCGGTGGAACCTGCAATACGATCTATTGATTCATTCTGTAATCAACCCCGACTCTGTCTGATTGCCCAACGGTGCTTCTAAAACCTTCTTCGCAATCGTAAGTCTAATCTTCAAATTTATAGAGCGCCACTCGAAAGCCAAGCGCAGGGCACCAGCTTATTCACAAGCGCTGTGTCTAGTCAGAAGAGTTGCCCAAAAGAGCATATATATAAGCTCACGTCTCAATCTACTCCAGAAGTTGGCTATGTATTTTCTCTAGCTTATAGCTTAATAATTCCGGCTTCGATAGCACCTGGGTCAATTGCACAATGTGATTATGCTACAACACCTTACGTAATACTTACTCATATAGCCTATACATATATAGTTTATATACTTCCTTATCATTATGATCAACGGCGTTATATGCAGTATTATGCACACATCTTTCCCACGAGATACAAACGCAGTGTGTTTCGCAGTAGAAAACCTTCATCAGACATAACCTTGAACAGTGGCGGCGCCAGGATTTCAGTTTTTAGGGAGGTGGGGCTGAAGCCTCGCGGAGGAAATCTTCCATTTTCATCCGCCAAAATTTCTGATGACCTTTTTATAGTCATCCGTCCAAAATCTTGGAAAATGCGTTCCATTTTCACCGCCAAAATTTCTCATGATTTTTTTTAGTCATCCCACCGAAATCTCGTGTGTTTTTCATTTTGGGTGTAAAATACCGGATGGACCCTTTTTAGTGGGGCTTAGCTTTTAATAGGGGCTTAGCCCCAGCCCCCTTCCCCCTAGCGCCACCACTGAACTTGAGGCATGTAGCCTTGAGGTTGTATAGCTATAACACTGGTCAACTAGACTTAGAACCTATAGGCCTACAAGTATACATATCAAAACTGTTCTACTTATCGTAATCTTGATAACGTGACAAAAATGACGTGAAATTGTTATCAGGGACGCATTTCGATCTCACCTGTTTGTCCTCGCACGGGATTGCCAACGCCATTGCTTGTCAATCAAGACAAGCATTGTTCTGGGGAAAGATGGAGAAGTGGACACTACCACTATGTGTTGTATTCCTGATCTCAATTACACCATGTATCGTCGGTGTCGGTTGGGTACGTCTGAGCACATGTAGTCCTAATTCTAAATTGCAAAGCTCTGCTCTACTTTTATAACTGATTGAATCACAAAGTCTAACGCAAAAATTACGTTAATTTATGTATACGTATAATAGGCTTATAGCTCCTCTGCCAACGTTTGCAATGCATTACAAGAACAACCTGTTAGTTACTGATTACAGAACAACTCATGCTTAATTATATTACATGCATTTACACTCGTTACAAGAGCCGGCCATCTTGGACTCAATGGTTTTTACGAACGTATAGGATGTGGTCACCCCACTGGATGAATACGTGCACAGGGATGATGGATATTTCTCGTGGGAGGAAGTGGCTTCATACAGATTCGATGGAGTCACCGTTTACATCATCAATATGACGTCACAGAAATATCAAGACGGTACAGCAACCAGTAATATTCTTATTGTGGTATACAATATAGGCTTTATGCCGCGGCCCTCGATGGCCTGTGGTCTACTCTACTGTTTCGTGAATAGGCCTACTATAACAACTTTCGGAGGAAGCTCTGAATTTGGGCCGTTAAACAAATTCTGGGTTAAATATGCAGTGGAGTTAATGCAGGCTAAATGTCTTCTGAGCTACCGGTATACCTTAATCCGTGTTTCGCTATGTGTACAACAAGTTAGTCTCCGTAATGAACTTCTTTGTCTTTCTTTGCCGATTTTCCGCAAGCGTTTGAAAGTCATTCTCTTTGATTGTGGTTTGGATGAGTTCTCTTGAAGTGGCGCTATATAAATGTACGATTACAATTACAATTGCAATTACATGTTAGAACAGCGAAGTCAAGACGCTGAGGACAGAGAACGCTATAATGCGACTCTTGAGTTATCTTCCGAATACGTCATGTGGTTTTTAATCTGATTTAACAGGTTAACGTCTATTCAATGCAGGGGCGGATCCAGGGGCCAATCCTGCCATGCCCCCCATTTCAAAAGTGCATAGAACGTGACCAGCGGCGCCCGCAGGCGTACGCACTTACGCAAGTGCGTACAGCAGCGGCGCCCGTAGACGTACGCACATAGGTAAGTGCGTACAGCGCGAAGACCCAAAAGGTATGTTTTTGGGAAATTCTAGGTTGATGACTAAAAAAAAAAAAAAAAAAGGTCATCAGTTTTTTCGGCGGATAGAAAAGTAGAAAAGGTAAAAAGGTCATCAGTATTTTCGGCGGATAGAAAAGTAGAAAAGGTAAAAAGGTCATCAGTTTTTTCGGCGGATAGAAAAGTAGAAAAGGTAAAAAGGTCATCAGTATTTTCGGCGACCTAACGAAAATAAAATTTCTGTGCGTACAAGAAAAAAATCCTGCGGGCGCCGCTGAACGTGACCCCCATTTGGTTTCAATAAGCGTTAAGTCAATGCAGCGGGAGAGAAAAGTAGGATACGACCGACTAGCGAGGTCATAGTATATTATTTTTGGTGCAGAGATTACGTTATTTTGGCAGGGAAAATTGATATATTTTCTAGACATTTCAAGCGAACGACTAAAAAATCATCAGATAGATATGATTTTTTCTGGCAAAGATCACCGAAAATTTTGGCCCCCCTCGAAAATTTCTGTATCCGCCTCCGATTCAATGCCGTCGTTGCCTTTTCTAGAAACCTTCAGTTCTCAGCCGATTTGGTGGCACATCGTACACGTCGCCATTCCAGACAATCTTCTCTATCTGGACGCCGCTTTTCTCTTCATTGACGGCGGAAGTAATCGCCCTGAAAACGAGTAAGTTCATCAGTCACCTTTAACCTCTGCGTGTCTTGCTATAAATTATGTATACGACACAACTTCCTCTGCGTCGTGCATTCTAAAACGTTGTATTTTTAGTCATAAACCGCGCGATATTCGTAGTCATACAACTACACGGACACTATAGGGCGGATCCGCGGGGAATTCCGGCCGTGCCCACCCCCCCATTCAGAAATTTGTACAGGACGTTGGTCCCCAACAGCACAACAACAAGCTTTCAATCAATGCAGCGGGGAAGGTGAGAGGGGGGAAAGTAGCATTTGACTTTTTAGAAGTCGTCAGATTTTCCGGCGAAAGATCAACGAACATTTGTTTGGAGTTTGGACCATGCATGCATACATACATACATACATACATACACAAACACATACATATATACTACATAGGTCCACGCAGTGCGCATACATGCGTGATGCAAGTATCGTCTGATAAGACAGTTTTTATTTGATTGTTTCGAAAGTCCTCCACTTAAGAACGACACGGCAGTGGTACTGACGGCTGGTCTGGCCAATGACACCGGCTGCATCTCGGCCACCCTCAAGCAAATCCCCAACCAACCAATCGTATTCACGGTAAGCGTCAGTGACTCAGTGTTGTTGTCAAACGCTAAAACTGCAATTTAAGGAAAATTACGTTAAGCAACCGTGAAAGGTTCTGCTTGCTATCAAGGCCGTAGCTATGGAGTGTTTAGGTGTTTGAAGACCCACCCACACGAAATGAAATAATGTAAAAATTAAATAATGCGTTTACTAACACATGATGTAAGAACTAAGGGGATTTCGTTTGAGACTCTTATTTATGTGATATTCTACAGTAGATTAGATCCAACACCGCCACGAAAGATCAGGACGTTACTCCAAACCTTAGTCAGTTGATTCGGTTGCTTGTCGGACTGTCGGCTTACTCAAAGTCTGGGAAAACACCCCCGAAACAAAATTCTAGCTACGGGCTTGTTCGCTACTGTATACACATATACATTCACAAACGCATATATATAATATATATATATATATATATATATGCCAACTAGGAATTAAACCTCGGCCTGCGGGAACGGCTGCAGTTTAATTCTCAACATAATTTTGTTAGATGCATATTCTGTAGGCCATAATTATAGATAGCATTTTTGTAGACTTGACTTTTGTTGCTTTGAACGGCAGTGTATATATATATATATATATATATATATATATATATACATATAATATATTGTCATATGATGATTTCTTTTAATTTTAAACAGAATGATCCGACGCAAAGATCCCGATCTGAAGACAGCATCATCGCTTGGACCTGGAGGACTTACATTGACGATCCTACGCCAGACAAGGAAATCATTCTGCGCATGCCCATGACGAAGGTAAGTGAAGCTATTTAGAGCACTTAAACACTGTCCGAATCCACCTCGCCGCGTAAGGACTTTGGGCAAGTCCTTCGGGCAAGTCCTTCACTCGCAATTGCTCAGCGCTTCGGCGTGAAACTCCGATGCAGTGTCTGCGCTTAACTCGGGAGCGCCTCTGAGTAGCGGTTGAGGGCTGGAAGAGGCGCTATAACAAGTGCGCATACAAACAAACTGTTTATAGCACTTAACCACTGTTTAGAGCACTTTAACAGTGTTTAGAGCATTTAACACTCTTTAGAGCACCTAAACACTCAGCACTGTTTACTCCATACTTCAGATGTCTGCAGTTTATGTATGTATGCATGAGCACTTGTTGCGCACATGCAAGACTCCTACTCAGAGGCGCTCCAGACTACAGCGCGAACACTGAATCGGAGTTTCACGCCGAAGCGCATGAGCAATTGCGAGTGAAGGACTTGCTCAGGGCTCTTACTCGGCGGCTTGACGTGAACTCGAACCCTCAACCTTCCGGCTCCAAGGCACCGAACATGCCCCAACACCACCGCATGGTGTAGGGGTATGTTTGATGCCTTCTCATCATAAACGGACCCACTCCGTAGATATTGCTTTGTAGAACGAAGTGACTAGATTTTCAGGTAGCATTTTTAAAACTTCCGTCAACTATTTTGTCTTCCGCAAGTTTGCACACGTGGTATTGAGTCGCTGCAACTTCTTGTGCCGATTGCAGTCTGTGTAATAACTCGTTTTCTAAAAATGCAGGGAGCCAAGCGTGCCCTCGACACAATCCACGCGGTGGCTAAGCAACGAATACCAAAGTCAGACGTTCAGCGATTCATGGTCTCAGGAGCTTCTAAGGTAATCAGAAAGTAAACACTAATCAAATAGGTTATCATAATAATTAAAGAATTGATTGAAACGGTCAAAGCAAAACATTTTGGTGTTCTTAACAAAGTGTTTTCTAGATACAGGCCTAAACTATAAGACCTGACAAGTCTCTCCCTTATAATTATATCAGTGAAATTGCTTTTTCAGATTCTGAATAGTAATAGTAGTAATAGTAATTGAACATTTATATAGCGCCGCTCACAGATTCAGTGGCGCTCCCGACCCAAGCTAGTGCTCACCGCTAACAAATAGTATAGTTTTCAGACGTTTACGGAACAGGGGAAGAGAAAGGCCAAGAAGCTCAGAACGGAGCTTGTGAGGAAGGCGGTTCCAACAAGTAGGACCAAGATATGCGAAGCTTCTGGACTGGGCCGTAGCTCCACGCATGCGCGGAACAACTAGAAGGCCATTGGCAGCAGATCAAGATCAAGTGAATAGTCTAACAGTCTGGAATCATCGAGAAACGACGAATATATTCTTAATGTTTCGTCCGTGGAAAATGATGGATTTAATTAATATTAGAGAATTCACTGCTTTCGGGGAGACTGAGGGAGTTTAACATAATGTGGCCTGGGACTCACAAGTCAAGCATTCTTGAGTTGTGCTACAAATGCATCCGTAATTTTCCACAAATTAATCATAACCGAGGATTTCTGTGCTATACTCATAGAGAGGTTGGACGACGTGGAGTTTAGCAGCAACAGATCAACGCGTGGTTGCAATTGCTCCGATGGTCTTCAGCATGATCAACATGAATGAGGTTAGTCAGGCCAAATAATGACTTCGGGTTTTAATTATAGTGTCTTTGACGTGCAAATTAATACCAATTTGTGTACTTTAAAACACTCAAGTCAGAAACGGATCTATTTGCAACTAATCGAAAACTAATCAGAATGAACAAAATACAGCAAACAGATCCTTTAAAGCAGTGGCGCAGACAAGGGGGATTTCGAGGGTTAAAACCCCCCCATTGGCCTAGTGAAAAGTTTTTAAAATTTTATTATCCACTTAAATAAGAAAAAACAAAACAATTGCTTGTAGTGACTGTTGTTTTTCTTACTTTATTCCCTTTTATTTACTGTAATACTGTTGGGTTGGTGTCAGAAAGGGCATCCGGCCAGGCCATAAAATCCCTAACCCCCAACCCCAACCCCAACCCCATAATAAATTCCTGGCTACGCCACTGCTTTAAAGTAACCAATTTAAAACATGGGTCAGTTTTCACTCATTTAAAATTTTCATTACTAGTACATTGTTGTTTGATGACATTTCTTGCATGTTGTTCTATCTCAATCTCGTCATTGTATCTGCAGACGGTCATGAGGCATTTTGAGAACATGGACGGCGCCTGGTCGTTCGCTCTCGCGTCCTACTACGATGAAAATATCACTCAGGAATTCTTCAATCCAAAGTCCCAGGAAATCTGGTCCGTTGAAGACATGTACTGTAAGCATTTAGACGATATTATTCACTATCATCGAATAGTTCTAACTGTAACCATTTTATTCCAATAACGATTTTTATTATTATTCCAAGCGCAAGGATTTTGTATTTGCGACTTTTGTTTTGACATAAAATGCGCGTCGCATCAGTTCCATGTCGCGTTTTAATCATTTTAGCCAAAATCGAGTTGTGTAGTAAAGGCCTATTATTTATTTTACAGATTACAGAGAACGCTTGACCCTTCCGATCTTGGAGATTGTCTCCAGTGGAGATCAGTTTTTTCTTGTGGATGACAACTGGAGCTGGTGGAACGAAATTCCAGACCCGAAATATCTCTTGTAAGTAGCTACACATGTATGCAATTTGCGTAGCACTCGCGCGACATCATTATCTGCCATCGAATGCTAACTGATTTTTGTTTAGTAGAGTAAATGTCACATGAAGCTTCTACAGATAGGCCTAAATGGATATCATACGCTAAGAGGAGACAACCTGGTAAAAACGGTGATAGAATGAAAAATGGAGGGGAAAAGAACAAGAGGAAGACCACGACAGATGATGTTGGACACGATGATGACGAGGATTGGCTACCAAAGACTAAAGGAGAAGGCCCAGCGGAGGGAAGAGTGGCGACATTGGACAGCCGAACCTGCCTAGGGGTCGAGAACCAGAAGAAGAAGAGAGAGATCTTACAGTAGGCTATATAGGCTATATCATTACACCCAATGTTATGATAGAATTTGACAAATGTTTTGCACCATGCAGTTATAACTGAGAAATATAAAGAATTTTGAAAAGTGATCTGCACACGAATCACATTACTTCTGTACCTTCAGCGATGTTAGCTAAATTCGGTTGTACTAGGCATAGGCCTAACATTGATATTATTTTATTTCCTGATCGGGAACATCTCTGAGTAATTTCAGAAATACAGCTGAGAGACGTGCTTCCTATATATTGTAGAATGTTACCAAATGCAGAGCACGGCATGGCCCCACATTATCGCGATATGTACGAATCTGCCGTATCCTTCTGGCTGAGTTACCTGGAGGTCAGCAAACAACTAAATTACACAATTTATTGTATTTTGAATATGACACTGATTCACTACGCGTCCAATTTTAGGATTTTCTGTTCGAAAAGAAAGGGTCACAATTTGTTTTCTAAATTAAGATACTAATTAATTGTAGGAATAAGGATTACACATTCTTAATTTGAGAGACCTTTAGGCTAGTTTGCTCTGATAATTTCTCCAGAAGTAGGCCCTAGGTCTAATATTTGAATACAGATTGCTTCGTTTCATTGACCATCTATCAATCTATCCAATCCTTAAACTGTTTTCAATCGGACTGATTCCAGAGTATCAGATCTGTCTTGTGGCACGATGGCCAATTCGTAAGAGCGCTCTATCTCTGACTCAGAGCTTGACGGAGGGTAGGGTGGTCGAACCTCCACTGAGAACGTGATTGCTGTGAAGGGACCTTGAGCAAGTTTTCCAACTGAATTGCTCATCGCCATGTATGTACTGTCGCCAGGATGTATACGCACAGCATAACACTTCACGAGTGCACTTTCAAATATAGTTGAATTGCATTGTATGCATAACATCTATGTGATTATAGGGCCTATCCGAATTAGACTATAGGCAGATGAATACTATATATATATAATATTTATTATATATCAGAGAAATAGTAAAAACGATAAATCGTTTGTAACTTTTTAGGAAGTTCCGTATCCATATGTAACTTGGCAAATGTCGCAGGTATGTAATGACTAAATCGGCTCTTAAACTGCTTTAATATTCATCACAAATTTTACAATACAACCTTAAAGGGTCAAACTTCTTAAGCGCCACGCGATAACCATGCGTAGGGCACCAGCCTATTCAGGAGCGTTAGATATTCTCAATAGATGGCTGGTAATTTATCCCAAAATCTACCGCGCTTCATCCACGTCATATTCTATGCATGCAATACCGGATATTATTTATATGCAGCTAAAGACAGAAACAGAGACAAAGACAGAGAGGCAGAGACAGAGAGACAGACAAAGGCAGAGAGGCAGACATAGAAAGACAGAGACAGACAGACAGAGGTTGGCGAGTATACATGTAGATGTGGTTTCGATGATACAGGGTTGCTCCTCACACTGCCTTCATTTGCTCAACACCATCTGTAGCTTGGTCACTAGCAGAAATAAATGCATTAGGAAAGTGGCGCGACGCCAAGTATAGGCCTAATGCAAACCAGCGTCGAAGTCGAACTAGCCCGATCAGTTGAGGGTTAGAGAAATCGAACCGGCGACAGTTTGACCGCATTGGGGTCACTGTGACTCAAATGTCTTAGTAGAATTCAGTAAGTTGTCTTAAGGATTTCACAGCGACGCAAATATTTTATTGATGAATAATACATTTTGCTATTTAGACATCTTGCTGCTTGGTTTTTTCCTCTACCATTGTTGATGATCTAAACTCTGGAATGTTCAGGAATGAGTTTTATTGTAGTACGAAGGTGGAGGTTCGATCGTTCTCTCTACTGATCCTCCCCCAGTCTCCATTACAGCCTACGTCGCCCAAACAATGAGTAACGATACAAGGTAAAAAGTGTTTATTGTTTATTGACCTCCATTTATTTTCACAACAATGTAATTATACATTTATAACAAATACAGAAAAATCATATTCATGATTTGTGTAATCATAATCATAGTCATAATCATGGCATTAATGCAGGTCAACGAGACAGTCAAAAAAGTCTATATACATGTAGATCTGCAAAGACTCGGCCTGCTCATTAAACAACAAGCGCGGAGCGCGGTGGTGTAGTGGGTATGTTCGTCGCCTTGCAGCCGAAGGGTTGCAGGTTCGAATCCACCTCAAGTCGCCGCGTAGAGACCTTGGACAAGTCCTTCACTCGCAATTGCTCAGCGTGAAACTCTGATGCAGTGTCCGCTCTGCAGTCGGGAGCGCCTCTGAGTAGATAGCGTGAAGGGCGTTATAACAAGTGCACATAAAAATGTTACTCGACGATTTAAGGTTCTTATCTTCGCCATTTATCTGACCTCCGATTGGCTGAACAAGCTGCGCTCTTGGCCCCTCGCTTACGGACTACTCTAACGCAGTGGTGCTCTTTTTCCGTGGCTGGTCCTAGAACCTGGAATGGGCTCACTGTTGCACTCCACCTTGTGCCTAGGTGTCACACCACTATGTTTCTTTCTCGTTTAAAAACTGCCTGATTTAGTCGTTGTTGAACTGGGAGCGCTTCTGAGTAGGTTGCCCTGAAGGTGCGCTAGATAAAAAGGCAATAATAATTTAATGAATCTGGTTTTCCACGAGACATTTGGTAATTAATCAGAGAACTCTTTATATACAATCATGTCCTCATTCTGGAAACATAACTAGAATGCTCTTTCGACATATTTTCTTCAACTTAGTAATTTATCTAAACGAAATAGTCCAACACTATTTTCTCTTGTGTTCAATAAGACGTGACTTTCGTCTGAATTCACTGGGAAGCGACGGTGAGCCAATACTCCATCCAGTCTGGTGGAGAGAAGACCTTACAGTGGAAGACTTGGTGAGTTTGTGCGATGAATGCCAGTGCGTGCAATAGTAGATACAATGGTACATGTACATGTAAGCATTGCCCAATGCCCACGCAGCGAGTAAGCGTGATATTATACTCCACAGACCAGGAGAACTGACCAAGGAGTCAATTGGCTCATGAGGAATCAGTGGCTACTTATGTGCAGGCAACATGGAAAGCAATTCAGAGAAGGGCTATAATGGCGAAACCAATATCACAGGCTACTGAAAGAGTCTCAGATTCAGTAAAGTGGAAGCAGCAGCCTTACTTTCTTAATTATACGTGATCATGATTATGTGATTAGGAATGGCAAGAGGTGCGATGTTGTGGAATGGCGAGCTTTTATTTCCGATGGGCAGATAGGAAAGGAAACTACAGTTTATGATAGGAATGATGTTTAACAACCACCCAATACAGATATCTATAGCCAAGAAAACGCAGTAGATGCTAGGGACGTCAAACTCATTGGACCAACGGTTTTATATCACAGCTCTCATGCCAATACAGCCACGCAGAACGATGGTTTCCATTTCGAATGCACTAAATGAAAGGAATGATATACTGTCACGGTTTTAATAAAAGTTCACTTTCTGAGATGATGGTCGTTTGACAAAGAAATGATCAAAAATTCACCCTTAACATTGCAGCGCCTTTGCTACTTAGAATTTTTCTGCTTTTTGAAAGACTTATTATCGTTGGTCTGTTTTGTGCACAGGGTAACGGTATCTATAGAGTAGACGCCCAAGTGATCGATGGCGAATGGGTCGGGTTCTTTATCGAGGTATGTCTTTTACTGTATGATCTACAATTCTTTCATGTTGAAATTCAAATGTGAATGTCTTAACGAAGATCATACTGTGACTACAACGTAGGAAAGGAACTGACTCATCGACAATGAAGGTGTCGCTAGGAATTAGTTTTATGGCAAGCTATCAGTCTCTTGGGCTCAATGTTTCGCGACTTTACAAACTTTCTTTTAATCAAGGACAAGCTTGCAAGTTCCGAAAAATGTCCCTTCTACATAAATCCAGTGGTTCCAATTTGTTTGTTTTTATGCTAATATCGAAATAATACACCAGCCATATATATATATATATATATATATATATATACAGGGTGCGCCCAAAAAAAGTAATCCCCTACGGTTTTTTGCCCATATCTTGGCCGAACATACGAATTTTAAAATGACTTTACAGACTTAAAGGCAATTCATATTTACGTACAGTGGTCAAAATACAAAAAAATATTTCAAACAGAACAAAAGTTATATCACTTTTAGTGAGGCCACCTAGCGTTTTTTGACGATTCAAAAACGAAGCGCAAAAAAATTAGGTTTTTTGCCAATATCTTGGCCAAAAGTAAGAAGATCGAAATGAAATTTTACACGCTTAACGACAATTCATATCTGCACATGATGGCCAGATTTTATCAAAATATTTCAAACAGGACAAAAGTTATACCACTTTTAGTGAGGCCACCCACTGTTTTTGACGATTCAAAAACGAAACGCAACAAAAAGTAACAAAAACACGCTTTTATTAAGTCTCATCTCAAATAACTGTTGTAAAATGAACTTGGTAGTGCTTCACAACTTGTGCTCAATGTGCCCACCACCAGTGACAACACTTCTTTTGAATCTCTTTGCGAAGTTCTTGATGGAGCTGTTGATTAAGCTGACAGATTCCTTATTTACCGATTTTATTGTCATCTTGCTAAGTGACTTCTCAGTGACGTGCAGCTGCGCTGGCGCCCTGTTCCTTTTTTCAATAGTTATAATAGTGATCATCTGGCAATATCAAGGCTATCTGATAACAATTATTTGAGATGAGACTAAATAAAATCGTGTTTTTACTACTTTTTTTGCTGCGTTACGTCTTTGAATCGTCAAAAAACGGTGGGTGGCCTCCTTAAAAGTGCCATAACTTTTATTCTGTTTGAAATATTTTGCTGAAATCTGGCCACCATGTGCAGATAGGAATTGTCTTTAAGCCTGTAAAATTTCATTCCGAAATTCTTACTTACGGCCAAGATATTGGCCAGCACATTTAAATTGTTGTTTTTTTAACTTTTTGTTGCGTCGCGTTTTTGAATCGTCAAAAAACGGTGAGTGGCCTCACTAAAAGTGATATAACTTTTGTTCTGCCTCGCATATGGCGATGAAATTTGGCTATTGTACGTAGATATGAATTACCTTCAAGCCCGTAAAACTGGATTTGAAAAATTCCTATTTTTGACCAAGATATGGACAAGAAGCCGTAGGGGATTACTTTTTTGGCGCACCCTGTACATGTACAACTTTGGATCATAGACCATTCTACGGATATTGCAATAGGCTAAAGATAGATGACAGATGGAATTACTGATGATTCCTGACAGCATTGTGTTTTGCGGGAATAGGCCCACATCTCCTTGCAATGTAGTTACAGCGAAGAGCTTGAATATGCCATGCAGAAGAAGTTTCTATAACCTAGTAAATTCCGTATGCTGAATATTCTCTTTTTTCGTGCAGGGAACATGGGAAGGCCCGTCGGGGTACCGGATGATTTTTACCACACAGGTGAACATCATTCCAGACACGCGTCCTCATGCGGCATGCACAGATCCAGCATCCTGTTGGAGTGTTCTCGTCTGATTGGAAACACAGCTGATAATTAATTATCAGCTCTTTGGTTGAAAGCTGCAATGTTGGACGTAATGACTCAACGCTGCGGTTTGCCACTGGACTTTGCTCCTCTTTGCTCTCTTGAATATGACGTCTGACAATAGAAAATAATAATAAATAAAAACAATAAAAACTTTATACAAACAATAGAAGCTTATATCAGCTCTTTGGTTGAAAGCTGCAACGTTGGACGTAATGACTCAACGCTGCTGTTTGCCAATGGACTTTGTTCCTCTTTGCTCTCTTGAATATGACGCTTGACAATGGAGTTAGTACTTCAATTATAACGTGCGTTATACTATGCTCTGTATATTACGTACATTGTGGGATCAATAAATAATTTGATTTTGAATTTTGAAACTATTGTTGACTTAATCATTTGAAGCAAAAGGAAATCGCTTGGAATCCAATTTTCAGTCCTTTTCGCTAAAATGCACTGTTTTCTTATATATTATCTACTAAAATCTATGGTGCCTTAACCATTAACGCCTGTATTGGTCCCTCCTTATGGAATGAACTTCACCCATCAGATCGCTCTGTCTTCTCTGGGAGTCATTCCTCGTCTTTCTCTCGTCTAAAAACTGCCCTTTCTCTCGGGGTTAATTGAACGCACTGGGAACGCTTCCGAAAAGCTCTTGCTGCGAGAAGCGCTTTATAAATGGTCAGATACAATAGGTCTATATAGTGAAATGCAATACAATACAATACCTTTAACATTCACTGAATGCGAAATGCTCTTTTTTCTTTTCGACGTGTCAATACAAAAAGTAAATAGATCCAAGCCTAATTCTCTAATTAATTACAGATTGCCCCGTGATGGAATCCAGGTCAGTTAGGTGTTGGTTGAAGCGTGTCTAGTTTCCAGTGTCTAATTTATGCTCTAGAACAGCGGTTTCCAACCCGTGGTCCGCGTGCCAAAAGTGGCCCGCCTATAGTCTATAAAAATGGCCCGCAGCATCTCAATGAATTAAGAAAGATATATGTAAAAATTGACAATTGATAGAATATATAATTTTTTTCTATTACAAATTATTTTATCTGGTCGTTAATAAATCGCATCAAACATTCTATTTTGATTCAATTATAACAGTTTTATACGCCTTATAGTTAATTAAGTTTTAGCATTGTAGCCCCCTAATGTCCTTCAACTAAGAGAAAGTGGCTCGACAGTCAAAAAAGGTTGGGAACCACTGTTCTAGAATTATTTTGAAGATTAAAGAAGCATAAAAGCCATAATGTGTTACATTGCGCTATATATATATATATATATATATATATATATATATATATATATATATATATATATGGGGTTCGGTGGTGCAGTGGTGGCGTCGGTATCTTGGGACCGCAGGGTTCCAGGTTCGAATCCGCCTCAAGCCGCCGCTAAGGACCTTTAGCAAGTCCTCCACTCGCAATTACTCGGGTGCTTCGGTGTGAAACTCCGAAATAGTGACCGCGCTGTAGTCGGGAGCGCCACTGAGTAGGGAGCTTGAAGGGGGTGCTATAGAAATGGAAAGATAAATAAATTGAAAAAGATACAATAAAATAAAATTGGTAAGTAGATACAGTGATAGTTAACACAACAGTGAATGAGTCCGCCGGTGCTGGATAAACTGCAAAAGGCTGCACCGAGAGTGAAGTCAGTATGTATGTATGTATGCATTTATGTATGTATGTATGTATGTATGTATGTATGTATGTATGTATGTATGTATGTATGTATGTATGTATGTATGTACGTACGTATGTATGTATGTATGTATGTATGTATGTAAGCATGTATGCATGTATTCATGCATGCATGCATGCATGCATGCATGCATGCATGTATGTACGTATGTATGCATGTATGTATGCATGCATGGATGCATGCATGCATGCATGTATGTATGTATGTATGTATGTATGTATGTATGCATATATGTATGTATGTATGTATGTATGTATGTATGCATATATGTATGTATGTATGTATGCATATATGTATGTATGTATGTATGTATGTATGTATGTATGTATGTATGTATGTATGTATTGTATGTATATAGGTGCATCCTTGAAATAATACTGCGCGATAAGTCATTAAACACATGTTTAACACACACCACACACAGTTATCTGCGAATTCTTTATCTCGCACGACGATAAGATCTGAGGACTGCTTAATTTCATTGTATTTACTTAGCAGAGACAGAGAGAGAATAAGGAAGACAGACAGATAGTGAAGGCGAGAGAGAAGGGCGGGACAGACAGACAGACAGTGAGACTAGTGGGACAGAGATGGGGGGAAAGAAAATGAGAACGAGAGAAGGTGAGATGGAGACAGCGAGAGAGACAGAGACAGAGACAGAGACAGAGATAGGCAGAGGAGAGTCAGAGACGTAGAGATAGTGAGTAAGAATAGAGGAGAAGAGACAGATATACAAATGTAGATACAGAGATAGAGACACAGATAGACAGACAGACAGACAGACAGACAGAGAGGAACATAATATTATAGCATCATATTTGATGCAGGTGATAATTGTTTGCCATTGTTCCGAACGCTTTATGGCTGAGTAATATCCCATAAAATATTATAATTTTCCATCGTGTGAGAAACGTGTAGCCTACAGTGCAATATTATTTATTTATTTTATTTATTGTCTACATTACTCAACTGCACATGACATGGAGTCAGTGACGATACTTGTGTTCGGTGCAGTTCTTCTCTCTGCTCCACTCGCCATGTCTGTCGGATGGGTAAGTCTTCACCATTGCGGCATTGCCATGCGTGCCATTGCCTTTCACATCTTCTTCAAGATAATCTTCTAACGTCATCAGAACTAAGTTTCGCTGTACTTGGGAAAGAAATGCGGCAAATGCCATCATCGTTGCTGTTATCAATGGGCAGTTGTATGTATGTATGTATGCACTTGCTATAGCGACCCTTCAAGATTCTACCTAGAAGCGCTCCCGACTATAGAGCGGACACTGAGTATGAGTCTGACGCAGAAGCGCCGATCAATTGCGAGTGAAGGACTTGCCCATGGTCCCTACGCGGCGGCTTGAGGTGGATTCGAACCTCCATGCCCTCCGTCTGAGTCTGTCTCGCGTCATGCTGCCCAGCTTCAACCGGTCCGGTCAGCAGGTCTGCTCCATACCATTAGCCTAACATCTTGGAGCAGCTAGACCACCTTTGCCTATGCAGTAGGCATATGCATATTTAGGAATGAAGGAATAGAGAGAGAGTAAAGAAATAAAAGTGCTAGGCCCATGCGACTGACTTGCTATACGACTAACAATTTATTCCGCCACGGTTTGCACTCTGACCCACGGCTGGAGAAAGTGTTATTTGCTAGGACTAATTAAGCTGTAATTACACGTATGTGCAACCTATACTGCTTATAGGATGTGGTAACACCGCTGGACGAATACGTGCACAGAGACGACGGATTCTATTCGTGGCAAGAGGTCGCGTCATACAGTTACAGTGGCGTCACTGTCTACATCATTAACATGACGTCACAGAAATACCAGGATGGTGCGATGAATATATATATATATAATATATAATGTCTAATCTCTTAACTCGGCCACTGCTCGCACCTTTGCTTGCCAGTCCCAAGTCTCGATAAAGAAGGAGGGCGACGCTAAGGCTCTCTCGTATCACACATTTGCTCGTTGAACCGACGCTATACTACTACCGACTCAAAACTGAAATCATTGCTCTTTCACAAATCCTATCCTGATTCTTCCACTGCTCCTAACATCCCTCGCAATTTCAACTCTAAACATCACCCACCTTAGCCGTCCATCTATCTGCCTGCCTGACTCTCCGGACTTTACCCGCTGCCTAACGATTTTGTTTTGATTGAGCGCCTGTGAATAAGCTGGCTCCCGCGACATGGCTTTTGTGGGCGCTGTAGAAATCTCGAGATTACGATTACGATTACTACGGGCCCTACATACGGCGGTCTGTATCGTACTGTGGTGCTGTCTTTTGTCGTTTTAGAAAACTTCAGTTCGCAGTCAATTTGGTGGCATATGATGGGAGTGGCCATTCCCGATGATCTTCTTTACTTGGATGCCGCTATTCTGTTCATCGATGGCGGAAGTAACGAGGACTCGTATGTTTATCTAGTGCTCTGTATTTTGTATAATTATACTAAACAATGTTCAAACCTAAAGCGTCTATAAGTAGCGAAACAGATTGATACAAATTTGAAATAGTGCCTACCTGGTATCTTCTATTCTGAGCTGCTTTCTTGAAGTTGACTATTCTTTGGTGAACCATGGTGAAGGGCTGACATTGTTGATTTTTAAATTTGCATTTGTTGAAAACAATTTAACCCTTCGTTTGAACCAAAAATAGGCCTGCTTTCAAGATGCGAGAGATGGATGGAAAATCTAAGTTTAAATTTTTAAGCTGGTCTTCAGTTCTATTCTTCAGGAGACAGTTCAATTAATGCGTCTGTCAGGAAGAGCTTCCGAATGCCTAGGCTTACGATCGACATCATTCATAATTACAACGTTGTATGTTTAGGTTTCCGGATGAGAGCGAGTTGATAACCGTTCGAACGGCCGTCCTTGCTAATGACACCGGATGCATAGCGGCCTACGTCAAGCAGATTCCCAACCAGCCAATCCTGTTCAAAGTGAGTATAGCCTACAACCTCGGAGTCTAGATCTATACACACGTAGGAAGAAGAGAAGAAGAAGAATAGATCCTTGAGCTAACTTTAGTAACCTTGAGGCTGCCACCTCTGTGAAGTGTTAGCGACTTCGTTTTCTTGGTCTCGGCAAATGAAGGCTGATAGCTAGTCCACTCCCTCCCCGTAGGGCTATTTTTAAGGAAATTTTATAACTGCACAGCCCATTCTTTCCTTTCCCCTCCTCCATTGTAAACTATTTCCAATCGGAAGACAATGACCTTTTTGCTAGTTTTAACTTACAGAATGCTTCTACAACTGCACAAATCAATTTAGAACTGCACATTTTGTGTACAACTGCACGTTAAAAAAGCCCTGCCTCGCCGTCTTAGTTTCCAAACCACAGTGTGCGGTTAATGTGCTCAGTATGATCGAGTTGGCCAGGAGTGCAGCCAGAGCAGAAATCTAGAGTGACTGCGTTTAGTCTTTGTGTTTAAGTATGAATTGTGTAGCTTGCAATGTGCATTAACCCTCATCCGCACAAGCTAAAATGCAACTTAATTTGAACAAGGGGGGTCTGGCCAGACCCCCCGTTTTGATGTGGGTTTTTCATAGGAAGTAGAAATTTTTATGTGCCAATTTTGTAAGATGATATCAGAGCAACTCAAAACAACAATGTATCAGTCTCTTTATGCAATATAAATCATATTTTATGATGAATTTGTAATTAAATGTTTAATTACATTAATTGTGACGGTTTGTCATACATGTTCATCGTCGCAATAGTTGTCTATCTATAAAATTTGGAGATCAAAATAAAGAAACCATAAAACCATAATTTTTTTTGAATGCTCTTATGATCAGAGTCAACATGACTGTTTTCTAGAAAATATATTTAAAAAAAATAATGGAATAAGACTAAACCTAAAATGTAAACATGTAAGCTTATCATACATAGTCCGTTAGCTGTTGCTTTCGGGTTTGTATGTTGAATGAGGTGTCGGCCCGCTATTCCGAGGGTCCACTTTCCGAAGGTCCACTGTTCCAAATATCTATTATATTTTGTTCGTTATCCTTGTTGGTTAGCCAGGTTAGGGTTACGGTTGGGTTAGGGTGGGTTAGGGATAGGGTTGTGTGGGTTAGGTTTAGGGATAGGGTTATGGTTAGGGTTGGGGTGGGTTAGGGTTGGGGTGGGTTAGGGTTATGTTTAGGGTTATGCTTAGGGTTAGGGTTATGGTTATGGTTAGGGTTGGGGTGAGTTAAAGTTAGGTTTATAGTTAGGTTTAGGGTTAGGTCTAGGGTTAGGAATAGTGAACCTTCGGAATAGTGGACCCTCGGAATAGTGTACCCAAACCGTCGAATGATGTCTTTCATCTCGGCTGTTATAAAACTGTCAAAACTATCTTGAATATTCTCAATGTATCCATATTATTTTATTCAGCATCTTCTTTTACTGCATTGTGGAACAGAGTGCGTCCTCTTGGCATTGCTTTTGACTGGCAAAAATTATGCGGATCTTTACTTGTATTTAGGTCTCTCGGCTTCAATAGTATAGCCTAGACAATTTCGTCATCATTATCTTCACTATCAGGTCCAGTCTCATCATCGTGTTTGTCATCATCTTTAATTTCAACATTGTCTTCATCATAAGAAACTGAATGTTGTTCTTCAGGCATTGGCATCTCTTCGTATTCACATTCATTATTGTTGCTCTCATTGTAGTCTCGGCCAGTGTTATCTTCAGAACTTCCATATAACTATATCGATTTGGTCGTTTAAATGTTCTAATTGTAGCTCATTAATATAGGAACAAAGTCATAAAAGCAATCTGAGAAAATATCACTCCTAAAAAAGTTATGCAGCAAACATATGGAGGGGGGTCTGTGTATTTTGACTGTAGAACGACCCGTCCCAATTGCCAAGAAGTGGGGACAAAATCATCGCATGGACGTGGCGCACATACCTCGATGATCCGACACCAGATCTAGAAGTCATTTTGCGCATGCCCATGACAAAAGTAGGTCCTATCATCCATCTCATTTCTTCTTCCTACTTATGTAATCAGCAGAAATTGTGACAAGTGACTGAGTCCTAACCGTTAAACCCAGGGCTGTACTCAAGGGTATACGCGGGTATACAGCGCGTATGCTCACCTCCGGGAAAAATTGACAGCGTATACTCGCCTAAAAAAACGAGCGGGTATACAGTTCTGAGTACAGCCCTGATAAAACCCCTCTCTACAATTCAGTGATCATTCTTGACTATATATTAATAGATAATGCCAAAACGTGTATTTACAGATAGTTTACAAGTTCCTCTCCCAGTCCCACTCTCAACCAACCAGACTTATTAACGAGTAGCCTAACTGCCGCAAAATGAAGTTCAATTGTTATCCTTAAAGTAAAAAAAGACAAAAGGTCATCACTCATCAGATGATTTTCCGGCGACTAAAGATGAAAATATTTATCCTTGCCCAAGACCAAAAAATTTGCCCCGCCCCCCCCCCATTCGAAACGTTCTGGATCCGCCACTCCTGAGCTCAATATGAACATTACGTTAAGTTTTAAAAAGGTTTGTTGAAGATGAAATTATAAATTTTAGGGCCTGCTCGTGATGTAATTGATACGAAAATTTATTAAATTCCTGACGATGTAAGCTAATATATAGCTTTAATCTGTACTCAATTATTATATTTCAGTTTTAAATTACACACAAGTCTTAATTACTCTATAATTGCTTTAAAAGGGAGCCAAGAGAGCCTTGGACACCATTACAGCCGTTTCGAAGCAACGGGTCCCAGAAACAGATATTCAGCGATTCATGGTCACAGGCAAATCGAAGGTAGGTAGGCTACAAAACCTATTCTGTAGAAGACTCTTCAAGCTTTCACGAAATGACTCTGATCCGTTTAGAATTGTCGTTCGTAAGATTTAAAAATGAAGTTCGGTTGGTACAAGGCAAGTTATCGATTGTCAAATGAAAACAAAAGTTGGAAATAATTGGTCAAAAGACATGGACGATTATTTTTAGAGGAGAGACTGCAGCAAGCGGTTATTTTTTATAAACACACATAATTCAAAAGTTATCGGCTGGAAACACGTGAGTTTATCAGCTGTCGTTGATTCTAACTAAGTAATAGTCTAACAATATCTTCCTTTTGGATAAAATAATGACATCCCTATTCTTAACTGATGCTAATTTATCAGCACGGAACGGACCAAACGAATTTTTTATGCCCTTTTTGGCCTTCAGCAAGTTGAGTCAGCTTCCTATAGAAGAGCGACTCGTGTCTTGCACATCATGAATTATATTCATTATCATATTAGATTCGCTGCGGGCTAGTTTGGCAAAAAAAACTCCATTTTCTCGAAGAACATTTATAATTACTTCATTGGCAACAAGGAATGAAGCGATTGTCAATAATTATAATCATTCTCCTGATTATAGTAGCCTAGGCCTCCGCCTCCACTCTTAATGTGCCATATTAAACGCCTCCGTGTAGAACCAACTTTCATCAAACCATTTGACAGGAACACATCCTTCCACCCGCGTTATTAGAAGTTATTTTAATTAAAAAAGATCGTTTTGATAGATTTTATTAAAAGTTTTGGCGGTTGAGTGTACCTTTAATTGACGCAGTGTGACTAATAATTTGTGTTTATGTCGAAATGAAACATTGATCTGTTTATCGTAGCGCGGATGGACGGCATGGAGTTTGGCTGCTACGGATCGGAGAGTGGTCTGCATGGCTCCAATGGTCTTCAGCATGATCAACATGGACCAGGTCTCCAAGTATACATTGTACCTTAACTCACGCATTCGAATCAACTACAACTTCTGCCTATAGCTTAGTTTACTAGTTAAGTTACATAAATCCTAATCGTTTCAAATTATAACTGGTCGCTCGCTATTCGTTATGTATACTTAGGTAGCCATGCTATAGACTAATGGGACTTTGGTCCCTTAAGGTGTCTATCTCTTTGTCTTAAGTTTTTTTTAATTTTCTATAATTATGTTGATAATTCACTATACGAAGCAATACAATTTGTGGTTATGGTTAGTGTTAAATATCTAAAATTAAAATGATTATCGATAGGCCTACTCCATTACTTCATCACGTTTCTAGACCAATTTTATTTTCTAATCGACTGTTTTCTGTAGTTTTTTTTATATCATAACGCATACAGTATATAATAATATAACTCACTTCAACTGAAGTTTTAATCAGTCATAATAGTTCATTACAAAAGTCGACAAAAAATCCAATAATCTTTTATTATATTCAAATGTAGAGTTGGATAAAGCCTCCTGTACATGTACATATCTTCCAGGTGTGTATGTGACGATCATATTCTTGTCGTGTACCTTCTTGTGGTGTACCTTCTTGTCGTGTACCTTCTTGTGGTGTACCTTCTTGTTGTGTACCATCTTGTCTTGTACCTTCTTGTCTTGTACCTTCTTGTCGTGCACCTTATTGTCTTGTATCCTCTTGTCGTGTATCTTCTTGTATTGTACCTTCTTGTCTTGTACCTTCTTTTCGTGTACCTTCTTGTCTTGTACCATCTTGTCTTGTACCTTATTGTCGTGTACCATCTTGTCTTGTACCTTCTTGTCGTGTACCTTCTTGTCTTGTCTTCTTGCTTTATATCTTACGCAGACAGTCATGAAGCATTTCCAAAACATGGACGGCGCCTGGTCGTTCGCTCTCGCTGATTACTACAACGAAAATCTCACACAAGAATTCTTCAATTCAAAGACGGACGATATATGGTCCGTGGAAGACATGTATTGTGAGCGCCGCATTCAATTACTAGACCCACTAGCATAATTATGTCACGCAGAATTATCATTCATTGAATGTGCAATGCTATATTTTCCTTAGAATATTTGATTATATCATTTTGGTAAAAATCCTGCCCGTAATCTCTTTGATACTTTACAATCTAACTTTGTGAACAGTAATTATTTAGGTCCCTATATAGACCATTACGATCAAATTTCGCGTCTTTGACAGGCCTATTGCATCAGAAACGCACGCTGTATCAGATCCGTTGGTGCATCCTATATAGTGGGGTCAGTCTACGAAATGACATGGTTTGCTTCTAACAGTGTCATTTCCAAATTACAACCCTAGCGGTCATTTTTTTCCACCAAAATTAGACCACTTGCTGTAGTCCGATTTCGTGTAACTTTTAGTACATGTATGTTCATAATGAGACCTAATTAAGACACCAGAAAATCATCATAAAACTTCTCTTGCACTTTTTTTATGGTCCACCGAAGTTAATTCATAGATTGAACCTACTACTGTGAAATTCCTTAGCCTTCAATCGTGATAAAGCAGACCTAGTAGCCTATACACATAATGTCAGACTTCTCTTGACCGCTTTAGCAATAAGAGTAGACTAGATGCAATTTAAAGAACTTATAGCATTATATTGTTCAAGTGCTTGTTGTCTTTTCCATCAAATTTATTCAGACTACAAAGAGAGATTTAC
The DNA here is from genome assembly GCA_949752735.1 of Lumbricus terrestris. Lineage (NCBI taxonomy): Eukaryota > Metazoa > Annelida > Clitellata > Crassiclitellata > Lumbricidae > Lumbricus > Lumbricus terrestris. The sequence goes on along the minus strand of OX457053.1, from coordinate 18,363,358 downwards.
GCTTCCAATCCTGGAGATCGTCTCCAGTGGAGACGAATTCTTTCTTCCAGACGACAACTGGAACTGGTGGAACGATATTCCAGACCCAAAATATCTCCTGTGAGTAGTGGCGCCAAGATAGACCACAGAACTGAGCTCTATGAGGAATATAGGCTATACCTGCGTATCGGGTACAGAGTTTTAGAGATTGTGGTCTATCTAAAGGCCCACTGCACCTGATGCATAGTTCTGCTTAGTGTTTAATGTTTCTAGAGCATGATGTTTTTGCCAAAGTACAGGCCGATATAAGGCCATGTGCTGTCCTGATGGGATGTCTTCTTCTATTTCTATAACCCTTACGTGACTCTTGTTCATTATATTTTTGTTGTCTCCTTACATCCCTGTGCTTATGCTTACATGCTTTCCTGTCTTGGAAATATCGTAACCCCCAAATTTCTAAAGCGCAACTTCAAAGCTATAGGCGCAGAGCACCAGCTTATTCACGAGCTCTATGTCTAGTCAGATGGCTGTCCAGAGGAATAGTCCGGTGGAGGTCGTATACACCGGTAAACAAAATAATCTGAGGTGGAAGAGTCGCTGTTAAGGTGGGTGGGGAGATTAGGTCGAGAATTGAACAGAGGAAGGTCAGGTGAGTCGGGGTGGGGTAAAAGTTCCTAAAAATCTTCCGAATCCTGAAAAAGTTAAGTCAAAAGTTATTAATTAAGGCCTACGGATTTTGTAAACGGGCGACCCACTCGACGGATCTCTAGGCCTACAAGCTGTCATTCAAATGACATTTCCTCAAGACTATACTGGGGGGGCTGATTCATTAACGTTAATGTCTCACACACAAAAACATTTGCTTTGGTATTTTCTAGAATGTTACCAAATGCCGAGCATTCGATGGCACCTCACGATCTGAAGATCTACGAATGCATCGTTTCTTTCTGGATAAGTTACCTTAATGTATAAAACTATTTTCTATTTGTTAATTTAATTAATGTAGGCCTAAGCGATTTTCAGTTATGTTTATATAGTGAACGACTTTCAATTAAGTTAATCTAATGCAAACGACTCTCAGTTAAATTACCCTAATGAAAATGGCCTTAAATTAAGTTGTAATTGTAATTGTAATCGTACGTTTGTATAGCGCCACTTCAAGAGAACTCCTCAGAGGCGCTCCCGACCTGACACCAAACCACAATCAAGGAGAATGGTTTTCAAACGCTTGCGGAAAAGGGGCAAAGAAAGAGAAAGAAGTTCATTATGGAGACTAATAGGTAACTTATTTCAGAAAGACCATAGCAACGCTTCTATGCAGCATTGTGGAAGATCGAGCCATAGGGACAACCAGGTCACCATGCGTAGCAGAGCGAAGGAATCTACGGTCTGGGATGGACAGCACAGGTACACAGAGTTCCATAAGATAGATCGGAGCTTGGCCTGCTAGGCAATTGCGCATGAACATTAGAATCTTAAACTCAATACGTTTTGCATTGGCAACGAGTGCAGTTCTTGTTGATTTATAAGTTGCCGTAATGTAATTAAACGACTTTCGATTAATTTAATAACTAAATTTGATATATTTCAATAAATAAATTCAACGTTTTCATTGGTTTTGGCTGCACAAATAATAATAATAAAAAAACTAAAAGTCTACTCATCATTGAATATTCTGTAATAGGCCTAATTTTTATTGGAAATTTTCATGTTTTTTATTATTACTCAGGGAATCCCTTACCCAACTGTGACGTGGGAAATGACACAGGTCAGTACTAATTTTTGTTGGGCCTATGTGGTATTAGTGTCATCAATCGATAGCGATTCAAAACCATTCAACGCCCTTGAATGAGCTGGTGCCCTGCGTTTGACTTTCGTGTAGCGCATTATAAATTTGGAAATTGCGATTGGCCTACGATTCTAAATTCGAGGCATATTCCTAAGGTGACGCTAACAATATTATTATATTCATTTGACTCTCAGATTAGTTAAGGCCTAACGAATGTGGAGGAGAAATAAAGGCACGTACATGTAGGCCTACGTACGTTCTTCCAATTAACTGATACTAGTCGACCAGCATAACCGTGAGATTCCTCATGCAGACGCATTAACCAGATACGGCTTCATAATACGGATGCTATTCAAGTGACAATACTTTTTCCCTGTCTAGCCTAAGTTCTCTCCTGTATAGTACTGTTCATGACATGTATATTATTACGCAGTTGTATAATAATTATTATGTTTATTGAATTGCATATTTCAATTTGTCGTGATTGCACATGCTTTAATTATTCTGTTCTTGTCCATTGTTTCCACAGTGCGTTTGCAGGCAGTTCAATAAAGTACATACATACATACTTACTTACTTATTTATAAATGACTCAATTTCGCGACAGCCTACATAAAAAACCTATTTCTATCGTCAATCTTATAATTCTCTTTAGACATCTGAAGGTGGTTCGATTTACCTGTCGTCTAGTCCTCCTCCGGTCTCCATGGTTGCGTATTCAGCAGTTACCCTTGGTGACGACACCAGGTAGGCCCTATGTCGATTACTTCCAGATAACAAGTCTTATCTGCATAGCAGAACTTTGAGTGCAGTAGCCTTTATATGAAATCAGTATAGCATGAGAGTCTAGGCATTATAGGCAAGGACTCCGTATTAAGCTACATTCTACGGATGGCGTCGGACGCCATTTTCCTGGTAAAAGCGCTCGTATAAGAAGAAACCAATCCTGTGTATGCAGACTGAGTCCGTGGAATATACGTATACGAATTAAATTGTTGCTTTTTTCGATTTTATTCTGCAGTTAAATTCATTTTTTCATTGGACTTGAAGACAACGCGCTGAACTGAATTTTTGTTAAAGCGCCATTAAAAGATGTAAGCTTATGCGCCATGCAGTTATGGTGAGTTACATCATGGGCGACATATAAATATTGATTGATTGATTGATTGATTGAAAATTGCACTAATTCGATGAAGAAGAAAAAGCAGATATTCGTCCGACTCAGCGATCATAATTAGCTCGTTTGTTTTATGACTGATGCTCCGTTTTTATTGTATGATGGTGTTGACGATGATGATGACGACGACGACGACGATGACGACGACGACGATGGTGGTGATGATGATGACGAGGACGACGACGAATACGATGATGATGACGATGAATGATGACGATGAATGATGATAACAACAACAAAAACAATAATAATAATAATACTAAAAATTTGAATTATTATATTCATGAAAATTAGCCCTATACATGCACTCGAACCAGTGATAGGCCTATGTCAAGGTTCCGTGTATTTAACAATGGACCATAATAATTGTTATAATTATAATGTTGTGATATAGACGTGACTTCCGTCTGGCTTCGGTCAATTCCGATGGTGGTATTGGTCTGCACTCTGTCCGGTGGACGGACGATCTGACTGTCAATGACCTCGTAAGTTCTCACAGTTGATGTGCGACGACCTTCTTGTTATGGCGTATAGGCCTATGTGCTATATGTTCAATCGCCAAATATCCCAAGGTACTACACATTTGATTTGGGCGCGGTGGTGTGGAGGTAGGCCTATGTTCGGTGCCTTGATGAGGTCTAAGCCTACTATGGTGAAATCGATGGTTTTGAAGTTCCCCATTCGCCGTCTACGTTGTACATTTTCGCCTCATTGGCTATCCTGTTCGTCACTATGTCCCTTTGCAAGCGTGCAGGAAGACAACTTGTTGTATGAATCTTTAAACGGACGAATGAGCGTTGCTTGAAACGATGATTCGATTTCCTCTCACGAGTCTCACCTTTCGTCCCACATGACTGTGAGGATTTTTGTGGAAAATAATATGCATGTTTTTCAAGATTATGTAGACAGACCTAATAGAAAATAAATTGCCCTTTTTGTCCTCTCGCTTTGGATACAGTATTCTACAATAGCCTATAATAGCACAGCTTAGTAGGCCTATCTGACAGTATACCTGTCTAAATTTTTTGCTCACAATTTAACGTGTTGACACTTTAACTGAGAAGTATGAGAACCGACATGCATGTACAGCAGAGCCGAAGTTGCTAGGCCTATAATTACGTTCGATTTTTTTGCATTATTTTAGGCTACATTAATAATTGAGCATCGTTATTTGCTGTTTTTTTTCCATTAAGACGATCATTGTTTTCATACTGCTTTCGACTGCTCTTGAAATGATTTATTTGTTCGAAGGGCAATGGAAGCTACAGTGTCGACGCAACGGTTGTTGATGGCGAATGGGTTGGATTCTTCCTTATGGTACGTAAATATGAATTGCCTTTAAGACTGAAAAGTTTCATTTAAAAATTCTTATGTTTGGCCAAGATATGGGCTAAAAACCGTAGGGGGTTACTTTTTTATGGCCCACCCTGTATGTATCGACGAGTTTGTGCAAATAATTAGCCTAAAATTGACGCGCTACTGCAATAATTTCATGTGCAAGTCTGTGATTGATGCCAGAGTTACTAAGACTATCGAAACACGGATGCTATAATACATCTGCTTTGGCTTTTTAGGGAACTTGGGAAGGTCCCACCGGATACAGGATGATATTCACCAGCCAAGTGAATATTGTTCCAGATACGCGACCACATCCAGAATGCAGTGTTCCGGAAGAGTGTTGGAGTGTAATGGTCTAGCAGCGGAACTGCTTCTAAGTTATTCTGACCAAACAAACGTCCCAGCTTCACTGTGATTCTCCTGGACTTCTCCCCTCCCTGTATCTTACGGTTTCAACAGTCTTGTGATGCTTAGGGCTAGTATAGGCTATGGGTTACAGCTCGATCATCATAGTAGGCTTATAGCTACATGTAGGTCTATCTGCATTAGACAATGTGACGACAAATAATATAGGCCAATTGAGTTTTTTTAACTTGTCCATTATTCAGATTACAGTCATTGTTGTTATTATTATTATTATTATTATTATTATTATTATTATTATTATTATTATTATTATTATTATTATTATTATTATTATTATTATTAGGGCCTATGTAAAATATCTCCAAACAGCAAATTTAACTTTTTAATTGTTTGTATCTTTGTTTGTATGTGCACTTGTTATAGCGCCCCTTCTCGCTCCCTACTCAGAGGCGCTCCCGACTACAGCGCGGACACTGCATCGGAGTTTCACGCCGAAGCGCTGAGCAATTGCGAGTGAGACTTGTCCAAAGTCCCTACGTGGCGACTTGAGGTAGATTCGAACCTGCAACCTTTCGGCTGCAAGGCGACGAACATTGCTACACCACCACGCCCCATAATGAGGACATTAGAAATCTAAGGTCCTATCGAGCGGCGCATTTAATAACGACTTTCGCTTTTCTCCTCATTAGCTCCTCTTCTAATACTTTCTGCTACACAATGGATATAAACTAAGTCCTTTTAAACATGCGCCATTTTGATTTTCGCCCTTTCGTCGATGCGGCGCTCTAGTGACCATGCGCTCTATTGATTTCGCCCTTTTGATGTGCGTCCTGTTGATAGAATCCCTCAGCAGCAGCCTAAGTGACGCTCGAACCTTAAGCCTATACGCTCTGTTTTATTGAGCAAGCTCTCTATATTCCCTATTGTATTGTGTCTAACAATAGCAAGGAAGACTGAACAAAGTCAGAAAGGAAGAAGCACAGCAAATATGACATTGTCGCAACATAAAACACATCACAATGCGTTATCGCAATCTTAATCGTAATCTACAAATTTCTAAAGCGCTACTCGAAAGCCAAGCGCGGGCACCAGCTTATTCACGAGCGTTGCGTTGAGTCAAAATGGTTGTCCGTAAGAGTATAGTCCGTGGTGGTCCGGGTCGAGTTACCAAGGAGGCGGAACAGCTACTAGGGATGGTGTCGCCTGAGTTGGACATTTGAGGGTGGAGGATCAGATGAGACAGGGTAAGGGTTATGGCAAAGAGTGTCTTCAGTTTCGAATGAAAAGTCCGAGATGTGATGGATAGAACCTTAGAGGAGCCTGAGGAGGGTGATGGATGATGGCGTGCGATTAGCAGTGAAGGTGGAGTAACTGAAAAAGATGCGATCAATCATCCAGCAAATCGCAAAATAAATTCCACAACAATACTTTGAACAACTTGTTTTTTTAACCCAACTTTTAAAACTGACAAATTCAAATACATGCGAGAGCAAGCTTCAACAATAGGTCACGACTTTTCACAGCAGTCATTAAACTTGAGAAACAAATAATCCAAGCATTTGTATGTATGTATGTATGTTACCTTGTGCATGTATGTATATGAACATTTATATAGCGCCTTACAATAACCTCACGAAGGCGCTTAACGCAGCTACCGGGCAGTTCTGAACAAGTGCGACCTAATTAACTTTGAGAATGTTTCATGAGAAACACACAACGCAGCATCACGAATTGCCAATGGAAGACTGTTCCAGAATGAAGGTCCAATACACGAGAAGGCGCGGCGTGTCCGCATCACTGTACGGGAGCGTGAGACTAGTTTTATGTCTCATCCAGCCTACCAGCGAGGCCCTGCGAGGGTTCAATTGTATCAATATGTTAACAGGCAGAAACACTTTAAATCACATTATATTATTATTAATATTTATCATCATTAAAATAATATCAGGTGCACAGAACTTATTTTCAGTTAGCCATTATCGGTTTAAGTTTTCAGTAGGGCCTATTACAGAAGGTCGGTTTCAAAGACGAGGAGTCGAGGACAACTATAATTGAAGCATAATTAGGATCATCACTTGAAAGGAAGCGATATATATATATATATATATATATATATATATATATATATATATATATATATATATATATATATTCTAATTCAAAGAACTTCTTCCAACGTATATATATATATATATATATATATATATATATATATATATATACGTTGGAAGAAGTTCTTTGAATTAGCAGCAAACAAAGCAACTCTGGGTCAAAGGTACAAGAATTATTTAAGAAGACATAGAATATTAAGTAAGAAATTCTTCTGTGCCAGAGTTGTAGGTCTACACTTGTGGAACTGTTTGGATGACAGCACTGTCTCAGTGGCCACAGTTACAGTGTTTAAGAAGAAGCCGTAGGAAAATTGGGCTATTAAGTTCTTCCAGGTTAATGTGCAGTAGTTCTAACACAGACCCAGCGTCTTCTCAACTATAGGTTACCGGTACTTAAGACCCGTAGTTGTCATGTTTTGTTATGTCATGTCATGTTATGTTATGCTATGTTATGTTAAGTTATGTTATGTCATGGCAAAAAGGTTATCAACTTTTTGGCCGAGGAAATGTAGTACTTTTCACCAGGGCTTTTTTTAACGTGCAGTTGTACACCAAATGTGCAGTTCTAAATGGATTTGTGCAGCTGTAGAAGCAAGTTGCAGACACAAGTTTTGTGCAGTTAAAACTAGCAAAAAGGTCATTGTCATCCGATTGGAAGTAATTTATCATGTCTTCTTAAATAAGGAAAGAAGGTGCTGTGCACTGCAGTTCTAAATATTCCTTAAAAACAGCCCTGCTTTTCACGAGATTTAAACTTCACGACTAAAAAAGGTCAACTTTTTTGGGCCTGAAATTTTTTGGGGAGCGCGGCTAGTTCGGAACCAAATTTTTCCACCACCACCACCACCCCCCACCCCCAAAGAACGAAAACCAAACTCCGCCCATGTATACACAGCACTTATTTTCATACATCCTTTAACAAGAGATATGGCAAGAAATATAGAATTCAATGCAGGTGCGGATTTTAAGTTCCTACATGTATGTAAATGTTTTTTGCATATCCGTCAATTAGGCGATGATTCACCCCATGATGTGACGTCGGTTGGTGGAGAACGTACAAGTCATCGGTCTGACTTCCACCTGGATGAATGGTTCTGTGAAATTAATCAAGGACGCAGAGAGAGAGAAAGGAAGAAAAAGATGGAAAGAAATGGTGGAGAGGAAGAAGAGGAGAAAGTGGAGAAAGAATTAAGAGTGGAATAAACGGAGATTATAGAGAAGAGCGAAGAAAAATGGAGTAGAGGATGGACGGAGAAGAAGAAAAGGGGTGAAAATGCGTGGAAGAAGTGGACTGGAGATGATGGAAGGAAAGGAAAAGGAGCACAAAGAAGAGAGAGAATGCGCGTAGAAAGAAACAGAAGGAAGGAGAAGCAGATAAAAAAAAGATGCATACACAGATCAACACAGAAACAGACACAGACAGAGAAAGAGAAAGACAGACACAAACAGAGAGAATGAGATCATTGTTCGAGAGTGGGCATGCAGCGAGAGAGAGAATGCATAGAAAGAAAAGGAGACAGGAGAAGCAGACACAGAGAGAGACACAGAGACAGGGACAGAGACTGTTGTAAGAGAGTAGACACACAGAGAGATAGGGAGCGAGGGAGGTAGGCAGGGAGGAAGGGAGGGAGGGACAGACCAGAGACAGACAAAGACAGAGACAGAGAGAGAGAGAAAGAGAGAGAGACAGAGAGAGAGAGAGAGAGAGAGAGAGAGAGAGAGAGAGAGAGAGAGAGAGAGAGAGAGCGAATAAGCTTGAGATGGAGTAATAGGATAGTTGGATGAGACATAAAACCAGTTGCATCAGGCGACATCCACTTTTTCCTTGTCAATCGCACAGCACAGAACAACGGCGATGATCAAAAACACGATCTGTTCAACAAACAACCAAACGCATTATACATTGTATGCTTAAATGCTATCAATTCAACAATTCTATAGACATATTATAGCTACATGTATGTCTGGGCTTTCCGTCTCTGCAGGTAGTCCTGCAAAACACCTGTGTCGGGTGTCAGCTACAGCCTTCATTCATATAGCCTTATGATCGACTCTGGAGCCCCGAGTAGCCTAGCTATCGATTTTGGCAATGGGATGAATTAAGCATGCGCGCATAGGACGATTCCATAGATCGATGCCAAAGACGTTGTTTAGAGTCTATAGGCCTACAGAGTAGCCATCTTTATATGATAAAGACGTAGGCTTGTCTCTATGCCATCATTGGCAACGCATGTGTGTGAATACATGTATGGCCATTTATATGTCCCCTATTAAATTTTGTGCATTTATGCCCCAACGGATTGAATGAATTGTTATAACTAAGCTGATGTTGTATATGCATAATCAAAAAAATAATGCAACATTTATTATACGGATTCATATTTGCGTTTGTATGAGTGTTTGTGTGTGTGGGCCTACATGTATGTGCGCGTGCTTGTGCAGGTGGTTGTAGGCTACTCTCGAAAATTGAACATTTAATCACACATAAATAATAATATAATAAATAAATAAGTATAATCATGTATTTACCTCAACGCAGATGATGGCGGTGATAATTCCGATGACTAAAGAACGATATTCTTCCAGATAGGTCGTGACCCCTTCCCAGCAGCCCTAGTACAGAATCAAAATAGATAAACTATTACAGGGTCAGGTGAAACGCGTAGGCTTAGTGTGAAAGTAATGTAGCCTATGTGTGTGGATTTCTTAAAGGTGTGCTACATAAATCGTTAGACTGGCTGAATA
>OX457053.1:18331353-18348853 GCA_949752735.1 Lumbricus terrestris | reverse complement strand
CTAAAATATCAACCGTGCAAGGTCACAACAACACAAACAAAACTTTATCGGAATTCACGCCATATAATTATTTTTTTACCCGAGGTAGTCTATCTCAGATCCCTCGGGATTTCAAAAACTTATCCGGAGACGTAAAAAAGAAACTCGGTCATTAGAAATTTACTTAGACATGACAATATAGAGACACTCACCCCAAGCAAGACGTTGGCGAAGATGAGTAAGCACTTGAGGCAGCAGCTGCCAAGACCCATTGTCTGCCGGATGAAAGGAGGAATAAGACAAACGAAGACGATCAGCAAAAGACCTTTGTCTCCAGGGTGTGGCACTCATTTGACTCCTTCTCATAGACCAAGAACCTTCAACATTCATGAGCAGTACAATCTACTCGCTAGTTTTATATAGCGTCGCCTTAGTTTACCTTAACTTAAGGCATAAATATACACTGTGTGCGGTTAAAAAGTAGCCCTCACAAAAAAGTGTCATAACTCGGTCAAAACTTTTAGGATTTGTCTGAAATGTTAAACACAACAACAGTGACCATATTTACACGAGATCCTAAAACCGATTAAAAATATTCGTGGGTTTGAAAGGAAGTGAAATTCAGCTATAATATGGTGCTCAAAATGTCCTCCTCGTTCACGAGCACACGACCGTAGACGTAGTAGATTAGTAGTAGTCCCGGGAGACACTCGGCTTCATATGGCCATCCAGCAGTCCAAACCTTGATCCAGAATAAATGTGCTGGAGGATCGAGCGCATTTTTCGTTCACGCGTATTCATGACATCGATAACCGTAGGGGTAGGGCGGGTCTGTTTGTGGAGTGGCAGCTGTTTGACCAGGAGATCATCGCCCGGGCGATCAAACAGTAGCGTCTAAGTCTACGGTCGTGTATCCGTGAACAACGAAGACATTTTGAGCACCATATAGCTGAATTTAACTTTCTTTCAGGTTTCCATGTTGGAAAGTTCAATTTTTCGGTGTTGCATTATAAACGCTCATAAATTTGACAAACTCACGAATATTTCTAATCGGTTTTAGGATCTCTTGTAAAGATGGTCACTCGTGCTGTGTTTAAAATTTCAGACAAATCCTAAAAGTTTTGACCGAGTTATGACACTTTTTGTGAGGGCTACTTTTTAACCGGACACAGTGTATAATTAATTAACTCGTATTAGGCTATATTTACTTTAGTGTTTGCAAGTATGCATGGGCGCCTGCACAAACATGTGGCGGCAAGAGGGGGGCACTTGCCCCGCCTAAAAAACGAAAAGCCATTTTTACTGCTATTTAAAACTATTACTAAAGTGCTGACAAATTTCTTCACGCTTCAGTATTAAACAGTGGCATATAGACAAAGGGGGTTTCGGAGGTTAATACCCGCAAATGGCTCAAAAAAGTTTTTTAAGGTTATTTATCCACTTAAATAAGACAAAAAAAGAATTGCTTGTAGTAACATTATTGTTTCTCTTACTTTATTCCCTTTGTTACTTTATTCCCTTTTTATTTACTGTAATACTGTTTGGTTGGTGTCAGAAAGGGCATCCGGCCAGGCCATAAATCCTCCACCATCATAAATTCTTGGCTACGCCACTGGTATTAAACAAACTATTAATACACAAAGTGAAACTGCAGAGAAATTTACATTAGAATAAACCTCTGTGAAAGTAGCATATACTCATGTTCTGAATTTCCTGCTTTGTATTTTTCAAACTCTTGCCAAAGAAATGTAATCGTGACCATCGTTCTTTGCCCCTGCCTGCAAAAAATATCTGCGAGCTCCCATGCATGCGAGGTTCGGAACTGGTAAGATATTGTAACATAAGCTTATATAATGACTAGGGCGCTCGCAATTTGATCCAAACCGATCTGGTTCGATACAGGTAGGCCTAAACAGACAAACCGTTTAGAGACGATACACCTTTTTGTAATGTAACGATACTCCGTTTGCAATGTAACGATACTCCTTTTGTAATGTAACGATACTCCTTTTGTAATGTAACGATACTCCCTTTTTAATGTAGCGATACTCCTTTTGTAATGTAGCCATACTCCTGTTGTAATGTAACGATACTCCTTTTGTAATGTAGCGCGATATTTACACACATCTGTTTACACAGCTTTTCGTCTATTAGATTGGTGCGTTTCTGATGGAAAATTCACTTAGGCGTATACATTTCTTCGCAGCTTGGGGATCTTTCTCTTTCACGGGTCTGTTAGGCTGAGAGCGTTTAATCCGAATAGCGCTGCTGTGAGAAGCGCTTTACAGATGTTCATAAAATAGCCCATTAGAAGAAATTATGAACAGCATGGGCATAATATACAGTATTGAGTCTATTGACCAAGAAATAATTATTAGAATGCAACTATACCATATGGATCAATGGATCATACGAGCGTATATGAAATTATTCGCATTACAAGTTAATTCAGATCTTCAACTCTGGAAATATAGGCCTACACGTCGTGTGGAAATCCAGACTACTTAGGCTACAGCTTTAACGTGTCATATTTAATTTCATGAATTTACATATTCGAAACAATGATGTAGGTTCATGCTTTACCGGTGACATTTCGATGTATAATAATCTGCCATTATTTTACCCGACAGTATATCGTATTTAGCTATAATATCTGACCACAAAATGGTAGCCGTTTAAAGGTCATTCCGCTGCCTACCTGTGTTATTTGTTTACCTGTCGCTATGGACTGCAGTGGGAAGCGGTAGAATGTCCTCATCCCAATGGCCTTCACGCATCGCGAGACTCCGGTTGTTATGGCGCATGGCCAACATCAGACACACGTCAATCCTTCATGCATGATGCAGCCATGGCCAGTTACACACAAAAGCGCCTGACATCGATACAAGGCGCCTAACATCCCTCCCCATGAAATGGACCTAGGGACTAGCGGATCCATGCGTGCCTGCGGGGTTAGAGAATAAAAATGCGGATCGATAGGCCAGTTTATCATCGTTGGAAGTCCACGAGGTTGGTTGACTTCTTTAGCGCAAGATTTGTGATCGCTGAGGAAAAGAACAGACCGGTACCATACATATAGGATTATATAGGACCTACGTCTGTTGTGTATTTAGGAGTACCATGGCTGCGTCTAAGTCGTTGTCCAGCCGCGTTGCACATACTGTCGCTCTGGCGAAGCTCTGCCCTACCAGTGGCCCGAGACCTTTATGACTGATCAGAGGAGAGATGGTGACAGGGATAAAAATTGTGTTCGCTTTCTGGCGTTTTGGAAGCGCAACCAATGTTGCTAGTGAACCCTGTGGAAATTAACAGGATGGTGCCATTGGTAGATTCAACATAATTAAGAAGACTTCGGGAATAGGCTATCCTATAGGCCTAAATAAATACTTATAGTTTAATAACTAAAAACCGAGGATAAAACCGATATTCATTCATTCTATTGAATCATAATACTATGGTATGGAGCAGACCTGCTTACCGGACCGGTTGAAGCTGGGCAGCATGATGCGAGACAGACTCGGACAGAGAGTGGCGTCGGACACCTACGGGTATTTAGCCCATGGATTTTGATGATGATGATGATGATGATGATGATGATGACGACGACGACGACGACGACGACGACGACGACGACGACGACGACGACGACGATGATGATGATGATGATGATGATGATGATGATGATGATGATGATGATGATGATGATGATGATGATGATGATGATGATGATGATGATGATGATGATGATGATGATGATGATGATGATGATGATGATGATGATGATGATGATGATGATGATAATACTATAGCGCCCCTTACAGAATCCTACTCAGAAGCGCTCACATCCCAGCCACGTCAAAAGAAAAACAATTTATAAAAAAGTTTGATCGGTCAGATGTAGGCTAATAAGCGCAGTTTTGAAGATAGGCATTTCGAGATGGACGGCCTTACAACAGAGAAAGCTCGGCGCGCGTTGCCTGGCAGCTAAGTAAGCCACTGAAACTTGGAGTTTTAACTTAAGTCCCTGTTGGATCCCAAATACATGTACCTCGGGGCAAAAATAAGTAATAATAACCACGTGATGCGTACAGACCCAAGGGCGGATACAGAAATTTTCGAAGGGGGGGACAAAATTTTGGGTCTTGTTGGTGGGACAGGGGAAAAATTTCGTTGCGCCGCCGAAAAAAACTGATGACCTTTTTTCTTGTTTTTTCTTTTTTTTAGTCATCGTCCAATTTTTCCGGGAAAAGATATAATTTTAACCGCCGAAAAAACTGATGACTTTTTTCTTGTTTTTTCTTTTTTTTAGTCATCGTCCAATTTTTCCGGGAAAAGATATAATTTCAACCGCCGAAAAAACTGATGACTTTTTTTTAGTCGTCATCCATAGTAGTGATGATAAGTCGAACGGGGGGCCACGTCCCATACTATTTTTTAATAGGGGGGGACCTGATGTCCTGTTTTTCTCTCCCGCTACATTTATTTAAGGGCTTGCTGAAACCAAAATGGGGGCCACGTCCCATACGATTTTTTAATAGGGGGGCCTGATGTCCTGTTTTTCTCTCCCGCTACATTTTTTTAATGGCTTGTTGAAACCAAATGGAGGGGGTCACGTCCCATGCAATTTTTAAACGGAGGGGCCATGGCCGGATTGGCCCCCCTGGATCCGCCCCTGGAGAGATCTTGAGACTCAAGTCCGTCACTCATAGATGTTGAGCGCCATCGATCTATTCCTCGTAGCCATATATTAGCGCCTAATAAATGTGCGATGATGGTAGCGCCATAGAAGTTCCCATTTCTTTTCTATTATTAACTGAATCTTTGCATTCAAATTAATCTAACAAACTGCATGAATTCTAATTACACGCGGTTTACGTATTTAATTCAATCTCTTTATATCTCTTTATTGGCTCTAATCACTTATCTACTGCAACAGATGAACTCCAACACATCACCAACTGGTCTAAAGAAAGAACTTGCGGATCAATTCCGACAAAACACGTGAAATTGCTATTATCAGACCAGTGGTGTAGTCCTAAAAAATGAAGTGGGGGGACGCCTGGAAATTGAAGTGGGGGGACGCCATGGAAATTGAAGTAGAAACTATCAAAAAGTGCAATCTTGCAAGAATTTTGCAAAAAAGTGGGGGGACGGCGTCCCCCCGCGTCCCCGCCCCACTACACCACTGTATCAGACGCAACAAGAGCTCACTCTCAACACATTCATCAATCTCTGGAGTTTCCCGTACAAAATCCATCAAGGCATTAGGAGTTCTCATTGGAGAGAAATTAACTGTTACAGACCACATCAACAAGATTATCTGCTCTGGTACTGCCTCACTCTATGCCATCAGAACCCTCAAGGCTCATGGGGCATCCATACAAGAGTTACAAACTTATACTAGAGCTACTATCATATCAAGAGTTATGTATGCCTCTCCTGCTTGGTGGGGTCTGGCTAGTGGATTGGACAAATCCCGTCTTGAGGGCCTCATGAACAAACTTAGACGAGCCGGCTACTTACATCCTGATACACTTACAGCAGAAACTTTAGCTCAAGAGGCTGATAAGGTGCTTTTCAAAGCTGTTCTGGGAAACGAACTTCATGTCCTCCGTAACCTCTTTCCACTACAACGTGATCCATTATATAACTTTAGGGAAAGGGCTCACAATTTCATCCTCCCCAATAAAGACTCGTTAAACTTTATCCCAAGAATGTTATTCAAAAACATGTACTAACTATTTTGACCATAAGCTTTAAGCAGCCATACTGTTAATGTAAACCTACAGCGTTCTGTCTGTTGTTTATTGAATAAAACGAATATACGTAAGTTTTTAAAATCTACGTTCTGCGTTCCGACTTGACTTTCGTGACGTAGCGGTTTCCATGACAACGTTTCAATTATGTATGACGTGGTAAGCCGTTCGTTGATGTTTAGTTTCGGATTAAAATGTAAATAATTATACGATTAGCCTAAAGGTTAATTAACTATTTTGTAATTATTGTGTGAAACGGACTCTAATTTCGCCTCTAGTGACTATAATATAATATAATATATTATGTTATATTATAATATAATATATTATACATGTAGGCCCTACATTGGAAAAGTTTGCATCATTTTCGTTTTGCTGTAGCCTACGTTGTAGATTAAATTCAAATCGTTGATTGTTCAGTAGGATAGCCATGTTAGGTCAGCGTCTTAGTGAGCAGCCCTACTTCAAACGCGACCCATTTCGGCGAAACTGCAGTATCGGGGACTGTAGGTGTCGGTTAGGGTCAGGTCAGGCGTCGTGAGGGTCGGTTACGATCAGGTTATGCGTCGTGAGGGTCGGTTAGGGTTAGTGTTAGTGTTAGTGTCGTCATTAGAAACTATATACTATAGGTCTATACCAAGATATGCTTCGGTCCCTGATACTGCGGTTTCGCCTCTATTTGTATATTTAGTTTCTTGAAACATACATAAATGGGCGTAATTGCAGTATCGGGGGCCGAAGCATATGCAGCATCTTTGAACAGTATCGAATTACGACAATAACTTTAACCTAATCCTCAACGACTCTAACGACGCCTAACATAGCCCTAACCTACCCACACGACGCTTAGTCTGACCCTAACCGACCCTCAAGATGCCTACCTGATCCTAACCGACTCTCACGATACTGCAAGTGCACCCATGAATGTACATGTATATGCTCAGAGGTAGGATATAGCTATAGTGAGTGGTTATATAAATTTTGTTTTGGTTTGTATAATGTGCATGTAGCCTATATGTCCACGTTTTATTGCTTTATGTTGCTAAGCGTATTATTCGTATTTTGCAGAGGTCTGAGAATAAGACTGTCGTGTACAGATCATTCGGTTGCTATGATGTCGCTAAGACTACTACTTTCCCTCGTTCTAATCGCCTTCCTCGTGCGATTCGTTCGTATGCAAAGTGGAATTGAGTACTACAAACAACACCGTAAGAACAAGGCCGTAACTAGGGCCCTAGGGGGTGTTTTGGGTGCTTGAACACCCCCTCTCCCTCCGAATGAAATAATGTAAAAATGAAATAATGCACTTAATTAGGCACTCTAGCACATGACCTAAGAGCATGGGCGAAGTTTATCAGGGGCTAGGGGGCTAAGCTCCCCAAGAAGACCAAGATTCTTTTTTTCACCATGCAAATGGTATCTTTTCCCCGGCTTAGCCCCCCAAGAAGGCTTTAGCCCCCCCAGAACGGAAACCAAACTCCGCCCATGCCTAAGAGCTAAAATGTGTAATTTAGGCTACTGGCCGTACTATAGAACCAGCAATGATACTCTCGACGCTACTTCATGCCCCTTAGTTATCAGTTGAGTGGGTTGCTGGACAATGCTGGTGGGCCCGACTTGCTCACGGTCGAGTCAACACCCCAAAATAAAATCATGGCTACGGCCTTGCGTAAGAACAAATAATAACAGCAGACAGTGCTTGATCTAGTCTTTGCTAGTGCTTAGTCTAGTTCTTTGGAGAAGAAGGAGTGGTTCAGGTTTCTTGGGTGGGGGGATTTAGGAAACTGGGGGCGAAAAAATGGACACTTGTGGTGGACGGCAAATGCTGGGTCCAGACACCGACCATACCCTTTGACCGGAATTTTTCTTTTTGACGACCTTTTTATATTATTCTAAACCAATTCGGGTAGGCTACTTTAAATAAAATCTGATGACTTCCTTCGCTTAGTAGGCTGCATCTACTACATCAATGATGCGCTGTCGATTTGTTCTCACGCGGAAATTTTACATACTTACATTTTTCTGCGTGGGGGAGGATGTTATTTGCAGGTGGTGTTTTCTGGGCGACGAATGGAACGTATACATACATATGAACGACTGCATGGTCAAGATTTAGTCTGGGGGAAATGCCACTCCTGGGGAACTTCTTCACTCCACCCCAGAGACGTCTATATTTTAAACACTGATTGCAGGCATTTCACTTTATGCATGTGTGTATATGCTTGCATGCATGTTGGTCAAATTAAGAGCTACAGTCAATCGTAAACCTTCTTTGGTTCTCTGCATTGCTAGACAGGCTCATACGTGTCCAACTTTCGTCAAGTTGTCCGACTTTTTTCTTCAGCTTGCTGTAGAGTGTAGACTGTAGACCCCCGTCATCGTCCAGTCTGAAATAATATACATGATTGTACGGTCAGGCAGAATTTTCTACGGAAGTTAAAAGCCTCATTTAAGCTTCTTGTAATGGACGGATTTCTCTGTTGTGGAACTCTACACCTATAAACACTCTCTCTCCCTCTCTCCCTCTCTCTGTCTGTCTCTGTCTCTGTCTCCGTCTCTGTCTCTGTCTCTCTCTCTGTCTCTGTCTGTCTGTCTCTGTCTCTGTCTCTCTCTGTCTGTCTCTCTCTTTGTCTCTGTCTGTCTCTGTCTGTCTGTCTCTGTCTCTCTCTGTCTCTCTCTCTGTGTGTCTACCTCTGTCTTTGTCTCTGCTGTCTTTGTCTCTCTGCCTCTTTCTCTCTGTCTCTCTCTCTGTGTGTCTCTCTCTCCTCTCTCTCTCTCTGTCTCTCTCTCTCTCTCTCTCGCTCTCTCTCTCTCCCTCCCTCTCTCTCTCCGTCTCCGTCTCCCTCTCCCTCTCCCTCTCCCTTTCCCTCTCCCTCTCCCTCTCCCTCTCCCTCTCCCTCTCCCTCTCCCTCTCCCTCTCCCTCTCCCTCTCCCTCTCCCTCTCCCTCTCCATCTCCCTCCCCCTCTCCCTCTCCCTCTTCCTGTCCCTCTCCCTCTCCCTCCCTCTTAATATCTTTAATGAATGACCAAAAACCTGTTGTTTAGCAGAGATAAGATAACTGAGAAGCTGACTTTTAGTGTCTTTGTGATATTATCATCATTATTATTATTATATTTAGATCTCATTCAGGCCGGTGAGTGGAACTTCGGATGCACAGGTCGCAACGTTGAGCTCAAGTGGAAATACCGCCATCCAGACATTAAAACGACCACCTGGTCGAAAGAGAAAAGCGATGGGACTAAGGTTACTCTGGCCACCTGGACCAAAGATGGAGACCGATTCGCTCCGGGTGACGATGCAAAGACTGTAGGCCTTGGCGGGAATAAGCTGAGCAGCAACGGTTGCTGTGGTCTGTTGATACACAACGTCGCGATGGAGGACGCGGGATTATACTCGATCGAGTTGAATACCGACGACAATGATGGGGCGAAGGTTAAGACTGGAGTCACGAATCTCCACGTCTACGATGGTGAGTCTTCTAACTACAGTTCTTCTGTTTGTCTGTCTCTGTCTGTCTGTCTGTCTCTGTCTGTCTGTCTGTCTGTCTGTCTGTCTGTCTGTCTCTCTCTCTCTCTCTCTGTCTGTCTGTTGTCTGTCTCTGTCTGTCAACGTCTGTGTCTATCTCTAAATCTCTCTATCTCTCGTTCTCTCTGTTTGTCTGTTCTCTGACTCTCTCTCTCTCTCTCTCTCTCTCTCTCTCTCTCTCTCTCTCTCTCTCTCTCTCTCTCTCTCTCTCTCTCTCTCTCTCTCTCTCTCTCACTCTCTCTCCCTCTCTTTGTTGCTACTTTTACTTCCCATCGTCCTGCTTTCTGTCGTCCTCCTTCCTTTACATTTCAATTCATTTTGCAATGTAATGTAAACTATAGCAGCCTTAATGTGAAGTGCCTTATAAACTATGACTCTTAAACAATGTGACGTATATCTGATAAACTATTGTCCTCGTACAATGCGACGTATATATCTCTTGAACTATAAACCTCAATTGAATAAACCTTATAAACTATGAGGTTTAAAGCCTTAAACAACCTGACATGTATTTTATAGACTATACTACTCTATGCAATGTTATTTGTACATGTATCTCTTGAAATATAAACCTCAATGTGATAAACCTTATAAACTATGAGGTTTAAAGCCTTAAACAGCCTGACATGTATTTTATTGACTATATACTACTACAATGTGAAATTTAAACCTCAATGTAATATAAGGTTACCTTGTAGACTTTGAGGTTTAAAGCCTTAAACAGCCTGACATGTATTTTATAGACTATAGGCCTACTATCTTGAACAATAATCCTCAATGTCAAGTACATTATAAGCTATGAGTCTTAAGCAATCTGTGATGTATTATTATGCATCTGATTAACTATAAACCTTATAGAATCTGATATGTATAAAGACTTCCAACTTCAATTACATATTTCTGACTTATCCTCCCGTCGAGCTTTACGTTCTTCGGCCAATGGGAAGCGCCTGGTCTCTAGAGCCAGCTCTTCTACCAGACTACGTCGAGCCTTCTCGGTTGTTGACCCGGCCCGTCCACGGGGAATGGGCTTCCACTTGCACTGCCCTTACTACCTCGAAACAATTTACCTGCTTTCTTCCAGTTGCTCAAAGCCTATCTTTTTAGCCGTGGCTGGGCTGGGACCAGTGGCGAAGACAAGGAGGATTTGGGGGGTTAAACCCCCCATTAGCTTAGGAAAAAGTTTTTAAAGGTTATTTATCCACCTAGATAAGAAAAACAAAACAATTACCTGTAGTAACATTTGTTTTACTTACTTTATTCCCTTTGTTACTTTATTCCCTTTTTATTTACTGTGATACTGTTGTGGTGGTGTCAGAAAGGACATCCGGCCAGGCCATAGAACCCCAACACTCCCATCATAGATCCCTGGCCACGCCACTGGCTGGGACTCTGGGAGCGCCTCTGAGTAGCAAAGTGGTGCCACATAAATTTTCGAAGTGAATGAATGACTGAATGAATGAATGAATGAATGAGTGAATGAATGAATGAATGAATGAATGAATGAACGAATGAATGAATGAATGAACGAATGAATGAATGAACGAATGAATGAATGAACGAATGAAAGAATGAACGGATGAATGAATGAACGAATGAAAGAATGAACGGATGAATGAATGAACGAACGAACGAACGAATGAATGAATGAATGAACGAACAAATGAATGAATGAACGAACGAACGAACGAACGAACGAACGAATGAATGAATGAATGAATGAATGAATGAATGAATGAACGAATGAATGAATGAATGAACGAATGAACGAATGAACGAATGAATGAATGAACGAATGAAAGAATGAACGGATGAATGAATGAACGAATGAAAGAATGAACGGATGAATGAATGAACGAACGAACGAACGAATGAATGAATGAATGAACGAACAAATGAATGAATGAACGAACGAACGAACGAACGAACGAACGAACGAATGAATGAATGAATGTTATTAAAAAATATTCATCTTTTCGCGCAGACTGCCCGGAAGTCTCGAATCCAACACTGAAAATCGAATGCGAAGTGGAAGGTGGATCCGCGAAGACGAACAACTTCACGTATCGTGACATCGTCAGCGTCTCCATCGACATTCCAAGCGGCGCGCCCGTCCTAAGACGATTCTACTACCAGGAGCAGCAGCACAAGATCGTTCAGCAGCCGATACGCGCCAGGTGCTACAACCGTCCCGACTGCGACGTTGTTCAGTGGACCTTGGCAAAGAAGTCGCTGGCTCTGGCTTTCTTCACCCGAACCTCATACCTCGACATGACGCTCTATGCTCGGATCTACCACAAGAGGGCCCTGCTCGATACGAAAAGCTTGGTGTTTCGACTCGTAGGTGAGTTGACCATCAGCGGTGAAACCGTGATCCGGATCCTCTGCTGCGTGGGTCCCTCCATGCGGAAATGGACCCTCCCTGTTCCATCCTCTCTGGTGGCACATCCGCCTCTTTCTTCAAAACTTTAAGCCTTGTTTTCCCCTCGGGTTGCATATATAATTTATATATCATGGGGGCGCTTCTGAAAGCTTATCCTGTGGGCTGAGCCTTATAAAATGATCAATGCAGAATGCAGATACATTCGTTTTGGATATGGTATATAACAGTCAATAAATTCTGTTGTTGAATGTTGATAGCCTTAATAGACATGAAGGCAAACGCTAAATTATTTTAGACATTCACGTAGGCTACAGCGGCTTCGATGGCCAGAACCAAAGGAATATAATTAAGGTTCCGCTAAACAGGGTCACTCTAGATTCATCAACGATACATATCCCAATGGTGTATCTTTTAAGTAGGCATCATGCTAAGACACTGCAATATCATCTCTTCAAGCATTGCTTGGTTATGGTGTTCATTCTCAACCTTACAGGACTGCAAGACTTAGAATAGGTCTATACCTATTACCTATACATCAGTAATTTGTGTCTTTCCTTGTCTTTCTCTCGTCTAAAAACTTGCCTTTCCTCTCGGGGTTGAACGCACTGGGAGCGCTACCGAAAGTCTCTTGCTGCAAGCAGCGCTTTATAGATGGTCAGATGCAATGCAATACAATAATACACTTAAACGAAGAGTAAACTAAATTCATAGAAGCACTTTATCACCAGTAATTTATTTAAATTCTCTTTCAAATTCCTTTCAATTTCGTTTTTCTTGTTTCAGATCCAGACTCAGCTGACGGAAAAGCTACAGTAAGGTGCAAAACTCAAGGTAAGTTTCTAGTAATAAAGTAAATGTTTAGTATCACGGTGAATGTATAGTATCAAGGTAAATGTATAGTATCAAGGTAAATGTATAGTATCAAAATTAATGTATAGTATCAAGGTAAATGTATAGTATCAAGGTAAATGTATAGTATCAAGGTAAATGTGTAGTATCAAGGTAAATGTGTAGTATCAAAGTAGTAGCATCACGCTCAGCTTTAAAACTTTCATGACGTCTTTTATCGGTTTCGCCAAAATGCGAATGTTTATGGCTTATAGAGAAATGCCTGGACGCCACTTACCTTTCCAGGCTGTGCAGACCTCAAGAGTAAGAGGACGGCGTTCGGATTTGAAAACAAGAGCATGGACGCCGTCCATGACCGTCCAGTCATACTTTAAAGCCATGTTCCTATTATAGGCCCACGCGCAAGTAGGCTATACGCGTGTTTATATTTGGCTGAAACTCAACGTTTAGCCGGTTATCGTGATCTCGTTACGTGTTTTACGACACTGCCATATCAAAGATGATTAGTGTCGCCCTCCTCCTTTATCCTGGCTTGGGACTGGCACTGGCAGAGAACAACCAGTGGCGGAGTTGGTAATCGTGATCGTAATCGTGAATTCATATAGCGCCACTTAAAGGGAGACTCCTCCGCAGAGACGTACGCTTGTGGGACAGCTGAATTCATTTCACGGAGGCCTACAGGATAACATTGATCACGTGACTTCTCTGCGCAACGAGTGGACAACGGCCAAGTAGTCGGACTAAGTGCAGTGGCGGCGCCAGGATTTAAGTTTTTTTGGGGGGCTCAATCCTCGCGGAGAAAATTTTCATTTTCATCCGGAAAATTTTTTGATGACCTTTTTTAGTCATCCGGTCGAAATCTCATGAAAATTTCCCACTTCCATCCGGTTTTACACGGCAAAAAATCTGGATGGCTTTTTTAGGGGGGCTTAGCTCCCGGATGTCCTTGTTTTGGGGGGGCTTAGCCTCCCCCTAGCCTTCCTGTTGCCGCCACTGACTAAGTGACTAAATTCCTCTGATACTATTTGCGAGTAGAGGGTGGGGCGGTAGCGCAATGGGTAACACGCTGACACGACTGCGAGAGGTAACGAGTTCGAGCCCTCTGTTGGGCGGACATGCCTTGTAGGCTGCTATTAGCGCCGGATATTGCTGGCTGTCTGTTCTGGTAGTGTAGCTAGGGTTTGTGTATTCTGTAATCTGAGTTCCTGTAAACTATTTTAACTGTACAGGGTGCGCCCAAAAAAAGTAATCCCTTACGGCTTTCTATCAATATCTTGGCAAAAATAGGGATTTTTCAAATCCAGTTTTACGGACTTGAACGTAATTCATATCTACGTACAATAGCCAAATTTCATAGCCATATGTAAAACAGAACAAAAGTTATATCACTTTTAGTGAGGCCACCCACCGGTTTTTGACGATTCAAAAACGCGACGCAACGAAAGTAACAAAAACCAATATAATTATTCTGGCCAATATCTAGGCCAAAACTACGAATATCGAAATGAAATTTCACAGGCTTAAAGACAATTCATATCTGCACATGGTGGTCAGATTCCATCAAAATATTTCAAGCAGAACATAAGTTATACCACTTTTAGTGAGGCCACCCCCGTTTCTTGACGATTCAAAGACGTAACGCATCAAAAAGTAGCAAAAACACGATTTTATTAAGTCTCATCTTAAATAATTGTTATCAAATAGCCTTGATATTGCCAGATGATCAGTATTGTTACTATTTAAAAAAGAAACAGGGCACCAGCGTAGCTGCGCGCCACTGAGAAGTCACTTAGCAAGATGACGATCGAATTGGTAAATAAGGAATCTATCAGCTTAATCAACAGGTCCATCAAGAACTTTTCAAAGAGACTCAACAGAAGTTTTGGCACTGGTGGTGGGCGCATTGAGCACAAGTTGTGAAGCACTACCAAGGTCATTTGACAATAGTTATTTGAGATGAGACTTAATAAAATCGTGTTTTTGTTACTTTTTGTTGCGTTTCGTTTTTGAATCGTCAAAAAACGGTGGGTGGCCTCACTAAAAGTGGTATAACTTTTGTCCAGTTTGAAATATTTTGATGAAATCTGAGCACCATGTGCAAATATAAATTGTCTATAAGCCTGTAAAATTTCATTTCGATATTCTTAATTTTGGCCAAGATATTGGCAAAAAATCTAAAAAAAATTGCGCTTCGTTTTTGAATCGTCAAAAAACGGTGGGTGGCCTCCCTAAAAGTGGTGTAACTTTTGTTCCGTTTGAAATATTTTTTTGCAGTTTGACCATTGTACGTAGATATAAATTGCCTTTAAGACTGTAGAGTTTCATTTTAAAATTCATATGTTTGGCCAAGATATGGGCTAAAAACCGTAGGGGATTACTTTTTTTTGGCGCACCCTGTATAATTGTACACTGTAACCGGTTGCGGTCTGTCAACCGGATTGTTGAATGAACGAAAATTATTATTATTGTTATTATTATTATTATTATTATTATTATTACTACTACTACTACTACTACTACTACTACTACTACTACTACTACTACTACTACTACTACCACCACCACCACTACTACTACTACTACTACTACTACTACTACTACTACTACTACTACTACTACTACTACCACTACTACTACTACTACTACTACTACTACTACTACTACTACTACTACTACTACTACTACTACTACTAGTATTATTATTATTATTAGTTAAATGTCTGTGTCTTTACGCTACAGAGCCCCTGCCTAGCGGGATTGGGTGGACGCCGCCAACCTGGAATGTCCTTCTCTTGATATCCCTGACCTTCGCTGTCTCCAATTCCATTCATCGGATCATTTAGTTACCATGACGACCGCTACAGAGCCAGACTAGAAGTCTCAGGTCCAGCAGACTGAAGTCAATAACTGCAATTCATGATTTCTCTTCTTACGTTGCTGTTCTCGTTCATGCGCGCACAGAACGTCTTTGGTCGATTGCAGAAAAGTCCAGTTGGACGAAATTGTTTATTAACGATTTTCAATGTTTCCTATGTTAATATTGTAGCTGTAGCATATGTAGCATATGTAGCTGTAGCATATGAATATTCAAAAATAATAAATTTCTGTCATCCGTTTCTTGTAAAGATTGCGCATTTAATATTCTGTCAGAATTTCAGCGAAATTCGAACAAAATTATAGTGAATGGTTAAATATATACCGCAGTTCAGAATAGTCACAATCTTGCATGGAGGAATCAGGAAATTATCTGGAACTGGAAAATCATGCAGACATGGTAATCGAAAAACACTGGCAAACGTACATGGAAAGCGACAGACCAACCATGCAGGAGACTATAATTCATCATTCGAGATAATTTATTATGATTGTAGCTCTAGTAGATCTAAGTGGTCGGAGGTCTTTATGGAGGACCTGTGTGCATTGAGGGCATAGGCGTACGGGACATTTCGGCAGTGGGGGGCAACAAAAATTTGTTTGCCCGAAAAATCTGACGACCTTCTTTTTTTAGTCATCCGCCCAAAATTCTTAGGGTGTTCCCCGTCCAAAAAATCTGACGACCTTTTTTTTTAGTCATCCGCCCAAAATTCTTAGGGTGTTCCCCGTCCAAAAAATCTGACGACCTTTTTTTTTAGTCATCCGCCCAAAATTCTTAGGATTTTCCCGTCCGAAAAATCTGACGACTTCTTTTACTCCTGCACGCCCGAAAAATCCTCCCATACTTGTTTTGCCCGAAAAAAATTCCGAATTTTTTTGGCCCGTCCATGCCTCTTTCGCCCGAAAAACACATTTGCCCGAAATTTGGGGGGCATTTGCCCCCCTGGACCCCCGTCTCGTACGCCTATGAAATTTGAGGGCTTTGATGACATACAGTGAGACAGAAACATGGGCGCCCGCAGAAATTTTTGCAGGAGGGGGCAAAAACTTTACGATGGTCACAGTAAACTTTTTTGGTAGCAGGAGCTTGAAAAATCCAAAGCTGGAAACTAAGAACACGGGTATTTTCAAGGAGGTTTCTCAATGCAAATTTCTCAATTTCACTTTGTGCATCATTTTTAACGTGAATAGTTTCCTTAGTGCGAAGAAATATGTTAAAAACTAAAAATTGATGCCAAGAAGTACATGTAGGTTTCATGATGCGAAGAAATTTGTTAAAATCCAAAAGTGGTTGTTAGAAAAATAGGTTTCAAGTTTCCAGGGGAGGAAGTGCCCCCTCTTGCCCCTATGTGCGGGCGCCCATGGACAGAAACAGAGCAGACGATCTTTTTGTGTGGTCTGTTACTGTTAATTTTACTGCTATATGAACTCCAAGGCCACAGTTGGATGTTGCACGAAAGTCTACGGAAATGGATGTTTGGGTTGAGAGTGAGCACTTCCCGTGTCTTATAATGTCAATGTCGCAAGTCTTATCAGAACTGATTCGCAAATTCTTTCATTTAGACCAGCATGTATGACGAATATTTGAGTCCATCTCTCGCAGTAGATAAGCCTAAGTGATTAGAGTCGATGAATATATTTAAATCATCGGTAGTCTATGCGCGTATTGCATTATATTGTATTTTATTGTATGAATTTATTAAGCGCCTTTCCCAGTGTGCGACAATTAGAGACGCTCCTAATGCGAAAGACCCAGAGAACATAAATTAGTTTTAAGACGGCGAAAAAAAGTGATTCATGTGCCTGTTAATAACAAAGAACGTGTCAATGGAGAAAGTAGACAACAAAGTGCAGGACAATGAAGGCAAATGCTTGAGTTCTAGCCAAAGCAGTCCTTGCTCGTGTAGCCTATTTATGCATGTATGAATGCATGTGGCTATTCATATACTGTGGGGCTCGGTGGTGTAGGGGGCCTGTTCGTTGCAGCCGTAGAGTTGCAGGTTCGAATCCACCTCAAGCCGCCGCGTAGGAACCTGATAAAAGTCCTTCATTCGCAATTACTCGTGCGCCTCGACGTGAAACTCCCATTCAGTGTCCGCGCTGTAGTCGAGAGCGCTTCTGAGTAGGATTCTT
>OX457053.1:17571353-17588853 GCA_949752735.1 Lumbricus terrestris | reverse complement strand
CTACCACCACCACCACCTCCTGTATCCCTCTACCACCCATACCTCCTGTATCCCTCTACCACCCCCACCTCCTGTATCCCTCTACCACCCCCACCTCCTGTATCCCTCTACCCCCCACCTCCTGTATCTCTTTACCACCCCCACCTCCTGTATCCCTCTACCACCCCCCACCTCCTGTATCCCTCTACCACCCACACCTCCTGTATCCCTCTACCACCCCCTCTCCCACCCTGCATCCGTCTGACTTTTCTTACCAATCAAAAACCGGTTATGAACAGTGGATCACCACCACTCAACTGTACAATGCAGCTCCTCAAAACGGTGGTGACTCTCTCTAAGCCAGGATAGGAGGAACTGATTGAATAGGTATGTGGACTCTAATGAAACGATTGTGATCATAGGAGGGAAAATAATAAGCCCGAAACAAAGGGATTTAAATTTTGTAAGAGTTCCACTTCTGGGAGAGATACTAAACCAGAGACAAAGAGATTTTGATCACAGTTCTACTTCTATGAAAGATACTGAATTTGAAACAAAGGGATGTTGATCTCAGTTCCATGGGCGTCCGCAGCGGGGCGCAAGGGGGCGCAAGTGCGCCCCCCTGGATTTTTCACATAAGTTTATTTGCAGAGAAATTAATTTAGATTAGGCCTATTTTGGTTATGATTATTACAACGCGATTTTCAACGTGATTATCGGTGGACCATAGGTATAGAATTCTCTCGTGGCAATACAGAAATTCATACTGCTACCCCGTTTCGGCAAACTGCATTCAGCCGTGACCGCCTAATGGCCAAGTAATTGGCATCGTATTTCCTCTAATAGCGGCTCTTTTAAGGCTATCATAGCAGTTTTGACAATGCCTTTTCGCATGCTGGGTTCCGTGACAGAGGATCGAAAGGGAGCCAGTGTAGAAGGTGCAAGCGTCGAAGGTGGAGTCATCGGTTGCTTTCGACAACCTATTTAGTCTCTCTGACAATTAGGCCTATATAAAAGTTTGCGCCCCCTAGAAAAATTCCTGTGGACGCCCATGCTCAGTTCCACTTCTAGGAAAGATAATAAACTGATGGACAGGGAACCAGAGCAGAACTCCCAGCATGCAATTTGAAGCGTGACTGAATTTGGGTATTTAACCAATAAGGCATGCAAATGCAATCACAAATGTAGTAGGCCTTAAATGTAATCGCAGATGTCGTAAATGTGATCGCATGTTGTCAACGTAATCACATATGCTGTAAATATAATCGCACATATCGCAGATGTAATCACATGTTGTCAACGTATTCACATATGTTGTAAAATGTAATCAGAGATCTTATAAATGTAATCACAGATCTTGTAAATGTAATGACATTATTGTAAATGTAACCGTAGCTTTAGATAGCACAACTTCGACTTAAGCTACACAGAGACAGCTCTGATGTCATTCGGCGAAATATTATGTACACATGGCAACACTAGTATTTAGCCTACTATAGCAGTCCATAATTTTTCACGACCGTAAATGTCCAGCTGGAACATAACTTTCAAGCGTTTCACTCGAGAATCTATACGCAGAGGCAAGCGGTAACATACACACACACACCGTCAAACGCATCACCACGGTACTGTCATGAACCAGTGCGCCGTGATATTATAAGAGTCGTCACAAGTTTACAAAACACTCCCTCCAAGCAAGAGGACCTTTCCGTAACGAGCCACTTAGGTTAATAACGGAATTTACGGCCAAGACCTACCACAAAGGCGCTCTCAAGTGCCGGCCACTTTGCATTACGCGCTCGCAAGGGCGACGTAGGTGCATAACGATAAACGGCAGATAAACACTTTAAAGCGCTGCATAGGCAAGCGAACGGAGAAGACACAAAAGAACGCGCCCCGTCAGCAATAAGATCCCGTAGGCAATAAAGACTGGCTGAATGGAACCGATGCCTGATAAAGTTAGCGGATCAGTGTGGTAGTTCTGTGTACGTTCTTCGCTGTAATCTGAGGCCATAAACTCTTTCCAGAAAGCCAGCAGCATACCAGTCTGATCGGGTATCGGGTAGTTGTACATGTACAATTGTACATTGTACATGGGAGCCTTTTCATGATGCAGAAGAGGCAAGAAATAATGGTGCAGCCTTTTGATAATAATGCATCCAACACTGAAATCATAGAGAATAATAATAATGCGTGGCTGGTGATTTACTGTTTTGACATGCAACCTCTCCCCACAACCCCCCCCTCGAGAGAAAAGGTTGCTCTATTACAGAACAACATCTGTCATTTTTTAACAGTCTGGTTTTAGATCATTCGATAAATCTTTGATCTACATGTATGTGATCGAACATGCAACTATAATTTCAATTAGCAATTTATATAGAGCTTTTCAAGAGATTCATCAGATGTTCTCCTGACCTAGCTGCAGATCACCAGGATCGAACGGAAAGGACTTACGGACCAGAAGCTACCGGTACTTACAACAGACCAAGGAGCTCATAGTCTAGAGTGTAGTAAGCAAGTAAAAAGTAAGTGAATAAGTAGGTAGGTAGGTAGGTAAATAAGTAAGTAAGCAGGTAGGTAGTTAGGTGTGTGAAGTTTGTAAGTAGGTATATGTAGTCATTATTCAGAAGTACTAGCAATTAGCACAAATATGCAGCACTGCACTGTACAATGTACATGGCATACTTAAATACATAACCAAAATAACGAACAAACCAAGAATTGAAAAAGAAATGATTGGAGCCAGTTGAAGGGGGGAACGAAGAGCTTAGATTGCCACCATCTGCGCCAGACAGGCACCTTAGATGGGCACCTATTGCAGACGGAGCTGCACTGTGGATGTTCAGAAAGAAAGAACAACCAGGTCACCTTGTCCAGCAGAGTAAAAATTCTGTGGCTAGGAAGATTAAAAAGATAACTTGGCGCTTCACGAGATTTTTGCCATCGATCGCAGGGTTTAATAGATGTTTCGAGATGCTTAAAACAGGTCATTCTGCAGTTTTTGCCTCAGAACAATTATATAATTTGTTTATGTTGCATCTGTGATAGTTTAATATATAAAAATAAACGAACTGATTGATTGATTGATTGATTGATTGATTGATTGATTGATTGACTGATTGTTTGATTAAATACAACCAAGCATCAAGATCTTAATCAAAATACACCTTGTGTATGTGCATTAATTGGCAGTCAAAGCAGTCTCCTCCTGCATGATGAAGCTTGACATATATTCTTACTTACTTACTTACTTACTTACTTACTTACATATACCGAAACCTAGCTGCACTTCCAATCAGAAGGATGACAGCATTTAACCCTTTCGTCCCCATTGACTCCAATTGGAGTCATTAGCGCAAATAATTTTTTTCCATAAGTTATTTCATATTCTGGTAACCAGAATTAATTCATTATCAACATTCATATAATGTTGAATTTTTTCAAACAGGGTAGCATGACATTATCATCCTAGGTGGCGCCACAATAATAGGCTCAACATTGGCCTTGAGCAACAAATTTTTATGATACCTTTGGTAATCCTTTTTTCCATGAAATAAAAGATATCCAGTGGTAAGAAAATCATTTTGATGCTTTTATGTATATGTTTTAGCTAACAGAGGATGTATTATGGTTTTTAATTAAAAACCACAGAGAAAAAGTGAGTTTTGTACATGACTCCATTTGGAGTCAATGGGTCTGAAAGGTTCGAAATATGTACGGCATTACATTTTTGTTGCTGCTTCTCATTTCTTTTACTATTTTGACTCAACTGATTCGATGACTTCAACATATACATCAACTTCAATGACAATAGGAGAGTAAGATGAACCGAGATGACCCAAGCTATGACCGATACTAAAAAGTGCGACCACTTCTCAACATGGTGAGAGTTGCATTCCTACAGCTTGAGCCCAAAGAAAAGATGAGCGTTGATGAGCAAATGATTCTATACAAGGGCAAGAACCCACTAAGGCAATACATTAGAAAGGAATCAGAGACATAGGGCTTCAAAGTTCTAGTTTGATGTGGTGCGAGTGGTGTAATTGGCCTCACATACGACTTCTTTGTGTATGAAGGGAAGAGTCTGAGTGTTGGAGGAAGAGCGATGAGGATCAGCTGACATATACGTGTTGATGCTAATTCTGGTCTAGCTGTGGTACGATGGCTTGCAAACTCCTCTGTTCAGCTTTCATCAACCCACACCATGGGATTAGTTCATGGGGGGGGGGGGGTTAGGGGGCTAAGCTCCCCAAGAACCCACATATTTGACCCTGCATCAATAAGGACTCCCAAGGGTCCGGCGAATGGTAGCCTAATGTGGGGGCAGTAGGAGAGCAGGAAGCCGAGACTAGTGAGAGGACTGTCCACCAGCCCCTCACACCATACTAAGAAAATGAAGTCTGACAGTCTGTAGCAGTACCCAGGGGCTGATCCACGGGGCCAAACTGGCCATGGCCTTACATATGACATTTACACAGAACGTGTACATTGTGTATGTGTGTTCTGTGTATGTGTGTGTATGTGTGCCATGTGTGTGTGTGCTGTGTGTGTGCGTTGTGTGCATGTGTGTACTGTATGTGTTTGTGTGTGTATGTGTGCATGTTGTGTGTGTGTATGTTGTATGTGTGTGTTGTGTGTGTTTTGTGTGTGCATTTTGTGTGTGTATGTGTGTACTGTATGTGTGCGTATGTGTGTTGCATGTGTGTGCGTTGTGTGTGCATGTGCTGTGTGTGTGCGTTGTGTGTGTATGTGCTGTGTGTGTGTGCGTTGTGTGTGTATGCGTGTACTGTATAATGTGTATTTGTATGTATGGGTGTGTTTGTGTATGCGTTGTGTGTATGTGTGCATGTTGTGTGTATGTGTGCATGTTGTGTGTATGTGTGCATGTGTGTGTTGTATGTGTGTTGTGTGTGTGTTTTGTGTGTGCATTTTGTGTATGTATGTGTGTACTGTATGTGTGTGTATGTGTGTTGCGTGTGTGTGTGCGTTGTGTGTGTATGTGCTGTGTGTGTGCATTGTGTGTGTATGCGTGTACTGTATATGTGTATTTGTATGTATGGGTGTGCGCTGTGTATGTGTGTGTTGTGTGTATGTGTGTTTTCGTGGTGTGTGCGTGCGTGTGTTTGTGTATGCGTATGCGTGGGAGCGCGTGTTATGTCAAGCGAAATGTATGTTCGTTTTCGAAATTGAGACATTGATCCCCATAGACGCCAAATGGAGTCATAACAAAAAACATATAAAAAAATTATTTTTTTATGAAATTTTTATTTTTTATGTTTTATACTATGTCATTGATTAGAAATAACTGAACAATATATTTTTTTATTGATCAGAATTAAATTGGGAACGAAAGGGTTAAGATGGACAGCAGTTAGTTACTGTGGGAAAGAGTTGACCCTGCATGGCATGCACTACCATATTATCAACCTTCAAGCATATGAATTTAAGCGGAACGGTAGTGGCAGCTCTAGTTATTAGCAAACGACATACTGCACGAAGCTGCTGGCAGAGGTGATGGAAGCATGATTGACTTACACGTCCTCAATCCACTGGAGGATAAATTCCTGGTCCAAACACACACACACACACACACACACACACACACACACACACACACACACACACATACACACACACACACACACATACCCCAGACGCGTGCAGTAGTAGAAACAGACAAACCAGGGATGTGACGTTGCAAATTATGACATCCAGAATGAATGAATAATACTTCAGCCGCAGACAGGCTTGGCTGATGAAGAATGTCACAACTGGGCCCCAAAACAAGGAATATTTCTTTTCTGGGATATGCAGCAGCAACTACATACATTACTTAGTATCTGTTCTGCCTCCTCTAATCCTATGGTAAATCGACCCGGACCACCTTTGGACCACTTGTACTCTTACGGATATCCCTTATGACTCAATGGAGCGCTTGTGAATAAGCTGGTGCCCCACGCTTGGCTTTCTAGTAGTGCTTAAGAAATTTGGAGATTACCATTACGATTACTAATCTTAGTTGAAATGATTGAACGGAAAAGACACAAACTGGTGATGAAAAGACCTGGTGTGTGATAGTAGACCGTCAGAGGAAGACATCAGGCTCCTTTGGCTAAGTATTCCAAGAAAAGTCTGTAAATGGCTAGGTGTGTTTTGCAAAGCATGTATCGTGCTTGTTCGTTGTTTGTGTATAGTAATCGTTACTGTAAACTCGTAATTTCTACAGCGCCCAAAAAGCATAGTCGTGGGAACCAGGTTATTCACAGGCGCTCATTCAACCAAAGTCGACCCGTGTTGGTAGATATACACGATAGTAGTTATGGGCGTCTACTTTTGATGCAAAAAATTAAACATGACTGGCATCCGCTAACGCACACACGAAAGAAGCCAAGACTATTTGAGGACATACATGTAGCTTGTCCACATCAGTTTTGTGACATTTCCCCGCATCCTTAAGTGGCAATTCTTCTTCTACCACGACTCTCTCAATCTAAATAAGTCACAGCACTTTTCAGTATTTAATACAAATGCTTGAAGGCAGCATCACCTTGTGCTGGAGTGACCTCATTTTTGTTGTTATTGTTGTTATTGTTATTTTTACTCAAGTCAAGGTTCGTATGGTCCTCAGGATTCCAGAGGTTAGAGTCCGCACTTGATCTAGATTGGTTAAATTCAATCATACTGATAATAGTAAAATTATTATTCTTTTCATTATTATTATCATCATCATCATTATTGTCATCGTCGACGCCACCGCCATCATCATCATCCTCATCATCATCATCATCATCATAGTCGTCGTCGTCTTCATCATCATCATCATCATCATAGTCATCATCATCATCATCATGATCATCATCATCATCGTCGTCGTCGCCGCCGCCGCCGCCGCCACTCTCATCCTCATCTTCATCATCATCATCATCATCATCATCATCATCATCATCATCATCCATGTTTCATTTAATCACCGGGTTCTGCTCAGTCTTCAAACACTACACATATTATGTGTTGACTTAATAGTACAAAGACAATGACAGTTGTCTTTGTTTATCTGAAAGACATGAGATAATCAAACTCACTGATCATATTGTTTGCTTGTTAAGACATGAGAACAAGGTCCCTATATGCTGCCAAAAGCAATTCTCGAATCATAATTGCAAACATGACGCATCCAAGAGCAAACTGCCAAACCATTCAACTGATTTGGTAAACACCCTTAAGAGTGAAGTGACAGCAACAAACAAAGCATGAAAGGCATGGCATGACAGCCCTCACTGGGTGAACAAAGTGACCCTACACGTCTTAGATGGATCAACGCAAGACAGCTAGGTCGATTGCTGACATATATTTGCCCAATACTTTGCAAGCTCTAAGATGACAGGCGCAGGAAACATATTGCAAATGCTGATTATTGCAAAAGCCGATACAACAGGAAAAAGCAAACGCTACCAATATCCAAGCAAACCCAGCAGAACGTTCAAGTGCATTTCAAATCGACTCATTTAAAATGTTCTCGAAAGTGCTATATTTACGCACCACCAAGACGTGACACATACACATACACAAAAGTGTGACCCTAACATTTTGTCCAACAGCATTTCATGCCAGCTTCAAACAACTAGCACTAAATTAGCAGGAAGAATAATAACATTGTCAACACAAGCGAAGCCACATCAATGAAAAAAGAATTTGTTACTAAGACAAATATTATATCAACTACTTGCCTAAATTCTGCTTCTTCCAAAGAATTCGTTGGCGAACTGTCTGTTCCATCGGGCGCACTTACCAGCCCCAGCGCCTGAAATCAATAAAGCACATCT
This sequence comes from Lumbricus terrestris, assembly GCA_949752735.1. Taxonomy (NCBI): domain Eukaryota; kingdom Metazoa; phylum Annelida; class Clitellata; order Crassiclitellata; family Lumbricidae; genus Lumbricus; species Lumbricus terrestris. Next base: position 17,581,048 of record OX457053.1, on the reverse strand, counting down.
TAGAAATAATAATAATAATAATTTTTTATGTCTCCGGATAATTTTTTGAAATCCCGAGGGATCTGAGATACCTCGGGTAAAAAAAACAATTAAAAAAAAAATAATAATAATAATTTGTTTTTAAAGCCTGAGGGATCATTTATATCCCGGGCGCTAAAAAATAAATAAATAAATAATAATAATAATAATAATAATAATAATAATAGTAATAATAATGACAATTTATATGGCGCCATAACATTTGAGCAGAGTCTCAAACTAACTTTCTACCCCGGTGGGGGGGGGGGGGCGAGGGATAAGAACCCCAGACTTCTCGACTGACATGCTAAACACGACAACATCCATCGAGGAGCAAACCAAGTAGCATGTCAAGCTCTAAAAAATTATCAGGGTTGTTTTATTTGGCTTTTAAATGGATGCCATGCTTATTTGCTTATGATTATCGGAAGGATTCAGACAGGTGAGAGGGACTGAGCAGCAAGCAAGCAAGCAAGCAAGCAAGCACACACACACACACACACACACACACACACACACACACACACACACACACACACAAACACAAACACACACACACAAACACACACACACACACACACACACAAACACACACACACACACACACAAACACACACACCTTGGTCAGAAAAATATTCAGCTTAGAAAGCTTCGGCCTTTCGTGCGTTGTGCGCTTGCATGCAAAGAACACTGCAAAGCGAGAATATTATGTCCCAGTGGCTCATTACATCTCAGTCACACATCAGGGAAAACCATTTTGTATCGTGTCTAAATCATTGCTACGTGATGTCCTTTAAAATAGAAGCTACAGCTTTTGCCAGTGTTGAAAGATAACAATATCAATACTTGTTACTATTATTTTATTATTATCGTTATTATTATTTTATTATTATTGTTATCACCTATTATTATTATTACAATCATTATCATTATTATCATTATCATAACCACCACCACCACCAGCAGGAATCATGACTTAGAAAACTAGTCATCGAGTCAAATTTAAGTCCAGATTCTTCGACTCCTCGTCCAGGTCTGAGTCTTGACAGTCCAAGTCTGAGTTTGTCGAAAAATCGGTCTTTGAGTTGGACCCGAGTCGTTGGTGAGGCTCGAGTGCTGCGTCACTGTTAACTGGTCCAACAATAAAAACTATAAATACAATCACTGACAGATGTGTAAGGCTAGGAGAAACAACACTCAGCTATCCAAGACCCAGAACGGATACCAGGCGCCCTCGAAAGATAGCTCTCAGCCCTATTGCACTTCAGACGAGTGTCAGGACCGGATGAAACCTAAGCGTTGGCCTTGGGGAAGGCAGTGAATAAAAATGTCGATGATCGCAAGAATTGAAACAATAAAAGAGGTGAGGATGGTGTTCCCTGCATGTCTCACACATAATTTATTCATTTCGAGAATCCATTCATTTCGAGAATTTATATAGCGCCTTTTCAAGAAACCTACTCGGAGGCGCTCCCAGCCCAGCCACAGCTAAAAAGTAAGATTTGAGATACTTAAAAAATGCAAGGGAATTTAGCCTAGGCATAAGTTGCAAGGTTAGTGGGAGGCCATTCCAGATAACGGGACCCACAACAGAAAAGGCTCGGCGCTGTCTGATAGAAGTGCATGATGTCATGTCACTGTTCCGAACACAGATCATGCCATACATATCTTGCGCAATGCATACTGCTGTTTACGCAAAATGTCCAGGTCTAGCCAGATTTGATTCACGATATTCGTAAATGAATTATCGACTATTCGGAATGTGCAGCAGGTGGACAGGAATTGTCTCTTCTGGTGAAGGATGCTGGTCTTGGGAATAATTGGGCTTCTTCTCCCTGCTTTCGCGGTCTATGCTGGAAGTGCTGGCGAACTCCAATCACACGTACATCATACATAGATCATACATAACAATTGCCATGTATGCTAAATGCATGGTCGGTCGGTCAGTCAGTCAGATCAACAACTCCTCATCATCATGAAGATTGTCGTAGCCGCTGTTTCAGAGATGTGGCTTCTTTTAATGTAATCGCAATCTCAAGATTTTCAGAGCGCCCAGAAAGAGATAAATTTAGAGAATTGGCCATTTAACAGATGTTCAGTCAAATAATATCAATAAACCTGTGGGCAAGTCAGAAGATTCAGTTTCTTGTCAAGTATACATGTAGACAATAAAACGATAATTTAACCCTGACCTAGGTACCAAAGTGTAGTAAATGGTATGGGGGGAAATCCCAAAACGGTATGGGGGAAATCCGATACCATCAGTCGGTAAAGGGTTAATGACTGACGTGGAGTGTGTTTATAAATGGTGGTGGTTGGTGTGAGACTTACAGAGAAGGAGGAGGAATCAGGACAGGATTTGTGGATGTGGTATCATGTGGATTGTCTGCAATGTTTAACAGTGGAATTGTGCAGAGTTTACAATCCTTGCAGTTTTTCTTATGTGCTCGCTGACTTGTACAATACATTTAATCTGCACAAATATAAGGTTTCTCCACTCCCAAAACCATTTCCAATCTTTACATCAACTTTAATTCACTCAGATTTTATAATAATTCTGGGGAAAACATTGCCAACTAAAATACTTAAAGGCACATTGTCAAAAGTTAATTAAAAACTCAAGATGTAATTCATTCACTCATTTCAAGAATTTATGTAGCACCCATTCAAGAAGCCCACTCAGAGGCACTCCTCGTCCAGCTGCGGTGATACAAATAGGTCTCAAGGAGCCTGTAAAAAAATGGTGAGTTAACCCTAGGAAACGGGTGTAGCCTATCTCCAACAGGACACACTAGTGTATAGTAATGTACTATATTATATAAATTATTAACTACAGCGTCACTTCAAGAAGTTTTTAAACAATTGCTGCACACCGGTCTTGATTTTACCATCTACCTGAACTACAATATAGCAATCAACAAGAAGACCATTTCAAACATATACCACAAGACTCATCCTGACATAACACTGGTTCATGGGGCACGGTGGTGTAGTGGGTATGGTCGTCGCCTTGCAGCCGAAGGGTTGCAGGTTCGAATCTACCTCAAGTCGCCACGTAAGGACCTTGGGCAAGTCCTCCCCTCGCAAATGATCAGCGCTTTGGCATGAAACTCCGATGCAGTGTTCGTTCTGTAGTCAGGAGCGCCTCTGAGTAGTGAGCTTGAATGGGCGCTATAACAAGTGCACATACAAACAATCTAATGATAAGAGATAGGCCTAATCTAAATGATTGAAGAAACAAAAGTGAAGCATACCTTAGGATCGAATATTGCTTGCCGCCTGCCCAGGCGTGGCATGTCGGCCATCTCGGAAAGTCCTGCATAGACTTGGGAGCGATTTTCTGCATCAGTGGCTTCGGTTGCTTCCGCCATTTTCAGTGCAGCATTACAGGCAGTTACTTGCTGGTCATCCTAGAAAAGTAAAACCATCTTAATGTTACTTAAACATTTAACATTATACATGCAAATTTAGTTGATTTGATTGAGAACCAATAACTTAGTTCTGCAATAAAGCATAGAGCTGTCTTTCATGCCTCTCCACCAACAGTTCAATGTATGTATGTATGTATGTATGTATGTATGTATGTATGTATGTATGTATGTATGTATGTATGTATGTGTGTATGCATGTATGCATGTATGTATGTATGTATGTATGTATGTATGTATGTATGTATGTATGTATGTATGTATGTATGCATGCATGCATGCATGCATGCATGCATGCATGCATGCATGCATGCATGCATGCATGCATGCATGTATGTATGTATGTATGTATGTATGTATGTATGTATGTATGTATGTATGTATGTATGTATGTATGTATGTATGTATAAGTGTATATGGACATTTATATAGTGCCTTACAATAACATCACGACGGCGCTTAATGTAGCAAGTTCATTCTTGCGCCACTCGATCCACAAATTCCACTTGGCTAGGTCTATCTGGATTAACCTCAGAGGCCCAAGGGCATAGTCACTAGTCAGAAAACATTTCAGTTAGGGCTTTCCACTTTAGGCTTTTCCCAGTGGATATGGTTTGCAAAATACACCGAATTAGTTTTTAAAAATCGGAAATGATTTATTCCGGGGTTTGAAATGATAGACCATCTAAATATGCACATGTCAGATTAACCCTCTTAAAGAAGTGTATACGTACTACAAAGTAGACTACCATAAACAGCAGAAATAATCCTAGCAATGCAAGCCATAGACGAGATTCTGTGACGGATTTAGAATGATTGTGTTCCAGGTATTCGCCATCGTTTGCATTCCAACCAATTCCAATATTCATCAGCGTCAGTCGGTTGCAAAAACAAACGTGTTGCTTGAATTGTACACTTTGATTACGTGGCAGTGATTGAAGCAGCGGTGAATATCGAGACTGGAGCTACATTGATGTTGAGACAGGCTACACACACACACGTATCAGTGCATGTGCACTGCACACATATATAGGAAGCCATGGGGAGCAAAAGGATTACTGCATTCATCACGATGATCAGAGAGCACATCAGAAAGAAGAATTACTGAGATCATTCCACCTAAAATGTCTAGATATATATAGCCTAGATACACTGAAACACGCATACACAAACACACACATCCATGCACGCACACATACACACGTGCAAATGCACCCACACAAGCATGAACACACACACACACACACACACACACGTGCAAACGCAAGCACCAGACATGCAAACACACGCACAAATAGGTCTACTGTAACACAAACACACCTACACACACACGCAAGCACACACAAATATATATATCTATATATATTTATATATATATATATATAAACAAAATTCAGTTGCTGCTGAGCATACTTTCTCAACAAATTCGACTGAATCTCCGTGAAATGTCAAACAGAAGACAGAACTATAAATATATACGACACTGCAAGGATCACAAATGAGAAGAATTAATTGAAGTGAACAGATCGCTGAGAATTACTGCACACAAAGCGGTTTGTTTATATCTCTGCAGACCACAACAGAAGAGAGACCGAACTTGCAACAGGAATCAGAGTGGCAGAGCGAAAAAACCACCAAAGTGCTGCCTCAAATAATAATTGGCTATAGACTAGTATCATTTTCAAGAAGTTTTATTCAACTTCTGCACAACTGTCTCGTCTTCAACTTGGAAATGACGTGTTCTGTGGCATGCTTGGTTATAATCGAGCATGCCATAGCAAACGTCATTTCCAAGTTAAATCATAATCATGTTTTTCAATAACGCTAATACTTTTCAATGACGATAATCATGCTTTTCAATGACGAAAATCATGCTTTTCAATGACGATAATCATGCATTTTAACAACGATAATCATGCTTTTCAATGACGATAATCATGCTTTTCAAGGACGATGATCATGCCTTTCAATGACGACAATCATGCTTTTCAATGACGATAATCATGCCTCTCAATGACGATAATCATGCCTCTCAATGACGATAGTCATGCCTCTCAATGACGACAATCATGCTTTTCAATGACGATAATCATGCCTCTCAATGACGATAATCATGCCTCTCAATGACGACAATCATGCTTTTCAATGACGATAATCATGCTTTTCAATGACGATAATCATGCTTTTCAATGACGATAATCATGCCTTTCAATGACGATAATCATGATTTTCGACGACGAAAGCGATCAAACTGTGATGAATTAGCTCATGATGTCATATCGAGACCAGCGTACGAATGAGGCAGCAATTCCATTCAAACCACCACCGTCTGCCTGCTTCTTCACTCTGGAATTAGCTGCCACTGGACAACCATAGGAAACCCATTAGACCACGATCTTACGACCACCAAACCAGACTTCTGTCGAGTATATTATGGAGTTTAACCCGAGACTTGTATGCGGGACTCGACTGGTGTCCATTATGCTTGCCGATGCATTTTTAGCCGGTCGTTATGGCGACTGCTATGGTTAACAAGTAAGAAAATGAAGCTTAAGGCTTAGTCTCATGTACTGATCGTAGCCACTGGATTGTTAGAATTGCTGAGAATGAACTTGCATCAATAGCAGGATAGACAAATGTAATTGACGATTAAAAAAACATGAAAAAGATTAAAATACCGACACAACGCAGTACTATGATTAAAATCAGTAATGACCACAAGTTATATTACAGGAGTCGAATTTAACTGTTGGCAGCCGTGCAAGGCGCTGAACATGTCTTACTGCTCAGTTTACCAACGCCATCTGCTGATTGGAAGGGTGAGTGAACCTTTTGAAGTGATGAGGAGCCTGAGAAGGTGGTGGTGTGTGATTAGTAATGATGGTGGAGGCACTGAAAAGGATCTGAGTTCAGGAGGCAGATCATTCCAAAAGCGTGGCGCTGAGTTCGATATGGCTCGGTTGGAGAACTTGAGATGACTTGTGACCGGCGGTCGAGAGAAAGACAAGCGGATGATCGGGTAGAATGGGTTGGCCGGATGGTGAACAGTTTGCGAAGATATGTGGGCTGGGAGCATTGTAAGGAGTTGCAGGTTGGAAAATTCTGACTCGTTGCCAACAACTATAAATTATTATCATTCTCAACTGATTTGCAGTAAAAAATTTCGAGCAGTGAAAACAACATTGAGCACATTCACTCTACAAATTCAACATTCACCAGCAGTCTAAAGTCATACACACAGTGGTTGACAGTACACTCTATAAAGCACTGCCTAAGCCCTAAGTAAACAGTCTTTAATTCACAAAGTTATTATGCTGACTAACATGTTGATTGTTGATGCTGAGCTGATTTTACCACTACAAAAACAGGGCTGTTTTTAAGGAATTTTTAGAACTGCACAACCCATTCTTTCTTTTCCCATCCTCCATGGTAAATTACTCCAAAACGGAGGAAAATTATAAATTTTAAAACTAGTTTTAATGGCCGAGAAGTGTTCTGCAACTGCACAAATCCATTTAGAACTGCACATTTTGTGTAGAACTGCACGTTAAAAAAGCCCTGCTACAAAATAACACTTTGCATAATTTACATGATCAGATGCCTTCCTCAACGCAAGCCATTGTAATACGATAAGAACAATGAGAAGAGGCTAACCATACTAATCCACAACCAAACTCTTTACAGACCATATAATATTACCCAGGTTGTGTGATTTTTGGCAAACATGACAAGAACAGATAGCACACAAGATAAACCATCCTTATTTGCACAAAGGGTATATTATATATATATATATATAACTGCATTTTAGTTTTGTAGCTGCAACCACTAATTTATATAGCACCTTCTTAAGATAAACTGATAAATCCACTGCTGCAGCAGGCTAATCAAAATCATAATCGTAATCTCCAAATTTCTAAAGCATCACCCAAAAGCAAAGCGCAATTAAGTCACCAGCTTTTTCACAAGCGCTGTAACGAACAGTTAAAGTCTGGCAAATCTCAAAGTTCACTTTTCACCCGAGTCTTCGACATCTCAGAAACATATTCAGAAACGGTGAAAGCTTTCCTGAACAAGATAAACACTTACCAAAGCACCGCATCCTTTAGCCACTGGAGCACGCCAACGTTTTAGAATTGTAGGCCTTGCAAACTCGTCCTGCAGGATAATTGAGATCCCAGAGTACCCAGATCCCAACAGCATAGCAACACAAAAAAGATGTCACAACAAGGAAATGCTGTAAAGCACTAGCATTCAGCACTCCAATCACATGTAAAACTACGCAATCATATGGAAACGTTGAAAGATCAAGCGGACGGAGGCCAAACCATTTCTGCTAATGCACAAGCATATGCTACCGACAGGTCCAGGTCTCAGATTCAGCCAGGAACCCAACGTCAATAATGAGATGTCTATCAATAACAGCGATGTCTGCAGATGAAAAGCGAGCCGCCGACAGGTCTGGCACGGAAGGCAGGAAAGCACACCACTGGCGAGGAGGAGGAGAGGAGGAGGAGGAGGAGGAGGAGGAGGAGGAGAGGAGGAGGAAGAGGAAATTAATCAGTGCAACTGAACACAGCGTAGAATTTGCTTAGGAAGATCATTAGCTGCTCGTTAGCCGAAATCAAAACAATGAGAAAATACAGTGCAAATTTGCCGAGCTCAAACACCTTCTACATCGTAAAGATATCATATTCTGCGCACAAACACTTCACGCAAAAGTCGGTATGTCGAAATTATACAGTGACAAAATATTATAATATTCATTCATTCGTTTCAAGAATTTATATAGTGCATCCTAAAAATCCACCCAGTCCAACCACGGTGAAACAAACAAGTTTTAAGGAGCCTGTAAAACACTGACGAGTCAGTGTAATAATATTATTATAAATGCTCTAACCATACACACAGACATGGTACAGGAACAAAAACATTTAAGCTTACACGAAAATTTTCCACGTGATAGTGCAGCGCTAGTGGTAGTAGCAAGCTGGACTGGCAGTTAAGAGATTGGGTTATTTGGGTTCAAAGCACAGCCAGAGAAGTAACTTACTTCAGGATTTTTACTCGACCCAGTGCTAAAAGTGTGGAAAAATAAGTGCCTGGACGCCCCTTACCTTTCCAAAAGAAGTGCCTGGACGCCCCTTGCCTTTTCAGTCTGTGCTGGCGAATAAGTGGCAGGACGGCGTTCAGATTTTAAAATAAGTGCATGGACGCCGTCCATGACCGTCCAGCCACACTTTAAGCTCTGACTCGACCTGTACACATACTCAACTCATTCATACATTAATTAAGTTTGCTACACTTTATTAATACTTCTGTGTTTTATTTTGCATATTTGAGTTTTGTAACCTGGTGCGGAAGCCTATGTCATCTGGATTTGTCTAATTTTAAATTGAACGAATACATGTAAATAATCTGCAGTACACTGTAGTTAAGTTGTATTTTAGAAAGGGAGAAGATTGTCCAGCGATCCTCACATTTTATGTAGGCCTACAACTGCACGTTAAAAAAGTCATGCAATTAACATTTTAAATTGACCAAAGATGACATTTATAAATGCCTACAGCCTCCATTAGCAGGTGGTTTGTAGACCGTCGGTAAAGACTCAAAGCAGAAGCACGTTTCGACAGTGAGTTTGCAAGACTGACGTCATTGCAATGCCTGTCCTTCTGACGTCATTGCAATGCTTGTCCTTCTGACGTCATTGCAATGCTTGTCCACTGCACTACACACATGCTCCGTCATTTCTGGTTCCCACCATCCCAGTCTCACTACATTGGTCCAGCACTCCCGTTGCTCTTCGTAATTTTCCCACAGCCAGAAAACCCCGTATAAATCATCTACACGATTCTACGAGTATGTGCAGCTTGTTTTCCGATAGCAATTCATTGTGTATGCGCGCTGACACTGGGTGCTTTACATGTAGCAACAGAGGAAGTGCGTCATCGGCAATCTCTCTGACATATTCCTGGTCTGTTCCAGTTTATAATGATGTTAATAAACCTGGGAAAGGTACGTATGTATGTACGTATGTATGTATGTATGTATGTATGTATGTATGTATGTATGCATGCATGCATGCATGCATGCATGCATGTATGTATGTATGTATGTATGTATGTATGTATGTATGTATGTATGTATGTATGTATATATATATATATATATATATATATATATATATATATATATATATATATTACTGGCTGCTAATAAACCTGGGAAAGGTATTATACATGTATATAC
>OX457053.1:17542827-17566153 GCA_949752735.1 Lumbricus terrestris | reverse complement strand
ATGCCACTATTAGAGACGACTTGGGGAGTTTGAGATACATGTACAATTTTTGTACATGTATGTCTTGGAACGAAGCCTGCATGGAGGCTGGCAATGGACGAGGCGAGTGGGGCAGCTCGATGTGCAGACCTACACGAGAAGTAGGCTACTAAGTACTAAAGTAATTCAAATGAATATGCGTTTGCACAAATTGACGATGACGCTGACGATGACGATGACGATGACGTTGACGACGACGACGACGATGACGTTGGTGGTGGTGGTGGTGGTGGTGCTGCTGCTGCTGCTGCTGATGATGATGATGATGATTATGATTATGATGGTGATGGTGATGGTGATGATGACAATGATTATAGGGTTTACTGATGCCCGCAAACAACGATGAAGATGACAGTATAGCTGATAATGATTGTAATGATCATCATAGCAATCATTGCCAATCCCATCGATGATGATTATGATGATAGCGGTAGTGATGATGACGATGATGATATAATAACAGATGACGATTATGACAATGCCTATGACGATGATGGTGATGGCGATGAGATGACGACTGTGATGAAGACGATGATGATGATGCTGAAGATGACACATAAACTGTAAATGAGACGCAGCTGCTCACTTACCAACAAACCCTGAACATATAAGCAAAGGCATAGAAAGCTATTATTTTGATCACTACAGATCACCGTAATGCTGGCTAATGAGAAATCTTCATTCCGTATTAATCCGTAACTCAATGAACACATAACACAAGGAAACTATTTGCGACTGCAAAAACTATAGGCCTAACAGCAATCGAATGATTGGATTCCGAAAGATAACAAGTTGCAGGCTGCATCCACAGCAATCTTAACACCTGTATATCTGACAAGGTATAGCAGATACGAGAAGTCCGACTGAGGTGTTGCGGAGGATATTAGCAACATCAAAGGAGTATTGAAGACAGAGATGCGGGGACAACGTAGATGAGGAGATGGGGGGAAATGATCCACAGTGGCGGCGCCAGGATTTCAGTTTTGGGGGGCTGAAGCCTCGACCGAAATCTCATGCAAATTTTCCATTTTCGCCGCCAAAATTTCTGACGACCTTTTTTTTAGTCGTCAGCCCCAAATCGTGGATATTTAACTGTAAAATTTTCGAACGGCCCTGTTTTAGAGGGGGGCTGAGCCTCTTGTAGGGGGGGCTTAGCCCCCAGCCCCTCCTAGCGCCGCCACTCATCAGTGGATTCAGCTGCTGGACCTCAAACTTCTCAGGCTTAGAGTGGACGGCACTAGGGATAGAGTCAGATGAAGACAAAGGATTCGAATGGCTGACCCCTCCTCTGCAGCGATGAAATAATTCAGACCGTAAGGAGAAGAATAGGAGGAGCTACGGATCTTGACATTGCTGCATACAGTGACTGCACTGACATACTGCATAGTTTTGCTTTTATCTACTCTACCGGATGCCTATTATTAATAGCATAACAATAGGCTACCTATAGCCTACTATTATACTCACCTTGTATTTCACATTGTTATTAAACAAGGTGTAACGCAACACAAAATACCGGTGCATGTAGAATTTCTGTCTAGAATGAATGACTATATAGCCTATAGTCTACTGACCTATGACCAGGGGCTTTGCCTCTGGACCTCAGAAAACACACGCACATATACGCCCAATTATACAGACTCGTGCCACCATATACAGCGATAAATTCTCCTTAAAACATACCGGTACATGTAGAATTTCTGTCTAGAATGAATGACTATACTGACCTATGACCAGGGGCTTTGCCTCTGGACCTCAGAGAACACACGCACATACATGTACGCGGTACGCCCAATTATACAGACTCGTGCCCAGTGCCCACCATATACATCAATAAATTCTCCTTAAAACATGCATTGCATGAAAACCCATAACAGCTGCGTGCATAATAGAGTGAACGTATAGCCCGTATACGTACCATAGTATCGTCTGGGTCAATAACGCCGTGTTCATCAACAACGGGTAAGAATCTCGCCTCCGAGCAATCCGATCTCTCGCGCTTTCGATTCGGTTCCGCTCGATGTGTAAACGACTTGAAGGAAAGTGCGATCAGAACACGGCAGACGGTCTTACGAAATCTATCGCCGGATTTGCTCGACTTTGACTCGCTTGGCATCTTACCATCCGGCTGCATAATTTTTCAACACAGCTGCCGTCACATGTAGAGCGTCACGTCACAGCTGCCGTCACATGTAGAGCGTCACGTCCACGCCACGTCTTACAGAAGCAGTTCACCGATTGACGAGATCAGCTTTGCTATTTTTTTGTCGAATCAGTCTTATAACCGTACCGGTATTCGTAAACTCTTCGCTTCTTCACAGCACAACTCAAAAGCAGGGCACCAGATTATTCACGAGCGCTTTTCCCTGCATCAATTTGTTTTCTTATCACTAAAGTTTCCCCAGATATCTCGTTCAATCTAGCGATTCGTAATCGTAATCGTAATCGTAATCTCCTAATTTCTAAAGCGCCACTCGAAAGCCAAGCGCGGGGCACCGGTTTATTCACGAGCGCTGCGTTGAGGCGATTCAACGTTGTTCGTCTGTCAATTTCCTTCAACCGGATAAATAGTCAGACTTTATTCCGATCGTGAAATCTGATCGATATGCGATCAGTTGTGACTTTCCAACAGATGGGTTTACAAAACTCCGATCATCAGAAACTCGAAAACTACTGAAGTGCTTTGAACGATTCGTGAAACTTCTTTTGAAAAGTTTATTCGACTTTTCAACGATTAATCAGCGCTGACATCGGCAGACACTCAAGTTCCAGATATCTGACTTTTTCGTGCCCTGCAGCCAGAAACAAAGTAATAGCATCACTGTTAACAAACATTTGCATGTCGCTCCTCGAAATGTATACACAAATACATATATATTATTATCGTGAGAGAGAGAGAGAGAGAGAGAGAGAGAGAGAGAGAGAGAGAGAGAGAGAGAGAGAGAGAGAGAGAGAGAGAGAGAGAGAGAGAGAGAGAGAGAGAGAGAGAGAGAGAGAGAGAGAGAGAGAGACTGAGAGAGAGAGAGAGAGAGAGAGAGATGAGAGAGAGAGAGAGAGAGAGAGAGAGAGAGAGAGAGAGAGAGAGAGAGAGAGAGAAAGAGAGAGAGAGAGAAAGAGAGAAAGAAAGAAAGAAAGAGAGAGAGAGAAAAAGGGAAAAAGGGAGAGACAGATAGAGACAGACAGACAGACAGAGATAGAGAGACAGACAGAGATAAAGACAGACATATATAGAGAAAAAGAGAGAGAGACTATAGACATCGGTTATAGGCTTTGGGCCTTTGGTCAATGCACACGGAATAGGTCCTTGGAAAACATGGAAAACGGACATCTAAACATTAGCACATATCAAGCGGTCGCGTGCATGCATGTGCGGCCTTCAGTCTAAGCTTATATCCAATGCACTGGAAGTAGCATTCTTATGCTCTAGCCTATATACTTGCACGCTTGTACATGGATAACAGCAGCGTCTAATTATTAGTCTACGTGGACATCTAATAGGTGCAAATTAAAGAGAACGGGCTAATACGGAAATCAATAAACGCGCGTCACGTCGCGAAGATGAAAATGTTTTTCTAGCCTGTCATTTTCGATCAATTAGGCCCTACTTAGTCGCGTGCGGATTTTTAAGGGCAGTTTTGACAGCAGCCTTGAGTGAGATAAAATTTCGGCGGGGAGAGTCGAAGTCCAATGGACATAGTCTAAAAATTCACAGAAAGCTCGCAGAATTAGGTTTTGAATTACACATTTGAGGAGGGTTGAAAGCACCCCTGCCCAAATTCACCCATACGTTCTGACTTCCTATGTAAGTCATCGTGTTCGTTATCGCCATCGTAATTATTGTTATCGTAATCGTTATCGTAATTGTAATCGTTATCGTAATCGTAATCGTAATCTCTAAGTTTCTAAAGCATCACTCGAAAGCCAAGTATATAGTCTATGCATATGCACTTGTTATAGCGCCCCTTCAAGACTTGCACTCAGAAGCGCCCAGAGGCGCTCCCGATTACAGCGCGGACACTGAATCGAATTTTTTACGCCGAAGCGCTTGAGCAATTGCAAGTGAAGGACTTGCTCTAGGTCCCTATACGTGGCGACTTGAGGTTGATTCGAACCTGGAACCCACCGGCTCCAAAGCACCGAACCCACCACTACACCACCGTGCGACGCACTCCTACATTGATCCTAGTATAATGAGCAACCAGATGTTACATACGAACAGTTAGCATACTATCTATTATAACCGGTTTATGAATAATTATTATATCGGTTTTCATTCGAGGCTTTTATTATTGAGGCTGAAGTTGGCAGTTTAAAGGTTTGATGATTTGATCAGCTACATGTATCTCTGCGCAGAGAAAACGACTGCAAAATTTCTGATGACCTTTTCTGACCTAATCGTGGTTTACAGTTTACCTCCGCTTCCTTCTCCTTTTTATCATCTTCTTCCCTTTCCTCCTCTTCATTCTCCCCGTCCTCCCCATCCTTCGTCCTCCTAGTCCTACTCTCCCCGTCGCCCTCCTTTTCGTCCTCCTCGTCCTCGTCCTCGTCCTTGTCCTCGTCCTCGTCCTCGTCCATCTCCTACTCTTCATTTATCATCATCATCATCATCATCATGATAATCATGATCATCATGATCATCATCATGATCATCATGATCATCATCATCATCATCATCATCATCATCATCATCATCATCATCATCATCATCATCATCATCATCATCGACTATTAACTACAACAGCAACAGTCCTACAAGTCTGTTGCTAATTGTTCTGCTCTTCCTCTCTTCTTCCTCCATGCACCCCACCCCAATGCTCTTCCCTTTAACCCATCCCTCTTACATCTGATCGTCCTATACTCTTCTCAGTCCAACCCATTCCTAACCTAACCATCATTTATGCAGCGCCTTTATAAATGGCGTCAATCGACGACCCGTCTGCTCAAGTGAAATCGAAATAAAAACAGATCCAGATCCAGTGGAAAGGTTCGGAGCAATCTTTCTCCGGAAATCAGAACCTTTCACCCTTCCCCCCCCCCCCCCACACCCACCCCCACACCCATTCTCCAGCAGCAAATGCATCGAAAGCGGTTTCGGTTCATCCTTAAGACGAATCTGTTTTGAGCTGATCGATCGAATGCCACGCCTCAGAGCCTCTGAAAGGATCTTGAAAGGCGGCGGCGCTATACAAATGCTCCGTTGGTCGGGTTGTTGGAGGCACAAATAATGGCCCGATGGACGATGATGCGCTCCCGGACGCAGGCTTCATAATGACGAAGGTTGCTAAATCAATCAATCAATCAATCAACGAATCGATCTACATATACATACAAGGGCAAGTCCTTCACTCGCAATTGCTCAGCGCTTCGGCGTGAAACTCCGTTGCAGTGTCCGCTCTGCAGTCGGGATCGCCTCTGAGTAGTGAGAGCTCCCAACCTCAGCACGCCCAAATAAAGCTGTCTTAGGCTGAGAGAGGAATACCTGAGAAGGAGTTCTAGAAAAGAAGCGGAGCGTCAAGGGGAGGACATTTTCCAGGTCGAGGGTCTTGTATACCACCAGGAATCGTGACCTATCTGCCAGAATGCTTGCATGCTAGACTCACCACTATGGTCGTTAACAGAGAAGCGAAGACAAAGACAGGAACAGGGATAGGGATAGGAAGAGACAAGGAGAGAGACAGGGAGTGATACACGGGGGCATATAAAGAAACAAGGCAAGGAAGCTTTGCCATTAATTTTTCATCCACTTTTGACCACCGAACGCCATTATTACGAATTATTTACTTGCATGTCGTGTAGTATCTTATACAGAACAACGTATTTCTCGAACAATCTATCTACCTGCCTATCCCTACCTATCTAACCACCTACCTACCTACCTACCTACTTACCTACCTACCTACCTTCCTAAATATCAATCCATTTATCCATTCCTCTATATCTGTACTTATCCATCCATCTATCTGTCAATCCATCTATCCATCCACCCAATCACCCATCCATTCATTCATTCATTCATCCATCCATCCATCCCTCCCTCCATCCATCCACCCATCCATCCATCTATCCATCCATCCATCCATCCATCCATCCATCCATCCATCCATCCATCCATCCATCCATCCATCCATCCATCCATCCATCCATCTATCTATCCATCCATCCATCTATCTATCTATCTATCTATCTATCTATCTATCTATCTATCTATCTATCTATCTATCTATCTATCTATCTATCTATCTATCTATCTATCTATCTATCCATCCATCCATCCATCCATCCATCCATCCATCTATCCATCCATCCATCCATCCATCCATCTATCCATCCATCCATTCATCCATCCGTCTGTCCGTGTGTCTGTCTGTTTCCTTGCCAATATGTCCTCTACGTCATTACCATCTGTGTTCTGTCGTCGTTGTCATCATCATCATCAGCAGCAGCAGCAGCAGCAACTGTCAATTAAGTCCGGATGGCGAGGTATATCAGGACTGTTCTAAGGGACAAAGGAAGAAAGAGGAGGATGTGGAGTAGAAGGAGAAGGAGGAGGAGAAGAAGGAAGGCGAACAGTAGCAGGAGGAGCAGGAGAGGAACGAGTAGTAGAAGAGGGAGGAGGAGGAGTACGAGGAGTAGGAAGATGCGACACAGCCAGTAGGAGCAGGTGCAGGAAAACATCACATTTTCTATAAGGGTCTCTTCTCATCCTACTTCTCTCACTCCTCCTTCTATTCTCTCTCCCTATTCGCCTTCTTTGTCGCTGCTCCCTTCCATTTCCTCATTCTGTACGTGTCTGCCTCTGGATGTCTTTATCCTCTTCCTCCTCATCCGCCCTGTACTCATCCTCGTTCACTTTCGCTACTGCTTCGGTGAATCCAAGTCCGCCATCCGTTTCTCTTCACCATTGCTCCCTCCTCTTCCTTGTTTATTTGTTTGTTTGTATGTGCGCTTGCTAGGGCGACCCTTCAAGCTCACTACTCAGAGGCGCTCCCGACTACAGCGCAGACACATCATCGGAGTTTCACGCCGAAGCGCTGAGCTGCCTGAGCAATTGGCCTGCTAATTAGCAGTCAAAGACTCGTTTGAGAAATGAGAGACAGTTAGCAGTGCTGCAGGGCGGGAAGATGGTCGTGTCCCGAGTTGCTATGTGATTAGATAAGTAAGTCAGGCAAACATAATTTATGAGCGTGATATTCTCAAGTCTTCATTCACTGATTTTTTTAATTTACTACATCTATGTCTCTCTGTCTGTCTGCTTGACTGACTGATTGACTGACTGACTTGACTGACTAACTGACTGACTGACTGACTGACTGACTGATTGACTGACTCACTGACTCACTGACTTACTTTTGACTTACTGACTCACTGACTCACTGACCGAAACCACAGGGCTTTGTTGCCTTGTTCTGGGGTCAGGGGCCCTCATATCCCCGAACAACTACATCTTTTCAAGCACATCGAGAGGCGTTGGAAGAGGTGCGTGATTTCCAGTGGGCTTCCCGTTACATTATCATCATTGTTATCATTGTTGTTGTTGATGTTGATGCTGTTGTTGTTGTTGTTGCTGCTGCTGCTGCTGCTGCTGCTCTATTTTCGGTGCCGTTGTACCGTGATGCAAATCAGACAAAGGTCAATAATTATCGCCAATGTCTGTCCGCATGACCTGATTCCTAGACAACCGGAGCGGGATGATCACGTGACTTGAGATCTCTTCCTCGTACACGTTGAATTAAAGATCGTCTGACGTTGGACAATCTTCTGCATACAAGTGCCACATGTACTGTATATGTATATAAGGATTACGAGGATTCACCCCTCCCGCCCCACTCAACAAAAGTTAGTAATTTCCAATGCTTTATAAATTAATTCCGTGTATTTTACGACCATATAATTATTTCCATTGGGAAAAACCCCGACGTGTAACCCCTGGAATTATTTCTTCTTGGTTATAACACCTGTCATGAGTCCAAAGAAAAAAGCTACTGCAGCTTATGACATCATCTGCCTTTGCAGTCTGCATAAATGCACACAGAGTTAGAATTGTCGGGGGGTTGTGGGGTTCAGCAGTCAAGGGTCCCATGGTAAAATTCCTGATTGTAGCCTACAGCCGAAATCCACGAAAATCAACGTCTGTCCCGCAGTTATTTGTCTACAATTCCCAAACTGAATGCATACTGCATATTGAATCAAATCGTCTTATTATTATTATTATTATTATTATCATCATCATCATCATCATCATCATCATCATCATCATCATCATCATCATCGTCGTCGTCGTCGTCATCATCATCATCATCATCATCATCATCATCATCATTGTAATCGTCATCGTCATCGTCGTCATCATCATCATCATCACCATCACCATCACCATCACCATCATCATCATCATCATCATCATCATCATCATCATCATCATCATCATCATCATCACCACCATCACCATCACCACCACCACCATCACCACCACCACCACCACCACCATCATCATCATCATCATCATCATCATCATCGTCGTCATCATTAAGATGTGAATATTGATACGACTGAGGTCTACGGCTACGCGCACCAAAAGCCACTGCATGCTGCATAGTATTACAACTACATACTACATAGCCAATGGCATAGCACAGAAACCACACCATCACAATCGTTATGGGATATTATACGCATCGCGGGTCAACAGGTCCGTGCAGCCGAACATTTGTCAGAAGGCTACGACCCATTGGGCGTCGTCGAAGTCTAGAGCCCCTCGTGTGATTGATGATCAACGTCGCCCTGTAAAGGTCCGACGTTGCTGAACCGAGATCTCTCGGTCGATTGCGCTATCATTGGCATCATGCATTCACCGTTCGAACGAAGAACCAGTGTAAACGAGAACCAGCGTCGTGTCCGCTGACCAGTTGTTATCGGTCTCTCAGATTCAAAACAATGGTCGGATTTTGGTGACAAAGACCAAACAGGAATATTGGCATATGCCAGTGGCGGCGCTAGCGGCTAGGGGCTAACAGGGCTGAAAGTGAGCCGGGTCGATCCGGGTCTGCGACCCGGCATCGATTTTCGAGACCTGCTGTTGCCGGGTCTCAGCCGGGTCGCTTGTTTACCAAAAATCAGTTGCGAATGACTAAAAAAAGGTCATCATTCGCCAAAAACTAGGTTAAATCGGTAGGATTTTTAAAACATTTTTGGCAAATGACTAACGTAGATGCTTATGAAAATGAATACACCGCAGATATGTTAAACATGCCGCCGACCCGTGATGAGGTTATGTGCACCATAACCTTACTGGGCGGCCCGCCGGCTTCCTGGGATGGACTACGCCCGTAGTCCTGTACGTGCAACTACATTAGGAAATACGGTGTTAAATTAGCAGCAGCATTCATAGGCGGAGACTTAGGGGGCCAGAGGGTGGATCCCGAAATTTGCGGTTGGGAATGGAGATGCTGATATCCCAATATTTCAGAAATATTTCGGAAATATCATTAGACTCTATACATTTCTAGAGTGTCATCCACGGTGTTTAGGCTATCCATAATGAGCAATTTTGTTACCACAACAGCAAAAAATTCTACCTCTGCAGTGTGGAAATTCAAAAAATTATAGGCCTACGACGTGGTGACGGTGGTGAAGACATTCAGTGAACACTTAAGCCATTAAATTTTCGTTCAGCAATGAAATAATTATGAGAAAATTGTTGAGATGGCAGCTTAAAATGATGCCACTGCAGTGTGGATAATTATGTAAAAACATTTTAAAAATAAAAGGGTTCACTTTTGAAGTCATTAACCGCGACTTTCGGCACTGAAATGATGAGCCGTTTCACTAAAATGGCAGCCTACAATGCTACTACTGCAATGTGGAAATTCATCAACTTTGACCAGCTTAAATCAAGTCTTTCAGCAGTGAAATTATGAGAGATTTTGCTGAGATGACAGTTAAAATAATACCATACAGTTAGGAAATTTGACAGATTTAAACAATAGGAGAAGACACTTTAAAGCCGTAAACCACGAATGTCAGCACTGGAATGATGAGCATTTTCGCTACAATGACAGTCTAACATGCTAATATTGCAGCGTGTAAATTCAAAAACATTTTGAAAATGTGACCGTCGGCGGAGAGAGAAAGAGAGGCCGATGATCGGGTAGAGCTGACTGGCTGGATGGTGAACAGTTCGCGAAGATATCTGGACTGGGAGTATTGTAAGGAGTTGTAGGTTAAGGAGAGAACTTTGATGTGGATTCGCTCTGGGATTTTCAACCATAGTGAAGTGACTTGAGGATAGTGCTAGTGGCTCAACACTAAGCAATGGTTGCAAAATACACAATGTATAGGCTAGGCCTTCATAGAATTAGCTTTAAAAAAATTAGAATTCAAATTACACATTTTGGGTGGGTTGAGCTGGTAAACAGTGTTTAATCTAGACGTCTCTGGGGGGGGAAAGTTCCCTCCCCAGGATTGACATTTCCCCCCCAGAAAAATTTGACGAAATGATATTGGTTTTTAGTTACTGTTTTCATCATTGTTTTACACGAAGTGTTTTAATATATCGTGATATTATTTATTATTATATGTGGAAATTCAAAAAGTTTCTAATGGGTCACTGAAAAAGTACAGCTATTTTGTTGAGATGACACCTTAAAATGCTGCCATTGCAATGTGGAAATTCAAAAAAATTCTAATGGATCACTAAAAAAGCACAGCTATTTTGTTAAGATGACACCTTAAAATGCTGCCATTGCAATGTGAACATTCAGAAATTTTCTAATGTGTCACTGAAAAGTACAGCTATTTTGTTAAGACGGCACCTTAAAATGCTGCCATTGCAATGTGGAAATTCAAAAAGTTTCTAATGGGCCCAGTGTGAGAATTGTGGAAAAATAACTCCCCCCCAGAAACCTCAAATCCCCCCAGAGGAGGGGGACTAGATTAAACACTGGCTGGTAAAACCCATAAAGGGTTTCCTAAAAGGTACCCATAATTATGACAGCTGTAAACTTATAAAGTTGTTATAGGCCTAAACTTTTAACTTTTGTGATCATGGTAAAGACGAAACCAATTTCTTTTGCAGTATAAATTTTGACTTTGTTATCTTTGCTACTCTGCAAAAAGACTTCTTCTTGAAGTTTTCATGACTTTATCGTTCATAAGATAGCTGGCAAATAAGAGTCTAAAATGGACTCTAGTTGAGGTCAACACAGCTAAAAATGCGTTGGTCGCTGGGGCTCCGCCCCAGACCCCGCTGGGGGAGCTTACGACGCTCCCCCAGACCCCCTAGTCGGTATGGGCTTCGTGCCTTCGGCACTCGCACTTTCGCGCCGAAGGCGCTTTCCGGCCAAAAGACAGACCCGGCAACTTTTCCAAACCACTTTCAGCCCTGGGGGCTAAGCCCCCTATGAAAGGCAACCCGAGGGCTAAGCCCCCCTCCCTAAAAAACGGCCATCCGGGTTTTTTACATGCAAAACTGAAATATTTCCACGATTTTCGACCGGATGACTGAAAAAAGGTCATTAGAAATTTTTGCGGGTGAAAATGAAAAATTTCCTCCGCGAGGATTCAGCCCCCCCAACTGAAATCCTGGCGCCGCCACTCGTAGGCCTACTCACTGCTAAGCGTTGAATTGCTCAGATCGTCTATGTATACGGTGGCGGATAATCAGTTATTTTTGCAAATCTGAACCTCAAACTATCTGACGAATCTATAAATAGTCTGCTCGCTCTTCTCGTGCGTTAATAAAACATAGAATGTTGTGTGAGACAAGGTATAAGCTTAGGCTACGGACGGTCGCTATAACTGTAACCAGAATCTGGCAATGCATCATGCATGGCTCCAGCTATCAGGACTTTTTTAAACGTACAGTTGTACACAAAATGTGCAGTTGTAGAAGCAAATCTGTACAGCAAAAACTAGCAAAAAAGGTCATTGTCCTCTGATTGGAAGTAATTTACCATGGATGATGGGAAAGGAAAGGAGTTGTGCAATTCTAAAAATTCCTTTAAAACAGCCCTGCCAGCTATACTTTTGAGAAGATAATTATATCGTCAAGGTCAAGGGATTAATTATTCAGCAGGACGATGAAATTAAATGTACAGAAGAGATTAAAAATTCAAAAGAATTTGAAAAGGTCATAATTTATCTATTTATTTCTCCATTTCTGTAGCGCCTCTTCAAGCTTTCTACTCAGAGGGGCCCCTGACTACAGCTCGGACACTGAATCGGAGTTTCACGCCGAAGCTCCCGAGCAATTGCAAGTACTTGCTCAAGGTCGTTACGCGGCGGCTTCAGGTGGATTCGAACCTGGCATAAGGCAGATCAAGATTAAAATCAGAAGTAGCCTAACTGTGTCGATTGACATGCCGCTACCTATGGTGACCTATGGCAACCTATGGTGACCTATGGTAACCTATGGTGACTTATGGTGACCTATGGCAACCTATGGTGACCTATGGTAACCTATGGTGACTTATGGTGGCCTATGGTGATCTATGGTGACCTATGTTGACCTATGGTGACCTAGGGTGACCTATGGCGAACTATGGTGACCTATGTTGACCTATGGTGACCCATGGTAACCTATGGGACCTATGTTGACCTATGGTGACCTATGTTGACCTATGTTGACCTATGTTGACCTATTGTGACCTGTGATAACCTATGGTAACCTATGGGACCTATGTTGACCTATGGTGACCTATGTTGACCTATGGTGACCTATGGTAACCTATGGTGACCTATGGTAACCTATGGTGACCTATGGTGACCTATGGTAACCTATGGTGGCCTATGTCCTATGTTGACCTATGGTGACCTAGGGTGCCCTATGGCGACCTATGGTGACCTATTGTAACCTATGATGGCGGCGCCACTGAACCAGAAGCACCTTCAGATATTAACGGATCTTCTCTCTTAGCTTAGTGTGGCAGTACCAAAAATGTTTTTAAAGCAGAATCTATCGTTTTTTGCAGAAACCATTGATGCTGGGTAAGTTCAAGTAAGTATAGGTGATAAATACGTATAGAGGTCTGCATGCAGGACACGTGCTATCGTCTATTATACCTGTCTCGCATTGCAGATCGCATGTGTCGACGGTAAGTACAACGTGGATTGCTATGCAGCGAGATACATCGGATGTTAAAGAGCTTCTTCGCTAGGCAACAACATACACAAAGTCTACGCGCCATACATATACGCCTAACCAGTGCGTGAAAACCCATAAACATCTCGCACGGGAATAGCTCACGTGCATGCGCTTACACGGGTACGCGTACATTGAGTACAGCTTACATATTATGTACCTTTGTCCATGGGGTTCTTCTTCAGCTTCTCTGCCCATTTATAGGCAGGTTTGAATGTAAATTGTGGTCACTCCATTCCACTGTGCCTTCTCCTTGAGTCTCTGGCATGGTCATACTTACTAACTATTATAAACACTCTAGTGTATGCATGCATTTGTGCAGGGCTGTTTTTAAGGAATTTTTAGAACTGCACAACTCCTTCTTTCTTTTCCCATCATCCATGGTAAATTACTTCCAATCGGAGGACAATGACCTTTTTGCTGGTTTTAACTGTAGCCTACATAAGTGCTTCTACAACTGCACATTTTGTGTAGCCTACAACTGCACGTTAAAAAAGCCCTGCATTTGTACACGCTTGCGTGGGCACGTAGGCACTGCGCATAAGCGGGATTGACATCTCAATGACCCTTTGACCCACATAGGTCACGCCTACCGGAAGTTTAGTTGTTGTTGCAATAAACATTGAGAATAATAATTGACTACAGAAAATTAAAATTCCTATGTTGATCGATAGATTTTAACTGACAAAACTTTCGAAACTTAATTAAGACTCGCGCGTTGCGTGTTTACAATTTTCGTGGAATCGAACTTTAGTGACCCGACCCATTGCGCACGCGCGCACGACATATCGATCGATTCCGTTTATTAATGCACTAGCCGGGGTACCCGGCGTTGCCCGGGAAATTTAGGATTCGACCCGCTCTCGGCCTCAACCCCACCACACCACGCCCCACCCCATCAACCCCCACCCCACAACACCCCACAGCACTCCTACCTCCACCGGTACACCACCCGTGAAATTAGGGTTTTCAGGCAAAATTCCCCCTTATCCCATCCCCTCTCACCCCACCCAACTCTCCCCCACCCCACCCTCTCCCCCACCACACCGACCCACCCCTACCTTCGCCTCCCCACCCCACCATCCCCCACCCCACAACGCCCCGCCGCACTCCGACCTCCCCAGGTACGCCACCCGGGAAATTTGGGTTTTGGGACAAATTCCTCCCCAGCTAACCCCTACCCCTCCCCACCCCACCACACTCCACCACACTCCGACCTCGACCATTACGCCACCCGTGAAATTAGGGGTTTCGGGAAAAATTCCCCTTACCCTCACCCCCTCCCTCTCTCCCCTCCCCACCCAACCTTCCCCTCCACCCCACCCTCTCCCCACCTCATCCCACCAACCGACCTGCACCAGTACGCCACCCGTGAAATTAGGATTTTCGTGAAATACATCATTTGCGCTCGCAGTTTATATAATGACCATGCAAGCGTTTAAAAAGGTGTTTAAGAAACTGCCGTCTCAGTGTTTTCGGCCCCCAACCCTGGCCCTCTTGGTGGTAGAGATTCGCCAACCACTGATCCGGGTGGTTCTGATGGCCCTCTATCTAGGTTAAAAAAATCATATCAATGTCTGCGTTTTTTTGAAAAAAATTTGGGGGGTTTCGCCCCCCACTTTGACCCCCATGGTGGTAGAGAATCGCCAACCCCTCGACTTTGTGTCTCCTGCCGAGACCTACACAGTAGTGAAGGTTTGGAGTGAAAAGCTCAAAAACTGTGGAAATGCATCCCGAACAAACAGACAGACAGACACACAGAATCTTCTCTTTATTTATATAGATAATAGATGTATGCTACTGGCATCAAATCATCTAATAAAAATTATAGGCCTACCTTTATGAGAAGTTCTCTGAGGCCTGGACATGGGCGGAGTTTGGTTTCCGTTCTTGGAGGGCTAAATTTTTTGAAGAGCGGCGGCCGAAAGATATTTTCTCGGGCCCAAAAAAGTTGATGATCTTTTTTAGTCCTCGGTCTGAAATCTCGGCGAAAAAATACTAATTTTCCCGCCAAAAAGTTGACCTTTTTTGTCATTCGTAAGTTTCGCGTTCGTGAAAAGAACCATTTTCCGAAAAAATGTCTGAGTCTGCGCCTTCTTGGGCGGGGGCGAAGCCCGAAAAATGATACCATTGGCATTTACACGGTAAAAATGACTCTGGGTCTTCTTGGGGTGGGTTTAGATCCCATCTATCTATCTGTCTGTCTGTCTCTCTGTCTGTCTGTCTGTCTGTCTGTCTGTCTATCTATATATCTATCATCTACATGTATCTCTCTGTCTCCCTCTGTCTCTCTCTGGCTCTCTCTGTCTCTGTCTGTCTGTCTGTCTGTCTGTCTGTCTGTCTGTCTCTCTCTCTCTCTCTCTCTCTCTCTCTCTCTCTCTCTCTCTCTCTCTCTCTCTCTCTCTCTCTCTCTCTCTCTCTCTCTCTCTCTGGACATGTGCTGCTATATCCAAACATCGTTTGTCCCTCTTGAACAAGGTCTTGGATATATCTGAATAATAATTATGGATTGTGCTATACTGGTGCAGTTGAAGCAACAGATGCGGCAAGAAGTCTGAGAGGCCACACGACCGTCTGAGATTCAGACGGTCATATATAGAAAGGTCCACAATAACAAATCTGTGCGTGGTATACAAAGATGGGTTCACAGAGTGGTCTATTGAAGAGCAATAACAGCACCCGAACTCGCATGCACTAGCCGTTATGCGGCCCTGGTCTTGCAGCCTATCTATCATTATCCACACGTAGCATTCTACGCAGTGATGTAAGGTTACATGCATCATTGCATATTTGTTTGTTTGTATGTTTGTATGTGCACTTGTTATAGCGCCCCTTCAAGTTCTCTACTCAGAGGCGCTCCCGAATGCAGAGCGGACACTGCATCGGAGTTTCACGCCGAAGCGCTGAGCAATTGCGAGTGAAGGACTTGCCCAAGGTCCTTACGCGGCGAGGTGGATTCGAACCTCGAACCTTTCGGCCTCAAGGCAACGACGCCACCACTACACCACCGCTCATATGTAGGCATATGTAGGCCTATTATGTATGACATTGCATATGTATGACATTGCATATGTATGACATTACATATGTATGAATTTAGAATTAGAAATGTGTGTATACGCATAGACATACGTACACCCTACCTTTGCGTGCGCGTATACGTTGCGTCTGCTCCAATGCATGCGTCTCACTTCCGGCAATAATAAAATCGACATTTATATTAAAGACCCTTACCCATTCGTCATTCCTCTGCGCTGATGGGTAGAGATGGTTAGAGATGGGTAGAGATGGGTAGAGATGGGTAGAGATGGGTGGAGATGGGTAGAGACTTCTTCATGTCCGTTGGCCTCTGACCTTGTCCTCCTCCTCCACATCCTCCTCCTAATCCTCTTCCTTCTCCGTTTCCCTCTCCTCCTCACCACCGCCGCCACACGTCGTATCCGAACATAATACAGAAAGCACTAAACGTTCATTGATTTATTTAGCGCTAACCGTATAAATACACCGCTGCTGCTACCGTCCGCGTTGCTTTTCTGCCTCTTTCAGTCTGCGTTATGATGTTGTCGAAATGATACTGACCATATGATGATGATGACGACGGTGATGGTGGTGGTGGTGGTGGTGGTGGCGCAGGCCAGGGGAAGACGCCGGTTGCTACGTTGCTGCTGCTGCTGCTACTGCATCAATTCCATGCATTGTCTATATCGGCGTTTACTCCGCTCCAATAGCCACCGCAACCGCAACCGCAACTGCCGAAGCCACCGACGTTTTGTTCTCAGAGACAGAAAGAAGAAGCGAAGCAGTAACAGCAGTAGTAGCTTCGCCAATGTTTAGCTCTGTTTCTCCTCGTCTTATTCTTCTTCCTATTCTGCTTCTGCCAGTGCGGTTCTCGTCGTTGTCGCCTGTGTTGGTTTCTGCCAAATTCAACGTTACGCTGAACTCCGATGCTCCTCTTCCTCCTTTGTCATCCTTCTCTTCCTCCTCCTCCTCCTCCTCCTCCTCGTCTTTCTATTTCTCTCCTCGTTATTCTTACATCCTCTTCCTCCGTCTCCTCCTTTTCCCTCTTCTTCCTTCTTCTCCTCGTCCTTGTCCTCTCCTACTCCTCTTCCGTTTTTTCCTCCTCCTTATCCTCTTCCTCCTCTTCCTCCTCCTCTTCCTCTTCTACTCCTCCTCTTCCTCTTCTTCTTCCTACCACTCCTCCTCTTCCTCTTCTGCTCCTCCCCTTCCTCTTCTTCCTCCTAC
The DNA here is from genome assembly GCA_949752735.1 of Lumbricus terrestris. Classification (NCBI taxonomy): domain Eukaryota; kingdom Metazoa; phylum Annelida; class Clitellata; order Crassiclitellata; family Lumbricidae; genus Lumbricus; species Lumbricus terrestris. The sequence continues at coordinate 17,548,734 of OX457053.1, read as the reverse complement.
CACTCCTCTTGCTATTCCTTTTCCGTCTCGCCTCCTCCTCTTCCTCCTCGTTTTCCTCCTCCTCCTCCTCCTCCTCCTGCTAATCCTCCCGCGGTCACCCTTTCCGACGCAGTGCGCGCAAATCGTCAATCATCCTTCGCCTTCTATTCGACTCGGACGACGACGACGACGACGACGACGACGACAGCGACATCACCTGCGAGAGAGACAGACAGGCAGCCGAGACCAACAGCAGCAGCAGCAGCAGCAGCAGCAGCAGCAGCAGCAGCAGCCTCCACGGATCCACCGTCCACCGCAGTACCTCGCCGGGCCCACCACCACTACCACCACCACCACATCCACCACCACCACATCCACCACCACCACCATCAGCCCGGCATCGTCACGGCCCTGGCATGCTCCTCCATACGTCCGTCTATCCGTCTGTCCTTCCGTCCGTCCTTCCGTCCGTTTGTCCCTTCGTCCGTTTGTCCGTTCGTCCGTCTATCCGTCCTTCCGTCCGTCCGTCTTCCGTCCGTTCGTCCGTTGGTCCGGGCGGACAATTGACCCGCGTTCGCGGATTGGCGGGGCAGGCAGCATAAGGGACCGGCCAAACGACTCGCGGCCGAGTAAGAAAGTATTATTCATCCTTCTAATAATAGACGTCGTCTCTCTCTCGCCTTCTTCGTACGTTTCGTAAACAGAATTATCACTTAACGTTCACTGTTAAACTGTGTCGATCGACTCTGAAATCTGACTGAACTCGGTGCAGTTTTCGCGTTGTCGAAGCGCACGGCTCCGATTGCTTGGGCACACATTGATTTTGTCGACAGTCGACGATGCCACGGTCGCTGGTGGTGTCCTCTTCCACCGATAATCCTACTCCCACTCCTTCTCTTCAACCTCCTCCTCCTCCTCTTCCTCCTCCTATTTTTCCTCTTCTTTCTCCTCCTATTTCTCCTCCTCTTCCTCCTCCTCTTCCTCTTTATCTTCCTCCTTCTCTTCCTCCTCCTTCTACTCCTCTTCGTCCTCTTCGTCCTCTTCCTCCTCCTATTTCTCCTCATCTTCCTCCTCCTCATCTTCCTCCTTATCTTCCTCCTTCTCTTCCTCCTCTTCCTCCTCCTATTTCTCCTCCTCCTCCTCTTCCTCCTCCTCTTCCTCCTTATCTTCCTCCTTCTCCTCGACCTCTTCTTCCTCTATGTCCTACTCTTCCTCCTCCTCTTCCTCTCTCTCCTCCTCCTCCTCCCCCTACTCCGTCTATATCCAAGTGACACTAAATGCCTTGTTCCTCCTGCAGCGCCTTTTCTTTTCATCCTCTGCATTGTCTGCTTCCTCTACACTTTAAATTCCTCTTCCTCAGTCTTCAAGCGCTTTTTTCGCCATTCGCATCATTACCCATTTACTCTTTTTCTCCCTGTTGCTTCTTTATACATGTATGTCACTCCCCAATCCCCCCCACTCCCTTCCCCGTTCTTCTCTTCGCGTTTTCCATCCTGAAATTTCTCTGGTAGGTCTTGCTCTCTTATTTCTTTGTCAATCTTTTCCTCGACCTTCTATTAATTTCCTTCCCATCTCCTCCTCCTTCTCCTCCTCCTCCTCGTCCTCCTGCTCGTCTTCCTACTCCTCGTCGTCGTCCTCCTCCTCATCCTCCTCCACCTCCTCGTCCACCTCCTCCTCTGTTTGCTCTTCCCTTTCATTTCTTCCCTTCCGCTTCCTCTTCCTCTTCCCCTCTTTCTTCCTCCTCTTTCTCTACTCTTTCTCCTCCTCCCTCTCCTCCCCATTTCCTCCTCTGTTTGTTCTTCCCTTTCATTTCTTCCCTTCCGCTTCCTCTTCCTCTTCCCCTCTTTCTTCCTCTTCCTTCTCTCCTCCTTTTCCTCCTCCTTCTCCTCCCATCTCGTCCTCTGTTTGTTCTTCCCTTTCATTTCTTCTCTTCCTCTTCCCTCTTCGTGAATCAATCGTTTCCTCCGACTCATCTGACACGACTGACATCCTTAACATCTGTCTTCCTTTTCCACCTCTTCCTCTTCCGTTTCTCCTCTACACTCATGGATTGCGTCCTCTGAGCATTCCCTCTCTCTATGTCCGTCTGACCGTCTGTCTCCGTGCCTCTCTGTCTGTCTCCGTGTGTCTCTGTCTGTCTCCGTGTGTCTCTGTCTGTCTCCGTGTGTCTCTGTCTGTCTCCGTGTCTCTCTATCTGTCTCCGTGTGTCTCTGTCTGTCTCCGTGTGTCCCTGTCTGTCTCCGTGTGTCTCTGTCTGTCTCCGTGTGTCTCTGTCTGTCTCCGTGCCTCTCTGTCTCTCTCCGTGTGTCTCTGTCTGTCTCCGTGTCCCTCTGTCTGTCTGTCTGTCTGTTTGTCTGTCTGTCTGCCTGCCTGCCTGTCTGTCTGCCTGCCTGCCTGCCTACCTGCCTGCCTGCCTGCCTGCCTGCCTGCCTGCCTGCCTGTTTGTCTGTCTTCATGTCTGTCTGTCCCTATCATGGACCATTAGTCCGGCTTCTGTTTCCCCTTCTCCTGACCCAACTCATCGACCACTGCAGCAGCAGCCATCGCACTCAACCTATTCGCACCACTGTGCCACCGACGGAGACAGCGATTAATTGAAGTGGAGGACGACGAGTAGGAGGAAAAGGAGGAAGAGGACGAAGAGGAGGTGGAGGAAGATGAGGACGAAGAGGAGGTGGAGGAAGATGAGGACGAAGAGGAGGTGGAGGAAGATGAGGACGAAGAGGAGGTCTAATAGGAGGAGGAGGTGGAGGAGGAAGAGAACGAAGAGGAGGGGAAGAGGGGTGGAGGAAGAGAACCAAGAAGAGGAGGAGGTGGTGGAGGAGGAGGAGGAGGAGGAGGAGGAGGAGGAGGAGGAGGAGGAGGAGGAGGAGAAGGAGGTGGAAAAGGAGGAAAAGGAGGAGGAGGAGGAAGAGGAGGAAGAAGAAGAAGAAGAGGAGGAGAAGTAGGAAGAAGAGGAGTAGGAAGAGCAGGAGCAGAAGAGGTGGAGGAACAGAAGGAGGAGAATTGGAAGAGGTGCACAAGGAAGAAGCGACTGGAGAGAAGGATGAATGGATAGATGAATGGATGAATGGATGGATGGATGGGTGTGATGGATGGATGTATGAATGGATGGATGGATGGTTGGATGGATGGATGGATGGATGGACAGGAAGACATCAAATGAGGATCGACCAACATTAGACGATTCCTCTCAACCGTCTTTCCACCCTTTCCATCTGACTGTACGTGATTCCCAACTGTTTTCGTCGACTGATTCCCGATTTCTTTCATATCCTTCCATCTCATTTCCACTCTTCCTCCATGTCCTTTTCTTTCTTTGTTTTCCACCTGACCCAATTCCTCCTCTGTTGTTTACTCATTTATCACTCCTCAATTTCTTTTCACCTGATTCTAATCTATTTCCATTTTCTTCAACCTAATCATTTCCCCCTGTCTTCTTCCACCACATTCTAATCTATACTTCCATTTTCCTCAACCTATAATCACACTCTTTCTCTGTTGTCACAATCATGCTTCCTCCATCGTCAGGGAGAACAAAATAAGTGAGCAAGTAGGAATATCATTTATTAGTCCATCTACAAACCCATAATGTTTTTAAGCCACCTAGAACATTAAACTCTGCAGCAACTAGACAACTTCCTGTAGGAGTGATCTGACCTACATGCAGGTTAGAGTTGTCGAAACTACTTAACAAGACCACTTCCTGTAGGAGTGACCTGACCTACATGCAGGTTAGAGATGTCGAAACGGCTTAGCAAGACCACTTCCTGTAGCCGTGACCTGACCTACACACAGGTTAGAGATGTCGACACTTCTTAACAAGACCACTTCCTGTAGCCGTGACCTGACCTACACACAGGTTAGAGATGTCGAAACTTCTTAACAAGACCACTTTCTGTAGCCGTGACCTGACCTACAAACAGGTTAGAGATGTCGAAACGGCTTAACAAGACCACTTCCTGTAGCCGTGACCTGACCTAAACACAGGTTAGAGATGTCGAAACTTACTTAACAAGACCACTTCCTGTAGCCGTGACCTGACCTACAAACAGGTTAGAGATGTCGAAACTTCTTAACAAGACCACTTTCTGTAGCCGTGACCTGACCTACAAACAGGTTAGAGATGTCGAAACGGCTTAACAAGACCACTTCCTGTAGCCGTGACCTGACCTAAACACAGGTTAGAGATGTCGAAACTTACTTAACAAGACCACTTCCTGTAGCCGTGACCTGACCTACAAACAGGTTAGAGATGTCGAAACTTCTTAACAAGACCACTTCCTGTAGCCGTGACCTGACCTACGCACAGGTTAGAGATGTCGAAACGGCTTTACAAGACCACTTCCTGTAACCGTGACATTGTCTATAATAGTGACGTCGAAATGGCTTATTTTGTCTGGAGGCAAGTGTGACCAGAACATCAGTGTCTGCCTCCATCAGAGCATACATTTTCGAGCGTGCGCTGCATCGAAGACGGTTGCGTTTGCGCTACTTCTAAACGCAAGTCGATTCCAATTCTGAATGGCAGGATGGATGTAAGGCCGTGCCCTTCTAAGCCACCGTAGTTTATGGTGCGCCACCGTTCGCTTGCTCGTGACACCGCTGCGACCACCCGGTCTCCTGTCACGTCTAAGACGACACAGGCCTCAGGGTCACGCTGATATTAATAGCGACGGGGAAAACGGGTATTAATAGCCGTTGCGTATATATAACTGCGTGGCTACTTGGATATTAAAAGGCGATGGGACAATGTGATTGTAGGCGACAAGAACAACTCAACGCTATGATTATATTGTCATATTAAATTTTCCTCACGGGGTGGGGTGAGGGTTGGGTGGGGGGGGGTACAAATCCTAGGGGAATTCTCCTGGAGTAGCCCAGACTGAGCACTGTCCATCTCTGTTCTGTTGCTCATTCATCTTACAGTAGTTCTCTGTGAAGTGGAAGGTTCGTAATAATTATGAGAATTTATATGACGCCGTATGCTATGCCGCTACATAAATTAAGTCAGTCTTTGTGGGACTATAGCGAGTATCGAACTCCTATCTCTGATCTTCGTGCCAACGTGTTGTCATTCAACCGTCTCTCACCATTATTATCTGAGTGCATAATTATGGCGAATATTTGACCGATACACTCCACAACTGCTCGTACTTTGCCAGTGCCAGTCCCAGGCCTGAAGAAAGGAGGAGGCGACACTGTGATCATCCTTCACATGACAAGACTAGTGTCGTTAAACAGCAACAACACTGTCACATAAACGATATCGAGCAATTCAATTGAATAAACACTAATAATTTGTAAGGAACACAGAGCATATCACATATGACACCTCCCAAGCTGTTCTTAATTTCACAAACTGTTGAAGACTTTTTTTCGCTTGATCTCGGCCGGGAGCGCCTCTGAGTAGATACCTTGAAGGGGCGCTATATAAATCACGATTGATTGATTGATCACGGATTAGCGTATACGGTAATCGAAGTGTTTTGGGGGGGGCTGGGGCCCGCTGGGCGCCCTCCCTTTGAGCTGTTGAATCTAGTTTCTCTACTGACTTTTAGTCACGGTCACTTGACACAAAGACTGAAACTCACGCCCTGCAGAGGGTGATAAAATTCCAACAGATTTTTAAAGTGCAAATTGTATAGCGACTCTCTGAGAGAAAATCTTCGTGGACGCTACAGACCTGACAATGTAGATGCCTCGTATAATAGACCTATGCTTGAGCAGCATAGGACCTAAACTCTGCCACTGGTTGTTCTCTGCCAGTGCCAGTCCCAAGCCTGGATTAAGGAGGAGGGCGACACTAATCATCTTTGATATGGCAGTGTCGTTAAACAAGTAACAAGCAGCATAGGACGTTGTCAAATTGTCATTTAGCGACAGGATTCACAGAGAGGGCCACGAAGTCTTGTTGTTTAATTAATC
>OX457053.1:17532827-17537827 GCA_949752735.1 Lumbricus terrestris | reverse complement strand
TTTTACATTATAAGTCGCTTGACGTCACAATCGTCGAATATGACGTCATCGCAAAATGAAGCAATTTTCATTTGTTCAGTCGATTCATTTCAGCCGATGACTGCACGCAGAACATGACAAAATAATAATTTATTTCGACGAAAACGATGATAAAAACGACAAAAGACGATGAAGATGAGAGAAAAGATGACGAACAACAGTTGGTGAACTGAGCGGCAGCTAGACGATCAACGAAGTGAAAAAGAAATTATTCGAATCGTACGACATTTAAAAGACCGAAAATAATCGACAAGTAAGTTTCAAAAGGCGTTACTATAGCAACCAAATGACCGACGATCAGACTGTAGAGTGACGAGCTGAGGACAAACGGAAACGCAACTGATAGTCGATACATAGGCTAGATGGACGATCGCCAAATGTAGACATAGGCCTAGGTCTATAGTTAGCCGGACTCTTTTTCGCTGTGTATACGTATCTGTCCATTGCCTTCTATATACTGACAGTATAATATTATAGAAGGCAATGGTCTGTCCCTAATCTTCTGTTCCAAGTCTAAAGAGCGCAGATCCTAATATGACTTCATTTCATGGAGGTTTAATTTGACATCATAAATATTTCGAAACATTATATTATAGCCCACCTACGTCATTGTTATGTAAAGAAGAATGAAGCGCATTATGCGTATTTTACCATTAAAAGACTTAATATATTCCGCAGAATTATAGAGGACTGCTTTGTGAATTCAGGCGTTGCTAATTTTAATTTTATGTTATTTAGAAACCATTCTGAAGCAAGACGAAAAATACCAGAAGACGAATGAATGTCGTTTCTGAAGTTGTTTGAAGTGGAAGAACGAAGAAGCAAATGCAAGTGATTCAAAATTTACGTTTGATTTATGGGTTGATTGGTCTTTAAAAAAAACTGTGACCTCCATTGGCGTACAGTCGTACAACTTTTTAGGTTGCGTTGGATCATCATTATTAGCTAACAAACGAGTCACGCCAGCAGGATAATGAACTGATGATAGTAGTAATTCTTTACGGCTTAATTACAGTATTAGGAACCAGCATATATAGTATCTTTGAACAGTAGGCTATAACACTAAACCTAATCTTAACCGAACCTCATGGCGCCTAATTAATCTGGTCCTAACCGACCATTATGACGCCTAACCTTACCCTAATCGGCCGACACTTCGGTCCCCGATACTGCACTTGAATATGTTACTGAATATAGGCTTGTCTATCACAACATGTAATAATTATCTTCGTCGATTGCTGTGTTGCTTCAGGAATCGCTACATTGCTGCATGACGGGCATGAGGGGAATGGCATGAGGGGAGTGGCATGAGGGGAATGGCATGAGGGGAGTGGCATGAGGAGAATGCGATGAGTGACGGTTGTGTGGTTCTGTGTTGTTGTTGTTGTTGTTGTTGTTGTTGTTGTTGTTGTTGTTGTTGTTGTTGTTGTTGTTGTTGTTGTGTGTTTGTAGTTTATTTGTATTAGTACCTGCCGGGCCTCTGGCGTGGCTTAAAAACCCGTAAGCTCCTCGCAAAGGCAGGAGGGCCCCTGGCGCGGATTAGGCTAATATCTCGCAAGCCCACTATTATTAATTTTAAATTTATCATTTTATTTATGTGTTGTGCGTTGTTGAGTCGAGGGAGGAGAAGGGGGAATGAAGGGTTGGATTGATTAGAAGGAAGTGGTGGACGATGGACGAGCCAGATCGCAGTGGATCATCCAAAAACACACAGCCTCAAGAAAAAGACAACGTCAACGCGATCAATCGACAACGATGCGGAAAACTCTTCGTGTATACGAGACTTAAACAGCTAGACTTGTTGCAAATAGAAGCAATTAACGACGTGGAATTCGATCAGTGGACTTTCTAATAAATGAACAGTTATTTGATCAATTAATTGTCTTTTCTGTGTCGTAGCTAGGCCTATTGGATATTTATGGTTATCTTACACTTTAGTTGTCGCCCTGCCATCGTGTAGCCTAAGTATAGCCTGTGTCAAAGTTGGTTAGCAAGTATATAATTATAAGAAGGAACCGAAGTTCTAATAAACAGTTTGCCGAATCTCTGGGCATATACTACTAATCTTTGGCTTCAATAACCTAGGTCTACGGAGAGTAACAAAAATCAATAAGCCACGAGCAGTTACTTCAGTGATTGAAACAGAACAGCAAAAGAGCTCAAATATAAACACTATAGACCTAGTCTATAGGCCTATAAAAGTGCTGATGTTCACCAATAAAACCTTGTAAATTAGTCTTCTTCGGACACAGGGGAAATTTAGGACAAGAAGTTTAGTATATGATGGGCCAAGGTCTAGTCTACAACGAACCACAGTCATTGATCGTAATACAACGCGCTGGACGCAACGTCTTTGTACCGGTAATCACAATAGTGTATGTACTCTGTACCGCATTCCATGGAAAATGATTTTAAGTGTAGTAACGTCATGCATGTTACTAGGAACAACCGAATACCATCGACACTCGCCAGGAGTCGGTGAAGTGTGTAGTATAGATGGCCACCTAGCGAATATTATTACCCAACCACTGTCCAGCAGTAGCCTATAGTAGGCTTTTGGTTATAGGCTTTTATACATTCCAAGGAAAAAATTAGCAAGAGGACTCAACACAGGGACAGCGTTGAAGACGTTATGGAACAGCCATAATAAAAAAAAACTGATTACCAGAATCAGACTTATGAAGGCTTTGGTATGGCCAGTGGCAGAGGCGGATCCAGGGGGGGGGCCAAAATGGCCATGGCCCTCCCCATTTAAAAATTGCATGGGACGTGGCCCCCATTTGGTTTCAACAAGCCATTAAATAAATGCAGCGGGAGAGAAAAACAGGATACCAGGCCCCCCATTAAAAAACCGCATGGGACGCGACCCCCCCCATTTGATTTACCATACTCCCGACTATGATGACTGGCGACTAAAAATAAGAAAAGGTCGTCAACTTTTTTGGCGGCTGAACTGGTATCTTTTTCCTAAAAAAATTGGGCGAATGACTAAAAAAGGTCATCAGTTTTTTCGGCGACGAATAACACGAAATCATCGTCGTCGTCATCATCGTCGTCGTTATCATCATCATCATCATCGTCATCATCATCATCATCATCATCATCATCATCATCGTCATCTGCAGCATGTCAACTTTTCTGCACTTGAAACAATTCGACGTCAATCGTCTTGCCTAGCAGGATATACTTATGCCAAACGTCTGATCAGTAAGACTATTATAGTCCTATAATAGCGCAGGCCTTGATTAAGACTATAGGTTAAGGTTGAACATTAATTTCATGCACATGCCATGACGATAGCAGGACAGATGACGCCGACTGAATGGAAGGATGGACGGACGGACGGACGGACGGACGGACGGACGGACGGACGGACGGACGGACGGACGGACGGACGGACGAAGGTGTTTCGCACGTCACTCCTGACAGGGGGCGGATACAGAAATTTTCGAAGGGGGCGCCAAGATTTTCGGACTTCGGTCAGAAAAATTTCCGATGGTCTTTGACCGTAAAATCTTGGGTCTGAAAATGTTTTCGTTGCCGTAAAAATCTGATGACCTTTTTTAGTCATTTGCTAAAAAAATGTCAGAAAAAGATACCATTTTGTCCGCCAGAATAGTATCATCCCCCCCCAAATTAGCTTATGACCTTTTTTCATCATACGCCACCCTTTCTCCCTTTTACTCTCTGTCTTCTCTGTTGCCTTTCCCCACTGTATTGTTGTAAAAAAGCTGTAGGACCTCATGGGGTGTGGGGGGCTACGAACCTCATCGGGTGGGGGGCCACGTCCGTTTCGCCGCCAGAATAGCTGGTGAGAAATGTGAAAATTTCTAAATGGGGGCCATGGCCGGATTCCCCCGGATCAGACTCTCCTGACTCTAATATAGTTACTGTGTGCCTTGAATGTATTATGTAGGCGATGTAACAGGATGTCCAGCAAGTATTTTAATGACAGCTAAGTAGTAAAGTACCGGTACAAAAATTGACTGTGTGCATATATGTATTTTTGTCTGTCTGTCTGTCTGTCTGTCTGTCTGCTAGTCTGTCTTTGTTGGTATGTCTCAGTTGTTATACGTAGAAACTCATGTCCTGCTTTGAAACTTGACTCGAATTCTCTTATCATGAAGGAGGGTAACTAGTAACTACAGTATATATATATACATATATATATGTGCGTATATAGGTCTACATACAGTTATATACATATAATATATATATATCCATATGTCTATACATATGTCGGCATGGGTGTAACTAGAGTCACTAATTGGCAATAATTAGGGCTTAGGCAAGAGTAGGTAAGATGAATATTAAAGTAAAACAAGCTTGGAGCGGCGTACTACACGAAAATAGTAGTTCTAAATGAATCTGTGCAAGTGCAACAGTTAAAGCATTTTTGTGCATTTAAAATAACTAGACAGTTTAAAAATATTCGATGTCTTCCGATAGGTCAATGATATCTGACAAGGCTAAAATGGAGGATGGGAAGGAACTTCAAGGAAGTGAGAGATCGTGCAGTTCTAAAAAATTCCTTAAAGGAAGCCTCCTAGAAAAAAGCAAAATAAGTCGCTCTAAACTGGGTTGGGAACTTGGGATAGGCCTATAGGTGTTAAAAATCTTCCAGTGATGATGGTTCGTCCCAAAGAGTTACATAGTTCGTAAATGCGGTCTTTAGACTGCGGGGTGCCCATTCAAACAGGCATCGTGACCACCACCACCACCACCATCAACATCATCATCGTCGTCGTCATCATCATCATCATCATCATCATCATCACCACCACCACCACCACCACCGTCGTCGTCGTCGTCATCATCATCATCATCATCATCACCACCACCGTCGTCGTCGTCGTCATCATCATCATCACCACCATTATCATCATCATCATCATCATCACCACCACCATCGCCGACATCATCATCATCATCATCATCATCATCATCATCATCATCATCAC
>OX457053.1:17525327-17530327 GCA_949752735.1 Lumbricus terrestris | reverse complement strand
TATGGCATGTAGAGTAGGACGAATGTTCACCAAGATTCCTCTGCTGAACGACCAGATTCTTCCACTCACCAATCAGCCACAAATCCTTCGCCGCTTTGTTTTGCCGACGCCATCATATTTCTCAGCCTCATCATATACAATTATTGTAGCACAAACTATCGATTTGATTAGTTTAGTAGGAAATTATTTCATAATCTGAGTTTAATTGCTACTCCGATAAATACCAGGTATATTTAGTTGTCAGCCAAATTCCGACATTCAGATCATCGCCTCAATTATTGTCACCTTGTGCTGTCGGTTCGTGGAACCCTAGCGACTGCCATGACCAGTCTTCGCTATTGTGGCGTGTGAAAAAGAGTGAAATTTCTGCATGCCTGCATGTCTTTCTGGCTGTCTATCTGTCTGTCTGCATGTCTTTCTGTCTGTCTGCCTATATCAGGCTATATGCATGTCTTTTACTGTCTACAGGTATGTCTGTCTGGCTGCCCCTCCGTTTGTCTGCAAGCCTGTCTGCCTACCTGTCTGTCTGCAGTATTGTCTGCCTGTCTGTCTGCCTGTCCGTTCGTCTGTTTGTCTGTCTGTCCGTCCGTCCGTCTATCTGTCTGTCTGTCCGTCTGCAGGATTGTCTGCCTGCCTGTCTGTCCGTCTGCCTGTCTGTCTGTTTGTCTGTCTGCCTGCCTGCTGTCCGTCTGTCGTCTCTGTCTGTCTGCCTGCCTGCATGCCTGTCTGTCTGTGTCTGTCCGTCTGCCTGCCTGCCTGTCTGTCTACGGGCGTCACTAATGTGTCTTGCGCAGACAACTAAACAATTCGAAGCTCTTACTGCGTTGAATTGTCTAAGTGGATGAAAATTGCAGTTCTGCAATGGCACTGAAATTAATGATCCAGCAGACGACAACGACTGCAAGAGCCTATAGAGACGCCGACAATTATAGGGCAATCATCACCATCATCATCGTCGCCATCATCGTTGTCATTCGTGAAAACGATGATAAGTTATCACTTGGAATTTATTCATTCACAGACCATCTACAATTCTACATTGAATTTCATAGCCTGCTTCTCAGTGTCGGTGCCGCCATCTATCAACCTATGCTGTTATCGATCGCACCATCTCTTCATTCCTCCCTCTTTCTCTTTGTCTGTCTCTCCGTCTGTCTGTCTGTCTGTCTTCGTGCCTTCATCTTTCTCTGCTTCTGATTGTCTGTCTGTATGTCCGTCTGTCTGTGCCTGTGTCAGCATCTCCGCCTTCTGTCTCTCTGCTCTTCCAATCTGTAGATTCATCTTGCGATCTTGCGGCTGTCTTAGCCTGTCTATCTCCGTGTGAAATCTGTGTTTACCGTATAGAACACTTATATTACTAAGTCTTGTGTAGCCCTACTTGCTTCTCTGCGCTTATCGTTTAAATATCTTAATCTAACCATCCATATATCAAAGCATCCATTCATCCATCTATGCAGCCAACCATCCGTGCATACATCCATGCAGCCATACATTCATCCATCTATGCAGCCATTTATCCTCCCATACATCCATGCATCCATCCATTCAACCATCTATCAATCTATCCATCCAACCATCCAACCAACAAGCCAACCAAACATACGTACACCCATCAATTCATTCCTCCGTACATTCACCAAACTCGTCCATCTACAGTCTCTCTGTATGTCGACAGTCAGAAAGCCACTAACATTCTCACCCACATTCAGATGGATAACCTCCTATATTATCTCTTAATATTATTTCTTAATATTATCTCTTAATATTATCTCTTAATGTTATCTCTTAATATTATCTCTTAATATTATCTCTTAATATTATCTCTTAAGAGATAATATGAAGAGATAATACTATAGAGATAATATTAATATTATCTCCTAAAATTATCTCTTATCGTCTTCAGGACGCAGTATTCAGTGTTGGTGCCTCAATAATAATGTGAGACCATCCCGGAGATCCTTCATTGTTCTATAATTGCATTGACACTTTAGTATGTCAGCATCCGTAGCCCAGATGCGGAGGAGAGGAGTCGATGATGGTCGGGTTACTGGTATGACTCGCATGGAACAAGGTCTCAGCGCATGCGCTCTTACGGCCTCGCCTGATGCCAGATGGGATGATGGGATGAAGCATCCCCACAGCCAACCATCCTTAGAGCCACTTATCTGTGGCATGTATCCATAAGCAGACACTAGTGGGCCAGCGATCGGATAGTTGACACAGTCTGCTTGCCTAAAATAAATAATTCAGGCCAAAATGTAGTCTATATCATACGCCTTTCTTTAGAACATGCTCGGCTATATTATTCATCTCTTTCCACATATGGGGAGGGAAAACTGTCTTCGAAAGTGGATATATGCCTAAGCCCAATAAAAGTTTCAATGAAAGGACAAAAATTTGAGGATGTTTTGCAGTGAGTTCCCGCCTCGTAAACTAGGCTGGGTACGAAAGTAGACTAATAATATTGGGATTCACTGCCATTAAAGATGATGGCATGCTCCGATACCGGTACATAGGCTATAGTCAGTCAAAACGGCTATCCAAACAAAAAACATCATCCACGACCTTCGTTCGTCAATCTCTTGACTCTGTAAGGCAAGACGACTTAGTTATTCCACACGGCCCTGCACAGAAGTACAGCTGATCTGGGGTCGGTCCCTTCAGGTTCAAGACGTCTAAGAACCCGCGACATAATTATGTAGGCTTCTCTTTGCCTCTTTAGCGCAATCGCTTGCAGCCGCAGACGATTTGTGGTATTTGCAGTTTAACGTCACTGTGTAGTAACAAAGACCATTAGCGACGCCCTCCTCTTTTATCCAGGCTTGGGACTGGCACTAGCAGAGAACAACCAGTGGCGGAGTTCAAACAGGCGACTTTGTTTTCGTCTAAGCTTATATTGCAGGGTGAGAATTGTCGCGGGAAGTTGAGGAGAGGTTCAGCCCCTAGTCTTTATTAGGACTCATGCGTCCCATGGCTAGGTCTTTATTGCACACCCAAACTCTACATGTTGGCCTATAGACCTAAATCAACGTGTTTCTCTAGGCTACATGTCTCACACTGCATATTTTCATAGGTTGGGAGCTCTTCTGTCGATTGATTATCTCTTGAGTGTCGCTATATAAATCTGCAATTGCCGTTACCATTTGATGGCATACGATGTATGCTCGAACATTCCAATGTCAGTCACTTATCCCAAGTTAATGCTAATAAGAAATGCAGTTGATCATCTAATCATAATGAGAGAGAATTCGAAAGAAGCATTTAGCACAGCCAGAAGGTGTTCATAAATTTCATGGACTTCAAGCAAGCATTTGACAGCGTGTTTGGCAAAACGGAATTTGCAGAGCGACGCAGGAATAGGCCTACCATGCAGGGATATGTTAATTAAACGCGCAAGAGAGAGATATAGATCTATGTACGGTAGAAGATAATTGAGAGCCTTGCAGGTAGATAAAAAGATCAAAGAAGTTTCACGCGAAACGGACTAAGAACATCTTATCATCACACCTGTTTAGCCTCGAAGTAGAAAGAGCAACGATACTCAGCCTTATTAGGCAGAAATCAGACCAAATGGATGACCCTGGGCTGATGAATAATCTCATATCTGCTAACGACATTCGCCTCGTCACTAGAAGTTGAGCAGAACTTTGGAAATATTATGACCCTGATAGGAGAAACCAGCATAAGATGAGTCTAATGACCAAAACACACCCAGAGTTAAAGTACTGGCAGTATGAAAGTACTCGGGGTGGGTCGGAGAGGATTTGAGTCCGGTTGTTTAATGAGGATGGAAGCCAATGATAATATAGGATACCAGAAAGATATCCTATTAGGAAAGAAGATACTATTTTATGAGACAACCATTATCCAAAACACTCTACTAGATAGCGAAGATCTCGATGGTGTGGACATGTCAAGAGAGAATGCCACTCTGGAGGAACGGACATGTCCGGGGGTTTTTGTCCGGGGGAATAATGTCCGAGGGGGTTAATGTCCTACACACACCACTCTGACCGGCTTCGACAGAATGCACTACATGCAAGATTCGAAGAAATCAGAAACAGCAGCAGACTGCCAGGGCTGTTGCGGGTTTAGGCGTACACACGAGAATAGAGAATTGGACCAGCCTACTAACCTAGCACCGGGAGGAGCAATATTGACAAAAGTCCAAGTCCAATGAAAATCATTATCCATACACATCGCCACCACATGGCTGGCGTCAGAAACCGATGATGATGATGATTGATGATGATGATTGATGATGATTGATGAAGATGATGATGGTGATGATGACGACGACGATGATGATGATGACGACGACGATGATGATAATGATTATGATGATGATGACGACGCTGATGACAATGATGATGAGCAGGGCGATCAAGCCATGCATGCGCGTATGTACACACCCGTTGACACTGTGCATGCCCATAACATGTGTAACATCATTAACATAATTAACATGTGATACAACTACAAATGTATGTACGTAAAGTGCGAATGTTTATGGTGGACCTATTATACAGTAGCTGAACATAATATTATTCTCTAAAATGTGGTTCTTTCGTAGACCTTTCAATAGCAAACCAGATAAGTGTTTCTCTCACTAGAGACGCGTACGTATATGACGGGCGTGCCTCAGAAATAGAATTAGCATGTCATTATGCATATGCGATAAATGCCACGGCATCTACGTCGTGTCGTCACCGCCGCATAGCTGTACACAGCGCAGACGCATCGAGCAGACGGTCGACCGACGACCGACGTATAGGCAAGGCAGACGTACACAACCCGGTATTCGTCTCAAGAGCGGCGTTAGCCGCGTTACTCTGTCGCTGCCCGTCACTTCTCCGTCTCTCCTCACTCACTCTGTCCTTCATTCATTTCGAATCATCAGTCACGATGGGTCTCGCTTCGGCCAGGTCGGTCGGTCGGTCTGTGGGTCGGTCGGTCGGTCGACCAGCGTCGTGTCTAATGCCGACGGTGTAGCCGTAGAA
>OX457053.1:17402827-17520327 GCA_949752735.1 Lumbricus terrestris | reverse complement strand
TGATGTAGGTCAGTAGCAGTTATAGAGGCCTACTGCTTTTATTTATTTTTTGTTTGTCCATTTCTATAGCGCCCCTTCAAGATCGCCGCTCAGAGGCGCTCCCAACTACAGCGCGGACACTGCATCGGAGTTTCATGCCGAAGCGCCTGAGCAATCGCGAGTGAAGGACTTGCTCAAGGTTCCTATGCGGCAGCTTGAGGTGGATTCGAACCTGCAACCCTCTGGCTGCAAGGCAACGAACATGCCCACTACACCACCGCACTCCACAAGTTCAGTGCTTCAATGTGTCCTTCAATCCCACCTTGATTATTTCTTTGATGCTTTTAGCACACATGTTGATATTAAGATGACCCAGAGGTATGACATCTTGAGAATTGTAGAAAAATAACTCAGCGGGTCAGACGCACTTGGAATTCTGGGGTGAAAAGAAGACTTTACTGTGGGGCCCCAAGAAAGACATGGGTTGTTGTTGTTGTTGTTGAACCCTCAACCCCCCCCTCCAAAGCTATTCACATCATGCTTCTGGGTATACATTAGATTGGATAACACCTACCATGACCAGAATTGTAGGGAGAGGGGGAGATCTACCTTCTAAAGAGTAGTTTACATTAAAAAGACTGATGTAGATTAAGCTATTTCAGTGGCCATACCCTGCATTTTTACCTTGTTGTACATCACTATTTGCACACCTTTCTTTGCATTGTCACACCCTTATAAACCTATTTGCATCTGCTTCTTTGAAAACAGTGCCTGTATATGAAAACTATTAAATCACTCTTGCAATGTATGCATTCTTACTAGTCCAGTAAGTTAAGCGTACACCATATTAAATAGCACTGCATCAACCATGGATCCTTTGAACCTCAGACCTTTGAAACCTTTGAATGGATGTTTTCTTTATGTTGAACCTCTTATTGAAACTTGAAAACAAGTTTGCCACCTTTACCTGTAAACCATCAATGACCATAAATGCATCTATGACATTGTCTATCTAATTAGTCCGAGACTTCTTGCACCTGTCTGGATGTAGGTAGGCGTTTCCTGATAAAAAATTTATGATGTTGGGTTGAAACTAGCGGCTTATTATTGATCTGTTGATTTCTGCTATAGAGTTACATGTAAATACACATAAAGTCTTGAACTAGTGAACTACCAGCGCTATAAATAACTCTTTATTTGGTCAATTAAAGTTCTTCCCATCACAGTTCTCGCCACATTTTAATTCTTTTCCTGAACTAAACTTTGATGCTTAAGGACAATCATCAATTTAACCGGTAATTTATCAGGCATTTATTTTGTACCATTAACGAATGGACGTAAAACTCGTATTCTGAAGATTTCATCTGCACACCACAAAGCTGGGCTATCAGGGTCTTGGGTGAAACTATGAATCAAGTTTACTAATGGGTTGTGTAGCTGGGTATAAATGAATTGTAGATTTAATTTGCCAGCCTGGAATTTGTCAGATGCTGAAAATCATTTAGTCCATCAAGTGTGGCTTGGATTTAAAGCTGGCAGTTGCCACCACGGCTTTGAGTAGTTCAACAATATAAATTATATACTTGGCCTTGAACATTAGCAGCCATATTGAAAGACTGAAATAGCAGTTCGGTGGCCACCTTTATGACTGCTTTGCTGGTGGCCATATGTGTCAGTCATGTAGGATGTAGCTGCTTGAAACTGAAACTGGCTTATAATAAGTGGGCTTCATGCATATCAGACATGCATGTGGTCTTTAGTGTTGAATATTGCAATGTATGCATAATTGCTGTTGAATTATCATTGAATTAACATTGAATTGTAACTTTTGTCATGCCAGTGCCTAATGCATTAAGCATCAGGTGATTCACACCAAAATTGAGAATTGACCAGGTGAATGTACGATCACCAGTCCAGTCAGACTTGATGTGGAGGCTAAGATTATTGTTAAGGCGCTATATCAGTGGCCATATACACACATACATAACAGCGGTGAGTCATAGACCAAGAATCAAATGGCAGATGTGTTTAAACAGTTTGAACAGATACAAGGGGAGAGAGAGCTAGTTCCAAAATCCAGACAGACTCAGTGATTGAATAATAAGTTTGTTTACGAAAAACAATGCTAGCCTTTGGTATGTATAGCGAAAAAACAATGAGCGAACCTCGTTGTATAATGATTAGTCTGGAAATACGGACGAATTTTAAGTATCTTGGGTGACAGAGTTTACTTTTTTATCTAATTTGAAGCAAATCCTTTTCTGAACAACAGGAGCTAATTCAATGATATAAACACAGGAGTTGCTCATATCTATTTTGACTTGATAGTTATTGTTCTAGCCAAAGAGTATGAACTTCTTGAAGTTTCAGCATGTTTGACTTTGTTATAGCAAAAGGAAGAGAGTTTTAGAACACTCAGACAACTGGAGACCAATACATCTGCCAGAGACATCCTTAAAACATTAACATTGTAATATGATGCCTTATTTTGCATATGCAATGAATGCACATATATTATGATGTGCAAATACTGTCTACATAATCATCATAGCTTTTTTAGTATACAGTTCTACACAAAAAAGGCAATTCCAATTCCAAATGAATTTATGCAGCTGTAAAAGCATTTTTGTGCAGTTAAAATGGTTAAAGATGTTCTGATTGAGAATAATTTACCATGTAAGATGGGAAGGGAGAGAGAGAGGGTTGTGCAGTTCTAAAAATTCCTTAAAAGAAACCCTGTAGTCAGAATTTAGAGTTGGTGGGAACGGCATTCCCACTGCTCTCGAAATTCTTTCCTTGTGTTCCCGCTGGTCACCATGTATGGAACCATGGAACCCTGGAAAGACATTCGTTCCAATAAAGCTCTTGTTCAGTGTTCCCACTGCTCACCCAGACCACTTTAACCACTGCTTGTAGCCTGTGAGAAGCACAGTAGAACAATAAAAAGAAATGCTCACGCTATGAGCAGCATCGGCTAACTCAACAAGTTACCCAGTTCCTTCAAAGTTTGTCTTGTAAAGCTTGGGGGACTGAAGTTCAATTTTCCATGGGCTATCGATGAGGAGTTTAATGGCTGCCAGTTGGGAGGGAGAGAGAGAGAGAGAGAGACAGACAGACAAAGACACAGAGAGAGACAGATACAGACAGATACAGAGTAAATAGTTTAGGGCAATGTAACAATTTGCATGAGTAACAGATGATCTCTAGGTCTATGGACAAGCAATCGCTTCCCTTTACACAGGCAAAGGTTGACTCAGTCTTGGAGGCCTAGATAATATTAATAATATTATATAGGAGTCCTTTACTCACCATTTTATCCGCCAGATGGCATTGGTAAACTGAGCAGTTGGACGTGAGGGGCGTCTTACATGGCAGCCATATGGTTAAATTTAACTCCTTTAATAACTTGTGAGCGTCTGTTAATACTATGAATTGTGATCATAGTGCTCTGTGAGTTTGAAATGTTTAACAAAGATTATTATGATTAATTGAGAGCATGGTACATACATGTAAGTAGGTATGTATAGTTCAGAACCGGAGACAACCTCAAAACAGTGCTGGTGATTATGCAGATGAAGAAGAGACTGTCCCGTTGTATTAGAGGCAGCTGACATGGAAGATCAGATGCTGCCTTTCTACCCTTATCCTTGGGAGCATGTGTCTCTACCATAATCATTGGGAGCACGTGAGGCAATTATGAACAGATGGATGTATGTTTTCTGATGAATGCAATATGAGATGTAGTGGCCTACAGGCTACAGACTGAGACAAAGATGGAATTAGTGATTTAGAAAATTTGCGAGTGTGCATGCAAATTCATAACTGACATTTTGCAATGAAACTCAATAAGGGAATGGATACAGAATTAAAGTCAGATGTGTCTGTAATTAGATATATGCAAATTGCTGGGATGAAGAGAAAACTTTTGCTATGTCGTTTTTTTTATATTTCTCGCATTTGCTATAGCACCCCTTCAAGTTCTCTACTCAGAGGCGCTTTTGACTACAGCGCGGACACTACATGGAGTTTCATGCTAAAGCGCATGAGTAATTGCGAGTGAAGGACATGTTCAAAGTTCCTGCACAGCGATTTTGAGGTGGATTCGAACCTGGAATCCTTCAGCTCCAAGGCACAAACCGCCACCACTACATCACCACACCCTTCTGCGTGAGCATAGGCAGATTGAAGGATTATTTTGTGCGATGGAAAATTGATAGTTAATGTAATGGTTAGAAATAGGACATCAGAGCACTCAGAAGTGGTCTATGAATGAAATAGCATGGTAATTATCAGAAGAGTTCAGAAGAGCTGCAGAGCTAAGAAGAGCTGCAGAGATGGTGTTAAGAATACAGGTTTTGTTAGGCATGGAAAAGTCAAGTTTCCCATCTCGGCAAGAGTTGTTGGATGAAAGTAGCCCAGGACAGCAGGTGCAAAGGTATTTTAGGGCCATGGAATTTGTATGATGTTATGAAATTGATCAATTTCAACCTTACGCCATAAATTTTATAGTAGAGGGTAAAAAATTACTAGCGGGCTCATGGTTAGTCATCAATGCAGCAAAACTTAACTCCTTGGATGTATGTGCACTTGTTATAGCGCCCCTTCAATAATCTACTCAGAAGCACTCCCGACTACAGCACAGACACTGAATAAGAGTTTCACACCAAAGCACTGGGCAATTGCGCGTGAAGGACTCTACAAGGCGGCTTGAGGTGGATTCGAACCTGCAACCCTCCGGATGCATGACAACAAACATGCCACTACCCCACCGTGCCCCACCTCCTGACAGTATGACTTTTTCAAGGCCAGCCTCTAAGTAGTTAATTGTCTGCTATCTGGCTTTAATATGCTGATCTGGATTGCTATTGGTGTTAAAAATGAACCTTGGACGCTTCTGTGTGTACATGACAAGATTGAAATGAGTCGAATATTCTGTAGACGTTGTCCATTGTTTTCTATATTTGCCTTTGCATTTGCTGAGTCATCGTCCTCTTATGTAGAAATGAGTCAGCAGAAAATGGCTGATTGGTGACTCCCAGTGGGCAGACGACAATTACAGCCGCGGACCTTGGTCCTACACTCAGAAACAGCGTGGCCCGAACATGCTGGGACATACTTGTCTGGTATAGTCAGCATGGCATGTAGCGACTGTTTATAACAACCATACTGTTTCATTCATAGACAGCTTGCATTGAAATTTCTTGCAGGTCGTAATTGTTATTTTGCGGCAACTAATGGGGCTTAAGGTTTAATTTAAGCTGTAAATTTATATTCTTCGTCTATTTATATAGATGGTATTTTCGTCTATACTTGCAGAGTACACCACAATGACATTGGCAAGAAAATGATATTTCTATTCATTGTACCTTAACTGGTCATTGAAGAGTCTGTGATGACTAATGAGATTGGCCTTTGTTTATCTAGAGCCTAAAGTCCGCTCACCTGTTTTTAGTTGTTTAAAGATAAAAGTTTAGCTGTAATTGTTTTTTATGTATGCTCGTGCTGCAGAGATTTTTCATTCTTGAACCATACGTTTGAAGACTTGAGTTGAAAGCTGGACGTTTGCCATAGTACCACTTATTGGATTGGTTAATAAGCCAAAATGAATTTGATAACAACTTTGATCTTACTCTGGCTTTAGATTATAGATAGTGTGCCTTGTCTGTATAGCACATGTCAAGTGGGCAGTTAAACAGAGTTTGACTGTTTTGACAGCCAACACCTTGAGACTCCCAAAATAACAGCAAACTGGTGGTAGGCTAACAATGCCTGGTCTTGTTGTCTTAAGCTGTACACGCACCTCCTACATATGTATCAGTACTGGTATCAAACGTTTAAGTAGAGTTTGTGAGAGCTCTTGCAGAGTCACGGTTAAGCAATTAAGTTCCAGTTTTGCACAGGTCCGTAATATTCTGAGGTCAACAGGGGTTAAACTGCATTGGGCCTGTCTGTTTTGAATTATGTCTGGTATGTCTTTATGTGGGTGTATTGGACCCAAACGAGCACTCCGGCGGCTGTAGGCTGTGGCTGCTGCTGTTGCTCAGACACTTGAATGTGCGCTTAGGGGTGCTGATACCTTGTCATAGCAGCTTACCTGTTAGGCTTCTCAATTGAAATGAGAAGGGGGAGGATTACAGAAGGTCTTTCCCTGGTATATGGCTTTCTTATGATCATAGATTTATATGTTACCTCTGAGGAGTTTCTGAAGAGGTGCTGTAAAGTTTGAATTAAAATTACAACATGAAATCTTGACTTTATAAATGAGAGACCCAGTGGTTATTTGGCGGAATGAAAATGCAACGAGTCTGTGAGCTGAAAATGGATTTCCAGCTCTGCCTTTTCTATCTAATCCACAGCTGGAAATGACTGGAGTGGTTAAATGAGTGGAAAGGAGCAGAGTTGGCACTACATTGACCTACTCTTCCAAGTCCACGACAAGTTATCACTGTTATTTTGTCAAAGTAACTGAAAAAGACATGTGCATAGTTGTATCCAACTGAAGCTGGAGAGATATTAAAGTAGACACTGTTGTGACCAGCCTTGAAAAAGTCATCATATTTGGCATGAGTTAAGTTTTGATGCATGTGTGTGTGTGTGTGTGTGTGTTCATTTACATAGTGGACTTTTATGGTGATCAAAATAAATGTCCCGTACATTTCTAACAGTTCTTTATAGCCATATCTGCTTAAGGTCCTCAGACTTCTATGGCTATAACTGTTTTTGTTAGAGTTAATTTACTTGGCATGAGGCTCAGCTATTATTGGGACTGTCTGCGAAACTATGCAGACATGACCTGACCCTGTATGTTAATGAGACAAGCCAGCCAGCCAGCGTTTCTGCATGACAAGTGGCAATGACAGCGGCGGCTATTACCTGTCATAACAGAGTTTATATCAACAGAAGTCTAGATCCTGTCTAAGAAGTGGATGGTAATGGTTGACACGGGTGTCACCAGCCAATGCCTGTTTTTATGGCGATTAGAAATGACAGTTGTCCAAATCTCATCCAAGAATATGAATGGACAGAGCGTCTGGAATCTGCCTAATTTAAGTTAAGATGGTTCTGCTAGTTGTCTGGGGTTCGTAAAGTAACTGTTTTGAAATGTTTATGGAATGGAACTCCTGTTATAAAGAGCAGTCTTTAGGAACAGGTGACCGGTCATTATTAGTCTTTTATGGTTAATTAGCTGCTGCTGGTGCTGATGGCATCACGTGTTCGTAATCACCCCATTCTGTCAAGAAGATTTCAGAAAGGATCCTGGTACATCTGTCTAATGTGAAATTAAAGGTCGTTATGTACATTCCTAAATTGGCATGTATTCCTTTATGAGGAACATTAACTGGAGTTTATTATTGTGGTTTGCTGCTTAGTGTCCAGTCCTGTTTTGTGTCTGAGTTAACCTACTGGGATACCCCAGACATCATCAGTATGTCTAGAAAAATTAATGTCTAAGACATTATTATTAATATTATAATATGTCTGCAAGAGTTTCTGCAAGAATGGCTAACCCACAGACTTCTCAGAAATAAGAGTTAGGCTTGAAGCACACTGCACTACTAGACCATGGGTGTTGCCTTTCTGGCCTAAAGGCGTATTCACAGGCAATGCAAGCTATTCAGAACAGTATTGTATGCTAACAGTCTGGCACATAGCAGTACTAAGTCCTCTGTTAGAAGACTACTGTGCAAAAATGCCGTGAAAAGGCTCTTGCTTGAAGCATGTTTACTTGGCGTTCCACTTCAGTGCTTCTGTGGTCCTGGAATCCACTAGTGTCGCCTCTCCTCTATACTCTGAAATGCTTCAGTTTGCACAGATGGGGGTTGATTGTATTATCCTAATGAGTAATATGTATATATTGTGCTTGAATGAGCAGGCTGTCAAGACTAGCTGCTCTACCCTGCTGTAGTCTGTCCTGAAAGACACTATTTTTACCAGCCACAGTTGTTGTGCTCTGGTCCTTTGTGGAAGATCAAACACTGACAGGTCTTTTGAGGCAATGTTAAAGACCGTGCAGCAATATCATTATTAAAGACCATGCAAAAATATAATGTTAAAGACCATGCAAAAATATAATGTTAAAGACCATGCAAAAATATAATGTTAAGGACCATGCAAAATATCCTAACAACTTTGCTGATGCTGAGCAAATTTTGAAAATTTAGCTGTGCTCAAGCAGAGCCAACAACAAATGTGTCATGATCATTTTTATGCTACCGTATTTTCTTGGCTTGGATAAGGAACAAAGTATTTGGAATGGAAGTCTCAAAGCGTTTTTGTCCTTTCAATTTTTATGAGTAAAAGAACCTTATCATAATGGCTAAACTTAGTTGTCCCCATGCTATAAAGTTGAAAGAGAACAAGTGTCTAGGTGGCCTAGAAACTACCAATAAAACTGCTGTTAAGATAATGATAGGGTTCATTTGATAGCCTACAAGTCTGCCGCCTTGGCCAAAGAGCCTTTGATAACCACCCTAGGTAAACTAATTAGCCATAGACCATACATCAGAGCATAGTGTCCCATACATTTCTTTAGAAGAAATTAGGGCGTTTTCAGTCCATGAATTAAAGCAGGTTGCCATTGAACAATGAATTTGGTCCAGAATCTCTTGTGTAGGCCTACACACAAACTTGGGCACGTGTGGGCACTTATAGATGCAAGTGCACTTTTGCCCTGTTCAAGTATCTGTGGTAAAAGTTCTGGCTACAAACATCTGCTCGAAACAAACATTTCATATCGGCCTGTTTTAGCGGTTGATGCCTTTTAGGTGTAGCCACATTGCAATGTTGCAGGCATTTTGTGTCTTTGGGTGAACTTATTGACTGCCCCATGTGATGTCCTTGGGGACCTTCTTGATTACCCCATGCCTTTGGGTGAACTTCTTGATTACCCCATGTCTTTGGGTGAACTTCTTCATTACCCCATGCCTTTGGGTGAACTTGTATGTAGTTCTTGATTTGTGCTGCTGTTCTGGCTACCAGGGTTCGGATTTGAAAATGTAACAGCATAATAACCTAGGTTTATAATAACCTAGGTTTATAATAACCTAGGTTTATAATAACCTAGGTTTTGTGCAGGAAAGATGACTTTTGAATAATTATAGCCTTGCATAAAAAATTTGTTAATGCAATCGCTACAACCATCTACATTATTTTCCTATCTATTCCTTTATCCAGTTTCTTAAACATGCTCTGCAAGGTAATTGCTTCCAAGCCATGTGATTTTGACAGAGATTTGCTCTTGAACTTATAAAAGCCTTTAGGAATCTTTGAAGTGTTTAAATAGGTAAACAAACACAGATGAGTGTTCTGTAAACCTATGAATTGCCTTACTCAAGTCTTCGATGAATACCTCTGCTATAAGTGTCTGCCTACAATGCACCTTGATAGCTTTAAAACTTATACTATTTACAGATATACCTATAAAGCACATATAGCTCGCAGTACAACTCAAGCAGAGGCGCTCCCAGTGTGAAGAGCTCCTCGACAAGAAAAGTCTTAAAACAACGGACAGAAACCATGTCACCGCCTCCAGATAAAATCTGAGCACGAGTTACAGCAGGAAGGCCATTGCTTTGCTGTATTTGAGCCCTTCTTATGGGCACAGAACCCAACCATTTTCCCGTCCTTAGTCAAAAAACAGACCTAACAATTCTATTATACCAGCCACGCTTTTCAAAGTTGAATACACTCTGTAGTGAAGCTTATAGCGCATTGGCTGACCTTTGTAACGATGAAAAATTATGAGCACCGTGATGTTTTGCAGTGACAAATGACAATTGTTTCAGCATTTAATATCAAAAAGCTCCATGCTCTGTTAATGCCAGGCAGTGGCTGTTGCAGCATACAACCTAAGGCATTCACCAGCATCACACATCAACTCTGTAGGAGCGTGACAGTTTCCAATGAGCAGACACCAAAATCATATTGCTTTTTTGGGGAAGGGGAGGAATAGATTCTGCCTGTGCAAATAGCTGCTCTTGGAAGCTGCAAAGACTGAAATATGAGACCAGATGTGCCAAAAACCCTAGGGCATTAAGTTCGTTCGTTGGCCTATGCGCTGATATATCCACCCACTACTGTGTGATCAACAGGGTCCACGATCAATCCTCACACAGAACCTTGAGCAGGGCCTGTTTTGCTAGGCTGCCACGCTGAGTCACTCTAGCTACTCAATTGTGTAGTATACTGTCTGGTTTGTCGTAGGGATTAATGCACTAGGGTACAGGACATCCCCTCCCCAGATTTACATTGATTTCAGGTATTAATGGTTACTGTGTGGGCGTTTACTTCAAAGCATCCGTTTTTAAACATAACGTGCGTGCGATAAGTACGAGGAATTGGCGGGGAGGTGGGGTAAATGTCCTAATCAAAATGGGGTAACGTCCGGGAGGGGAAGATTTTCCAGGGGGGAATATGTCCAAGGAAAATGTCCCTTTCCCAATGCACTAATAATTTATAGGTTGAAAGAATTTTGAGCTTGATCACTCATTTGGTTAAATAAAATTTGAATCTATACTTGGAGGGAGATCTGTCTATTTGAATTTAGATCCTCATTTCTCATCTTGACATGTCCCAGTTTGAGCTTTGCCACATCACACCCTTGCGCAACTTTCTGTGAGCGCCCATTTATATATGCACTGCCCGTCTTGCTCTTACAATATCTACAAGGTCTCCAGCTGCATACTTGATGTCTTCATAACTGCGCTGGTTATCGTTTACACTTCTTCCACAATGCAATTCCAGGTTATTTTGCTCGTAGCCAGGGTTAAAAGTAGGTGGGAACGCATGGGAACGGCGTTCCCACTGCTCTCGAAATTCTTGGCTTGCGTTCCCACTGTTCATCATGAAGGATCTCTAAGACACATGCATTTCAATAAAATTCTTCATCAGCGTTCCCACTGCTCACATTCAGTGTTCCCACTGCTCATATTTAGCGTTCCCACTGCTCACTCAAACCACTTTAACCACTGCTCATAGCCGTACTCCAGATGCTGTGTGAGTCCTGAATTTCAGGGTCAAAATTTCAGGTTCCCTCTCTATGACTCTAATCCAAATGCTCCAAGGTCCCAAGGTCAGCTGTCTTTGCGTGTTCATTGCCTCTCCTGGGATAATCATCTTCTTGAGATCACGTGACAGTCCAAAAGAAACGAATTTGCATTTCCAGACTGTGACAGAGACTGGGACAAATACATGATTAATAATTTTGTAGGATCTTACTGCAGATTCATGTTACCCTGAATTGTTTGAATAATTATTCGGCACCCCATACTCACATGCCTTCAGTTGGTAGCTTCCTTTCTGCCCTTATCAGGTCTTGCAAGTAAGCTTATCTCTGTTGGTCTGTCTGTCTGTCTGTCTGTCTCTGTCTGTCTGTCTGTCTGTCTCTCTGTCTGGCTTTTCAGGGTGAAATCAATGCAACAGGGTGTTGCTTTGTGTCAGACTTCCGTTGCCTAATGACCCTCTCTATGCTGTGATTACTGTGTTTGATAAATTGGGGTAAAGTGTAGAGGTGGTTTCCAACCGGCAGAGGGTGATAGGCTGGGCTGCTTTCTGTGAATCACCATTTTTCCTAACCATAGGGGATTCTCAATTGATAATTAATTGATTCTTCTGCAACAGATTTTTATGTCCTTTTAAGGAGAACCAGCTCAACTTCATTACATCATTCTTACTGTGTAATTGTAATCATGTAATCATAAGCGTAAACTCCAAATTTATAAAGGGTCACTTGAAAGCAAGTGCATGGCACACGCTCACGCATAAGCAATTGTGAGGCACAGTGGTGTAGGGACATGCTCTGTTCTTTGGAGCTGAAGGCTGCAGGTTCGAATCCACCTCATGAAGCCACTATGTAGGGACCCAGAGCAAGTCCTTCACTTGCAATATTTCTCATGCGCTGGGCTGCACTCTGAAACTTCGATCGAGTGTCCACGCTGTAGCCAGGAGTGCTTCTGAGTAGTAATCTTGAAGGGGCACTATAACAAGTGCTCATGCATATATACATACATGCAATAAATGTATGGCGTAGTGGTGGCGTCGTTGCCTTGAAGCCGGAAAGTTCGAGGTTCGAATCCACCTCAAGTCGCCTTCACTAGTAATTGCTCAGTGCTTCGGCGTGAAACTCCGATGCAGTGTCCGCTCTGCAGTTGGGAGCACCTCTGAGTAGGGAGCTTGAAGGGGCGCTATAATAAGTGCACATACATACAATAAAATTGAATTATTAAATAATTAACGGGAGGAAATTTGTTTATCTGTTTGCAGACAGTTCCGATATCGTTGATCATAAACTGAAGTTGATTCTCGGTCTGATATGGACGCTGATCCTGCATTACTCCATCTCAATGCCGGTCTGGGACGACGAGGAAGGAGCGCCACGCAGACAAGAGCAGACCCCGAAGCAGCGCCTTCTTGGCTGGATCCAAGGGAAGCTTCCTGACAGACCGGTCGGAAACTTTACCACGGACTGGAACGATGGAAAAGCCATCGGAGCGCTGGTGGATGGGGTCGCTCCAGGTGAATACTGATGTTCCACTTCCTTCTAAAGTTAAAATTGTCGTCGTGTTGTCTTTCCACAAAATAGGCAAATATTCATAAGTATGCTTTTGGTTATTGAAGAGTCATTTTTTTCATCATCAGTTTGCCTGTAATTTTAAGTGTGTAAGTGGTAGAAACATAAAGACAGTATGGAGTTATTATATATTATTAAACTATTCATATAATAATCTGGAGTAATTTAAGATTAGTGATTTTATTGTTTTTTAGATGATCTTTTTATTAGATACAATAAAAAGTAGCATGTTATTATTAACTATATCTTATATCAGGACTTTGATCCTGCAGAGTGGGTCTGGGTGTTGCAAGACAACTCAGTCACTGCCAATCTGCTAAATTCTTAGATTGGTCCCCGTGGAATGCTGAAATGTTTCAGTATGGTGTTGCATAGTTTGATCTTATTGGTAGTGTACAGTATGGGCTCCGAAAAAGTATCATATTGTCAGAAGTTGAAGAATACTCCCACTGGTGGTGTTGTGTGCAGAATATTATTTTTTAAAGGTTAAGAACTGGCTCGTGGTGGCTAATCTAAAACTGTGTCATGTTTGAAGTTGCCACAAGTAAATATGAAAAGCTATCTCTATTGTTGTGACCTGTTAACAAGTGGCTTGGTCAGCAGTAGGCCAGCTTGTGCGCTAATAGGGCTATGCAGTTAATTTTTGTTTATGGCCAGGCGTCATAATTTGTTATACATCAGACACTGTCATGCAGATAATATCTGTGGAAGTGAAACTTGGCTGTATTGCACGCCTGTAGATTTGTCTATTTGTCTAGTGTACATTATTTTGATGTGGTTTGCACAAAAACAGCTGTCCTTATATTTTTGTTAGTCTTTCATCTTGACTTCAATGAATCCAATGAATCCTCTGTGCATTTGTTTTGTAAGCTATGCCGTTATCCTGATAGGGCTTAATTTTACCTATATTGTTTTTTTAGTTGATTTTTTGGTTGGCATATATTTGCCTGTTTGCTTTGACGGACTGATATTTCCTATCTTCTCTCATTGACTGATATTCCTCTGCCCTCTCTCATTAATTATATTTCCCTGTACGCTTTCATGAGTCTATCCAGATAGAGGTTGACAAGTCTTGCAAGTTTTTTAAATATCACAATGGTATTGACCCTTTGCTTGTGTACAGTGTTTGTTACTATGTACATTGTTTGCTTTTGGCAATGCATCTGTTTTTTGAGTTGTTACTTGTTTGTTGTAGCAAATTGTTTATCAATTTAGGTGAACTTTGCTAGAGGAATTAGTCATTCATTGAATTCTCTAGTTCATGATGATGATTTTCTTTTGTTTGTTAGGACTTTGTCCGGATTGGGAGTCGTGGAATCCAAAGAACAACGTTGCAAATGCAACAGAGGCCATGAACGCTGCCGAACAATGGCTCGATGTTCCACAGGTAGAGATGCCATGGCCTCTAATCTTTCTACCTGTTGATATAATAAATTCATTGCTATTTCATAATATGTAATTTATTTGTTTTTGCTATAAATGATAATTATGAGCATTGTCAAAAATCAGCCAAATCTTGCTCCCAAGCCTGGATAAAGGCAGAGGGTGACACTAATTATCCTTGGCATGACACAGTGCTGCTAAGCAGCAACAAACCAAAATCTTGTTTTGATTTGGGAGGAGAAAAGTCCTGAGTGACTATTGTTAAATTAAA
Source organism: Lumbricus terrestris (assembly GCA_949752735.1). Taxonomy (NCBI): domain Eukaryota; kingdom Metazoa; phylum Annelida; class Clitellata; order Crassiclitellata; family Lumbricidae; genus Lumbricus; species Lumbricus terrestris. The sequence continues at coordinate 17,506,126 of OX457053.1, read as the reverse complement.
AATTATGTATTTATTGAGTTTAAATGTAATCACTGCTTGCGACATCACCCAAGGCCGCTCTCTTGTGTGATGCTTCAAACAGGCTGCAGTGCATTGTTTGATTTCAATAGAACGTTGCTTCCATACATCTAAGAAACTATTTCTGGAAGGTATACGGTGGATGTGTGATGACGCTCGAAGAAATTCGTGTTTCTATCATGACATTGATACAATCAAGACTGAATGTTTGCATTTTGAAATGCAAATCTTGCAACTTCTGTTGCACGAGTTATTATCACCAGTCATATTTCTCTCTTAGAAAATTGTGTTCTGCTAAAGAATTGATTCGTTGTTGCTTTACTTCACACCTGTTGCTATTGATTTTGCATTATCGTTTGCTATTTGTTCAACTTTTGTTATTGCTTGTCAGAATGTATTTCTATTTAATTTTACCGACTTTAATTGTACACCTTTCACTGGCATGATTGAATGTCTTCCTGTTTAATTTTATTGACAATAACTATGCACCTGCGCTGTTATGATTAATGTCTTAATATTTCTGATATATTTCTGATAAATTTTTCTGTTGCTACATGTTGTTCTAAAAAGTTAGTTCTAAGTTTTAAGTTAGATCTTCCTGGGCTCATTTGTTAGCAGGACAACTGGATGGATAGTTTTCTGTGCTTCTTCAATGCTGATTGATGATTGCATCATTGAATACTTTCCCCAAATGGCCTTTCCTTATTTGAAATTCCTTTGCTTTCTATTATTAAATTTTAAATAACTATATGCGTCTTCCTGTGTCTGTCTTAAGTATCGGTGTTTTGAAATTGAGGTTCCTGACCAGTTTATCTGTTCAATGCTGGCCTTCTGTTTACGTTGTATTGTGTTTGGGTTTGAAAAGCATGCACACTGCACAGCTTGCATTAACGTTGAATTATTATGATTTTGTTGTTGTGACATGTAAATTAACATGTGACATGTAAATTAAGATTGCTGTGTCGCATTCGTATTCACATCTATATTCATATTCTTTTTTTGCCCCGAGGTATACAGGACCCCTCAGGGACTTCATTAACGCCTAATATAAAATCAAAAGTCTGGAAAGGCCCTACTCATCTTCATATTCATATATTATTTATTTTTATTAATTACTTTAAATAAGTTGATGACTCTTAATTGGTCAGTAGAGATACAGGATTGATCTTATATGCTAGTTAACGCTTTGACAACAGGCTGTACTGGTTCCCTATCTTCCCATTCACACTCTCGTTGCTAATGGGTTAAGTTGGCTGTAACTTTGTGGATGATTTTTCTTAACAGCTGGTTCATCCGGCTGAGATGTGCAATCCGAACGTGGATGAGCTCAGCATGATGACTTACCTTTCGCAGTTCCCAAGTGCTAAGCTGAAGACGGGCGCTCCTCTGCGGCCAAAGACGAACCCAACAAGAGTCCGAGCTTTTGGTCCAGGTATGTTATTCTGTGGCTCCTCCTGATCAGTGGCATATGTGATCAAAACGGTATCATAAATTCTTTTATTCTCAAAGAATTCCGGAGGCAGAGTGGCATGTACTTAAGTTTATGTCTGAGGTCATGAAGAGTTCAGAGTTTAGAGGTCGAGAGTTTCTGATCGTTTATTGCAGTACCAATGCAGCCAACGCTAGTGCAGTTAAAGTAATAAGCAGAACCTAGCATTAGAAGCGGAGTTAAGAATCATAATTACCCGCCAGGGTACCGTTGGCTAATTGGCATTATTATTATTGTTAATTGTCAGTTTGAAGAGTCTGTCTGTATCCTGATAATTAAATATACGTTGGTGCTGACTTTGTGGCGCTGTCATCATTACGGGTGATAGATAATTACAGCAGTTCTTCATAGTCTCTGGAATTAGGTGAAATGCAGTTTTCGTTAAACATTGTAAAATAGCCTAATTCTGAACCCTACCTCACCGGGGTGGGGGGGTGTTTTGCTTGCTTGAAAAGGAGATTGTTCTCTCCCATTAGTTCCCATTATATTAGTTCGTCTGCGACTACAAATTCATATCTCCCACGCTCTGTATTCTTTGATGCAGACAACACCACGCGTTGTGCCCAGTTTATCACCACTCTCGAGCAGAGTGTGGATCTTTATTATTGACTGGGTTTAGAGGGCTCTCACAAATATTGCCAACAATCAGTTAAGTGCCAAACTGCCTGGTTAAATATATATATGTGTTTATATATATATAGTTAAATATGGTTATATATCATATATTTGTTTAATCAAAATCTGGTTGACAACATGGCTACAAGATTTTTACAAGATTTTGAAGTGAAAAGTAGTCTTAAAAAAAGATTAGTACAGTGAATTAATTTGTTCATTGTTCGCGGGTTATTTTAATTTATTATTTTATTTTAATTTATTTATTTGAATAAAACAAATCTGTGACTGAGCAGTTATTGAGTAGTTGCAACAAAATAAAAGGAAAACCTCATTTCTGAAAAAGGAAGGCAAACAGAACGGATTTTGAGTCTTGTGCTTGATATTTCATCTTACCACATGGCTATTATATGTTGCCAGGAAGTAAGAGATTACACGAGCTATGAGTTGTTGCCAGTGAAACCCGTGACACGTCTTTACAGCTGTTTATGATCATATGTTTTGACATAGCACATAATGTCACTCTACTCCTCCCTTATGGCCATCCAACATGACATATTGAGAGAAGCTGAAAAGATCTGGGCAGTTCAGTTGATATCTGAAACCTGAACAACCTGATTGAAATACTTCTGTTACAGTTTCTCTAATGCTGGCAGCCTGTTGTTCATTAGGAGTGTCCATTGTATTTGAGGGTGTGCCAAAACATTACTGACAAGACTCTATTATTGTCTCTGGGCTGGAGATTCCTCCATTTCCTTTGTTAACTGCCATTGTCTGTAATGTTTTCCGCATCATGGAAAGGCACGACCACGAAAGCCACCAGTTTTACTTACTCAGCAGTACTCTTCACAATATTCAACCAATGGATTAGGAATGTGATTTAGAATGTTTAGCACATATTTTTATACTCGGGTACCTCTTAAGTTTTAGTGGTAGTTAGTTTGTAGTGGGCTCTCAGTGCTATGTATACCAGTAGAAACCTTGAAGTGGTACAGCGCAAGTGAAGGGTGTGTATCAAAACATTTTAGGATCCTGTATTTCTGTTATTGCATTATATACAACTATATACAACTGCAATTTGATACCAACCCTCTTACAAGTGCACACGCGCCTTGACGGCACAGTTTCTATTATATTGCAAAACAATTGTGAGCGAAGGACTTGCTCAAGGTCCCTACACAGTGACCGCCTAAGACGAGGATCGAATTCCCACTCCTCGCGTTACAGACCGATCGCTCTAACCAGTCGGCCATTTTGTCTCTCTATTCTGTGAAAATCATATGTTTTTAGACTGAGTCTTGTTTTTGATTTTCTATTCAATACGAGTTTTTCTTTTGTCATGAGATCTTCATTGCTGATTTAATAAGAAAACTTCAGAACAAGAATGCTGTTCAAAAATGGTTACTAGGCTTTATCCCGCTATGACGACAGGTTATTTTCTGAATAAAACATATATATATATATATATATATATATACATATATAATTATATATATAATATATATTTTTTCAACTTGTGGTACAATTTTCTATCAATTTCTTATAGGTTTAATAGTATATATATAAAATTTTATATATTTATTTTTTACAGTTTTAATAGTATATATATATATAAAGATCTTTTGCTTTATCCTTTTAATTGATCAGCTGCTTCTTGGTCTGTGTCTGACAGGTCTTAACCCAAATGGAAATAGCGTCGGAGCACCAGCTCGCTTCACCGTTGAGACGTTCAGCGCTGGCAGAGGAGAGCTTGAGATTATTGTCATCAATCCCAATGGAGCACAAGAAACTGTAAGTTTTCAGACTTTTAGGGTTATGATAAATCTACTTTTGGCCAATAGGGGTGGCTATTAATCACATTCGCATGGTGCATAGTTGCAAGTTCTATCCTACATTCTCATGTCGTTACAAAGATGTGCATGTCTTAATTTATATATATATATATTATATATATATATTTATATATTGTATGTGTATAAATATGTATTTCTGTATGTATATAATATACATGCACACAGAATGCTACTGGTTTGGATTATCCATTACGCAAACTGTGCCGGTAGATAGATGTCAGATATCAGCTGCCCTGATACTCTTGACATCTCCTCTAGGCCACCACCAGGTGGCAGTTTGGATGACCTGTCTTCTAGGGGCAACTGGGTTCATTTTGGTATATTCAGATCCATCACCCAGTTGAATTCATGAACAACCGCATCGGCTGGAGATTTAAGAATTTCATAAACTTATACTGCAGCAGATTTTTGCAAATGTGTCAACTATGAAGTGCCTGTCACATGCTGTAACGCTAGTTTCACAAATGCAATTTTTCGTATGTATGCATCTTCTATGTGCATCTAATATCACATGTCCCTGTTACTGTCTGTCTGTGCGTGCTCCTGTCCGTCTGTGTGTGTTCCTGTCTGCCTGTGTGTCTTCCTGTCTGTCTGTGTGTGTTCCTGTCTGCCTGTGTGTCTTTCTGTCTGTCAGTGCGTCTTTCTGTCTGTCTGTTGAGCTCATATGCTCAGTTGAACAGGATCTGCAGGATGCATTATTAATATATCGTGCACACATGTATACACATCAGGGCAATTTATGGAACACCAATGGTCGATAAATTATGAAATTAAATGCCCAAAAACTAGCATGTTGCTGCCAACGCACATAAAAAGTTACATGGTATATAGATGCTGGGGGAGGGTTTAAATGCCCACCAGGATTAGAAATTTGATTCGGTTACAATTGCTTGTCACTTCATCTTTTAAGTTTGTGAGTTTACGAGTAATGTTTATGTTCATTGCTGTTCTTGCATTGCAGTTTTTGGAATTCTAATTTTATTGTTTGCTAGCATTAGATTACGTTTTGCTGTGCCATGTTACATTGAATTTGATTGGAATATGTTGCATTGTAGTGTGAGAAGGTCTTCAACAAGGACCGTAACCTGACCTACTCCTGCCATTACACGCCAACAATGGAGGGCCAGTACACAATTAAGATCAAGTTTGCAGACCAAGATATCCCAAAGAGTCCTTTTGTCGTCGGGGTCAAGGGAATGGCTGGAGATCCATCAAAGGTCACAGCCTCTGGTCCCGGAATTGAAAAGACGGGAGTCATTGTCGGGAAGAAGACTTATTTCGAAGTGCACACGAAAAGTATGTACTGGCTTCCATTCTAACTTTTGATGTTGTATAGAATTTTACAACTGTGCAGATTGATTGTTATTTTCATTGTTGCCTCTAAATTTGTTGTGATAATTAGGAAAGATATCAGCTTTTCACTCTATTTCTTTCACATTCTGTGAAGCTGTATGAAGTTAAAAATGATGATGATTCATGTTTATTGGCAAGCTAACGGACCGTCGGACACACTGAGGTAAGTAACATTGAAATTGTGAAATGTGATTGCAGATATTTCATCATTTTATTTAACTCTAGTCTTGGCAGCCTCTTAGGTTCCAATTTATTTTTAGCTGACCCCTAGGGAATGGAAGTCTGATTCGACGTAAATGAGTTATGGATATCAGACTGCATCACTCAAGATCTATTTGTTCTTCAAGCAATAGTTTTAGCATTTTACGGTCCCTCCCATGTTGATATCTGGTCTTGCCTGTCTTAAGGAAAACTTTTCTCACAGCTTAAATCTGCTGACACATTTTCAAATTACAGGCAAGAGAGAAGGTTGTATCCATCATACGTATGTGATTATGATGAGCGTTGTTATCATTGCGGTTGCTATGAATTTCATCAAACTTTATGGCAACCATAGTCTGCAACATTCTGAGGGATGTGTCTAGGACATCAGCATTATGCTCCAATGCTTCATCCATAATTGCATATTGGGGCTTTTGTTGACAATCATTAATTAATTAATTAATTCATTCATTCATTCCGTTTATTTGCCTATTCATTCAGAGCATTTATATAGCACTCCTTTAAAAATGCATGCTTTGAATGAAGCCTTGGCAGAAAAGAACTATTTTCATCCTGTTGGTAAATGGTCATCTCCAACCAGAAAGACATGCTGAGAAGGGAGGTGGGGGTCAGTCCAATCCAATTGTTACGACACTACATGAGCTATTACAAAAATTGTCATATTTTATTCATGGCAAGCTTGCCATGTACATTTTGCAGTGCTGTGCATTTGATAGTGCTTCTCATAAAACAACATACTTACTTACTTAATTAATAAAGTTTACAGAAACGATTCATATTTTTACATACGATGTGTGACTATCTTTGGCAGATGCCGGCATGGGTGTTGTTGATGTCGTCATCCTGGATCCCCAAGGACACAAGGACACCACACGTCCGGTCGTCACCAAGAAGTCGGAGGAACTCTGGCTCGTCGAGTACGTCACTGCTCTCGACGGACTTCACTCCGTTAACATCTTCTTTGCTGGAAAATCCATTCCAAACAGTCCGTTCGGCGTTGGAGTCTCTCCAGGTCGGTTCTTTTAGAGAACGAAATCTCTTGTTTCAATTTGATGATCTTATAAATGACGGAATGTAATGTAATGCATTGCATAATAATAATAATAATGATAGTAGTAATAATAATAATAATAATAATAATAATATGTAGGGATTTAGGTGCCATAGGTTTGTATACTTTCATCAGTTACTGTTTGAGTACTGCTGAGCTTCTTATGTTTTTCACAAGGTCACTGGTAAATTACTATGAATAATAATATTAATAATAATAATAATAATCATAATAATTATGATGATTTATATGGCACTGTAATACAGTCATGCTGAGACAAAGGTGCCTTAGACGCCTTATGAAATGCCTTAGATCTAAATTATTTTCAGTTAAATGTCTCTAAATTATTTTCAATTAAATGTCTCTAAATTATTTTCAGTTAAATGTGTTGGACCATTTGTCTGCCATAATTAACTGCAGTATATCTGTATACTAAGCAATTAAATTTATTTTTAACTGTGTGTGTGTGCGCATTGAACAGAGAATTCTCAATCAATTCTTGGTTCGTATAATACATAGACTTTTGTTCGTTCGTTTGGATGTATTAAGCTTGTCATGTACATTATACAGTGCTGTGCATTTGCTAGTGCTTCTCATAAAAGAATATACTTACCGGTACTTACTTACGTACGTACTTACTTACTTATTTACTCATATTAATTAATGCTATTTACATTATTCTATCATTTAAGCATGTTAGTTGAGTTTTTGATTCTTCTGTTCCAGTTGTGTCCAGTTGGACTGATATTATGTTGATCGCACACCACCTCCCCTTTTCTACCATCACGTCTACTCTATACTCCTCGATCTACCATCCCTAGACTTCTCTACCACCTTGTGCTCATCTACCATCTCTCAGGTGCTCCATGGTTCCACACCAAACTAAAGTCTCATCTCTTCAGGAATTCATTCCCGGATCCATCATGTCGTCTGCATTCCAATCTTTTAATTCCGGAAAGAATCGACCTTACCAACTCCTCTGTGTCCATCTCTCCTTGGTCCTCTGGCAACTGGGCCTGGAACTCCACCTGGTATGATGATATGATGATGCGCTAGTGAATAAGCTGGTGCCCTGCACTTTGCTTTGAAATAACGCTTCAGTAATTTGGAGATGATGATTGCAAACGTCGTCAAATTTCTTATCATGATTTGATGATACCGAGCGATCATATCCAATTTATATAACTTTTTATATTTCGTTTCACGATGTTGTTTTTGGGGGAAATTGGGGAACAGTAAGCAAGCAAGTGAATGAATGAATGAACGCAATAATGAGCGAGCCAATGAAGAGCAGGTCATGCATGTTAGTGGGGGAGCTTTTGGTTCCGCGAACTCGCACTTCTATCAGACAGCACCGACCTCTGTGGTTGTGGGTCCTACCATCTGGAACTGCCGCCTCCCATTAACCTTGCGATTTTATGCCTAGGCTTGCGTGTTGCCGTTTAACGACACTGTGCCATAATCAAGATGATCGCGTCACCCTCCTCCTTTGTCCAGACTTGGGACTGACACTGCCAAGTACGAGCAGTGGCGAAGTTTGATGCCTTGACTGAACTCACCTGCTTTTTCTAAATCGCCCGAATCTTAATTTTTTAGCTGTGGCTGGGCCGGGAGCGCTTCTGAGTAGTTCTCTTGAGGAGGTGCTATATAAATTGTTGCAAAGAATGAATGGATGAATAAGGCCTAAACTAAGGTCCTTTGTTTGCTTAGAGGCGGCAGAAGCTTGGAATGTAAATTTCATTGCATTTGTCACAATAATTGTCTTCTAACTGATCATTTAATTGGTCAATGACGCGTAGCAATTCCTGGAACCTGAGAAGTCCCTTTAACCCTTTAACACATTTATGATGTCATTCCGTTCATAATTCATTGCGTGAAACGGATGGGGATTAGTTTTCAAATATGTTCACCAAATCTTAATGCTACAGGTCCACAGAGTAATTATCTTATCCTTGTTTTCGCTCTGGTTGTAAGAGTGGCATTGTGATATGGTTCTCTTATTGGTTTGTGATGTGCGATTTTCTGCAAAAGTTTTTCTATGTATTGATTTCCTGTATAAGTTTTTTTTCTGCAATCGTTTTTTTAGCCGTGGAGCCAAGAAAGTGCTACGTCACCGGTCGAGGAGTTCAGCCGAATGGCATTCGTGTCGGGGATGCGGCTGACTTCAGGGTGCACACGGAGGGAGCCGGGGATGGTGATCTGAAGGTTCAGGTCATCGGACCTGGAGGAACCGAAGAAAGAATCCGAGTCAAGAAAGTAAGAACCACGAATAACAGATTATGCTCGTTGAATCACTTCATTAAGATTATGCTTGTCTTGCTGGTCTGCTGTTTATTTTTATTTGTTACAGTGCTCAATTTTGTATAGTGCCCCTTCAAGGTTGCCTACTCAGGAGCGCTCCCAGTCAAACCTTGGTCAAATAGGAAGTCTTACGATCAGTGAGATATGGAACAGAAAGACCAATAGGCATTTAATGAAGAGTTGTAGGAAGCCCATTCCAAGTCACAGATTTTTAACTAGGATTATATCGCAAGACAATTTTGCTCATGTCTTAACTAACTTCTTGTAATAACCAGTTGAGGCAACGTCTCAACCAGTTGAGGCAATGGCTCAACCAGTTGAGGCAATGGCTCAACCAGTTGAGGCAATGGCTCAACCAGTTGAGGCAATGGCTCAACCAGTTGAGGCAATGGCTCAACCAGTTGAGGTAATTGCTCAACCAGTTGAGGCAATGGCTCAACCAGTTGAGGTAATTGCTCAACCAGTTGAGGTAATTGCTCAACCAGTTGTGGCAATGGCTCAGCCAGTTGAGGTAATTGCTCAACCAGTTGTGGCAATGGCTCAGCCAGTTGAGGCAATGGCGCAGCCAGTTGAGGCAACGGCTCAACCAGTTGAGGCAATGGCTCAACCAGTTGAGGCAATGGCTCAACCAGTTGAGGCAATGGCTCAACCAGTTGAGGCAATGGCTCAACCAGTTGAGGTAATTGCTCAACCAGTTGAGGTAATTGCTCAACCAGTTGAGGCAATGGCTCAACCAGTTGAGGTAATTGCTCAACCAGTTGAGGTAATTGCTCAACCAGTTGTGGCAATGGCTCAGCCAGTTGAGGTAATTGCTCAACCAGTTGTGGCAATGGCTCAGCCAGTTGAGGCAATGGCGCAGCCAGTTGAGGCAACGGCTCAACCAGTTGAGGTAATGGCTCAACCAATTGAGGCAATGGCTCAACCAGTTGAGGTAATGGCTCAACCAATTGAGGCAATGGCTCAACCAGTTGTGGCAATGGCTCAGCCAGTTGAGGCAATGGCTCAACCAGTTGAGGTAATGGCGCAGCCAGTTGAGGCAATGGCGCAGCCAGTTGAGGCATTGGCTCAGCCAGTTGAGGCAATGGCGCAGCCAGTTGAGGCAATGGCTCAACCAGTCGAGGCAATGGCTCAACCAGTCGAGGCAATGGCTCAACCAGTTGAGGCAATGGCGCAGCCAGTTGAGGCAACGGCTCAACCAGTTGAGGCAATGGCTCAACCAGTTGAGGTAATGGCTCAACCAATTGAGGCAATGGCTCAACCAGTTGTGGCAATGGCTCAGCCAGTTGAGGCAATGGCTCAGCCAGTTGAGGCAATGGCGCAGCCAGTTGAGGCAATGGCGCAGCCAGTTGAGGCATTGGCTCAGCCAGTTGAGGCAATGGCGCAGCCAGTTGAGGCAATGGCTCAACCAGTCGAGGCAATGGCTCAACCAGTTGAGGCAATGGCTCAACCAGTCGAGGCAATGGCTCAGCCAGCTGAGTGTGATCTCATTTCCAATGCGATATTGCCTGGTTTAGGTTTATAATGACTCTCGATCCAAGCTTAGTACGTCCTGGATTTGTTCCAAGTGTCCCTCTTTCATGTTCGACCAACTAGCTTAATTTTCATGCTTGTACCTATACTGCTTCTGATTTGTTATCTGAAAACCTGCTATGAAATTGTTGGGTGGAAGCTGTTATCATAAGTAGACCTGAAGTAGACCTGGAATAGATCTGGAAAAGAAAGATTATCGGAGAGATCTGGAAAAGAAAGGTCATCGGAGTTCATTCGTTAAGGACCTTGTCATACAACGCATTCTGAACGGGTGACGTCGCTTTGACCGTGTGAGGAGGGTTCAGCTGGAAATGGAAAAGTGGAAATTTTTACTCAAGTAGTTTATCTGATTGACCTCCAAATGCCTTGAAGCTTATTGCCCAACAATTTTAAAGTAGGGTGTTGTTTCCAGTCTAAATGGCTACACCCTCCTAATCTTATCTGGCTGCAACCTTGTTTTTGTATGAGATTTAATTATCCGATTAAAAGTTGGTTCAATGTGACGTTTTGGCAGCCGTCTGTCTTTCCACTGATTTCCATGTGCTGGATAAAAAATTTGTCATCTGGAGTTTTGCCTTCAGACCAGCACAAATTTGTATAGCGGCCCTTTTTTGTGATGTTAATTGGATAATCCTAAGAGTGCCACTTCTGGTGACATCGCTGCACTCGAAGCATAGATAATTATGCAGAAGACATTATAATATTGGATAAAATGACTGATACATAATTTATGATGGTGCAGAAATTTACTCTGGTCTGAGTTTTTTAAGCATTTTTTTAAATTTATTTTTTAATGCATACCAGGAAGAAGTAAATCTTAAATAACCATTCTTTGTAGAGATTTGCAAATACTTGGTCTTAGCTCCTCGGTATCACTAACATTAACATTTCGCACACCTCCCAAGCTGTTCTCAATTTCACAAACTGTTGAAGACTGTTTTTTTTCGCTTGATCTTGGGCGGGAGCGCCTCTGAGTAGGTACCTTGAAGGGGCGCTATACAAATTACGATTGATCGATTATGAAGACTATTAGACTAATCAGTTTGTTGATTAGTTAGGTAGCTTAGAAGAAAGATTATTCTGTTGTTTCGAGGCATTGTCGCATTGTTCTCTGTCCTCAAAACTGTTCAACCTGTGAGATGAAAAAAAGTCCTGTCACTCGCGATACTACCGTACTTGCAACGACCGAATATTATTTCTGTTGATGACAAAAAATGAAAATTGAGCGTGTTGTTTCTGTAGGGGCCTGATGGAAAAACGTTCGAATGCGGATACGATCCGAAGAAGACTGGCGAATACCTCGTGAATGTGACGTATGGAGGTGGCCACATTTTCAAGAGTCCATTCGTCGTGGAAGTCGGTCCCACTAAGCCGACGAAGATCCGTGTCTTTGGTCCAGGTCTTGAGGAAGGCGTGTCCAATCAACCAGCAATCTTTACTGTTGAAACGAATGGAGAAACTGGAGCCCTTGGTCAGTGCTTAATAATAACAACAATAATGATAATAATAATAATAATAATAATAATAATAATAATGATAATAATAATGATAATAATAATAATATGCAGCGCTTTAATGCTATGGCTTTCACGGGTCCTTTCGCTAACCCTATGCCCGATTTGGAGGAGAGGTAGCCTTTGCATAACAATAATAATAATATCAATAATAATAATAGTAATAATAATAATAATAATAGTAATAATAAATTTCGACAATTTGTATGATGCTGCAACATGGTTGTGCTGTTACAAGGGCACCTAGAAATAGCAAGTGGGAACAGCAAAAAAAAACCTAAGTAACATCCCGCGAGCAGTCCCAGGCTCTCTAAAAGTGTTCATCTTGAACAGTTCATGTTTGAAGATTATTACCTGCTAGTTGCTGAAACTAACTACTATTTGATAGTTACTAGGCAGAACTACTCCTGAATATTGTATTGGATAAATTATGTCTCCTCAGGTATCTCTCCATTTTGTTACCATTGAGTTGTTGTTACATTCGTTGATTATGAGTGACATGTCTTGACACAGGTTCAGTTAACAGACTGATTGATTGATTGATTGATTGATTGATTGATTGATGTGCCTAATCATTTGAATCAGCAGTGTATCCAAGTCCATGCGCTTTCGTGGTTTTAGGTTTTTCGATCGAGGGACCATCTCAAGCGAAGATAACTTGCGATGACAACAACGATGGTTCAGCCCATGTAACCTACTTGCCAACTGCACCAGGCGAGTATGCCATTCATGTGCTGTGCGATGAAGAGGATATCCACGGCTCACCATGGATGGCTACCATAAAGCCAGCCTCAACCGACTTCGATGCTTCAAAGGTAAAATTAACCCTTTCCTATCTGCTGCTGTCTTTTTGATTTCATGTCAGTTTTGGTGAATTCTTTTTGAGGGGTTTGATGATAAATTGTCTTCTTCTTTTAATTCTCTGCCCTTAGGCAGATTCGAATGTTTGACGTCTCCATTCTTAGTACGCCCAGTTAAGGTTTATGTCTTCTGTCATTTGGGTTCTTGTGAATTGTTTCAATTGCACAACTTACACTGTAACCGGTTTTGTCAACTGGATTGTTCGATAAACAACATTATTATTAAAATTTATTGGTGTTAACGGTATTGCTTCTCTTGTCTTGTGCAACAGGTGACGGCAAATGGTCTGGGCATTGGGAAGGAGGTCATGGTCAACGAACCAGTCGAGTTCATCATCGACACGAGCAAAGCGGGTAACGCTCCGCTGAAGGTCATCGTCACGGACGACGAACGCAAACCGATCGATGTCTCGGTCAAGGACAACAAAGACGGAACGTTCACATGTCGTTACGTTCCAAAGAAGACGGTGAAACACGTCGTCGTGGCAACCTACGGTGGCGTCGTGATCCCGAAATTCCCAGCAAGGGTTGGTATTTCCCGACATTTGTCCTCAAATCGCTTTCGTCTGCGTTTTTATATGGTTGAAATGGATCTTGATATTGAGGGAATATGGGTTTGTGATAAAAAGAGTGATGTGATCTTTGATGGTATGCGCGTGTGAAGCTCAGCATTTTTGAAAAACTTTAGATGTTGTAATAGATTCATTGTCGGTGGAAATTGTTCTTTGGTGTAAGCAAAGGAGGATTTAACCCAAGAAAATTGTAGTTCACTAATAAGCCAGTCCAGCGTGTCTGATATCACACAGGCCAAACAGGATGATCCGAGTCTGATATATGCTTATTTATATGTGCTTATTTATGTAAATCCGGTATATTCTGCCTTAGCATTTACCACAAAGATCAACTGAAATGGGCATCGGACATCTACGGGCGATGATTCCATGGTTTATGATAATGATGATCAACTGAAAATATAAATTAGAATTCACTTCAGTTCATACATATCTCGTATATTCTGCTTCAACATTAACGACAGAGGTCAACTGATGGTGTAAATTAAAATTCACCTAAATTTACTTCAGTACATAATTATAATACAGAAATGCCGTTTTATTTGTTACAAAAGGTTGACGTTGTCCAGAAATCTGATCCAAGCAAGGTGAAGGTTTTGGGACCAGCGGTTGAGGGGCCAATAAAAGCCCACCAGCCAACGAGCTTCACTCTCGATTGCTCAAAGGCAGGGCCAGGTAGGCACTGACTTTCTCATTTTCTCTCCGTCGCTTCATATTTCCCCCCTTTGCTTGGAATTCTCTGACTATGTTCCTTGTTGTCTCATCATATTTTTGTTCATGGAATTTGATGTAGAAATAAGGTTATCTCTTGACACATGTTATTTAAGTGGTGGAAAACTACACTAATTGGTTTTGTGCTCAGAACGTTTTGTTAAAAATTGACTCGAATATCATACACCAATGGAACAGGAATTTTGAACTATTTTCCGTGTGTGTAATGTTTCATTTGTTTCATATGACTAGATAGAGGAATTGAAATTCTATATTATAATCAGCTTTTGTTTCATATGACTAGATGGAGGAATTGAAATCCTATATAATAATCAGCTTTTGTTGAACCTTTAAAGAAGTTTAATTTTGCATTCAGTTTGTCACATATCTATGTTGGTTGCATGACAATCCTGACCAAGTCTTCAGTAATTCTATTTTATCTGATTAAGCAGCTTATCTTTTAATAGAATTGTTCGATTTAAGACAGTGGCATTGTCTTGGGTTGGATTGAACCTCCCCACTCTGAAAACACAACTTGTTCAAATTCATTGAGTTTTCATTCAGGTATCGAGGGGAAGGGGTCGAACAAAGCTTGTCTAGACTCCTAGTCGTTAAATTATTTTCCATTGCCACCCCACTTTCTAAGAGGTGGCCACACCCCTGATTTAAGCAATGGAGAGTTTTTATTTCCCATTGTTTTAATTTCCCATTGTTACGTTGCTTGCAGGCGATGTCGCTGTTTCACTGACGGACAGTCTCGGACGCGACATTCCAGTGGAGACAACAGAACTGCCGAACAATTGCTTCAAGGTGACCTTCACACCGGAACACGTTGGCCCGTGCCAGGCCCGCGTCTATTTCGGGGACAAGGAACTGCCAGGCAGTCCCCTCAAGTTCAACGTTGTGCCCGGTGCGGTTGATGCCAGTAAAGTGCAGGTGCATGGTGATGGTGTTAAGCCATCCGGTGTACGTGCCAGTCTTCCGGTGTCGTTCACGGTCGACGCGACAAAAGCCGGTGGAGAAGCGGACCTTGATGTCATCATTCAGGTTGGTTTATCATCGTTTAAATGATATTTAGCGACAAAATCAAATCTTAAATTTCTATTTTAATTTTATTCATCCGTTGATTCAAGAATTTATACTTGAAGTTGCTAATAGTACACCATCCAAAAAATTTGCTTTTTTATTTATTTGTATTGCTTGCCTTCAAAAACGGCGATTATTTAATAAGGTGCCACCTTTATTTTATTAGATCTCTGAGTGATGTGGGAATATGACTATTGTAGTGCTGTGATGAAATGACATTCCCTTACACATTGCATTTTGACACAAAAATATGCCAATTTATAGCGGCGCACCATGATTGAATCTCCATGTTTGTTTGTTTGTATTTGTTTGTTTGTATGTGCACTTGTTATAGCACCCCTTCACGCTCTCTACTCAGAGGCGCTCCCGACTGCAGAGCGGACACTGCATCGGATTTTCACGCCGAAGCGCTGAGCAATTGTGAGTGAAGGACTTGCCCAAGGTCCCTACACGGCAACTTGAGGTGGATTCGAACCTCGAACCTTCCGACTTCAAGGCAACGACGCCACCACTACACCACCGTGCCCCACAGTGCGACAGATAAACCTTTAGTCAAGAGGTTCTGTTGAGTAGAATAATCCAGTTATATGAAAGTTTAAGTTGATGTTTGTTTGATGTTGAATAGGATCCCGAGGGACACAGCGTGCGTCCAGAGATAAAGAAGGTTGGAGATGGAAAGTACCAGGTCACCTACACTCCAGAAGGTGTTGGCAACTACTCGATTCCAGTTAACTATGGAGGAAAGCCCGTTCCAAACTCACCGTTCAAAGTCGGTGCGGCACCGACCGGAGACGCCAGCAAAGTCAAGTTTGTTGGTAAGGCTGAACTTTGAAGCTGTGGGTTGATTTGCTTGAGGACTTGACCTCCTTATGCTAGGCTGTTTAACCCTTTACCGACCAAAGTGTATTAGACTGTTTAATTTTTTATCGACCAAAGTGTAGTGTAGTAAATTGTATGAGAAATCCTATACCCTTGGTCAGTAAAGGTTTGAGCATTTTTGTCGTTTGAATTCATTCAGAGCATTTTTTCATTCATTCAGAGCATCTACATAGCGCCCCTTCAAGAAACTACTCAGAGGCGCTGAATATACTGTATAAGTGTACATACGGCATATGTAAGCATATGGAATATGATGCATAGGCATCATTTACATTTCCCTATTTCAAATAAGCATACACATTTTATATAATATCTGTTTGAGACACCTTGTGAGTTAATATAAAGTATCTCACATGGAGGATTAAACCACACTTTCAGGGGGATGTATCAATACTGAATTTAATCTGAAGCATTGGTGATGCTACAATAGGTCATTCGACCTGCCCGTTTTACTCTTGACCTACCTAACGATCTCCCACCAAATTTTTGAATTTTTTATTTCTTTCTTACATTTAATTTATTCGACGTGCAGAATAGCTGCCATGACCTTGAAATTGTATTGTCACCATCACTGATCTGAAGAGTTACATCAGAATTTGCTCCATTATGTTGCATCCTAGTGAAATGGTCAATTTTAATATGTATCATGCATTTCTTTCTTTTTTCCACATAGACAACGTGAAGACCGTGATTCCAGTTGGAAAGGAATGCGTCATTAAGTTGGATCCATCGCAGGCGGGTGAGGGACAGATCACCTGTCGCATCGACAGCAAGGCTGACAATGACGTTGACATTGAAATCATCGACAATGGCGATGGAACCGTCAACATTGCGTACACGCCAAAGAAACCCGGCGCCTACTTCTCCGATATTAAGTTCGGTGGAAAGACGATTCCAGATGGAAAGTTCACCCAACAGGTGAGTCCGGATTCATCACTCGTCGCCGTTCAAGCACCGTTAGCTACACTGTATTCAGTGTATGGTATGCTGAATTAATTTCTGGTTTATTGCGAGAGAGATTTGTTGATGAAATGTTTATTCTAGTGAAGACTTGCAAGCGGACGACTGACTGATGACATATATATAATGAATGTGAGGTAACAAGTGGATGAGGTGGTGAGTGGTGGTCAGGACAATGATGAGGCCAATTGACTGATTGATAGGGTCGATGCTTGATGGTGGTGGTGGTGGTGGTGGTGATGGGGATGGTGGTGATGGGGATGGTGATGCATGACAATGATGATGATGATGATGATGATGATGATGTGGATGACATTAGGTTAACAATATCTGATGTGATAAATACGTGGTAATGTTGTATATGTATATTTATGTATGTGATGAGCTGGGAGCGCTCCCGAGTGCCAGTAGTTTTCTTGAAGGAGCGTTATATAAATTTATAGAATGGACGAATGGTGATATCCATGATGATATTGGGGCTGATGATGATGACGATGCTTATGTGTTACTGATGGCGAATGTGATCATGATGTGGTGATGAAGATTTTATTAGTGTTTTGTGATGATGATGTGGGTGGTATGTGATATGGAAATAGAGGAGGGCAATGATGAAATATGTGATGCTTAGTGATGTCTGTAATAAACTTGATGTTTGTGATGATCTGTGCAATTTTGAAGATGATGCTGATAATGGTGATGTGGTGATGATGATGGTGATGCTAATGGTTTAATGATGATGGTAATGATGACAGTGACGTTGATGTTGATGATGATGATGATTATGATGATGATGGCAATGATGACCATGATGATTAAGAAGCAGATTTTATAATGATGTGATGAAGACGCTGATTGTGGCTGTATTTTCAATAAATGTGCTGTCAGTAATTATTTTCAACTTCAATAGTTTTATGATGGTTTATTAGTGCCATAGCTGCAGTAATCAAGGAAGTTTATGTATTGTAAATATACAGCAGTCTACAAAAAATTTTGCTGACAAAGCAATTTTCAAGAGAATCTACATTTATAGAAATGAATACTTAATTCAACAGATGTTTTAAGAATAAAATATGGAAAGAAGACTGCTGGAATGCATCTATACTAAAAATGCTATTCTTGGAATGCTAAGTGCACTTGGGGTGCACTTTACTTTCTCTAGTGTTACTTAACTTCACTGGAACTTTACTGCACTCCATCTGGTGTAGCATAAGTCAGAGATAATGGAACCTATAATATGAGTGGTTCATCCCAAGATCTATTACTGTTTACTGTTTGAAAGCAAATCCCTGCTTATGTGGTTTATGTTGGCAAAGGCATTACTACATGGGAGATAAACAGAGTACTGGATCTTGTTGCTGACAGTTGAGCACGGAAGTAGCAGTTAGTCCGTCAGAAATGAGAATCCCTGCCTTGGTTGGCATTCCTGGAATACCTGCTGTCCACTCTGAAGTATGTTAGGAATGGAGATGGAGGAGGAGGAGGAGGACGAGGAGGAGGAGGAGGGAATACTTTAGTGGCACATCGACAGTGATAGGTTAGGAAGAAGGGGTATGTTTACTGTTAGTGAGTCATATCCAGACAGTCACAGGCAGACTGGCAGGCAGCCAGACAGACAGACAGCCAGAAAGACAGGCAGGCAGGCAGCCAGAAAGGCAGGCAGGCAGACATGCTGGCAGGCAGGCAGGAAGGCAGACAGTTGTGAAAAATGTTGTTTAAGTAAGGAAGGTTTATGTTGGACAGGTGTTCTCCCATATTAAGAACGGACCCCCTACGGTGTGATGCACGTGTTTGCCCTGCATCAGAGTGGAAGCCCAGCATAACCAAGGAGTCCAATTCCAGCATGGCTCATAGTCCTCATACTGTGCACAGACTTGCAGTGCTAGCTATAAAAATTTATAACCAAGGAGTCCAATTCCACGGTTTCCACCATGGATCAAACTGCGGGAACTTGCAGTGCTAGCATATAAAAATTACCTGCAGATGAATCTGCCATACCAAAAAAACATGGACAAGTTAATGATGATATCACAGCGTCTGTGATTCCAGCGCAGTGTATAAGTTTTATGTATTTATTTTCTTAGTTAAAAAGGGAAATTAACTTTATAGGAGGTTGCATGGTAGCCTAGTCTAGTGGTTGGCATGCTGGACTGTTTAGTGATAGGTCAGGGGTTCAAATCTCTGCCATCCATCGCTGATCCATACATGAGTGATCTGCACCAGTTTGCTATTATTTTCCTTAATGAATTTGAATATATTTTATATAATTTGATAAAGAGACTCTTAGGTTTTAGCAATAGTTTGCTAATTGCTGTTAGATTACTGCAATAAAAATTTTGCAAGTATTTTCTACCAAAACATTTCAGTGAATATTCCTAGAAAGTTTGTGACTGTATAGAACCTAAACTAGGGTGACCATTTTTTGGCCACCAAAAACCGGGACACTTTTTTGAAAACTGCCATTTGTATTTCCTTTTCAGACTATAGGCGTGAACGAAGGCCTATACTATAGCCTAATAGAATAGGCATCCTCCAGTCAACAGTAAACTATAGTAGGCTATTGTTGCTTAATGCTTATTTTTAGTAGGCTATAGGCTACTGCATACTTTGACGAAACTCAAAGTTACTGATAGACCTATATCTCGGAGGAGTGAATTTTTAGTTAAGTTCCGTTCTGCGAAAGTTTTTTTTAACATATCGATGCTGGTGTCATCAGATAGCCTACAGTTAATCTAGGCATAATATGCTTCAGTGTAAAAATCTCCAACCTGCTCTAGTCGTCAGTACACTGTGTGTAGTGTAGCACTCTTTCATAAATGAGAACACTTTCAATAGGCCTATTTGTAATCTAATCCAGAAGCAGATTTGTTTCTGGGGGAACTAGCAGGGAAAGAGGTTTGGGGGGGGGGGGGGGGGGGTATGTGCTCCTCAGCATCAGAATTTGTTAAATTTCAACATTAGCTTACAATGACAATGCATTTTAAGTTGCCACCTGAAAGAAACTGATATACTATTTCAGTGATAACTGATGACATGAGTTGTCTCACTTTCATTTGCCTACGACTCTGACGAGACCTGTTGAAATCGATATAGATATGCCAATGAAATTGTATTACGGAGGCTTTCTAGTAACGCCTTGATAATTCTTAAAATCTGTTAACCAAACTCACTGGTCTATATATACTACAGATGTAATGTAATACTTCATATAAATTGACAACTTATCTTTCATTGCGACTTCTTTATGGGTTTAAAACTGCACTTTGTTCTGTCATGGATATAAAACTGACGTTTCCAATATTCAAATTTCCTTCTTGTCAAAAACCGGGACAATTTGGCCCTTTTCCATAAGTCTTCGGGACACCGGGACGCACCACAAAAAACCGGGACATGTCCCGGAAAACCGGGACGTATGGTCACCCTAAGTCCTAAACGTGTGTTCATGTCTTCGGAATGCAGGCCGGAACGTTTGTATAATTACTGCAATTAGAAAATCATAGAAACATCAACGTGACTATATTCCGTTAAGTTAACGACCTTGTTAACGACCTTGGCACGCGTGTGCATGTTCTAAGGCATTTCTTATTTTGGAGAAAGTACGTAGGCTAGTCTGCCTGGCAATGATGGGTAGCTTATTATGTTCGAGGCAGAATCTCAGCAATTCCAGCATTGCGGCCTAACGCGGCGGCAACGGCGCAGTTATTAGTCACTGGTTGAGTTATTCAGTTAATGGTAACCACGTGGTGCGTTGGCTGCAGGGATGCCACTCATAGCTTTTTCCATCTAAATCTAGATTTTTTCGGTCTTGTCTGGGTTTCTAAGTTTTTTTGGGGGTCAAGTCCGTCAGGATCTAGCATTTTTCTCACAGCAGTTTTTCTGACTTTTTAACGTACATATTAATTTTTTTAAAGTGAAAATGTACAAAAGACGTGAAAAATCGATTTTTTTTTGGAATTTGGACCAAAAATGATAAATTTTGGGCAAAAGACAAAGGTCATCAGAAATTTTTTGGGAAGGAAGGAAAAAGAAAGAAAATTTTAATCATCGGGCGATTAAAAAGGATTTTCAGAAATGTCAAGCCTGAAAATTGGAAAATATGTATTTTTCAGAGAAATTGTCAATCTAGCCTTTTTCAACCGAATCTGACCTTTTTTCATAATCCAGAGTGGCATCCCTGGTTGGATGCGTGCCTAGCAGCGATGGCGACCACGAAGCATGCAGACTACGAAGATAGGACGGCGGCGTCTTGCGTCAATTAAACGCCAATCCGACGTGCGAGAGGAATTAAGTCGTTGCGCAGCGGTTTGGAAAGGTTCTTGCCAACTGATTTGTCGAGCAGAGATTTATTTGTGAACGCGAGATTTTTGTTGGAAATTTCGGTGAAGAGCAACGCGAAATGACGGAGCCAAAGGTTACAGAAGAAGTTTCATACAGGTGAATAACCTGTTGTTGTTTATTTTATCTTCTTTAATTTTATGATTTGTAGATACATGTGTGTAAAGTTATTTTATGTAGCATACCCTGCATTACTAAACGTATGCTTTATGATGTCGTATAGAAATCTGTACCCTTTGCAACAGGTTATAGTCTAGTACTCCTAGGGGAACGAGATTTCAGTTGGGGGATGGTGAGGAGGGGGCAAACGAGCGTCCAGCGGACGATCGCTGAATCGTACCGCCGAGCAGGGGAGAGGTTGGGGGCGGGGGTGCTGAATCAAGCCAGCTTCAGTTAATGATTAAATTGGAAATTTCTTTAAGATTGTTGACTTGTTTTCCCATAAGTTTTGGTAATTTGGTTGTGTAATTGTGGTTGCCAACTTTTATATGCCAATAACCTCAGATTAAATTTTGAGGCATTTGTAATTGGGAAAATCCTGACCATAAGTGCCTACTGATGTAAGAGCAAATATAGTCACAGAAACCGCAAGAACATCATCTTCCAGTAGCCTTACATGCAACTCGAAAGCTTAAGAACTTTTCTAAGATCAGTTGAGGCTGAAAAACTAAACTTAATAAAATTAATAGTCACAGAATCAGCAAGAACATCATCTTTCATTGACCACTCAAAAGCTTTAGAACTTTTCTAATAACAGCCCAAGCTGAAAAAATAATCCTCCTGTTGCTGGTCACAGGACTGTAACGACAACGAAGAATCCAACGACAACCAACAAGCGATCGATTATCAGTCGAACAACAAACGTGAACGCGGTCCAAGTGAACTGCTACGACGCGGACGGCACGCTCAAGTCAAAGGCGACGGACCAGGATTCATGGGAAGAGAGAGACACGCACAACTACGAGTGGAGTGGTGGAAAGAAGCCACCACTCCAGGTCGAGGCCGTGCTAGACGAGGAGGAAGCGAGTAGGAGTGTTTTCATCGGGGATCAACTTGCAATCGAGCCAGACGGTGATGGAACAAACGTTATCATACTTTCGTCTTCGGACGTCTGCAATGCACCGGCAATCCAGTGGACGGGAACGGTCGAAGAGTCCGAAGCGAAACCCGACTCGGAGCACAACATGTCGACGAAGCTTGAAGGCTCAAAGTGGGTCCGCAGCAAAGAGTCGGTGTGCATGACGATGGGGAAATCGGGGCTTCCCGACTCGTTCAACGTTAAAGTGAGCGACTTCAATGGAGCGGTGATGAACGGATCAAAGATGCCTTTGAATCAAAATGGCGAACTCGTGATTGTGGCAACGTCGGCGGAAAAGTCGTCTGTCGTGCCGACGGTTTCAGTCGTCGAGCCAACGCTTTCGTCAACGGAGCGCAGGCAGATGCGGAGGAATGTGAATCGAGAGATGATGTCTGGTAAAAGCCAGTAGGTAGACAAGTAAGATGGTGCTGCGAACTGGCTGCTTGATCTACGTCTAACGATGAACACTGGACTAAACTAAACATCAGCGGGACTTAACATGATCAGCTGTTAACACTTGACCTGGCGATGTTGTTGGTACAGATGTCGATATCGTGCTTTCTGCCGCCTCTTGCTTTGGCGGATGTCGTTTGTATTTTATTTCATCTCTTCAGTGTCATCACTCGGGATTGGTGATGTACTGAAGAGGTTCTGGAAGTTTTTGTCACGACGTTCATTATTTTATTTATATTGCTTGTTATTTTATTTATATTGCCGGTGCTGTTGCTTTCTCCTAATTGTTTCTTGTTAGACAATTACTTACAACAATGCTCAAACTGTAACTTGGCTGACTGCATATATTATAATCTAAGGATGTGGCCATCCTATGAAATGTGAGTTTTTTTCCGCTTCTACTAATGTCTGCCTGCCATGATCGTTGGCGCACCTCAGATGTGCACTGCTGTGTTATTTCTTGTGAGCAGCTCTAACGAACTAAATGAGAAACAATACTCTGTTAATGTCATCCATGTAGTGATTTGAGCTGTTGTGCTGGTAATAAATAGGCTGCACTGCCTGTTGTTTGTTTGTCTTAGGAACAGAACAGGTATGGAAGAGGATAAGCAGGAGGAGGTGGAGCAGGCGAAGAGAAGGAAGAGGAGGAGGAGGAGGATGAGGAGACTGTGAGCAAAGAGTGTTGAGTAGTAGAGAATGAACTAGAAAGAGGAGAGGTATGATGATTAGACCACAAGGCAAATAAACAGAAAGTGGCTGCAGATGAAATAGAAGGCTAAAGCATCAGCGGAACGAGAGTGGATGAGGAGAGAAGGAATGTGAGAGGAGTGAAGAGGAGAGTAAGCTGAGATGGAAGTGGCTGAAGGTTACTTGCAGATGGGTGGGGGATAAGCAGCAGAACAAAGAGCAACACGAGTAGGAATGATGAAAAGAATGATAGTTAAATAACAACGATGATGATGATGAGGTGCATGTAATCATTAAGAGAAGTGTAGTGCATGCAAACATTTGGTCTTCTAGTACTTGTCGTCTTTTTCAAGTATCTGGAAAGTTGTTTAGATGACGATTTAGCACTTTTAGTACTGCCTTTTGTGTAAACTGATGTTCTTAAATTACAACACTTGCCATGAATTTACACGAACATTCAACTAGTGAAGATGATGTAATATTCTTAATGCAGTGCTATATAAAAAACGAAGACATTTGTATATTTGTCTGAGTCATTGTAGTCTGGTTGTCTGTTGCTTTGAAATGCTCAGAAGTTAGCATATAATGCTCTTGTAAGCTGCTTTTAAATGAATAATGTATAATATTAGCATATATGCTCTTGTAAGCTGCTTTTAAATGAATAATGTCTAATTTTAGCATATATGCTCTTGTAAGCTGCTTTTAAATGAGTAATGTCTAATGTTAGCATAATTATGTGCTCTTGTAAGCTGCTTTTAAATGAATGATGTCTAATGTTAGCATAATTATGTGCTCTTGTAAGCTGCTTTTAAATGAGTAATGTCTAATGTTAGCATATATGCTCTTGTAAGCTGCTTTTAAATGAATAATATCTAATGTGTGGAGAAGTCTGGTCTCAAGTGCTTTATCGTATTATGTTTAACGGGTGTTTATTGCTATGGTATATAATTTATTAGGAAGTAAGTGATTATAAGTCAGTCCTTGAAGAGTCTCATAAGAATCAGATTCGTGAGTGAAAATCTATGCAACATCATGTACGTAGTTCGTGACAGTTTTTACTTCTGAAATCCTTTAATCTTTCAGTACTAGCTTTTTTTTTGTTCTCTTGCATTCTGTGGTTCTGTGTACATGCCTGTAGCTGAGATGCCTGTAAGCAAGGAACCGGTAAATTGGATGTTGGTAAAAATGAAAGGCAAAAGGAGAGGGGGTAGTCGGTCGATTTGGTTGTGTTGATAGATGTGAAGGTTTGATGGCAGAGTGCGGAGGTGTATAGACAGAGACTCGTGAAGACCAGACAGACAGACAGACAGACAGTATGGGTGAATTAACAGAGACGTAGTAGTGGGTGGTGAAAAGACATGGCAAATTGATGAATATGCAGACAGATAGAAGCAGACAAGGAGGCAGACATGTAGAGCGACGTACAGGAGTAATAAGTGATATCCATTTGGAGAATGTCTCGGTTTAGTGAGCTTGTTGCCTGAAGCACCTCCATCAAATGGCATTTTGTTGACCTTAGGCTGTAGGTGTTGTTTCTCTTTCTCAGTAGTAAATTCCTGAGCCGCCCTTCTCTGCTTAGTCTCTACGAAGCCATGTGGCCTTTTCCTAGTCTCTCAGCCTAGCCACTCTAATGGAAGAAAGGCTTACGGCTGGCTTCTGGCTTCTGTGTGTTAATTTTGCGTGTGCCTTCGCGTGTGTTTGTGTGCGTATGAGTCAAGGACTGGTGCAGCAAAAACCCTGTGATTGGTTATCTTTCCTTGTTTTGTACGTCATTGAGATGGAGCCAGGCAGTTGTCTGGCGGTACGAGGGATCTGAATAAATGCCGCAGAAACTATAACCATTCTTGTTTCTTTGTGCCGTGTCGTTATTGTTTTTGTCTATGATGTTGTTGGTGCTTGTTAATATGATGATGATGATAGTAGTTATCAATGATTTTGGTAATTATTATCAAAGTAGTGACTAAGATGATTTAGAAAATTGGCAATGATGAAGTTGGGTTGGCAATTATACTGATTACAGAGAGTACAGTGTTGAAGCTGATTGTTGATTGCTGACAGTTGTATTGTTTGTGTGGATGGCGAAGACTAGGATAAGTGATGGCGATGGTGATATGATGACAGTGATATTGACTGTGCATATTGCATAATGATGAATGACGCATACATTGGGGGGGGGTTGTTTGTATTGATAAAGATGTCTGTTGCAGTGGTGGTGGTGGTGATGGTGATGGTGATGGTGATGGTGATGATGATGATGATGATGATGATGATGATGATGATGATGATGATGATGATGATGATGATGATGATGATGATGATGATGATGGCAGTGGTGATGATGATGGCAGTGGTGATGTTGATGTGATGAAGATGGTGTTGATGCACCAATTGTCTGCATGGCAGTAAATACAGACTGGACACGCAGATAGACAGACAGACTGACAGACACACTGTAGTAAAAGATAGACAGATAGACAAATAGACAGACAGACACAGTGAGATGCAATAAGTATGTAATTTCAGTTAAAGACTTCATTAATCTTGCAGCTCTACACGAATTATTTAAATTATTTATTAAAGTAAAATTAAGATTATTTAATAAATTGATTTTATTTATAAAGGTTATGACTGCAGTTGAATTTTGAGCAAAGTAATTATGTTGAGTCTATATTAAATTTTATGCAGGAAAATGTTTTGTCCTATTCATAATTAAAACAGTTGTCTAAAATCTAATTATCTTAGGTTGTGTAAGGAGGCACAGTTAGTCTAACAGTATTATGCATAGGTATTGGCCATTGATACGGGTTTTATATTGTAAAGAAACAGACACCTTTGGTGGCATAGGCATGTATCACTTAATGCTTGCAACTAAATTAAATGAATATTTTATTTTCTATTGTATCACGATTTTATAGGTGTTACAGTTTAAACCATAGCTGATAAGGAATGTTCTGTTTTTCAACAGGCTGTAAGTCCCGAAGACTACAAGCGCCGTCTGGCTGAAAATGAGGTAAATAATCAAATGTTTTAAAATGAATTAGCATTGATGTAATTTTTAATATTTAAAAAATTCTCCAAAGCCCACATGACATGGTCCATATGGGGACTTAAATACCAGCTAAAAGAGAGAAAGAATGTTATATTTTAGTGCATCCTTTTTTAAATATTACTAGCTGTACCCGGCCATGCGTTGCTGTGGCTGAAAAGACTGTCCAACCCTCCCTTCCTACGTCCCCTCCCCTTTCTCCTTCCCCTCTCTTTCCCCCTTCCCTTCCTCTCCTCGCCTTCCTCCCCCGTCCTCTAATCCCCTCCCGTCCCTCCCCTTCCGTCCCCTGTAGCCACTGTAGAAAGACGCGCGGAAAACGGCCGCAAATGGACGATTTTGCCAAAACCGACAGTTACATATAAAATTGCGCTATAGCAGACCGTCGGCTACACGTTTTGAAGAATGCTTGCGTTTGAAACGCGCCCGAAGAATATATATGAAGGTTCAAACTCGAAATGGCTGGACTCCATCGACGTCAATCGCATGGAATTAAAAGTTGTGTTTTTGGGTCGTAATTCCTCCCTCTCCTCCCCTCCCGTCCCTCCCCTTCCGTCCCCTGTAGCCACTGTAGAAAGACGCGCGGAAAACGACCGCAAATGGACGATTTTGCCAAAACCGACAGTTACATATAAAATTGCGCTATAGCAGACCGTCGGCTACACGTTTTGAAGAATGCTTGCGTTTGAAACGCGCCCGAAGAATGCGTGAAGGTTCAAACTCGAAATGGCTGGACTCCATCGACGTCAATCGCATGGAATTAAAAGTTGTGTTTTTGGGTCGTAAAGATTGCGCTTTTCCCCAAAAGGCATAAAAAAAAACCGGAGATGTTCGAATGGAACGGTTTGCGAAAATTTTAAAAGGAATCGGTTCAGAACTCTCCGAGAACCGATGTAACAAACTGTAACTTTTTACATTTTTATTTATATAGATAATCTTTGTATTGTATGATTATTAAATATTGCGTGCTTACTAATGATGACTTTGTCAAGACTGTAAAAGTATCTGTACTGTAGAGCGGTCGTGATGTTAGTTAGAAGTAGAACTACCTTAATTTAAGTTTTATTTCAATGGTTCGCATGCATTACTTGATGCATGTTGATTGATTGATTGATTGATTGATTGATTTTGATGTGAGTTATTTGATTGATGGTAGTTTATAAGAATCTTCTGGTGTTGTACAGGTGAACGACCTCATTTCGCCAGAGAGAGTGTCGAAATTGGGCAGCAGACCACCAGGGGGAGCGGATGGAGCGGATGAGAATGGAAGCGGCGCCTACAATCCAGTCGAGTTTTGCCTCCCGATCGGACCGATCTTCAGCTTCGTGTCTGGTTGGTTAATTGTTTTTTGTCTTTGCTCTTCCAACTAATTATTGGACAATTAATTTGTGATCTGTAAACAATGGATTTGGTTCTGTATTGCTGTTTATCATATGGAGGAGTGTATCTAACAGACCTTATGTGTTTGCAATATGCTTATTAGCAGCATGCTGTTGGATACTCAGATATTAATAATTTAATAATTTGTTGATTAAAATTTAAAATGATTATCCACATGTATGTAAGTTGTTATATTTTGTAATTTAATTTTCACTTGCGCTTTGTCTTACTAAATAGATCATAAGTCTAGATTCATAAATTGGCCTCATTAATACTAATTAGGTTGAG
This sequence comes from Lumbricus terrestris, assembly GCA_949752735.1. Classification (NCBI taxonomy): domain Eukaryota; kingdom Metazoa; phylum Annelida; class Clitellata; order Crassiclitellata; family Lumbricidae; genus Lumbricus; species Lumbricus terrestris. The sequence continues at coordinate 17,477,854 of OX457053.1, read as the reverse complement.
GTTATCCAGAATCTATATTTTTTACTTTGCTTTAGGTTTAGTGTGCGCCTTGTTCAAGGATTTAGTCCTTTAAATAACAAAGTTTTGTGTAAATTTACTGTCAATTTTAGTTTATTATTTTGCCGTTTTAGTTTCAGACACATATTCTTTAATAAGACCACATTTTGAATTTTCTGAACATAAATTTAAATCTGGTCTACTATATTTCAGCTGAGATTACAACGCCGTCAAAGAAGAAGCATCGGCCAAAGGTTGTTGACAACAAAAACGGAACGGTTGCCATCCATTACAGTCCCAACGAACTCGGTCTGCACCACCTGGACGTAACGTACAACGAAGTTCCGATCGACGGAAGCCCATTCCAGTTCTACGTTGACAGCATTGCTCCAGGTCACGTGACGGCGTTTGGTCCTGGACTCAGCCACGGCATCGCAGGAAAGAAATCCGAATTCACCGTGGTTACCAAGGATGCTGGCACTGGTATGTGGCTTTTCGATATACTAGTGCCTTGTAAGACCATCTCAAATGCTTAATGAACTTAAATAACATACGATGAAACTGTGACTTGAGCTAAGTTAGATGGGTAAACACAGGAAGACTGTTTGAAGGTATGGACAGATGTGGTTTCCTATGCTGGTGCAAGAAGCCAAGGCACCAGGAGATCTCATATTGCTACTTTTGCAAACTTTGCAGCAAAGTGGAATTTTGATACGACGTGTGCAAAAGTAGCAATATGAGATCTCCAGGTGCCTTGGCTTCTTGCACCAGCATAGGAATAGGAATGCTGGTGCAAGAAGTGTTGCAATTTCGCAAAGTCATGCGCTTGAAAGTCTTAAGTAAAGTTTTGGTATATGACTCGTGGTCTTATTGTTTGTATGCGAACTTGTTATAGTGCCCCTTCAAGCACACTACTCAGAGCCGCTCCCGACTGCAGAGCGGACACTGCATCGGAGTTTCATGGTGAAGTGCTGAGCAATTGCGAGTGAAGGACTTGCCCAAGGTCCCTACGCGGCGACTTGAGGTGGATTCGAACCTCGAACCTTCCGGCTTCAAGGCAACGACGCCACCACTACCCCACCGCGCCCCACTTATTGAGTCTGGTTTGTTTCTTGTGTTTCAGGTGGTGGTCTAGCATTGTCTGTCGAAGGCCCATCAAAGGCAGAAATGAAATGCGTTGACAACGGAGATGGAACTTGCGGAGTCTCCTACGTTCCAACTGTTCCTGGAGAATATCTCATAAACATCCTTTTTGCAGATAAACCCATCGCTGGTTCTCCATTCAAAGCAAAAATATCTCCACCAGGTTGGACGTCTTTTTTAATTACTAAAGTATTATGGTGTTCTAGGTCATATTATTATTGTTATGGACTTCAGAATTTATTGATCGTGAGCTTGTCCAATGAACATTTTGACTACTGTTGCGCTTCACACTGGAATTACCGCAGATAAATTGAAAAGTTAGCGTAAGTGATGCATGAGAAAGAATGCTGGGTTTAATGTTTTCAATTCAAAATAGAACACCAATAATTAATTATTAGATGAACGAGTATGATACAGGTTATTCATGTTTCTTGCTCAATAGTAAATCCATTAACCGATTTTAGGGTTTTTAATTCATCTAAACAACAGCGAATGAGGAATGGTTGTGTGCAGGGCTTAAAGTGTGCCTGGACGGTCATGGACGGCGTCCATGCACTTGTTTTAAAATCTGAACGCCGTCCAGCCACTTATTGGCGAGCACAGACTGGAAAGGTAAGGAGCGTCCAGGCACTTCTTTTAGAGAGGTAAGGGGCGTCCAGGCACTCATTTTCCCACACTTTAGGCACTGGTTGTGTGTTGTAAATGTTTGTTTTTGTTGTGTCCAGGTGGCCTTCAGACTGCCCGTGTCGGATCAGATGGTACTGGTCAGTTTGCTCTGAAGATCGATGAAACGGATCTTAGTAGTCTAACAGCTACGATCCGCTATCCATCTGGAAAGGAAGAACCGTGTTCTTTGAAGCGACTTGACAATGGTCAGCTCGGTAAGACAGCAGACGTGCATTGTATTGTATTGTATTGTATTGTATTGTATTTATAAATTTATAATGCGACTATAAATCATGTTGCAAGAAAATTTTACTTTTTTAATGTCTTTCCGAAGACTGACATTTGTGTTATGTTCCACGTCTGCCAGGAAATCAGTCAGGGAATTGATGAACAGGTCACAAAGATTGGTCAGTCGGCTGGTCAGTCTATCAGCTGACCAAACCGTTGGTTGAAAAATTTATTTGGCACACACGAACACGCCCCATCCTTTAGCATGATTGTCAAATGTCAATGCAGTCATATTTTCACTTTAAATTTTATGCAAGTAGGCCAGAGGAGCGTAGTAAAGCCGATTAAGTGAAAAATTGCCTGTATTGGCTTAGAAGTTATATGGTGGCTACTTACTCTAGACTGTAAGTTCGAGAGTTAGAGATTCAGGCTTCATTTGCGGCCGATTATGGTGTCAATTGATTATCATATGATCAACTGGAAGAGATTATTTTTTTGTATTCAATTCAATTCAAATTGTTTATTCAAATTGATCAAAGAAACACAATATCAAATCAACAAACTGACAAAATAAGCATGCACAATGTACATCGAGATTCATGTTGTCGTTTTGAATCTAGAAGTCTATCTATGGAGCCTATCTCGAAGGAACAATTATAAGATAAGCTGTACGACAATCGCTCTAGATATGTTATTCCTTATCTTTCATCTTTGCCAATCCGTGCAGTTTCACAGTTGATCTCTAACCTGCACTGTAATCTGCACTTCTCCTTTATCATAATTCCATCTATAAGTGCTTGAAAATCACTTTGTTTGACCCTGGTTTTCCAATGTTGTATAGGTCAGGAGCACCTTTAACACGTTCACCGCCCAGTACGAGATATCTCGTACCGGATTCAGTCATTTAACATGGCGTGTAGGCGGTGAACGTGTTAAAGAGCTTTTTTGAAGAGGTGCTATATAAATTATGTGTTTAATGATTGTGACCGTTTCTTCATGGCTGCTTTGCTTTCTGATATAACGCTAGGCATTGGATTTGCTCCGAAAGAAGTCGGCGAGCATCTCGTCAGCGTTTTCAAGCACGGCAAGCACATTCAGAACTCGCCATTCAAGATCTACGTTGGTGAGCAAGAGCTCGGCAATGCTAAGCGCGTGAAAGCCTATGGCAAGGGCCTTGAAGAAGGAGTGGCTAATGAACTCAATGAATTCTACGTTGACAGCAAAGATGCTGGTAAGCGGAACAAACTACATGTAAAAGTGGATTCTGTGTTGTATTGTATTTAATTTAAGATTAAAACTCTTTTAAAAAAATAAGTATTAATAATAATATTTTCATTTCAAACTGGCGCAACGCAGAATGATTACAATTCATAGTATGATGGATGATCATTAAGAGACTCGAATTTGACTGTCTGCAGCCATGCAAGGCACCCATCACGTCTTAATACTCATTTTACCAACGCCATCTGCCGATTGGAAGGTTGAGTGGACCTTTATGTTGTGACACGTTTAGTCGTTCACCTTGTAATAAATAAATTTGTCAAAACTAAATAGCTGGTAATTCGTGTTCTCAATATTGTATTAATCTAGAATTTGCTTTGTGGTCTTATTTCTTTGATAATTTAATATTCTTCTAGATTTTAACCTGTGGTGTTGGGACTAGTGTTAAAGATATGGATCAATGTTAACTTATTGATCTGAGTTGAATGAAGGAATTGGATGAAGCCAACATTATCTCGTACTGGGCGGTGAACGTGTTAAAGGTGCTCCTGACCTATACAACATTGGAAAACCAGGGTTAATCATTGATTGTGATTTATTCCAGGCTATGGTGGGTTGAGCCTGTCAGTGGAGGGACCGAGTAAGGCTGATATGGAGTGTAATCAGGAAAGTGATGGCATCTGCCGCGTCCGATACAAGCCAACCGAACCCGGAAACTACATCGTCAACGTTAAGTTTGCCGATGAACATATTCAAGGTAAAAAACTTCTGTCATTTGCAATGTATTTCTGTTCATGCAAGTAAGTAAGTAAGTAAGAATATTTTGTATTAAGTAATTCCTGTTTGGGGTATGGACATTTAATAAACACTATTTAAAAAGTATAAAACATACTAGTAATAAAGTCTTTCCATATCACTTCAAGAGCTGTCAGCTGAGGGGGGGGGATTATGTGGTCATGGGTGGGGATAGCGGAAGTAGTTGGACTCTCACATAACCAGAGATGATGCCTGGCACAGAAAATCTTGTCTTTCACTGCTTCAAACTTTGTCTTTGAGGAGCTAAATTCTGTGCACTTCATACTATAAGAATATTCTGCCACTGCGTCAGTTTTGAGCAAAGGCAATAACACAGTGGTTGCCTAGTTAATTGTGCTGGAGCCGTGGCTCATTGTCTGACAACCTTTGTTTTCATGGATGCATTCATCCAATACAATATTCACGAAATGTTTATTGGTATCCATATTACATTTCATGTGAACATTGCATTATGTTACAGTACATTATGATAATTCATAGTAAATAATCATGTTGTTTCTTCATAGATTTGCTTTATACGTGGATATTGATGATGCAACAACGTGTGCTGACAATCTGATTAGACTTGTGATGTGTCTTTGTTTTTGTAGGTAGTCCATTCATGGTGAAGGTGGGAGGTCAGGCAGCCGGTCTCATGTCGGAGCAGATCCTGAGGCAAAGAGACGTGGCGGACGTTACACACGTCGGAAGCGAGTGTGAACTCAGTCTCAAGATCCCAGGTATTGAATCTGTGCAGCAAACTGACGAGTACAGACACTGTCAAACAACTAAAACTAATATAATTTAACAGATCAGATTAGATATATGATAAGTAGATATTTATTTATTTTGGTTGCTCTGTATATGTATTTTATGCTTTTAAACTTTAGTGACGAGAGTTTGCCAAAAGAGACTGGGAAACCAATGCAGCTCGTCATTAAAATGTTAATTGAATATGTAGCAACCTTTCTGCTCAGTAGCGTATTATATTTGTAACCGACTATATGACAGCCTTTATAAAATACAATATCATCAGCCATGTCATTGCTCTCTGTTGTTATTTTTATATTTTTTATTCTTTTGTTTTTTATGTTGTATATTTGACTTTTTTTTATAAGTGTTAAAATTATGAAAAAACAATGATTCTCTGTATATCAGGTTTCCTTTTATCCCCTATAGATGCTGACTGGAAACTTCCTGTATTTAATATTTAATTAATCCCATTGTCAACATTTAAATCCCAAAATATGACTGATTCAACTTTTCCTTTAACATCCATGTGTTCAAGTTGAGAATTTTCTTTCTGCCAGCGATAAACGTGAAGGAGTTGGAGGCCGTTGTCATCAGTCCTTCTGGAACTTCAGAGCCATGTGAAGTGGCAGACATTGGCAACAGCGAGTACAGCATCAAGTTCGTGCCTAAGGAGATCGGCGTTCACACGGTCAGCGTCAAACACCGAGGAATTCACATTCCGGGCAGTCCTTTCCAGTTCACCGTCGGACCAATCACTGAAGGTGGCTCACACAAAGTTAGAGCACATGGTCCTGGACTGGAGAGAGGAGAAATTCTTGTTCCATGTGAGTTGTTGTTTCTCTTGCGAAGACTGGTGAAGTTACGTATTCAGGTGTTTTCAGAAAACAGAGTTACTGTAAAATCACTTCGTGTAATGTAATTAGTCATTTCTATAGCACCGCTCACACACGTGGCCATTCAATTGTGCTCCCAATAAAAAAAATGGGTCTTAAGAAGAGAGAGAGGGATCCGGAAAGAAGAGTCCCACGTAGAGTGGCTGAAAGGGAATTCCTTAAGAAGGGCCCAATGATTTTGTAGCGTGGTCGAGTTTGAGCAATAGTGTTCCTGGCTCGTGCAACAAACAAGTCACAGCTGCCCAGAGAATGAAGAGATCGATGAGAAGAGGCAGAAGGAGAATGAATGAGATCCCTGAAATATTTCGGTGCAAGACCAAGTTTGGACTTACGACCAGATCGAGTACTTTATGTTGTATGCAGGCATAGAGAGGAGGCTAGTCTAGTTGGTTGACCATGAAACTATTATATATGAAAGTATTTAAACTCATCTTTCATTCTATTAGGATCCAGTGAGCATTTAATTCTGAACATAATGCAGATGTGTAAACATGCATTCGCTGTTATGCAGACCTTTATTCTCTGTCTTCTGCATATGTTCACACTGTATTGACGCTCAGTTGTTGCTGCATTGATTCAATTGTTTGTTTGCTGCTTCGTTTCTTAGGTTATTTTAACATCTATACTCGTGAGGCTGGAGCAGGAAGTTTGTCAATTGCCATGGAAGGTCCGTCGAAAGCAGAAATCAACTTCCAGGACAAGAAAGACGGATCTTGTGAAGCGGCTTACACTTGTACTGAACCAGGTCAGTCTTCTAGAAACTCTTTGAGTTTGCCTCATGCACAACGTTTAATCTAGACGTCTTGGGGGGGGGGGAAGGAAGTTCCCCTCCCAGGAACGACATTTCCCCAGAAAAATTGAAGCTCTAGCTGTGTTTTAGATGTAAAGTAAAGAGTTAGCCACTGGTAGAATTACTTAAGAAATAGAGGATGCAAGCAGAAAAAGAGAGATGACGTCATATGTAGAGACATTTGACGTGATGAAGACATGATGAAGTAAAAAACCTTCCACTGGTCAACGCCACATGTCTCAGCCGTTGACCGTCCTCATACAGTGGTTTATCCCCCAGAAACTTGGATCCCTGAAGGAGTGGGACTAGAATAAACATTGCCTTAATAATTACGGATTAAGAGACTGCTGTTGTAGTGTGACAACTGCTGCTCTTTCTTCTTTTCCTTCTGTCTGCCTGAGTCAATTAAAGACACTGAAAGAAATTTGTTTTTCATATCAATAGTCCATGTTCTTATATAGTTAGTAGAATCTGACTCATCTTCATCCACTGCTTTGTAGCTAAAGATATAACTGCGAATTAAGCACAAATGCTGCTTTAAAGCAATTTGCTCTCATTTTGGATGTTGTGGCTTATTTCTCTGACATTATAATTATAAGTTTATTAATCGTAGTCTTCAACTAAAAATTTCTTTTTAAAGTGCCACCTGAAAGCTAAATGCAGGGCTCTAGCTTATTCACGTATGGCGTATTTCTCAAAGCATCAAAAGAACAACATGAAATGATCAACTGCAGCATGATAGCAATGCGTAACATGCTATTTGCAATGCATAAGCAAACAGATTGAGCAGAAGCCTATAAGAACAAGTTTAGCAGAAACAGCTATTACCGTACATTACAAGTATCCATTTTATCAGATTCTCTTTACCATCTTCAGCATAATTTGTCAAATTTATGATCAGCCAGCCTTCAAAGCATATCTATGTATATGCACTTGTTATAGCGCCCCTATAAGAATTCTACTCATAGGCGCTCCCGACTACAGCGCGGACACTGAATCGGAGTTTCACGCCGAAGCGCTGAGCATTTGCGAGTGAAGGACTTGCCCAAGGTCCCTACGCGACGGCTTGAGGTGGAATTGAACATGCAACCCTCCGGCTGCAAGGCAACCAACATACCCACTATACCATCACGCCTCATTGCATATGTCTCTGCATATGAGTCATGTAATATGAGTTGTAATATTCATCAATGCGTAAATTTGCAGGTGATTACTTGATTTCAATTCGCTTCAACGACCAGAACATCCCAGATTCTCCGTTCAAAGTGTACGTTGCTCCAAGCTCCGGAAACAAGAAGCGAACGGACATCCGAGATCTGCAGGAGCAAGGATGCCAGGTAGGCTGTGCTTGATGTACCTGATGGCACATCAATGTTGACAATCTCAGTTGCATGCATCTCAGATGTGAAGATAAGATGAGGAGAGTGTACTTGTAATTGTGGCCAAAGGGGCGGTGCTTGCTTATGACAGCGATCATGATGTCCAATTGTCTATGGAATGAAGAATAAGCTAGTTTAAATTGTTCGAACCTTTATTTAGTTATTGAACTATAGCTGTAAGCTATAGTTATTGAACTATAGCTGTAAGCTATTGATGGTTGATGGTTACAATAAATTGATTGATTGATCGGTTGATTAATTGATTGATGATTGATTGATTGATTAATTGATTGATTCTGACAATGTATGAATAGTGGTTGTGTTGACAATGACCATGGCGCATTGCACACTGCACAGTGATGATCTCTTGCAGCGATAATTGATTGCAGAAAAAAAGAAGCATTCTTTGTGTTTTTCGAATACAACTGTTGTTTAGCTGTACATGCAAAGATCAAACTGTTGTCCGTTAATTAATTAGAGCTTTTATTTTCTGTTGTTCAGATCAACAAGCCAGCGGCATTCTCTGTCGACATGACCGGTACAAAAGGAAAACTCGATGCAAGAGTTGTTGCACCGTCTGGTGCTGAGGATGAAGCTATAATTCAAGAACTAGACAAAGGTTTGTATGATTTAAACCTGTCTTATTGTTCTAAATCCAATTTCTTTTTGAGATCAACAGTCTGTTTATGACACTCAGTGAGTGTTATGAAACAATGATAGAACAGTTTTCTTATTTGCTTTACTCAAAGGACAATTTCAGGAAAGAAAATAGTGTTGAATATTAGATTTATTACTAATGATATTAATATCATGTTGTTTATCTGTTTATTCGTTAGCATATTATTTATTCATGTGCTTAACATGGTGGTGTTATGTTAAGGTGTTGGCCCTATTGGGATAAGATACAGCAACAGTCAGATATATGCGTGTTGTAAGGTCAAATTATCGAAACAGGCGAGACCAATATCATTGGTACAAGGAACCACACTGTGCACTCAAAAGATTAAGAACCTGTGGATAAGATATTCTTCTGACTCGACATGTTCATGGCACGGAAGATGGACAGAATCCTCTTCGTTGTTGACGTCCATTGAATCTTGTTTTGGACATTTTGTAGATCACTGCACAGTTCGATTCGTTCCACGGGAGAATGGAGTTCACAAGATTTTCGTACGCCAGAACGGTGTGCCAATCTTTGGAAGCCCCTTCCAAGTAGTGGTTGGCAAAGTGGATGCTGATCCAGCTCTTGTGCATGCAAGTGGTGACGGACTATCCAGAGGACGCACAGGCAAGTGACCTGGTTAAGACGTTTTGAAGCAATTGTTTCATTTGTTTACATTCACTGTGACTGATAACTGCGCTGTTTGTGCTTTTGTGAGTTACTCAAACTGCACTATTTTAAATGTCTGGATGCATACATGAATGCATGTATGAATTACAATGTGTGGATTGAGTGATACATACCAGAACATATATGTACAGACACACACATACCGGTACATACATACATGCAAACATTTTATCCTACAGCTTCTTGTGTAATGTTTACGTTATCTTACGTGATTGAGTAAGCCTTCAAATGTATGGTAATTACTCGCATCTATTACCGGTAGTTGTTTGAATTATAGTCATCTTAAATAGGGTGTTTTGATGACCTGGCAAAATTTTATTTTGGGCATTCTGATAAGAGTACACAGTTAGAAACAAGGATGTTTATTAAATCCATTTTACAATGGAACCTCATTAGTGCTTGACATTTTGCCGATATTACGTGGTTAGTAGAACTGTCTTTTTCTGTATTTCGTCCTGTGTTTTAAGTTGTCTCTGGTACATCGAAATTCCTAAGGTTTATAGTAGCCATCTCTAAGCTGTTCCAATTGACTGATTTGTATTAAATTGATATTAACAGTATAATATAACTGAATGTATTTTTAGGTCATTTGGCCAAATTCATTGTGAAGACAGCAAATGCTGGTTCAGGGGCGTTGGCTGTAACCGTTGATGGACCATCGAAAGTTAAGCTCGACTGTCGCGAGGTTGAAGAAGGTTATGAATTTTCTTACACGCCGGCATCGTCTGGAGATTACCTCATCAGCATCAAGTACGGAGGCAATAACCATATTCCAGGCAGTCCATTCAGAGCTCAGATCGTTGGTATGTACACAGGACTCTCATTGCGATGTATACGTGTTAATATATAGAGTGAATTTGGGCGTAACATTGTCACAGTCATGGATCCCAAAGTATGATTATGCACTGATGTCAAAGTCAGAATGTCTCTTTTAGCACAGATCCACTATTTATGCTGTATGCTTTATGATGGCCTTCTCATCATTTGCTGAGCTGATAGTTGGTGAAATGGCTGTGTGATGCAAGGGTATGTTGCCATAGTCTATTTTTTAAAAGTGGTTTTTGTTGGTGGAGAACTAAGTCTCCAAGGTTTTATTCTGGCATTGTTCTGTTAGTCTCCAAGGTTTTATTCTGGCATTGTTCTGTTAGTCTCCAAGGTTTTATTCTGCCATTGTTCTGTTGCGTAGCTGCATCAAAATAATTGTTTAGATCCCTACGTTGTGTTGCAAGCATAAATTGCTTGACACAGTCTGAGACAAGAAACTACGGCCATAGAGACTGCTCTCAAATGGTTCTAAACTAAATATTTATGATAATCGTTAGACTATGTGAGTGAATGAGTTTACGATTAGAAAGATGAGCCTCTAACATTGTCACCCACAGATATTTTGCATGATGGGCAAAACATGTTGGCCTCGGTTACATTTTTTTAGCAAGAGCTTGGAATTTTGCAAAGCAAGGAAATTACAAACATACCAGTATTTTGTCAGGGTTTCTAAATGTAAATTTCTCAGTTTCATTTTGTGTATCATTAGTTTGTGTATCATTAGTTTGTGTATCATTAGTTTGTGTATCATTGGTTTGTGTATCATTGGTTTGTGTATCATTAGTTTGTGTATCATTAGTTTGTGTATCATTAGTTTGTGTATCGTTAGTTTGTGTATCGTTAGTTTGTGTATCATTAGTGCTTTATTGTGAAGAAACTTGTTAAAAACCAACGGGTAATTGTTGACAAAACAGGTGTCAATTCTCCAGTAGGGTAAGTGCCCCCTTGCCCCTATATCGAATTAGATTTTCTGATTACATCACAGATAAAACTGTTGTTATTTCATGTGATCTTTTTTTCTTTCAGGCGACAGTCTTGCAGGAAAGTTGTGGAACGAGCAGTCGCAGGTGGTTGTCGAGACGGTCACAAAATCTACGACTACGCAGATGTTTTCTGCGGCTCAGTTGCTGCACGACGCAGACGTCTCAAAAGTCCGATCGGAGGGAGCTGGGCTTCAGAAAGCCTACATTAACAAGGACGCTACGTTTAGTGTTGATACATCTCAAGCAGGTCTGTATTTGAAGTCGACGTTCTCTTCTGTAGATTGTTTCTCAGTGTGTTAAAAAAAGATTGGAATGAATTTGATTGTTAATTTGCTGATCGTTTTCTGTAGTAGGCCCAGTGATGTGGAATTGTCTTTCTTTGCAACTGTGTTTACGCGCTGGGATTCTGCCTTAACCCCCTTTAGTCCCAAACCTAAAGCTCTTAAAGTTCTTAAAGTTCTTTTGGGCATGTTTGAGTTGGGGATACTTCTGAGTAGTTTACTTGAAGGGCTCTGTATAAATGCCTAATGAATGAATGAATGAACAAACGAACGAATAAATGAAGGAGACAATGAATGAATGATTGATTGAATGAATGATTGAATGAATGAATGATTGAATGAATGATTGAATGAATAATTGAATGAATGAATGAATGAATGTACAGACATAAAAGTTTTCACTTCAACCTAAACTTTTCATTTAACATTTCTACCAAGCTCATTCGATATGGATTTTAAATTCATTTTCTCATGCTGACACTAGATGAGCTGTTTTCATTACCAATGCAGTCTTTGAGCACATGTCAATTAATTATCTTTACGGTATTTGATGAAAATTGCGATATCACTCTTCATATTATTTATATTTACAGGTCACAACATGCTGTTGGTTGGCGTTATGGGTCCTCGAATTCCCTGCCAAGAAGTCTCGATTCGACACGTTGGCAATGGTCGCTATACAGTCATCTATCGACCGGAGGAAGTCGGAAATCATTTGCTTGTGATCAAATGGGGCGAGAAACACATCCCTGGAAGTCCATTCCACATTGTCGTACAGTAGACGCGCGATTTCTTGAACTACTTACATTCGATGAAATTAGGATGCAGATAATCAATTAGGAACTCATTAACGCAGCTTCTTATTTGCCTCTCATACTCATAATGGCCTTGGCTTGATTGTCTGTAGTAGTTGTTTAACGCATGTAATTGACGAGGCTTCGGTAACAATAAAAGACAATTCGGAACTATGGAATATTTGCTGGTGTTGCTACGTCACGTGAAGAGAGAAAGGAAGGTAAATCATGTTGAGATTGAAAATTGGAAACTGGCGACTCTGCCGAGTTTAAATGTTGGTTACAGGCTGTTGTCTATTTTGTTACTGGCAACAGCCGGAAAATGGTGGAACATACTACTGTAAAACTTCCATGACTCAGAAAATTGGAATAGGGCCTACTACTAGAGCTGAAATTCAGTTTGGAATGCATAGTTTATTATGTCCTCTTAACATGGATGACTTTGCATCTACTCTGACTAGGTATGATTGATTCCACAGGCAGGAGAGTGGAAAAGGTTGTTTAGGTTGGAGGAAGTGATTCCAGATAAGTGGAACACTGATGGAAGGAAGGAAGGCTAGGCAGTGCAGCTACTATCTTTGGTGATGGCACTGCAGGGCAAAACCGTACGTTACGTGTTCATCACTTGAAGTACTGTAACAGTAATGTTTCAACTAGATCATTGAATCTTCAGTGTTATTCTATTAAATCACTTGTAGTAGTATTGATCAGCATTTTTTACTAGTACTTTCTTGTTGAATGACACACTGATATTTTGATTGCTTAAAAGCAGCCAAGGAACTGTGCTGATGTACTTCAAAGTTGCTTATTGCTTTTACGCTGGTGCCTTATGAATCTGGTAACAGTAGGTGGTAACAGAAGTTATCAATCGTTCAAAATTGAGAACTGACACTTTTTGTTCTTAGCAGCAACTGTTTACTGCTGCATTGTTTTAGTGGTTCTTAGAAGTTTTTTTAGATTAGATTTATTAACGCTAAGCCACAAGAAGGATGTTACAATGAACATTGCTTGAAAAAAGGAGAATGGTGTAACAATTCAGCATTCCCAAGTCACCAACAAGAATTAAGCAGGAATTATTTTGCACAGACGTTAGAATATGTATGGAAAAAACATGGTGAATTTGAACCAAGTATGTTACCGTACTGAAAAAAGCAAAAGGAATGATGCCATTATGTTCCAGCATGTTTGTAAATAGTTTGTGATGGTTATAGTCGGTATTTCTTGAATGTGGTTATGGGTGAATCATAAGATTTAGTATATCAAATAGCAAGTAAAACTATTTTTTTAAGAACATGCTTCAAGTACTAAGTGCTTTTTAAACTGTGCAACTGATTATCGTTTTTAATTACACGTGTAATGCTTCCATTTATACTACGTAAGTTGTTGAAACAAACACAAGTTCAAACGTGTGTGAATGTTTTTAAAAATAATAGAAGTCTTTATAGAAATAAAGCACCTAAAGAACCATTTAAATAATATATTTAATACCACTGCAAAAATTAGAACCATACTTCAGAAAATTTTGAAGATGGGATGGTGTGGGGCGCAGTGGTGTAGTAGGTAAAACTAGGTATGTTCATTGCCTTGCAGCCGAAGGATTGCAGGTTTGAATCCACCTTAAGTCGCCATGTAGGGACCTTGGGCAAAGTCCTTCACTTGCAATTGCTCAGCACTTTGGCGTGAAACTCCGATCCAGTGTCCGCTCTGTAGTCGGGAGCGCCTATGAGTAGAGTTTGAAGGGACGCTATAACAAGTGCACATACAAACACGAGCATTATACCAAATAGTTAGCAATGGGATTTGCTGCATTCTTCTACAGCTTCCAAGTTCCAATCCTCCCTCTTTCAAATACCAAAATTTAATAGCACAAGGGTGTTTACCAATGCGTGTATGTGCAGTACAGGTAAATAACGTGTACAATTTCCAGTTCCACCAGGCAATTTATTTGCAAAATGAGTACTTGTATTAAAAAAACTGGCAGGTCTCAAGAAAGTGAGCAATTGGACGTTTGTAGGATATAGCACCCTGCGGTGGTCGATTTTCTGGTAAACATTGCCATTCTACAAGGGCATTTATCCCTATTCATGGCGGGCGCAACTTGGTACTGTGAAAACGCAATGACAGTCGGATTTAAGATTTTAGGAGAAATGAGGGGAGGCCCGACCCAGCAGTGAGGAAGGAGACGGATTGAGTCTGGTTGTTTAGAAAAGATAGAAGCCACTGCCATTCTACCTCTGGGCATCTGTTGGTATAAAAAATGTTAGGCCTACGTGTTGAAGTCAAAACTTTATGAAGTCAAGTCACTTTTCCAGAATAACATTTTCAGGCAGGCGGCCTACATGTAATCTGTAAAGCAACAGACCATGTTGCATAATCGAATACATCCGCGGTCCAGAGAACTCGACAGTACAAGAATAGTTTCTGATACAGTCGTTATAGGGTGTAGAGCCACTTGATTCGTCTGTTCAAGGTAGGCCTATGTGTGCTATGGATATGCTGATATTTTAATTCAAGGCAAGGGTCTCCAGGTCAATATGCATGCAGGCCTACTTTGCAAATAAAGCGCTGCAAGTGTAAAATTTATCAATAGTCTTGCATCAGTAGCAGCACCTGACCTAGCTTATGGTAAAATATGTTTTATGTAATATGACTTTAGATTAGAAGTCTAGCTAATTAACTTTTGGTAATGGGCGGTGTAAGGGAGCTTATTTGTACTTACGCATAGGGAGATGGTTCCACGAAATGTAGACCTACGAGTTGCAGCAGATGGAGGAAAATGGAAAATACAATTTTTCGGTACGTATTATATGGATGGGCCCTAAATTAGTATATGCCACTCTGCCAGGCTCCATCTGCATGTGACCTGCCTGGTCCTGCCAGCAGGTCTTTAAGCAGTGAAAAGATGCAGGTGAATATCTTATCAGAATCCTGTCACGAATTCCATAGAGAAGGTGATTCCACATTGAGGGACCCATATGCTCCGATTATTATTGGCCTGGATCGGAGAAAGCTTGTCAGTGACAGGGCCGTAACTAGGATTTTTCGTTTGGGGGGGCTTAAGCCTTGAACATGACGAGTGCGGCAGCACTCGTCATGTAAGCCGTAAGCATACAACGGCTTGATTTATTTGGGGCTTCAACTTCGTTTGGGGGCTTGAGCCCCCAAGCCCAACGCTAGTTACGTCCCTGGTCATTGATGGCCGGGATTTGAGAATGTCTTAATGTTTTTTGGCTTGTTTTTCATTACCATAAATTGACCTAGGGTGCAGATAGTTCCTTTAAGCTATACATACACTATTGAGTAAGACAGAGTGATGTTAAAACTCTGAAAGCCACCTTTATTGACACCATACGTTATAAGATGGGCTAAACATTGAGCCCATAGCTGGCTAGTGATGATTTTTTGCTGCTGCTGTTCTCCCATTAGGTGTAGTTCTGTCCGAAGTTTTGCTGTTGTTCCAACATTTCTCGCTGTTGTTCCAATTGCCTTCTGTATGCGAAGATTCGTTGTAACTCAGTGCTACGTGGACCATCACGGCTGTTCAAACAGAAAATGAATTCAAGTTTCACCACCAATACAAATGATCAAGAATCTCTTACTAAAATTTGTTAAACAAATCCAAAAAGTGAATCGAAATAAAATAGTCATAGTTAAATTTAAATGGAAACACTCACAGAAAATTGCTAATCGACATTCACGCTAAGATAACCCTGTGCAATTGAAATTCATGTAAATTAAGGCAGTGGGCTGCCAAACTCTTGAATATAAATACGACTGTGGGCCCACTCTAACCAATTAAATGAATGGGGACCATGATAAAGCACTTGATTTTAAGGTGTCAATTATGACTGAAGGCTCTCTGATCTTGGACACAACCTAGCACCATGTTTGTTCATCAATTCTTTTAAATTGTTGGACAACCTATCTGACTTGACACGTTGTAAAGCTGGTGTCCTACCCTCACCTGTTAAATAGTGCCCCAGAAAAACCCGAGATTTACGATTACATTCATCGTTACCTCACATATCTGTGAATCTGATTGTCTACTCCCAGTTCGAGTCATTGTATTACTGCACAGCAGGGCCGGATTAAGAAATGTGGGGGCCCTGTTCGGGAAATTTTTTGCGGATATTCGGCCGAAAATTCTGATGACCTTTTTTAGTCATTTGGTCGAAAATTTGGTAGAATATAGGCTACCGATTTTTCCCTCCCCAAACGTTGATGACCTTTTTAATCATTTGCTTGAAATTTGGTAAATATCTAAAAAAAATTCGGCAAAAGTGCTTTTTTTTCGCATGTGTGGGGGCCCACTAAAGTGTGGGGTCCCCTGTTCGGCCGAACATGTTGAACATGCCTTAATCCGGCCCTGCTGCACAGTTGTTAATTGCTATCTACTTGTAATAATAATAATAATAATATTAATAATTTTTATTGAACAATCCGGTTGACAGACCTCAACCGGTTACAGTGTACAGATAGTAATGATAAAATTTAATGAACACACCGTAGTACATGAAAATGCATGATTGCTGCACCTATGTCTTGCCGTAATATCTCATGTT
Organism: Lumbricus terrestris; assembly: GCA_949752735.1. Taxonomy (NCBI): domain Eukaryota; kingdom Metazoa; phylum Annelida; class Clitellata; order Crassiclitellata; family Lumbricidae; genus Lumbricus; species Lumbricus terrestris. The sequence goes on along the minus strand of OX457053.1, from coordinate 17,461,193 downwards.
ACAGCCTTCTAGCCTACACAGCTGTGCATGAAAGTCAAGGAAGACTTCTACTCGGGATCATTTCAACAATGTTGAAAGAGTCAAACTTTTGCAACTACTGGGCAATCTCTTCTGAGATGATTTAAAATTCAATGACAGTCATTTCGAAGGTTTGCAGCCAATGTTTATAGCCTCTAACAGTCCTCCGGTCTCAAGGAATGCCTTCTAAAAGTTCTAGCAAATATTTTCCAAGTCCTTGTAGTCCTGGCTTGCTGATGCTCATCCATCCGGGGGGGGGGGATACCTGACATACATCACATGCATTCATTTCCCCCCCTATTAACTATCCATGTACACAATATATATATATATATATAAATAAATAATACATATAAATATAAGAATATATATACGACTACACACCTGTAACATATCAGGAACACTACTGAATGCACCGTGCATTATGACTTGGGACATGATAAATTAGTTTTAAAGTTTACTGTGATGAAACTTGCCGCTAAAAAATTGTTATTGTACTAACATTATTGATTGATGACGATTTATCCTCGCAGGCACAGTGATATCGACGTACTGTGGCAAACTTTGGACTGGTCCAGGCGGAGCCCAGTTGGACCTTGTCGGCCCTATAAGCCCTCCGAAGGGTTTGTCAACTGAGTTTAGACCGAATGCGTTGGCCTGCATGAAAGGCTGCATAGGACTCTGAAGTTGCTGGTAGATTGGCTGAGGGTCTGGACACTCTCTGCCTTGCTGTGTCGCTGGCACCTGGCAGACTGGCTGACAGACAGGCTGGATGCAGGCTGGCTGACACTCTTGTTGCACCACTGGCACCGGGCAGCTTGGCGGAGAAACTGGAGTCTGGCAGAATCGTGAAGTGTCTGGCAACTGACAGCTTGGCTCAGTGGCTGGAAGTGCGCAGACGCGCTGAGCATCTGGTAAGAGGTTGCCTGGCTGGTAACTCCGTGCTTCATATCTGTTTACAACTGGTGGGTAAGTTCTGAAATTTGCTGGAACTTCATATGGATAGCTGACTGGACGAGTGTATGATGCTGGCGGTGGCGGAATATATGATGCTGGTGGTGGTGGTGGTAGTGATGGAGGCACTTGAGCATTGCACTGTAAGGACACAGAAAATATATGCAAATATAATTTACCATAATTCTGATAATAATAATAATTATTATTTATTATTGTTGCTGTTGTTGTTATAATTTTTATCATTATTATCAGCATCATCATCATCGTCGTCATCATCATTTTTTATACAATAAGTGTTTCCTGAGGCTGATGTGAACCTCAGGTGTCTATAAACTCTACAAAGAATAACAACTGCATTTCTTATTTCTTCCTCGTGTTGCTTTTGTTATCAATTTGTTAACATTAATGCCAGTCTGAGATGCTAGTAAGCTACTTGATGTTTATAACCTAGTGTGCCGTAGTGTTTCTCTAAGGAAGAAAAACGGTTTGAGCCTCGAGGAACATTGTTACATGGCTCCATTCTCTGGTGCAACAATATGGAATATTTACACAGCAGCTAGTCACAGTTCTCCAGAGTGACTCAGTCAAAAGGTTTCATACCGAAGAATCACTGGCTTTACAGAGGAAAAACTAGTTTCAGTGGAACAGCCTTCTGAAATCCATGTGCAAAGAAATATTCAAGAATCTTATTATCAACATTGGAGACCAGTCTAATATAAAATAATATAACTATTACCAGACTGTAGATACCCAGGTCAGCTTCAGGTGTAGTTGATGGATCAGGGTATAAACTTTAAAAAGGTCAGAGACTAATTTGGAATGGATATAGATCAGTTGCACTACTTGATATGAGTAGCGACTGGGGACAGAAAGAGTGTGGTATGAGGATGATAGGGTAGAATGGCTGGAAGATGGTTAGGTTTCTCCCTTGCAGCCTGATCTTCTAATCAGCAACATATTATTGGAGTACATTTCAGAGCTTAGTTTAAAATATGTGGATCAGTCTTGAAACATGCTAACCATTCATTGAACAATGGTACCACTGGCACCATTTCAATAAGACACTGCAAGTAATCCAGAGGTGTAAAAAACCCGGCTCGCTAACAATGTTTTCCTGGTCCACAGAGCCTTGCTAAAAGGACTACGCTATATAATTTTAAAACAATTAAAATACGTTATTTTTAGGGCAGAATGAGTTATAGGTGACGTTCTTCACTGACAATGAAGATAAAAATAAAAATTTTAAAAGCCTAATTTGCAAGCTTGTATGCTAAAAATGCACCATTTAGGAATTGTTTTCGCATACAATTTTTGGACGAGCTAACTGGGACCCTCCCAGATACCTTACTTGATTGTGTTGAGGAGCCTTCGGTATGCTGCCCTGCCACCTGACGGGAAATATTGCAACTGGTCCCACCAATAAAAAAACATTTGGTGCCTCTGAGTTATTTGATGCTTGCTACATCTCTAATCTGTCGCCATCTTGGTTAATTGGGCCAATGCATATATTTTATATTTGTGTTGACTGACAGCCTGTGAATAAGATGGTTCCAATGACTTTGCTATTTTAGGCAATGCAAAGCCTCAAGACCGTTGACACTTAAGAAACATGCACTTTCAATCTATTTCGATGGAACTGATTTATATGAGTAAGACAGTCATGCAAACAGCACCTTACTAAAGTCCTCAAAAGGTTCTATATACATGTAGGTGTGCCCTATTACATCGACACACAGGTTGCTCCATCCACTGAACTACTTAAACATAGGAATTGAATTTGAAATGCACAAACCCTGTGTTGGGTTGAAAGCGCCTTTGAGTATATATTTGAGAAGAGGCACTATATAAATCTCTTAAATGAATGGGAAAAATGATAAAAACGCAGCAATTTCATAACTATTTCTGCAATTTTCGTATAGAAATTACTAGCTATTTCCTGTAAAACATTTCCAGACAATGCTACATCACCGAGATCATGTTGAACATGTCTGGAACTTCACGGGTGGCAGGCTTTGACATTGGTTTGCAGAACTGGTTATATGGCACGCCGCTCATTGGCCGTTGGTTTGCTGCATAAGCCGGGTTCTCCCAGCAAACTGCGCCTGCAGCATTGGTAAACTTTCTGCCACCTGCATCAGCCATGTTGTAGCCAACTTCCATAGGTGAACGAATCCAGCCCCCTGGTGGCGGGTAGCCATTGCCTGCATCAGGCAATGGACGTTGACTCTGCAAAAGTCACAGAAGAAGCTACACAGTGAAAGCTCTCCAAATAGGCCTACCATATACACCACTTGGGAAAGCTCCACATAATTAGACTGATGTGTAGTGATTTCCTGTTGAAGAATTTACATCGGCAATTTCAATCACAATCAATTCTAATCGAATAATCCAATATTAACACTGGTAAAGTGCTTCTCACAGTAAAGCCATTCACAAGCGCTCTCCACATGACAAGTTCGTGAAAAGAAAAAGGTCTTCAAGCAGTGAAGAGATGAAGGTGAATTCCCCACCAGACTCCTGGTACGAATTGCAAGGAGAAAGTCATTCCACATTGATGGATCCACAGTAGCGCAAGCCCGATGCTGGGTTAATGAGGTTCGCGACCGAGGTACAAATAGATCAAGGCAATCAGAATAAGATGCAAAGGAAAACAACTTCCATCAAAACCTCATTTTGCCAACATGCTACTTGCATTTCTATAACCTACCTTTCCTTGACTTTTGCACAGCTCCATCTTTCCATCTGGCAAGTCTCTTCTCAGAAGTAGATTTTCTAGCATATTTTATAGTCAAAAACTTTTTTATTTTTTTTTACAATACCTGGATATTGGATAATGAATGCTACAGAAGGCTACCATTTTTTTTACCAATTCTGCAATCAATAGCTGAAAATGTCATTCAATTAATTGTTTTGTTCCAAGAAAAATTCATCTGGGTATATCTATATCTATAAGCAAAGATGTGGCTATGTAATATGTATATGTATGTATGTATGTATGTATGTATGTATGTATGTATGTATGTATGTATGTATGTATGTATGTATGTATGTATGCATGTATGTATGTATGTATGTATGTATATATTTGCCCAGAATGCACTCCCACAGTTTTACAGCTATTGATCTGAAAACTCTGCAACTAGACAGAGGGCCTCAGGAATATCCAGTGGAGGGGTTGGCGAATCTCTACCGCCATGGAGGCCAGGGTGGGGAGCGAAAAACCCCAACTTTCGCTATTTCAATTCCGTCGCCTTAGTTTCACAGCTATTCACCTAAACGTTGCAGCTATAGACAGAGTGCTACCGGGGTCACTTCGCCCCCACCCAACACGCACCCCAGCCCGTAGGAGCCAGGTATTATTGGGAGTATAGAAAAACAATTTCGGTAAAACAAAATTTCACGGGTGGCGTGCCGGTTATAAACCCCAGAGGAGTTGGCATCCGATGGATGTCATAGTGTGGTGGGGTTGGGCAGGAAGGCGTTGGGGGTCGGGCGAGTTCAGGTGGGCCAAAACCGAAATTTGCCGGGAAACGCCGAGAGCCCCAGAGAGGTGGAGGCAAGGTGGGCCAGCGGGTTAGGGGGCCGGTAGGTGAGTGGGATGGGAAAGAAGTGGGGAGGGGAATAGAAGTGGGGATGGGGTGAAGTGAGGGTGGGGAAGTAGAGGATTGACCAGAAGCTAGGTGAATCCTAAATTTCCCGGGCAACGCCGGGTACCCCAGCTAGTATATATATATACATATATATCGGTAAATAAATAAATATATACTGTATATGTAACAAACTGTGAGTCGCTTTTTCTAAAGCATATGCCTAACTTTTTTCCAACTGGCTGAAATAGACTACAGGTAACTATTAGCTAGATCCACTTGTTGTATATTTCCAGCCTTTTAACTTTAATGCACCAAATGTCACCATACTGCTGTAATATATATATTGTATCATTACAAGTAGGGCAATTGACACTACCGTACTTCTAAAAAGTCATATCTGTAAAAGGCATTACCTGTACTGGAACTGGAATGCCTGTAGCTTGAGGAAGACGCATTGTTGTACTCCCAGTTATCATTTGAACACCCAAACCAGTTTGTTGCAACTTTTGCATCAGCTCCAGCTGTAAACCAAACATTAAACTCATGGTGCTCACTCATATCAATGGTTACAGTTGATGCAACTCTTCAGTGAGCAATTGCGAGTGAAAGACATCTTTGGGGTCCCAATGCGGCAGCTTGAGTTGGATTCGAACCCGCAACCTTCCAGCTAAAACTTCAAAGGCACCGATCACCGCCATGCCCAAAAATAGAAGGCTATATCCAAATACTCTGATTCGGTACTTGGTGGAAAATGTCTACTCAGATAATACCTAGAAAAGAAATCCCATAAAGCTGTGCAGCCCAGATCTGAGAAAGTAAGTTTGAGCACACACGTTTCTATCCAATAAATAAAGATAGGACTAACACTAGGACAGAATATTAATAAGATGAGGATTCAGAGCATGAGTATTTCTTAAATAAGTTCAGCCAATGTCATGAACTCTACAGACCTGGTACATTCTCTTCTCCTCTGCAAGTTTGTCTTCAAGAGTCGGTTCTCCTTGGACCTGCTTTCCACCTAACTGATTGTCAGTAGCCATTTGCAAAGCGAGATTGCCAAAGCTGCAAAGCAACAGACAAACAGTACTGAGTAATGATCCCACAAAAGACAGCATCCTGTAACGAATTCATGTATCCAAGTTGATAGGCATTTATAATATAACATATTTTCAGATATTCTCAGGGGTATCAACAAAAATGACTGATTTAAGTGATTTTTAAGATAGACTGCAATTGTTTCAACTGCTGTTTCTAGCAGAACATTTCCGATGTCTTCGGCATAATTGTTCAAGGTTAGAAGGATGCATAAGAAACCATTATGCCCCAAATTTACTTTACAGGAAGTGGGATTAACAATTACCCACTTTTATTGTAATAGTAACAAAATCATTAATCTGACAGATAATTTATTTACCAACTTGATTGTCATCTTGCTAAGTGACTTCACAGTGACGTGGAGCTATGCTGGTACCCTGTTTATTTTCTAAATAATAATAATAATAATAATGATTATCTGATCTTGTCAAGGCTATAATAAAACAATTATTTGAGATGAGATTAAATAAAATCGCTTTTATGTTACTTTTGTTGCATCATGTTTTTGAATCATCAAAAAATGTGATCTAAAACTCTTACTTCCGGCCAAGATCCGCATATCGGTGGTTCTAGGCTCTATAAGCAGTGATGTTTCCAGCACACAGGCTGTTATGAAGTAATATTTGAAAGTCCCCCATGGAAAGAAGAGAGCATGGGGTGGGGGGGTGACACTGAAAAGAGAACAGAGCCACTGCTGCAATAACAGATTATAATTCCTTTCTACAGTGATAGATGAAGCCACTTCCCAGAAGGCATGAAAGTACCATAGGTCTAGGATGTTTGCAGAAAGTAATGCAAGGTAAACACAAATGGAGGACAATCAAAATCACCCTTTAAATAAATTCACACCATAAAATAATGAGGTGTTGTTCACTACAGCATTTTATATAGTCTGCATTTAGAGGAACTGCAAAGACAGACGTTGCTAACAGTTAAATTGCGAATTAATGTTTGTTTCGGAAAGATTGACTGATTACTTACCCTGGCATAGCTGCATAATCCTCAATAGCAATTTTCGTTTTTTTTATCGTCTTCCTGGAAGTTGGTTTAGATTGAAATCCAGATAATAATCCGCCTCTTGTTAAAGGCTTTGTCTGTTGAATTCTGAATCCTGAAGGTGACCTTGAAACTTGGCCAGACGTGAATTTTTGCCGCAAGATTCGAGCTGACGTTCTAGATGCAGTTCTGGACTTCTTTCTGACAGGTACAGAAATTTTGAAACCTGAAGGTGATCCTAAAACTTGACCAGACAGCTTTGACATTTTCCGAGAGATTCTAGCTGAAGTTCTAGAAGCAGCTCTGGACCTCCTTCTTACAGGTATCTTTGTTGAAATTCGTGACCCACCTCTTCGTGACGGCTTTCTCCGAGATATGCTGAATCCTGAAGGTGATCTTGAAATTTGACCATGCCGCATTGACATTTTCCGAGAGATTCTACCCGAAGTTCTAGATGCAATTCTGGACCTCTTTCTTACAGGTACAGAAATTCTGAATCCTGAAGGTGATCGTGAAACTTGACCAGACAGCTTTGACATTTTCCGAGAGATCCTAGCTGAAGTTCTGGATGCAGTTCTGGACCTCCTTCTTACAGGTGTCTGTGAAACAACTCGTGATGTACCACTTCGTAACCGTCCTGTCTGAGAAATTCTGCTTCCTGAAGGTGATCTTGCAATCTGACCAGACATCCTTGATATTCTACGAGAGATCCTAGCTGAAGTTCTGGATGCAGCTCTGGACCTCCTTCTTACAGGTGTCTGTGAAACAACTCGAGACGTACCACTTCGTAACCGTCCTGTCTGAGAAATTCTGCTTCCTGAAGGTGATCCTGCAATCTGACCAGACATCATTGATGCTTGCCGAGAGATCCTAGCTGAAGTTCTGGATGCAGTTCTGGACCTCTTTCGTACAGGTGTCTGTGAAACAACTCGTGATGTATCTGTCTGTAATGGTTTTGTCTGAGAAATTCTGCTTCCTGAAGGTAATATTGAACTTTGACCAGACATCATAGATGCATTTTGAGAGATGATAGCTGAAGATCCTGATATACCACTCATTCGACTAGACATCATAGATGTATTCTGAGACATCATAGATGTGTCCTGAGAGATCATAGCTGAAGATCCTGATATACCACTCATTTGACTAGACATCATAGATGTGTTCTGAGATATCATAGCTGAAGACCCGGATACGGATGCAATTTTGGACGTCTGTATTACAGGTATCTTTGATTCTGTTTTGCCTGATTTCTTTCCAGGAATGTTTAGACCGCCCTTGACTTTTCCAAAGAGCGAGAGCGACTGGGTTGGATTTAAATTAATCGCAGGAGTCAAGGGCTGTTTCTGAGATACCCCTTGCTGCGATATTCTACTCAGCCGATGTCCAAGCTTAGTATTGTTTCTCAACGATAACTGATCCTGACGCTGAATTGAACCACGTGACGGATGTTGTTTCTCTTCGTTGTTTCTTTTATTTCCAATTTCAGTCAGCTTTCCTTTTGAAAGTTTATCTGTGTCCTTCATTATTTTTGACATTCGGTGTTTTTTTGTTTCATCTGAAGTTTCCCTTTTCATTCTCATTGAGTTTGCGCTTATTTTTTGTTTTTCTGTCTCTTGTTCTGCTTTCTTACCAGCATAATAATCACTAACTGATGCATCTGAAAATGAAGGTTTATGCTGAGAATAGTTCCTTTTAGAAGACAGTTCAGATGGAGCAAATGATGTCTGAGATATCACACTGCCTATTGCAGATTGTTGGTTAGAAACACGGGAAAGTGAAGAGCCAGAAATTCGAGAAGAATGGCTTGTCCTACTCTTTCTTAATCCTCCAAACTGTTCACTGGCCTTGCCATTGGTCGCCTGCACTGATGGTGTCGGATTAATCTGACTTTTACTGACTGACTTACCTGATGGTGATTGTGATAGTCCAATCCCACTGGCAGATCTTCCTAAGGCTGATGTTGAAAACCGAGTATTACTGCCAAAGTAGTCTGATGGTGATTGGTTGACCATAATGCCTGATTTTCTTGATGGTGAAATTCCAAACTTGCCTGCTGACTTTCCTGAAGGTGATGGTGAAACCTCCATCTTACTGGCGGACTTACCCGAAGGTGATGGTGAAACCTCCATCTTACTGGCCGAGTTTCCTGAAGGTGCTGGTGAAACCTCCATCTTACTGGCGGACTTACCCGAAGGTGATGGTGAAACCTCCATCTTACTGGCCGAGTTTCCTGAAGGTGCTGGTGAAATAACCATGTTACTGACTGGCTTTCCTGAGAGTGATGGTGAAATCCCCATCTTACTAGATGAGTTTACAAACGATGATAGTGAAACCCTTATTTTACTGGTAGACATCCCTGATGGCGAAATTTTCAAATTACTGGCCAACTTTCCCGAAGGTGGGGCTGAAATCCCCATCTTACTGTCAGACATTCCTGAAGGTGCTGGTGAAATATCCGTCTTTCGTGAAGGTAAAGGTGGAATTCCCATCTTATTGGCTGACCTTGTTTGTGAAATAGTAATCATAAGGACTGAGCCTCCTGAAGGTGATGGTGAAATCTCCATCTTACTGGATAACATTCCCGAATTTGATAGAAAAGTCCCCATCTTACTGTCAGAAATTCCTGAAGGTGATGGTGAAATCCCCATCTTACTGGCTGACTTTCCTGAAGGTGACGGTGAAATCCCCATCTTACTGGCTGACTTTCCTGAAGGTGATGGTGAAACCCCCACGTTACTGGCTGACTTTCCTGAAGGTGCTGGTGAAACCCCCACGTTACTGGCTGAGTTTCCTGAAGGTGCTGGTGAAATCCCCATCTTACTGGCTGATTTTTCTGAAGGTGCTGGTGAAATCCCCATCTTACTGGCTGATTTTTCTGAAGCTGCTGGTGAAATCCCCATCTTACTGGCTGAGTTTCCTGAAGGTGCTGGTGAAGCCCCCACGTTACTGGCTGAGTTTCCTGAAGGTGCTGGTGAAACCCCCACGTTACTGGCTGAGTTTCCTGAAGGTGCTGGTGAAACCCCCACGTTACTGGCTGAGTTTCCTGAAGGTGCTGGTGAAATCCCCATCTTACTGGCTGATTTTTCTGAAGCTGCTGGTGAAATCCCCATCTTACTGGCTGACTTTCCTGAAGGTGCTGGTGATATCTCCATCTTACTGGCTGACATTTCTGAAGGTGCTGGTGAAATCTCCATCTGACTAGCTGACTTTCCAGAAGGTGACGGTGAAATCCCCATAGTACTGGCTGACTTTCCTGAAGGTGCTGGTGATATCTCCATCTTACTGGCTGACATTTCTGAAGGTGATGGTGAAATCCCCATCTTACTGGCTGACATACCTGAAGGTGATGGTGAAATCTCAATCTTACTGGCTTACTTTCCTGAAGGTGATGGTGAAATCTCCATCTTACAAATACAAAATAACACAAAAAGATATTTTCCAATGTATGTATTACAGCAAGTAAGGCGTGTTATTTCCAGTCCCAACAGGAAATTTATTTGCAAAATGAGGACTTGAATTAAACTGGCAGGTGTAAAGAAAGTGTGCATTCCTTGCGGTGGAGCAGTTGTTGGGAAATATCACCATTCTACAGGTTTTTTTATCCATATTCATGGCAGGCGCAACTTAGCGTCCTGTGAAAACAGGAGTGACAATCTGGGGTTTTATGATTTTAGGTGAGAGAGGGGGAGGGTGGGCATCGTGTTTCCAAATTCATTTTTCGGGAATTCATTGGCGGAGCTAATGCGTAGCCGTAGAGAATCATGCGACGTGATTTATTTTATAAATATTCATAACCTAGGGTCGGGAGTCAAGGAAGTAGGCCTAGCTAATGCATTAAAATTCGACACCTTTGGAGCAAACGATCACTGTTTTTGGGACTAATATCGAAATTATTCGTCCGATGGAGCATTATTTTTCATCAATCCCGCTCCAATTTAAACAAGAGTGTACTCTCATCGATCCATCCTATAAGCTTATTAAAAATTATTTTCACTAATCCGACTTTTAGTGAGGATCTGTATGCGACCAACGCTAAAAACCCATGAAATGGAGAACGAATTTGAACACTAAAGCAAGAGATTACCAGAAAACGTAGTATCTTGACTGGAAAAATAAGATAATACTATTCATTACATAATATGCATCTTTATAAAATTATTTAACGAAACCTTTTCTTGTTGTGACAAACATTATGCATGCAGTAGTTGAAGAATTTTAACTAGTCGTCGTCTTTTGAAAGCCGAAAAAGACGCTTTATTGTGCATCTGAACTCTTAATGGAGCAGTTCATGGCTGCATAGATATCATCCATGTCTTGAAAATTATAATTACGATTTTGTAAATTTATACTCGTAAGTGCAATTATCTTAATTATTAAACTGGTGATATTTTAGCACCGTGTGGTGCGTGCTATGTTTATTTATCCACCATCCCAGCATGCATCACTCGGCTACGGCTGCCACATTTGGAAATTGATTGGCCGCAAGATCACACCAAAACGTCGCCAAAAAGTCGCTAGTTCCACAGCTAAATGAAGACTTTCGTAAACTTTGCAAGGTACACTAATAAGTACACACTCTATTGGTTTCGTTATTCACGTTACAAAACACATAATAATAATCTTCGTTTTTTTCATGATGAAATGTTTTACCCATGTGCTGATGTGTGTGTCACTTGGTTTTGTCATTAAATGAATATTATATATATATATATATATATAATATGTTCGACGTAAAAATTTGGATGTCAATTCAATAGGTTATAGCTGAGCGCGTATGCGTAAAAGATATTTATATGCGGTCGTTACCAGCGTGTCGAAAACATGACAGGCCAGAGGGCAATTATAACGACGGCCGCCTATAATTGTTCACGCTGTCCAGCTAAAGTCGGCCGTCTATTGTTCAAGATGGGAGTAACCGGCTTACTCCTACCTCAGAGTTGGAATAACGTTATAGGGCCTACCTAAACTAGCATAAAACGCTAATATCGACCCATGCATACGGATCACCATCTGTGATCACCAACTACTCCCGCATAGACCAGATTTAGGCTAGGAATACCCAGCATGCTGATTACTATCGGCCTGGTTCGGAGAATTCTTTAGTTATTGATGGCCAGGATCTGAGAATTTTTAGTTTTTTGGTTTGTTTTTCATCATCATAAATTGACCTAGGGCGCATGGGCGGAGACTTAGGGGGGCATGGGGACGGTCCCCTCAATAAATGTGGTGTGGGGACGGTCCATGCATTTGTCCCCCCCAATAATCTGTGATCGGTAAGTGTCAGGTCATCATGTGTACACACTTCACGAAGAAACACACGGCGAAGAACAAACGACGAGACGAAGTGATCACTAAAAAAAGTCATCAACTTTTCTGGCAGCGAAAATTAGGATTTATCATCGGTATTTTGGACGGACGACTACAAAAAAATCGTCACAAATTTTTTATATGGAAAAATTTTCGTCGGCGTCTCGGCCGTTCGCCCGCCCCAAATCTCCGCCCATGTAGGCCTATAATAATAGTAGTTCCTTTTAGCCATGTAGGCCTATAATAATAGTAGTTCCTTTTAGCTATACACTATTGAGTAAGACAGAGTACTGTTAAAACTCTGAAAGCCACCTTTATTGACACCATACGTTATAAGATGGGCTAAACATTGAGCCCACAGCTGGCTAGTGATGATTTTTGCTGCTGCTGTTCTCCTATTAGGTGTAGTTCTGCCCATAATTTTGCTGTTGTTCCAACATTTCTCGCTGTTGTTCCAATTGCCTTCTGTATGCGAAGATTCGTTGCAACTCAGTTCCACGTGGACCATCACGGCTGTTCAAACAGAAATTGAATTCAATTTTCACCATCAATACAAATTATCAAGAATCTCTTACTAAAATCTGTTAAACAAAATTCAAAAGTTATTCGAAACAAAATAGAATCACAGGTTACAGGCTGCGTTATACTAGGGACCATCGTGCTGTAGTTGGGAGTGCATGTGAATAGGAAGCTTCAAGGGGTGCAATAGCAATTGCAAGAAATAAATAAATAATATTTAGGCAAATTTGAATGGAAACGCTTACAGAAAGTTACTAAATGGCACTCACGTTAGGATAATCCTGTGCAAGTGAAATGCATGTAAAAGGCAGCGGGCTGCCAAACTCTTGAATATAAATACGACTATAGGCCTATACTCTAACCAATTAAAAGGATTGGGACCATGATACACTGAAACTTCTCTACACACAACCTGGCGTAACAGCTCATGTCCCTCTGGCGTCAGTGTGGGCATTCTCTTCTGCGATGACTTAAAATTCAATGACCATATGACCTACATTTTAAAGGTTTGCAGCCAATGTCTATATCCACTAAAAGTCATCCGGTTTCAAGGAATGCCACTAAATGATCAAATATTTTATGATTATTTTCCAAGCCCTTATAATCTCCTGGATTACTTCTGGTCTTCCTTCCATTGGGGTACGAACGGAATTGCTGACATACACCACATGTGTACATCCTTGCATACATGAATGCATACACGTATCCTTGTATGCAATAACTATATAATACACACAATTTTACACTTGAAACATGTTAACATTTTATGAACACTACTGGATGCACAGTGCATGCTGACTTGGACAGGTAAATTAGTTTACTGTGATTAAACTTGGCGCTAAGAATTGCGATTGTACTAACATTGATTGTTGACGATTCACCCTCACGGGCACAGTGATATCGACGTACTGTGGAAAACTTTTGACTGGTCCAGGCGAAGCCCAGTTGGACCCTAGAATCTGTGGAGTAGTTGGCTTCCATGGTGGTATTCTGCTCACCATGTCTAGATTGCCACGAACAGGAAGGCTAGAAGGCCTCCCGGTTGGTTTGTCAATCGAGTTTAGACCGAATGCGTTGACCTGCATAGGACTCTGAAGTGGCTGGGTGTACCTGGCTATGGATGGCTGATTTGTCGTGAAAACTGGCTGAGTGGCGGGCAACTGGCAGACCTGTTGGCTGACAGGCAACTGGCAGACTGGCTGACAGACAGGCTGGTTGTAGACTGGCTGACACTCTCGTTGCACCACTGGCACCGGGCAGCTTGGCGGAGAAACTGGAGTCTGGCAAAATCGTGAAGTGTCTGGCAACTGACAGCCTAGCTGAGTGGCTGGAAGTGCGCAGACTCGCTGAGCATCTGGCAAGAGGTTGCCTGGTTGGTAACTCCTTGCTTCATATCTGTTTACAACTGGTGGGTAAGTTCTGAAATTTGCTGGAGCTTCATATTGATAGCTGGCTGGACGAACGTATGATGCTGGCGGCGGAATGTATGATGCTGGCGGTGGTCGAATGTATGATGCTGGCGGTGGTGGAATGTATGATGCTGGCGGTGGTGGTGGTGGTGGAGGACATTGAACATTGCACTGTAAAGACACAGAATAATGTATTCAAATATAATCTACCATTATTTTGATTAATATTACTATTATCATTTTACTACTACTAGGTCTACTACTGCTGCTGCTGCTGCTGCTCCTGCAACTACTGCTGCTGCTGCTGCTACTACTACTACCACTACTACCACTACGACCACTACTACCACTACTACCACTACTACTACTACTACTACTACAACAGCTACTACTACTACTACAATCTTCATGATCATCATCACCATCAATTCGTTATCAATCATCATGATTATCTTTGTTACATTAAGTGTTGCTTCCTCAGGTTTCTATAAGCGCTTTGATGAATAACAATTATGCTTCTTATTTCTTCCTCCTATTGTTTTGTAATAAAATTGTTAACATTAATGCAAGTCTGACTGTCTGAGATGCAGTTAGCTTCTTGATGTTTATAACTCTGTGCGCTGTAGTGTTTCTTTAAGGAAGAAAAACGGTTTGTGCATCAAAGAACATCTGTTCCCTCCATGAGGCAACAGCATAGAATAGCTCTGAATAGGTGCTTACACAACAGTAACACAAGTGCCAGTCACAGTTCTCCAGAGTGACTCAGTCCTGGGGACGGAAAGAGTGTGGTATGAGGATGATAGGATAAAATGTCTTAAAAGTGGCTAGGTTTCTCCCTTGCAGAAGTTGCAGTCTAATCTTCTCACCAGCAACATATTATTGGAGTACATTTCAGAGCTCAGTTCAGAATACATGGATCAGTCTTGAAACATGCTAGCAAATAGAATATGGAACACTGGCACCATTTCATACTTCATCATAGGCCTACTTTGACTTATATAGACTTCTGAGGACTATGTGGCTCTGATCTTGCAACCCGTCAAGCTCTTCGCTCTGCAAGGGGTAACTTTCGGTTCCCGAGCTCACACTTCTATCAGACAGCGCTGAGCTTTTTCGGTTGTAGGTACCACCATTTGGAATGGCCTCCAATGAGCCTTGCAATATGCCAAGGCTAATATCGCCTGCTTTTTATAAAGTCACTCAAATCTTACTGCCTCATCTGTGGCTTGGCTGCGAGCTCCTCTAAGTAGATCTCTTGAAGAGGTGAAATATAAATCTCTAAAATGAATGAATGAATAATGTCTGCATAGTTATAAACAATAAAAACGAAGCAATTTCATAACTATTTCTGCATTTTTTAAAAGAAATTCCTAGCTATTTCCTGTAAAACATTTAAGACAATGCAACATTACCGAGATCATGTTGAACATGTCTGGAACTTCACGGGTGGCAGGCTTTGACATTGGTTTGTAGAACTGGTTATATGGCACGCCGCTCATTGGCCGTTGAACGCCTTGGTTTGCAGCATACGCCCCTGCATCAGCCATGTTGTAGTCAGCTTCCATAGGTGAACGAATCCATCCCCTTGGTGATGGTGATGGGTAGCCATTGCCTGCGTAAGGCAATTGACGTTGACTCTGTAAAGCCACAGAGGAGATAAAGCTACATAGTGAAAGCCCTCCGAATAGTATTTGGTAATTTATACGGTATTCGGCGAATACCGTATTTACCACTTTGGAATGCTTCATATAATTATACTGGTGTGTAGTCAGTGTTTAATCTAGTTATCTCTGGTTGGGTAGTTCCCCCAGAAACTACATTCCCCAGAAAATTTGACAGAATGATTATAGTTTTTAGTTGCTGTTTACATTATTGTCTTACACAAGCTGTTATAATAGACCATGATATTATTTACTAATATATGATTATAATGCTATTATTTACTGTTATAACATATGACACTATCATATTATAAGCTATTATGTATAATTTACTATTAATATTTGTACAAATAGTGTACCATTTCTGTACATCTAACTGGCTTCTCTCCAGTGCTATCTCTCAAATTTCAAACTCTCAAAATTCAAAATGTTTTATTCCTTGCACATATAGTAAAACAACATCATTCATTATAATAGTCCAGCAACAGCAGTAGAACTGAGTTACTGAACTTGATGCATAAAGAAATTATTATTGTAAGTAGATTCAATGAAATCTTAACTTTTTCTATAGGCACTGAAATAAAGAGTAATTTTTGTTATGATGGCATCTTAAAATGGTACCATGACAATTTGGAAACTCAAACAGATATTCTTATTATTGTAAATATGTTTATTGAAGTCCTGGATGACTCTTATCAGAACTGAAATAGTAGAGCAATTATTTTGTTAAGATGACAGCTTACAATACTGCCATTTAGACCTGGGAGTGACTTTGGTCAGCTAATCTGACCCCACTTGACCCTAAAGTGACTTGAGGTCGACTTGAAGTCGACTTCTCGGCGTCAAAACGACTTGACCCGACTTGGCAGAAAAACAACCGACTTCCGACTTGAAGTCGACTTCTGACATGGTAATAGCCATTAGTCTAGGTCTACGTACGGCTACTAATGCAAGAAGTCAAGCCAATGTTTCCTGCAAGCATTAATTTCATTTAGGCCTACAAATGAGTAACGAGGCCTCAACACTTAATTGATGCATGAATTTGTTAAAGTGTTATTAAAGCCCACTTCAAGCTGTTTGTGTTTCAGTTTGAATAGCTTTGTGATGGTTTGGGTCATCCAGTAACCTAGACAAATGCGACGGCTAAATTAGTAGGCCAATGAATTTTAGCTTGTCCATTGTCTGCGATTATTCAGATTACACTCATTATTATTATTTTTTAATATTAACATTAAATAAATTTGTAAAAAGCGCAAGGTCTAAGATAAAAATTAATAGCGGACCGCGAACTGCATGTTTGCACTGAATGGCGTGTTATGATAAGCCTAATTTGTAATTCTTTATTCATAACTATTTGGCCACTAACATCATTTCGCAACTTAGCATATAGCATTGCAAGCGCATCATCCTACAGTATAGCTACTGCAGCTACTAGGCCTACTCACTGACAGTAAAGTCTTTCATTGTCCAATTGGCCCTACAATAGTTTTTCCGTCTGCAGACAACTCCAGATGCAGCGCTCCGAAGTAGCGCCAAGCTATCGATTTATTATAGGCCTTGTAGATCCAGCTCTCTTTGCGCCGAATTCACTGACCACTAGAAGTTCACTGATTGCTTGATAAACACACGTGCTAATATTTTAGTGACATTTTGTTTCACCATTTTAATTAAGCGCACGCCTAAGCGTGACGTTTAGCATAAAATTACAAATTGTATGAAAAGATCGGCAGACGTACGGCAGTCTGCACGATAGCCTACCGGCAAAATAATCAGTAGCCTAGCCTAAGTCTTTGTTTAGTATTCATTCTTGCAAACACACTATAGGCAACAAAAGTTGCTTAAATGTTGTCACAATCATTAGTTTGAAGTGACAAATTTAACTATGTTTGTGTCTCAAGTCGGTTTAAGTCGACTTGAGGTAAAAACAACTTCAAGTGACTTCTATCTACAAAATTCGACTTGGGGTCAGTTGCGGTGAGCAGAAACGACCCGACCCGACTTGGGATGACCAAGTCGACTGGGGTCGACTTATTGGGGTCGACTCCCAGGTCTACTGCCATTGCAATGTGGAAATTAAAAAACTCTCTCCCAAACCCCTCTCCTTGCTTTCGGATGCTCGTTTGCTCCCCCCCCCCATCCACAAACTTGCTCAAGGTACCTACGTGGCAACTTGAGGTGGATTCAAACCTGGAACTCCAAGGCACCGAATAAACCCCTACACCACTGCACCCCACAATCGAGGTACAAATAAATCAAGGCAGACAGCAGAACATGCGATGGAAAAAATTCCATCAAAACTTCATCATGCCAACTTGCAACTTGCATATCTATAACCTATTTTGCATTGACTTTTGCACAGCTCCATTATTTCCTCCTGGCAAATCTCTTCTTAGGTGCAGATTTGCTTGCATATTTCGCAACTAAAGACTTTAGACTGTACAATTTTTACAATATAGTCTATTGTAAGAGGTATTGTGAAAATTGAACAGTCTAAATGAGTACTATACCAAGCCACAATTTTTAAAAAATTCGGCAGTCAATTGTTGAAAATGTTAATCAATTAAATGGTTTTGTTCCAAGAAAATTCATCTGGGTATATATATTATAATATTATATATATAACATATATATATATATAAATGTGAATAGCTTTTTTTAAAAGCACATTCTAAGTTTATATTTCTCAAACTGGCTGAAATAGCCTACAATTAATTAACTATTAGCCAGACCTGCTTGATTAACCGACAATCATCCTTATGCTAGTACATCAAATTAATTACAGGAAAATTATAACTCAAAACTAAATTGTTTTTGATCAACAATGCAATTTATAAAAGTCATATCAGTACAAAGCATTACTGGAATTGGAATGCCTGTAGCTTGAGGAAGACGCATTGATGGAATTGGAGGTGGTGGTGGTGGAGGAGGAGGAGGAGAATCCGTTGCCTCTTCATTTCTTCCCAACGAACGATTCTGTGTTGCACCTTCCTTCATCACTTGAACACCCAAACCAGTTTGTTGCAACTTTTGCATCAGCTCCAGCTGTGAACCACACATTAAACTCATGGTGCTCACTCATATCAATGGTTACAGTTGAAGCAACTCTTCAGAAGCGAACATTGATTTTGGTGATTGTAAAAAAAAATATTAAATGATTTATGATAAGTTATTACAATAATTACGGTGATGGCTACAGTAACTGCATTTGCCAAATTAGAGAGCATGGTTACACATCTGACTACATAATGGCAACAACTTGGTTAATGTCTTCTATTTCAGATCCGGTCAGATGAAACAAAACTAAATCAGACTAGGTGAGATGAAATTACACCAGGTCAGGTTAGAAAAGAAGAATCCAGAATGGACTAGGTCAGTGGTTCCAAACATTTTTTTGTTACCTTGCGGCCACTTTTTCGAAGTTGTAGGACACAAGGGCCACTTTTTCTTAGTTGAAGGACATTTGGGGGGCCACAAGGCTAAATTTAATTAAATAAAAGCATATAAATTTTTCTATAATTGATTCAAAATAGAATATTTAATGTTATCAGTAGACGTCATATAAATATGAAATATAAAATAATTTGTAATAGTAAAAAATTATGTGTTCTATCCTGTCGAAATTGTCACTTTTACATATATTTTTGTTAATTCTTTGAGGGATGAGGGCCATTTTTTAGGCCTGGCGGGCCACTTTTGGCCCGAAAGTTGAGAACCACTGGGCTAGGTCATTGATCAAGTCCTACGTACCCGAAGCCCTTAAATAATGCTCTCTACCCTGATCTCCCTTCTGGGTGGTTTGGGTGCTTGCACCCGGCCGCACGCCTTATTGATCTTATCCGAAAATTTGGTTATGTCACCAATTGTATGCCATATTTCCTGCATTGTCTCCCTATCCCACATCGAATTATATATATATATGAATTTTATATATATATATATATAATTCTGTATAATCTGCTTTGGTGTGGCAGTGCCTTAAATAAGTTCAGTCAATGTCATGAACTATACACACCTGGTAGATTCTCCTTCTCCGATCCTCCAGTTTGTCTTCAAGAGTTGGTTTTCCTTTGACCCGCTGTCCACCTAAGTGCTTGACAGTCGTCCTTTGCAAAGCAAGATTGCCAATGCTGCAAAGCAACAGACAAAAAGTCTAGAATAATGATCCCACAAAAGACAGCATCCTGTAAAGAAATCATGTATCCACGTTGCTAAGCATTTATATAACATATTTGCAGATATTCTCAGAGGTATCAATATAGTTCCAGATAATGTCTGCTTTTTAATATGAACTGCAAATGTTTCAACTGTTGTTTTTAGCAGAACATTTCTGATGATTTTGGGATGATGTTCTAGAAGGATGTATCAGAAATCATGATGCACCAAATTTACTTTACAGGAAGTGGGATTGACATTTCCCCACACACTGCTGAACACTCTATTTATCGACCCAGCAACAGACTTGAGACCGGAACACAAAAGTTTTTGATGCATTCCGTTATCACACCAACTGCTGAGACTTATCCATATAAAAGAGAATCTGTCTTGAATAAGTTCTGTTTTCAAATGGGAATCGACATGCAGCGACTCTCTGTGCCATGATGCTTTTGGGCCAAAAAATTGATACCCACTTGTGTGCTACAGTGTTTGTGCCTCATGACTAAGGACGCACAGTAGGTGTGACATATCTTGCAAACGCTATCGCTAAGTCTATAGATGCCACTGACATCTGGTGATCAAATATAAATCTATAATTATCTATTTCTTTCAATACTGTTAGAAAACAATCAAACTACAGACAAATTGTTCTACGTGCCTAATAGCTACTCGTTGGAAGCTGACAGTAATTGACGTATCTTTGGTCTTTTAAATCACCATTGTTTTGGCTTTCTCAGATATTGGTCATTAGGCTGAATCTCATACTGGTTTCGTCAGCCTTTTGTGGTAAAATATCCCGTAGTTCTGATTCACATCTATTGGAGTCCAATGTGTTTTGATAACTGGAGATCATTCACGGGGCAATGGCTCTCAACTCAATTTGGTTCCGGTCTAGGTCTAAATGATGATAATAATGATAATGATGATGTTGATGATGACAATAAGAATAATATTACGGTCTTAGACCGGCTGTGCATTTCTCTGTCTTGGGGAGACCGCTATCTGAGTCAGACTGAGTGGCTGTGGAGGCATAGTATCTAGGCTACATCTAAGTTAATAAACATTATATGAACCAATTAGCCCATTTACACAGTACATCCGAGGCTACACAATTTGGCAGTGTCGACTTTATATAATACAACTGTTACTTGAAATTGCCTTTTTCCAAAGTTAAGAAGCACATGCATGACAAAGTGACAGGACATCGATGGAGCAGAGCATAGATGTAAAAAAACGATGAAAATAAAATAAAAAACGGGGGAAAACGTCGTTTTTTTCTAAACGGAAAAAAGTTTTTTACATCGATGGAGCAGAGCAATTTTCAGTGAAAGACTTGCTCAATGTCCCCATGCTGCCATGCACAGTTACTGCCATAGACAAGGTTCTGGAACTCATACATACTCTGCATGACAGACTCTAACCAGTTGGACACATGCATACACTATGCAGCAGAGCTCCTTGTCAAGCATTTGCATGCGTCTCTCATATGCACAATGTGCATTACAAACATTGAACACAGATTCCTGATCTACAGGCAAGAAATAAATCAGTTCATACATACACATTTCAAGTAGGCCTACAGCGAAATACAATCGGCATATTGTGGTTCTAGGCTCTATAAGCAGTGATGTTTCAAGTAAACTGGCAGTTATGAAGTAATCTTTGAGAAGTCCTCTATGGAAGGAACAAAGCGTGGGGGACTCTGAAAGGGAATAGGGTCCCATGCTATAGGGCTGTCCACAAATGCATGAACCATTTTTTCTTTGATTGAATTGCACATAGGTTCATTACGTCTCTCTGGTACGGTCGGTCTATAGCCTAGGATGTTTGCAGAAAATATAATACAAACACAATTACAAAGAGGGCAATCAAAATCACTGTTTAAATAAATTCACAGTCTAAATTAGGCTCTGTTCATTACAGAATTTTATGTGATGTTCGTCCACGAATGACTTTCCCAATAGGTAAATTGTGAATTAATGCTTGTTTTTGAAAGACTGACTTACCCTGGCATAGCTGAGAAATCCTCAATAGCAGTTATTGGATTTTTTCTCATCTGAGAAACTGTTTTCCTGGAAGTTGGTTTAGATTGAAAACCAGATAATAATCTACCGCTCGCTAACAGCTTTGTCTGTTGAATTCCTGTTCTTAAAGGTGATCTTGAAACTTGACCAAGCATCAAAGGCGCATTCTGAGAGACTCTAGCTGAAGTTCTAGAAGGAGTTCTGGACCTTCTTTTAACAGGTATCTTTGATGCAATTCGTGATATACCTCCTCGTAGCAGCTTTGTCTGAGAAATCTTGAATCCTGAAGGTGATCTAGAAACTTGACCAGACATCATTGATATTTTCCGAGAGATTCTAGCTGATGTTCTAGATACAGTTCTGGACCTCATTCCCACAGGTATCTTTGTTGAAATTCGTGATGTACCTCTTCGTGACCGCCTTGTCTGAGAAATTCTGCTTCCTGAAGGTGATCTTGCATTTTGACCAGACATCATTGACATTTTCCGAGAGATTCTACCTGAAGTTCTGGATGCAGTTCTGGACCTCCTCCTCACGGGTGTCTTTGATGTACCTCCATGTATTCGCCTTGTCTGAGAAATTCTGCTTCCTGAAGGTGATCTTGCAACTTGACCAGACATCATTGATATTCTACGAGAGATCCTAGCTGAAGTTCTGGATGCAGTTCTAGACCTTCTTCTTTCACTTGTGTTTGATGTACTTCTTCGTGACTGCCTCGTCTGAGAAATTCTGCTACCTGAAGGTGATCTTGCAATTTGACCAGACATCATTGACATTTTCTGAGAGATTCTGGCTGAAATCCTCGATGGAGTTTTGGACCTTTTTCTTACAGGCGTCTGTGATATAACTCGTGATGTGCCTGTCTGTGTTGGCTTTGTCTGAGATATTCTGAATCCTGAAGGTGATATTGTAATTTGACCAGGAATCTTAGATGTGTTCTGCAGGACACTAGCTGAAATTCTGGATGGAATTTTGGACCTCCTTCTCATAGGTGTCTGTGATAAAACTTGTGACGCACCTGTCTGTAATGGCTCTGTCTGAGAAACCCTGGATCCTGAATGGGATCCTGCAATTTGGCCAGAAATTTTAGAACTTATCTGAGAGATAATAGCTGACGATCCGGAGATCTGAGAAATTCTGCTTCCTGAAGGTAATATTGAACTTTGACCAGACATCATAGATGCATCTTGAGAGATCATAGCTGAAGATCCTGATATACCACTTATTTGACTGGACATCATAGATGTGTTCTGAGACATCACAGATGTGTTCTGTGATATCATAGAAGACCCGGATGCAATTTTGGACATCTGTAATACAGGTATCTTTGATTGGTTTTTACCTAATTTATTTTTTGATGATAACTGCTTCTGTCGTTGAATTGAACCACGTGACAGATGTTGTTTCTCTGTAGCAACAGCATTGCTTGGTGACTTTCTCTGTACTTCTGAAGTTTTCGTTGTCAATGTTTTTACATTTATTTTTTGTTTTTCTGTCTCTTGTTCTGCTTTCTTACCATCATGTTTATCTCTAATTGATGCATCTGAAAATTGAGAATATTCCCCTTTAGACAGTACAGATGGAGCAAATGATGACTGAGACATCACACTGCCTATTGCAGATTGTTGTTGAGAAGCACCGGAAACTGAAGAGCCAGCCATTCGAGAAGAATGACCTTTCGGAATCTTTCCTAATCCTCCAACCTGTTCATTGGCCATGCCATTGCTCCCCTTCATTGATGGAGTCGGATTAATCTGACTTTTACTAGCTGGCTTTCCTGATGGTGATTGTGATATCTCACTAACAGATTTTCCAATCCCACTGGCAGATCTTCCTAAGGCTGATGTTGAAAACAAAGTATTACTACCAAAGTAGTCTGATGGTGATTGGTTGACCATAATGCCTGATTTTCTTGATGGTGAAATTCCAAACTTGCCAGCTGACTTTCCTGAAGGTGATGGTGAAACCTCCATCTTACTGGCTGAGTTTCCTGAAGGTGCTGGTGAAACCTCCATCTTACTGGCTGAGTTTCCTGAAGGTGCTGGTGAAACCTCCATCTTACTGGCTGAGTTTCCTGAAGGTGCTGGTGAAACCTCCATCTTACTGGCTGAGTTTCCTGAAGGTGCTGGTGAAACCTGCACGTTACTGGCTGAGTTTCCTGAAGGTGCTGGTGAAACCCGCACATTACTGGCTGAGTTTCCTGAAGGTGCTGGTGAAACTCGCACATTACTGGCTGAGTTTCCTGAAGGTGCTGGTGAAACCTGCACGTTACTGGCTGAGTTTCCTGAAGGTGCTGGTGAAACTCGCACATTACTGGCTGAGTTTCCTGAAGGTGCTGGTGAAACCTGCACGTTACTGGCTGAGTTTCCTGAAGGTGCTGGTGAAACCCGCACATTACTGGCTGAGTTTCCTGAAGGTGCTGGTGAAACCCGCACATTACTGGCTGAGTTTCCTGAAGGTGCTGGTGAAACCCGCACATTACTGGCTGAGTTTCCTGAAGGTGCTGGTGAAACCCGCACATTACTGGCTGAGTTTCCTGAAGGTGCTGGTGAAACCCGCACATTACTGGCTGAGTTTCCTGAAGGTGCTGGTGAAATCCCCATCTTACTGGCTGATTTTTCTGAAGGTGCTGGTGAAATCCCCAACTTACTGGCTGACTTTCCTGAAGGTGCTGTTGAAGTCTCAATCTTACTGGCTGACATTCCTGAAGGTGCCGGTGAAATCCCCACGTTACTGGCTGATTTTTCTGAAGGTGCTGGTGAAATCCCCACGTTACTGGCTGATTTTTCTGAAGGTGCTGGTGAAATCCCCACGTTACTGGCTGATTTTCCTGAAGGTGATGGTGAAACCCCCATTTTACTTGTTGAAATTTTTTGTGAAATTGTAATTCTAATGATTGAGCTCCCAGAAGGTGCTGGTGAAAGTCCGATCTTACTGGCTGATTTTCCGGATGGTGATGGTGAGATTCCCAACTTACTACCTGACACTGCCGAATGTGATTGTGAAATCCCAATCTTACTGGGTGATTTTCCTGATGCTGATGGTGAAACCCCCATCTTACTGGATGACTTTCCTGATGCCGATGGTGAAACCCCCATCTTACTGGATGACTTTCCTGAAGGTGCTGGTGAAACCCCCATCTTAGTGGATGACTTTCCTGATGCTGAAGGTGAAACCCCCATTTTACTGGATGACTTTCCTGATGCTGATGGTGAAACCGCCATCTTACTGGATGACTTTCCTGATGCTGATTGTGAAATTTGACTCTGGCTGCCTGATTTTGACGAGGCAGCCGACGCTAGACTATTATTATTGGCTGACTTTCCTGGTCTTTGATATGAAACACCCATCCTACTGGCTATTTTTTCTGATTGTAAATGCCTATTGCCAATGGTCACTTTTTCTGATGGTGCTAATGAAAAGTCCCCTGTAAATGAGATGAAACTTTCAGTCATGTAATTTCCATTCTTTTCCTGTGATGGTGAGATCATAATATTATATTTTAACTGCTGTGATGGTGCTCGTGAAAGGTCATCAGTACTTGGAGATGGCATTAAAATCTGAATCTGTAATGATGTCACGTGGGATAACGAAGGTTTCGTCTGCTTGGTTGAATGTAAGAATTGTGGAGACAAAAACCCACTGGGTGATTCTCCTACTGATGGTTGTAAAATCCCAGGCTCCCCCTTACTGACTGAATTTCCTAATATTGCAATCTTAGTTTCAGACGACAGTGACCCAATTTCAGTTATTTTGGTAACATATTCAGATTCATTATCAGATAAATCACTTACTGCCATGCTGCTGTCATTTCCTAAGGCTGACTCTGATCCATTATATTTTCTAGCCAATTTGTTGCTTATTACTGTATTTACTAGTTCTTTAAATTTCCCATTGTTTTCTTTTGGTTTCTTTCCTTCCTCTAGTTTTGGCATGCTTTCATCTCCTCTGTGTGCGTTTTCAGTCTTTCCTACATGTCTTTCTTTTTCTGATTCATTATGATAATCTCTGACTGATATTCGTGGAACAGTGTGTTTGAGATGATGGTGCTTTGAAGAATGCCTCATCGGTTCAGCAGGAACTGCTAATTCATTATCATCATCTATGACTAATGCTCTTGGAAAACTATGTTTGCGATGATGATGATGATGCCTTGAAGACTGCCTTACCTGTTTAGTGGGCATGTCTAATTGCCTATCCATGTCATCAATATTGGCATCTGGGGCTTCAGTTTCGGCAACTAGGTCTTCATCAGCATCAGCAGGAATGCTTTCATTTGCATCAGCATTGTCAGCTGCACCACCATCATCTCCTTCATCGTATTGTTCGGCTCCCTGAGATCTTCCACGACCATGATCTATATGCCTATTAGAACGCCTTCTTGAACGTCTCCGTGACAAAGATTTTGAATGCTTGTCTTTATAATTTCGACGTTTAGATGATGACTTTGAAGCTCCATGCTCATGACCATATTTTTTACCAGCACCCCTTCCTGATGGTGACCTCCGAATACCAGTCTTACTGGCTCCCTTTCGTGATGGTGACTTCCGAAGACCAGTCTTGCTGGCTCCCCTTCGTGATGGTGACCTCCGAAGACCAGTCTTACTGGCTCCCTTTCGTGATGGTGACATTCGAAGACCAGTCTTACTGGCTCCCCTTCGTGATGGTGAGCCCCGAAGACCAGTCTTACTGGCTCCCCTTCTTGATGGTGACTTCTTAAGACCAGTCTTACTGGCTCCCCTTCGTGAAGGTGACCTCCGAAGACCAGTCTTGCTGGCTCCCCTTCGTGATAGAGACCTCCTAAAACCAGTCTTACTGGCACCCCTTCTTGATGGTGTCTTCCCAATTCCTGTCATACTGGCACCCCTTCTTGATGGTGACCCCCGAAGACCGGTCTTACTGGCACCCCTTCTTGATGGTGTCTTCACAATTCCTGTCATACTGGCTCCTCTCCTCGATGGCGATTTCTTAAGACCAGTCATACTTGCTCCCCTTCTTGATGGTGACCTCCCAAGACCAGTCCTACTAACTCCCCTTCTTGATGGTGCTTTCCTCTTGCTAGCTCGCTTTCTTGATTTTGACTTCATAGGTCGCATCTTACTAGCTCGCTTTCTTGATTTTGACTTCATAGGTCGAATCTTGCTAGCTCGCCTTCTTGATTTTGACTTCCTAGGTCGAATCTTACTAGCTCGTATTCTAGATGCTGATTTTCTAGGTCCAATCTTACTAGCTCGCCTTCTTGATGCTGATTTCCTAGGCCGAATCTTACTAGCTCGCCTTCTTGATGCTGATTTCCTAGGCCCAATCTTACTAGCTCGCCTTCTTGATGCTGATTTTCTAGGCCCAATCTTACTAGCTCGCCTTCTTGATGCTGATTTTCTAGGCCCAATCTTACTAGCTCGCCTTCTTGATGCTGATTTTCTAGGCCGAATCTTACTAGCTCGCCTTCTTGATGCTGATTTCCTAGGCCCAATCTTACTAGCTCGCCTTCTTGATGCTGATTTTCTAGGCCCAATCTTACTAGCTCGCCTTCTTGATGCTGATTTCCTAGGCCCAATCTTACTAGCTCGCCTTCTTGACTGTGACTTCCTAGGCCGAATCTTACTAGCTCGCCTTCTTGATGCTGATTTCCTAGGCCCAATCTTACTAGCTCGTCTTCTTGACTGTGACTTCCGAGGCCGAATCTTACTAGCTCGCCTTCTTGATTTTGACTTCCTAGGTCGAATCTTACTAGCTCGTATTCTAGATGCTGGTTTTCTAGGCCCAATCTTACTAGCTCGCCTTCTTGATGCTGATTTTCTAGGCCCAATCTTACTAGCTCGCCTTCTTGATGCTGATTTTCTAGGCCCAATCTTACTAGCTCGCCTTCTTGATGCTGATTTTCTAGGCCCAATCTTACTAGCTCGCCTTCTTGATGCTGATTTTCTAGGCCCAATCTTACTAGCTCGCCTTCTTGATGCTGATTTCCTAGGCCCAATCTTACTAGCTCGCCTTCTTGATGCTGATTTTCTAGGCCCAATCTTACTAGCTCGCCTTCTTGATTTTGACTTCCTAGGCCGAATCTTACTAGCTCGCCTTCTTGACTGTGACTTCCTAGGTTGAATCTTACTAGCTCGCCTTCTTGATTTTGACTTCCTAGGTTGAATCTTACTAGTTCGAATTCTTGATTGTGACTTCCTTGGCCGAATTTTACTAGCTCGCCTTCTTGACGCGGATTTCCTTGGCCGAATCTTACTAGCTGGCCTTCCTGATTTTGACTTCCTAGGCCGAATCTTACTAGCTCGAATTCTTGATTGTGACTTCCTTGGCCGAATTTTACTAGCTCTCCTTCTTGATGCTGATTTCCTTGGCCGAATCTTACTAGCTGGCCTTCCTGATTTTGACTTCCTAGGTCGAATCTTACTAGCTCGAATTCTTGATTGTGACTTCCTAGACAGAATCTTACTAGCTCGCCTCCTTGATGCTGATTTCGTAGGCCGAATCTTGCTAGCCCGCCTTCCTGATTTTGACTTTGTGGGTTGAATCTTACTAGCTCGCTTTCTTGATGCCGATTTTCTTGCCCGAATCTTACTAGGTCGGCTTCTTGATGGTGACTTCCTAAGGCTAGTCCTGCTGGCTCCTCTTTTTGATGGAGAAATTCTGAGCCCCGTTTTACTGGCTCCCCTTGTCGATCGTGACCTCCGAAGACCAGTCTTACTGGCTCCCTTTCTTGATGGCGACCTCCTAAGACCAGTATTGCTGGCTCCCCTCCTTGATGGTGATTTCTTAAGTCCACTCTTTCTAGCACCCCTTCCTGATGGTGACCTCTGAAAACCAGTCATACTGGCGCCCCTTCTTGATGGTGTATTCCCAATTCCAGTCATACTAGCTCCCCTCCTCGATGGTGATTTCTTAAGACCAGTCTTACTGGCTCCCCTCCTCGATGGTGATTTCTTAAGACCAGTCTTACTGGCTCCCCTTCTTGATGGTGACTTCCTAAGACCAGTCTTACTGGTTCCCCTTCTTGATGGTGACCTCCGAAAACCAGTCATACTGGCGCCCCTTCTTGATTGTGTCTTCCCAATTCCAGTCATACTGGCTCCCCTCCTCGATGGTGATTTCTTAAGACCAGTCTTACTGGCTCCCCTTCTTGATGGTGACTTCCTAAGACCAATCTTACTGGCTCCTCTTCTTGATGGTGACTTGCTAAGACCAGTCTTGCTGGCTCCCCTTCTTGATGGTGACTTCCTAAGACCAGTCTTACTGGTTCCCCTTCTTGATGGTGACCTCCGAAAACCAGTCATACTGGCGCCCCTTCTTGATTGTGTCTTCCCAATTCCAGTCATACTGGCTCCCCTCCTCGATGGTGATTTCTTAAGACCAGTCTTACTGGCTCCCCTTCTTGATGGTGACTTCCTAAGACCAATCTTACTGGCTCCTCTTCTTGATGGTGACTTGCTAAGACCAGTCTTGCTGGCTCCCCTTCTTGATGGTGATCTAGAAGGTTTTCCCTTTGGCCTGTTTAATGTCTGCCCTCTTCGAGGGGTCTTGGAATTGGATGGTGATCTAGAAAAACTTTTCTTAGGTGAAGGTTTTCTCTTTTGTAAAGGTGATCTTCTTTGCGAAGGCTTTCTCACTTGTGAAGGCTTTCTGTTTTGCGAAGCCTTTCTCACTTGTGAAGGTTTTCTGTTTTGTGAAGGCTTTCTCACTTGCGAAGGTTTTCTGCTTTGTGAAGGTTTTCTCACTTGCGAAGGCTTTCTGTTTTGTGAAGGCTTTCTCACTTGTGAAGGTTTTCTGTTTTGTGAAGGCTTTCTCACTTGCGAAGGTTTTCTGTTTTGTGAAGGCTTTCTCGCCTGCGAAGGCTTTCTGTTTTGTGAAGGCTTTCTCACTTGTGAAGGTTTTCTGTTTTGTGAAGGCTTTCTCACTTGTGAATGTTTTCTGTTTTGTGAAGGCTTTCTCACTTGCGAAGGTTTTCTGTTTTGTGAAGGCTTTCTCACTTGTGAAGGTTTTCTGTTTTGTGAAGGCTTTCTCACTTGTGAAGGTTTTCTGTTTTGTGAAGGCTTTCTCACTTGCGAATGTTTTCTGTTTTGTGAAGGCTTTCTCGCCTGCGAAGGTTTTCTGTTTTGTGAAGGCTTTCTCACTTGCGAATGTTTTCTGTTTTGTGAAGGCTTTCTCACTTGTGAAGGTTTTCTGTTTTGTGAAGGTTTTCTTACTTGTGGAGGCTTTGGTCTAGGCTTTGGCGGTGGAGACCTTGGTTTAGGCTTTAGTAGTGGAGACCTTGGTGGAGGCCTTGATTTAGGCTTTGGTGGAGGAGACCTTGGCTTAGGCCTTGGTGGTGGAGGCCTTGGCTTAGGTTTTGGTGGTGGAGACCTTGGTTTAGGCCTTGGTGGTGGAGGCAATGGCTTAGGTTTTGGTGGTGGAGACCTTGGCTTAGGCCTCGGTGGTGGAGGCCTTGGTGGTGGTGGTGGAGGCTTTGGTTTAGGCTTTATTGGTGGAGGCTTTGGTGGTGGTTTTGGTGGTGGTTTTGGTTTAGGCTTTGGTGGTGGCTTTGGTTTAGGTTTTAGTGGTGGCTTTGGTGGTGGTTTTGGTGGTGGTTTTGGTGGTGGTTTTGGTTTAGGCTTTGGTGCTGGCTTTGGTTTAGGTTTTAGTGGTGGCTTTGGTGGTGGTTTTGGTGGTGGCTTTGGTGGTGGTTTTGGTTTAGGCTTTGGTGGTGGCTTTGGTGGTGGCTTTGGTGGTGGCTTTGGTGGTGGTTTTGGTTTAGGCTTTGGTGGTGGCTTTGGTTTAGGTTTTGGTGGTGGCTTTGGTGGTGGTTTTGGTTTAGGTTTTGGTGGTGGCTTTGGTGGTGGTTTTGGTTTAGGCTTTGGTGGTGGCTTTGGCGGTGGTGGCTTTGGTTTAGGCTTTGGTAGTGTTGGTTTTCCTGCGTTTCCTCCAAAAAAGGGTTTAAACAGCATGTCTGCAGAAAACCTTTCTTTTTAGACAATTAGAGTAAGTACTCACTACTCCATATATCACTCAAGACTTAGTATATTCAGATATTTCATATCATTTTTAGGAGGAATTGTGTTTCAGTTTTTCTCTTTTTTTGCAGCAAAAATTGTAGCAAATTGCTTGTAATTATAGTTTCTTTTGTTCGTACTGAAAATGCTTTTATATCTGTTGTCTCTTCATCTCTGATGATTCCTTGTTGCCCTCAGCTTTCAATGTTGTACCACAATTAACCGAATCACTTTGCAGTACATAGCTGTTTTAACTGATGCCAACATGTGATTTAATATCTTTTACTTCCAAAGCTGATGACGATGTAGTTGCAAAAAGAGAATGATGACTGTTACCTACAAAATAAAATTCTAAAATTCTCAGATATCTCTGCATCAAACGTTTATTGTCAGAATTATTAATCAGGAAGTGTGCTCAAGTAACATAGATGCTTAAATTAAACATCGGTCCTATTGTAACAGAACATCTTTCTTACAAGAGGTCTTCAGTAAAAAAAAGAATCATGCTATATATGATTCGAATTCACCTTCATAAATTAATCCAAATTATTTAGCTTTGATTAAATATTTTTACCTTTCATAATTTATGTTGCCTACAAGAGGATTTGCAATCAGCATATATTTTTATGTATCAAGACTTACATAAGATAAGTTTGGTTTTCTTTACAAAGATGATACCATATTTTGCGTTGCATCCAACTTTTCCTGAATGCTTCTGCAAGAACATTCATTGCATTCTGATTGACTGATTGATACTATGTCAACATAAAACATATAAGTGGTTTTCTGCTTCGCTTACATTACGTTGCTCGTCAGACAGTTTTAACTGTGGACTTGGTCTGTGGACTCGTATGAAAATGGTGTTAGGTGAGTTTCTCAATTCTGTTTAATCAGTGGATCAATAGATGCCACCAACGAAGCCATGGTCAGGTCTAATAAATATAATATTATGGTTACCGTCGGCCATTTTTAAAATTCAACGTTTGTTTCTTACAGCATATGCATGTGTAATATCTCTAATGCTAGTATTATGCTACTGAATTTGGTATGTGTAATTTATTTCCCATATTACATGTACTTTCATGATTCAGAGACATCTTTAGCTTTAAAGATCATTGCCAATGACATTTTGCAACATCGACAATCTCGACTATAACTTGGCCGAATATATATTGCATATTGTAAATTTCTGTGTTTCTTATCTGTGACCAAATCATGCACACACTAAGCTTACTCTAAAAGAATCCGTTGCTATGCTTCTTGTTGCAGAGGACCTGATCCAGTTGCCACACTGCAATATTTTTTGTATCGCACTTGTTATAGTGTCCCTTCAAGCTCCCTACTCAGAGGCGCTCCCGACTACAGAGCGGACGCTGCAACAGAGTTTTTACGCCAAAGCGCTGAGCAATTGCGAGTGAAGGACTTGCCCAAGGTCCCTACGCGGCAACTTGAGGTGGTTTCGAACCTGCAACCTTTTGGCCGCAAGGCGACGACATGCCCACTACACCACCACCCCACGAATATATTCTGGAACGACAAATAAAAAGCTGCATATCCAGCGCTGGCAGATACTGCAATTCACAGTCGGCCAAGTATCCTAAAACCAATGTTGTCCTGAGCAGTTAATGGCAGAGTTACATCAGAACTCTAATGATGAATTTCAGTAGTGTGAGGCTAAGTCCGCACTCTGTTACTTCTGTTGAGTTTGGCTGCAGCTGTTTATCATCTTAAAGAAGCCATAGTGACCAAGAAAGAAGGAAACTGGAATCGACTTGTGGCAACTGTCAAGGACTCTATGCCACTCTTTGAATAATGTGACTGCATCAACCATCTACATTACGGATAATGGTAACTAAAACAAATGAAAGTTCAGAGATCTAACGGCGCTTCTGCGTGTAGTGTGTGGGCCAGGTGGTTGTTTATGATCACCCAGGATGGTTTCTGACTCTCTGAAGCGATATCACGGTCAAGCAGACCAAACAGCTAGTCTCAAAGAGTACAGGAGGTCACTACGTGGTAGGAGCTACATGCAACGTCACTGCTGTGGCAGAGTTCAAGCTCCTGTTCCACGAGATCGAGTCTATCAGCAGCCTCCTCAACTTTGTAGCCACACAGAATGAGCCAGACAGAATGTCATCTACAGCATGCATTGAGCACCACTTGTCATCTCACATTTAACGAGAGCATAATTATCTAAGCTCTTAGACATCATGCTAGAGTGGCAGCTGTGGCAGTCAATGTACCAGGTCCATTCTGGGCCCTTTCTTTTGTATCTACAGCAACTATGCTCCCTTTACTTGCTGTTATATCATACGTTGACTACAATAAAACCATTGATTGATTAATTGATTGATAAGCTCAATCAATAGTCACTTTTCAACTAAAAAACTGTCCTGATCATTTATAAAACTGTTTGATAAGATATATTCAGGATAGGAGTAAGTCATATTTGGACCATAATTTACTTCTTTAAAAAAATTCTAAATGTTTGCATTTATTTATTTCCAAATATAAGCTGTCTAAAGTTTAAATGTTCACCCTAAACAAGAATAATTTAAACGCATAGCCATCAATTATATTATTCGTTTCAACATGACAGCATCCAGTTAAAAAATGAAATTTCAAGACAATTTCATCACGAGTGAAATAACTTTTGTGTGATAAACGCTTATAATAAAAAAAAATCAGAGACGTTAAGGTACTTTATATGAAAATATCTGATTAGCACTCTTCCTCCCATAACATCTCCAACCTTCATTTTCATTTGATTCTTACTTTACACATGGTTTGCTTAATTTTTTATTTAAATTTAATTTTTTTTAAACATTTGCATAAAACACTTGTAACATAATTAAAACCTGCATTGCAAAAAACACTTGCACCATAATGCCTACAAAAATACTAGCAATTCAATCAACAGAAAGTTTGTGAGGCGCGGTGGTGTAGTGGTGGCGTCATTGCCTTGAAGCCGGAAGGTTCGAGGTTCGAATCCACCTCGCCGCGTAAGGACCTTGGGCAAGTCCTTCACTCACAATTGCTCAGCGCTTCGGCGTGAAACTCCGATGCAGTGTCCGCTCTGCATTCGGGAGCGCCTCTGAGTAGAGAGAGCTTGAAGAGGCGCTATAACAAGTGCACATACAAACAAAGTCAGATTAACAAAACTAACAGTGTTTTTCTTCAAAACAAAACACACTGCTTAATCCTGATAGCACCATAATGTCAAAACATGCTAGCAATTGAATACGTAAAAAGACTCAACAACTACCGGTAAATAGTATAATCTTGGTAGATTCAGAGACAACCTCTTTGTTGCTGTTTTCTAGTCTTTTCTCGAGATTGGCTTGATTAGCATGTACTCCATTCAGCTTCTTGGACACTTAATGCGATATTTCATTTCCGGTTTCAACATCATCTATTGAGATTCTATGCTACTGTAAAATATTGCATAATTCGAGACAACTATTGCATATTTTGACAATCTTCATTTGTGAGCTGCTTTCCTCCTTCAAGTTCATTCATTTACTCCATTAATGATTTCTCCTCTTCTTTCAACTGTGCAAGTAGAGTTTCCTTCTTCATCCTCTGTACATTTCTCTTCTCCTTCTCCTCCTGCTTTTCCAGGTCAATCTTCTTCAGCAGTGCAAAATGTTCCTAGTCTGTTGTGTTCTTTCAAACATTCATGATATTCCGAATGTGTCTTTCTTTTCGCATGGATGATATACTTATTTACAGACACTCCAGTACTAGAACACAAAATTCTAATACTGTGCTTTACACATGTCTCAACAACTGTAACAGGGTCCCTGAATTCGGTCTTCATCAACTACAGCTTTTCAGAATGCAGCAGACTCTGGCTGATGTGTCGAAATGTTCACACAAATCCGACTATATGCAACGTGCGCCATACTGGCTTCCAGTTGTTGATCGAATTCAATTCAAGATTGGTATACCCTGGTTTGAAATGATATGACTGGAACTGCTCTGGACTACATTGTTGAATTGTAGGTTTCAGTTGGCACTCAAATTGGCTTCTTGGTCGGCACTCGGCACTCCCATTTGCAAAAATTAATGACTTGACTGTACCCTGCTTTTCAAGCACCACCAGTGCTCGTTGGGGCTTCTCACTTGTGGCGTTATAGGTCTGGGATGTTTTTCCACGCTCTGTTCGTGACACCAATGCTGTATGTGACATTGTGACTACATGGTTTTTATTAGTCAAAAGAGATCTCAGAACAAAGATTCATCAATGGCAAAGCAGCTTGCATAAATGCCACTATCTTACCAAGACACTGTCAGAATGCATAACGTACCTGGGGTAGCTCTTTTTTGGTGAAATCCTTCTTCACTTTAGGCAATGCTAAATATCTAGCTCCTTAACTGGCTACCAGTTTCCTCTATTGCTATAAATAATATTATATATATTCGTTTCATCAAAAATCAGGTTGACAAGCCGCAACAAGTTACACGATGAAGTGAAAAAGTAGTTTTAAAAAGTAGAGTGGATTAATTTGTTCATTGTTCACGGGTTATTATTTATTTATTTTTACTTTTGTAAGCACTTGTAGAGTATCTAGGTGCTGCATTTAATGGAACCAATTCTGCACCCTGTTCTTCCTTCATGACCTCAGATTTAAAGAACTTAAGCATTATATGGCGAATGAATTCACTGAGTTTGCCCTACATGATGTGAGCAAGGGGTTTGCTTCTTGGAAATAGTTTAATGACGCACGTTAAACTTCAGGCAAGAGAAGTGACAAAGCTCATAATTATATACACAATGATCCATTCACTTCAAGAGCTGCCTTAAATCACCAATACCTAGCTGTATTCTGCACATTTTATTGGTACCTTTAACCAGGGAATGAGGCATATATTGTCATAGCAAGGCATAGATCCATACGCCCACTTCCCAGACTCCCTGAGATAATACCGATCTTGTTTACCTAAACAAAGTTCTAAGGCAACTTAGGTACAGTATGGAGGTTTTTATTAAGTTTTAAAGAATTGCCATGAGACTTCAGGTCAGGGTGAAATGTCAGAAGAATTTCAAGGCAACTTTTAAGTTTCAGGAATATCAGTGCAGCTGCGACCTCTGACATGAAGTTATATATGACATCATACATAATCATTATCTATTCATTGATAAACATGCAAAGGGCATGAGTTTTAACTGCTTATTTAAGCATGCCTGAGTGCCAATTGGAAGGTCGCTTGTTCCAAACCACAGGATTTTAAGACTCTAGCTTGGACTTAGACAGCTAACATGACGTCTTCTATGAAGACCAAGTCTCAGTCTTGGTCATGGCAATCTAGTCTGGTCTCAATGGGTAACACCTTCACTTCTAGAAAACTGTCTTGCAATGAATTTTTATTTTGCTGCTCTCTAAAATTTCAATATTTTAAGCAACATCTCTTTCACACGTTCAACAGAACCTTTTTGCTTCCAACACAGTGACAATATTAGTCCACTAGGAAAACAATGCCAATGAATACTCTGTTCATTGGCAAAGTTGGAAATGCACAGGTTGGATGTAGGTAGGGCGTATACATATATAGTTTGGGTCAGTAGCCAGTGTTTAATCTAGTCCCCCTCCTCTGGGGGGGAATTGAGGTTTCTGGGGGGGAGACAATTGAGCGTCCGAAGGACGCTCGTGATGCGCGTAGCACTGAGGCTGGGAGGGGGAGGTGTATGGGGAGGGGATGCGCCCCTCCCCATCAGAAACTTTTGAATTTCCACATTGCAATGGCAACATTTTAAGGTGCCGTCTTAACAAAATAGCTGTACTTTTTCAGTGACCCATTAGAAAATTTTTGAATATCCACATTGCAATGGCAGCATTTTAATGGGTCATCTTTACAAAATAGCTGTACTTTTTCAGTGACCCATTAGAAAAATGTTGAATATCCACATTGCAATGGCAGCATTTTAAGGGGTCATCTTAACAAAATAGCTGTACTTTTTCAGTGACCCATTAGAAAATTTTTGAATATCCACATTGCAATGGCAGCATTTTAAGGTGTCGTCTTAACAAAATAGCTGTACTTTTTCAGTGACCCATTAGAAAATTTTTGAATATCCCCATTGCAATGGCAGCATTTTAAGGGGTCATCTTTACAAAATAGCTGTACTTTTTCAGTGGTCCATGAGAAAATTTTTGAATTTCCACATTGCAATAGCAGCATTTTAAGGTGTCGGCTTAACAAAATAGCTGTACATTTTCAGTGGCCCATTAGAAACTTTTTGAATTTCCACATTGCAATAGCAGCATTTTAAGGTGTCATCTTAATAAAATAGCTGTACTTTTTCAGTGACTTATTAGAAAATTTTTGAATTTCCACATTGCAATGGCAGCATTTTAAGGTGTCGTCTTAACAAAATAGCTATACTTTTTCAGTGGCCCATTAGAAACTTTTTGAATTTCCACATTGCAATGGCTGCATTTTAAGGTGTCATCTTAACATGATAGTATCACATATTATAGTAGTAAATAATGTCATTATAATCATATAATAATAAACAATATCACGGTATATTATAACACTTCACGTAAAACAATGATGAAAACAGTAACTAAAAACCAATAGCATTTCGTCAAATTTTTCTGGGGGGAATGTCAATCCTGGGGGGGGGAAGTTAGGGGAACTTTCCCCCCCCCAGAGACGTCTAGATTAAACACTGGTCAGTAGCAGCATCAGCAGTGGCTTCTCTCACATTAGCCACTTTCTTGACGAAGAAATACTGAAAATCGTCGGCTGATATGAGGTTATCTGCGGACGTGCCGCGTGCGTCCGCGAACAAGCACCTCAATTGGTAAGTTGTTGATGGTTTGCCACAGTAGTTTGCGAGGTAGGCCCTACAGAACGCTGGAGTTTGATTGTCTGTAGGCCTATAGCTACAATTCAGACCGTCTGGTTGCTGTTGTTGGCACCTTCGCTAAGTCCACGTGCCAACCGTCTAAAATTCTGCCCTTCCCACACAAAATGCTACAAAGTGCTGCAGTGTTACAAACAGAACTATAGGCCTAATGTATTTTGTAAACAAACCTCCGTGCATTCATTGTGGTGTGGCTTCCTCTTCCCCGACTCCTGTTGTATAACACACCGCTGTAGTCAGCCGCAATACTGGTCACCAAACAAACTTCGAAGTTCTTATAGTCAGCATTAGGCGATGTTACTGCCCCTTCCCAACCCTAAAACTTTTATTATATTGCTTGAATTAGTTACTAGTTATTGATTTTGCATTTAAACTTATTCGAAAATTAAACTTAAAAGGCCTACATTTCTATAACAACGTCATATGCAACGTAACAGCCAGAGTATCAGAAATCAAGGTTGTGAAACCACGTGGTATGACATATAGGCCTACTGCATTTCTTAATTATTTTTTTTAAGTTCAAAGAGCTGTAGGCCTATTACGCCAAACAAATTTCTTTCGAGGGCAACCGCCTCTGTTGTCATAGACCCTCGTCAAATCTGGATCCATCCAAAAGTTTCGGGGTGTTTTGTCGCAAGTGAAAAATAAAACTTTAATTTCGACCCAATAGGCCTAGGACGCGACGGCTCGAGACTTGTCCAAGTCCAACAGGGGGCCAGCATGGAGGGGTCGGGAACCTTGCGTATGGCTAATTTGATTTGCTGTCTGATTAGTCAAAAGTGAGAGCCAGACAACGCAGACTTACACACACACGCACATCCAAAGCCATGAGCATACACACTGTATTACACAGACTACAGCCCTACACACAGAGAATTCGGTGGTGGCAGCTCAAAGTGTATTACACTTTGGTGGCAGCTAGGTAAAATCCGTGAGGTCAAGCCGAGAAGACAGCGTGGTGCTACTGTAGCTGTCGGTGATGATGACGCTAGCCTGCATGAGATCTGGGTTGAGTTTTGAGTACCGTGTTTCATTTACTCCTTTGCTTCATAAATGAATGCATTTCAGACACCTGTTTTGGCTATTGTTTAGCTTCACATCCATCGGGTATACAGAAAATCACATATTATCGCTCAACTTTGTTTACGCCGATCGCATACAGCTTGATTAAATATTACAAAGTTTCCTTAAGTTCTGCGTACTTTGCATTTCTCGTATGCATTTCAGATATAATTAGCTATCAAATGCTGAAGAAATTACTGACTTATACTAAATGAGTTGGTATTATCGGTATAATTACTCGACTAAAAAGCCGTTTCGACAATAATAGGTCAGCAGGTCACTTATGCCGAAGGTGTTCCGGTGTCGTTGGGTCGAGCATATTGATGTTCTAGCTGGCTTAAAACGTTGTATTGTTGATGTATTAAGAAAATTTGACCTGGAATGTGTCTGTTTATTAATTTTTACTCTTCTGAGTAGAAATCTTGAAGGTGCGCTATAACAAGTAGGCCTACAATAGCACATACACACATCTTGTGTTACCTGGAATGGTCCATTGACTGTCTGAGACAGAGATGTGTAGTTCCCATCCATGGTTGCCATTAACTCTGTTCTTGAACATGCCAAAGGAGAATGAATCCAAGGCAGATAAAACAATTAAAATGTCACTATATAAATTTGCAGTTACCATTGCTGCATTCCATCCTCCCTCCTACAGTACACTTACAATTTGATCAGAAACATGTGGTACATTGGGAAAGTAAATGCTTGAACAAGAAAACCAACAATTTCATTGTAGTTTATTGTGCGATTGAGTCCAGATCTGCCGAGAATGGAACTGCAGGACTGGAAAAGGTACCATCATATGTTTCAGCTCAGATTTCTTCTGAATGTTGGTAGTCTGTAAATTAGTGATTTTTTCAAGTTGTTTTGCAATTTGAGGTGTATGATATAAATCTGTGGTTAGTCTTCTAATCTTTAGCCCGTTTTGGAAAATTTGGTGTTGGCTCTTAATTTTTTTATTGAGCAAGATCATGTGATGCCATGGTGTGTAATAAATGAGTTACGGTCCAGTAATAACTTGCCTCAATTGTTAAGATAAATTTAATTCGTATAGCCACTGTGCAAAAAATGCGGCTGTTAAATGCTTTTTAGAGTGTTCATGTTTTTAACGGGAGAATTCCGAGGCATTATTTATTTAAACTGGTTGAAAGATGTTGTGGTGCTGATACTGTTGAGTTCTTTGAATTGGGTTGAAACAGATAGCACATTTACATAGTTGTATCCTGAACATGGGGTTTATTACTTACTTACTTACTTACTTACTTACTTACTTACTTACTTACTTACTTAACTCTATGTCTTGAAATCAGGAATTAATTTTAAGGATTTATTTGTACATAGAAAGTCACTGAATGACCTTTTCGATGCTGGCGTTGCACGCAACCCGATGCAAGCAGCTGTCGTGTATGACGATGGTCAATGCTCGTCCTGTCTGAACTATGCGCAGCTCCGGGCTTCTTCAATGGCTGTTAGTATTGCTCTGCCATTATGCTGAATTTGTTTTAACAATTAGCATGAGGATTACTTAACCTGTGCCTTAGTTCTGGAGTTTAAGGTGCTCACAAAGAGCGAGTAGTTAAATGAACAGTAGGTAATTTTTTCTTTGGTCTGTGAACAGTGGTCTGTAGAGGCTTTGCTAAAAATATCTGAGAATTAAAGAAATTACAGAACTTGACAACAACTGAGAGACTTCTATGTCTAGCTGAGTAATTCAACAGCTATATTTCAAAAAATACTTTTTGTTTTTGTTTTTTTGTTTTTTTGTTTTTGTTTGTTTCATGTAATAAGTTGCGGTGTGTCAACTTAGTTTTTCTTGAATAAACGAAGTATATTCATTATCATTCGTTTCACGTAGTGCATTGGTGTTTTTACCAAAAAGTGCACGGCAGACCTATTAGCTTTGTGGTCACAGTTGCTGTGATGTCATTATAATTTTAAATTGAGCTGATTCTTGGTCTTTGTAAGAACTAGTTCTGGAATGTGTTTGATCAGAAATATACATAGGGCCTACATTGGAAATTTTAGACAGAATAGGAATTGGAGTAGTTCTATACCATGCCAGTGTTTGCTGTTTCACAAATTACTTGCTTGAAGACTACTGGTATATATTTATGCAGGGCTGTTTCAGTCACTTTACTGTCTGAATTATTTGTTTTGACGTACTGTAGTGTTGAAGTAAAAGTCTATGTAGTGGTCATATGCATTTCTCTGTACAGGTGACTGATGAATTGAAATGTAATCACAAGTGTGAAGATGAAATCATTGGTGTTCTTGTCAAGCCCGGTCTTCTTCTACCTGCTGTTCTGCTCGGGTAAGGTTGCTTCTGTGATTTCTATTGTGAGATACTAATTCAATATTCTGGAACACTAATTGTTGTTTTCATAGGTGTTCAAAGCCTTGTGGGATTCAAGTATGTTATGCACAACAATGCGCATAACGCATAGGAAGTCATAGTACAAAATCAGTTCTATGAAGCATGTTTTCTTGCACTATTTTTGATAGTGAATACTTTGCATGTCTTGCAGAAACCTTTGACCACCAGCTTCTGATAACTTGTAGTACAATGGTTGTATTGTCAATGGCCTCTTTTTTGCAATTTAGGATTCTTGGTGTCCCAGCAGCATTTTATACACTCAGCGTGGAATTGTCTGCACCTGCCAGAATAAAGAATATATTTGAACGACTAGGAATACGAATTCTTCTAACAGACTCACAGGAGGCAAGTGTCTGCACTATCTATTTTAAATTATAACTCTACTGCACATATTTTCGTTGTCTTTATAATTTGCACCATGGACCAAGAAGAATCACCCTCAAAATCAGGTACTCTCATGTATTTTGTAGTGCACT
The DNA here is from genome assembly GCA_949752735.1 of Lumbricus terrestris. Lineage (NCBI taxonomy): Eukaryota > Metazoa > Annelida > Clitellata > Crassiclitellata > Lumbricidae > Lumbricus > Lumbricus terrestris. The sequence continues at coordinate 17,419,698 of OX457053.1, read as the reverse complement.
TTGCTTAGAGTTGGAGTGTCTCAAAAAGCCGACCCACATACCATTTCTGGCTGCGAACAATTTATATCCGGCCTATCAAGCCTTGCCTTAACATTGCACAATTTTGATAAAGTTCAAATTTGGCGTTTTGAAGCCTGACAAGTTTATGTGATTAATTAATTCATTCATTATAGAGATTTATGTAGCGCCCCTTCAAAGTTACAACTCAGGAGCACTCCCAACCCAACGTCGGCTGAAAAGTACATATTAAGGCTGCGATAAAACGCATCTGAGTAAATCCTAGGCATGTAGACAGTGGAAGCCCATTCCATATCATGGGTCCAATAACAGAGAAAGCATGATGCTGTCTAAGAATAGATGTTCATGCAGTGCTATATAAATTGACTTGCATGAACTTCAATTGCATTAGCGTGCAGTGTGATTTATTATTTCTTTCGATTGAAGTTGGTCGATGGATTAAAAGCAAAAATATTCAGAGGACGCAGTCTGACTGTGAGACATTTGAATATCTTGGACCATGAACTGCTGATTGTCACGTTGAATGGTGTGTCTCATCTCAGCCATGAAATCACTTCGTCAGGGTTTGATTTGGCATACGCAATAACAACATCTGGTACAACTGGGATCCCCAAGATCGTTAAAGTTCCACATCAGTGTATTGTGCCTAACATCCTGCATCTCAGGTAGGAGGCCTCAGTTAACCATTCAAACTTCAGAATGATGTTTTGTTTCGAAGAATTGGCAGCGCTATGCTAGTGTGGTGGTTAACGTTTTTGATCGTGATCTTCCAAAAAGATTAGTTAAGGTTGGATTCCCCAAAAAGTTGAGCATTGTGTATTGCAGAGGCCAACTAGCCTAATGAAATCTGATGTAAGATTAATAGTATGTTTGGTTAAAATTGGACATTAAATATAATCTAACTGCAGCAATATTTTAAAAGAAGAAGAATGTTATTTATTGAAACCAGTTGCATACCAAATTTGGTGTACGGTCAGGCGTACAGATCACAATAAGCCTGACAGACACTAATCCTTTTGAATTTCGCCTCATTGTCTCCATCATATACCCAAACAGTTTCTCAACCTATTGTTATTATTTTAAAATAATTTGCTAATGCACCCAAAGTGGCACAAAAATGCAAATCTGCTCGTCTCTGTATTGCAGGCCGTCTGTTCTGTTAGTACTTAGTTAAGATTTGTGATTTGTGTTCCTGTGAATTGTTTCAATTGCATAGCTGCTGTGCACTGTAACTGGTTGTGGTCTGTCAGCATGATTGTTTGATAAAGGAAATTATTATTATTATTATATTACGATATTATATAATATTATTATATTATATAAAATTGTATTATATTATTTTGGGGGCCCTGGTAGCGCAATGGATAACACGCTGGCGTAGAGTGCGAGAGATAGTGAGTTCGAGCCCCCGTTGGGCGGACATGCTTTGTAGGCTGCTACTAACGCCATGTAATTGCAAAGCTGTCTTTTCTGTTAGTAGTTAAGTTTAATTAAGATTACTGCATAACTTGTAAATGTAAAGCGCAGTGCGTTTGCAAGCGTTGAATTAAAGAAAATATTATTTATTTATTTAATATTATTATTATTCTTTTTTGTGATTTAGTGATATCTACTCCTTGACTGGAGCTGATACAGTTCTTCAGGCTTCGCCGATGACCTTTGATCCTAGTATTGTGGAGATTTTCACCACATTCTTCAGCGGTGCTACTTTGCTGATGGTCCCTGATTCCTTGAAACTGCAACCAAGGAGCCTTGCATCTTTTGCTGTGGAGAGGAACAAAGTCACAGTGCTACAGGTGAAACTTATAATGCTATCTAACATCTGAGGTTATAACCAAGCATATTTCTTCTAGGTCAACTGGCGATACTTGTGGAACATTTTATTGTTTCACAGTATATGCAGTGTATTCATGGCACTTTTGCTTTCATGGCGATTTTGCTTTCGGGCGTTGTCTTTGCCCATAGATGACTCTGTCTGTCGTAGTGACTTTCTATAACATCGTAGACTAGAGTTTCTGATGGGCGTCGTTCCTGGCTGCCAGCTTTGTGATTGTATTTGTTTTGTATGTTATGTCTTAGTTGGCGCCGTTGAAGGCTGCCATAATTGTCTTGTATTTGTTTTATGTACCGTGTTTTTATATGCTTGTAACTCAGAGTGCGTTTGCAGCTGAAGCTACCGAACCTGTTGTAGCCGACCTGCGCGTCGTGCGAAGCGGGCCGTATTTCGCATAACCTGTATATGTAATCATTCTGCGGTTTGTCAGATTGAATGTCATTATTAAACGAATATATATACTAGAAATGCATCAGCTGAGTCTTGGGCTGTAATAGACCTTAATAAATCTGTCAACCTTAATGGTGATTAGAGCATTCACTATGTCTCCAGTTATATTGTTGTGTGGTGTGGTGATATAGTGGTGGGTTCGGTGCCTTGGAGGGTTTCAAATTCGAATCCACCTCAAGCTGCTGCGTAGGGACCTTGAGCAAGTCGTTCACTCGCAATTGCTCGTACGCTTTTAATAGCATAATACTCAGTGTCCGTGCTGTAGTCAGGAGCACCTCTGAGGAGAGATAGTCTGAAGGGGCACTATAATAAATGTGAGAAATAAAAAAAGATAAACATGCTGGATGTTCATATGATTTATTTGATGCTTCAGGCAACGCCATCTTTGATGTCAGGCATAGCCAGTTGTGGTGTTCTGAGTTCAACATTGCTGTCTGCAAAGTCTTCACTGCGCCTTCTGGTCTTTGGCGGCGAATCTTGTCCTAATGGTCGTATCCTTGAGTCTTGGAGGGAGCCTGGCAATCGGACTCGATTCATAAATCTCTATGGTGTCACTGAGGTTTCCAGCTGGGCCACCTTCTACGAACTCACCGAGGAAGAGATACAGTTAAGTTAATTATAGTAATATTGGTGTTGAGCAGTGGCGTAGACAAGGGGGTTCCGGGGGTTAAACCCCATTGGCCTAAGAAAAAAGTTTTTTTAAGGTTATTTATTAACTTAAATAAGAAAAACCAAAAGAATTGAGCTGTAGTAACAATTATTTTTCTTACTTTATTCCCTTTGTTACTTATATCCCCTCTTTATTTACTGTAATACTGTTGGGTTGGTGTCAGCAAGGGCTTCTGGTCAGGCCAAAAAATAGCCAAAACCCCCATCATAAATTCCTGGCTACGCCACTGGTTTTGAGACTTTCTGTATGGTCCACTTTCGCGTCTCTTTTTCAATTTCTTGGCTTGCCGTGTTCTGTGTGCTTTAGCTAAATTGCCTGCACAATCCTCAGTATGAAGACTCTTGGTATACAATATTGCATAATTTGTAAAGGCTTGTATTCAGAATTGCAGATGAATATTTCTATAGCACCTTTACAGTATCTCTTGAAGGCATTCCTAACTGGTCTGAGTGAATGTTAGAATCACATACATTGGCTTCAGTATAGTTGAGCACAGAGTGACTGCTAGTATTAAATTATCATGGGCTAAGTTCCATTTACCAGTGCTAGAGCATTCACTCGACAGTGTTGATTATATCATATTACATACAACGAGGTTGATTATCTGTACCTGTGTTCTCATAACAGATTGCACAGTGAAGATGTTCCACTGGGTTCCACTCTTCTAGGAACAGAACTGGAGATAAGAGATATCGACGGTGATTCTGTTGGACAGTTGTGGATTGGTTAGTGACATTCTTTTGATGAAGAAGACATTTGACACTTACAGGTGTAACAAAGAATTGCATTGGTATCCAGCCACTTTCAACACATTCTTATCATTAAATCTAATCAGAAGCAAAGGTCATCTGTAGATGTGTACTAAATTATATATTGTACATTTGTACTTAAAATTGTTACTTATAAATATTAATTATATGCCCAAGAATTTTATATCAAAATAACTCTTACAAATTTCATTTCTTGTAGGAATCTACTACATGTATTTCTCAAATGATGACTTAAACAATTACATAATGACATTATAGTTAGCTGAATCCTTGAGAGTACGGTGAAAACGTATGGAATATCAGAAAAAAATAAATTAAGGAAAATAATAATAGACAGTAAATAGATAAATAAAGTTAGATAAAAAAATAAAAAGTGATAAAAAAACAATGCGAAATTTAAAAAAAAAAAAATTACATTTTTGGAAGAGAATAAAAGAAAAAGTTTTTTCAACTACGGTCTCTTGTATCGAAGACAGTTCTGAGATGTGTTCGTGGCATCTCGGTGCGGGGGTGTACCGTAGATACTCGAGTATAACGTCACCCGAATATAACGCGAGGTTTAACATTTTGGCAGATAGATTGGTAAAAATTGCAAGACCCGAATATAACGCGGGGGCTAATATTTCCGAAATTATCAGAAAATTAGACGGTAAAACTTCAGTAGTTGTTGTTAAATCTTATATAAAATACGACCAAACCATGTTCAAATGTTGCAAAATTCGATCTACCTAACCAAATACTACAAAATATATCTACGCACATTTGACATTTTGTTTGTAATATTATAAATAAATAAAATCCAACGAAATTGAGAGTTTGTTCTTATTTGATTAAATTGAATTTTCTTACAGCATGTGAGCGATAATTAATGTAGTTCCTTCCAATGCAATGCTAGCACCAAAGACTAAATATTTTTAAGGTCAAGTCTCTAACAAATAATTAATGTCTGCTGGAACAACCGATGGAGACAGCCGTGTGCTTTAAGCTGTAAAGCTACTCATACGCCAGCGCATTTAAAGTTGCACTTATTGGTCATGTCACAGCAAGGACTGTGGGGAACCAGCGTACTGATGCAAATTACCGCGTATACAAACTATAGAGTGGTATGCGATAGCGATCTGCGACCATCCAATATCAGTTTAAAAGCACCAAATGACTTCAACAAGTAAAATATCTTGTGTAATAAAAGTTAAATTTAAACTTATCTCGAATATAACGCGACTACCCCAATTTCTGCTTGGAAATTCGTCCTAAAAAACTCGCGTTATATTCAAGTATCTACGGTAGTGGTGAGTTCGGTGACTTGGAGCCGAAGGGTTCCAGGTTCGAATCCATCTCAGGCTGCCACGTAGGGACCTTGAGCGAGTCCTTCACTCGCAATTGCACGTGCATGAGCTTTGGCGTGATACTCCAATGCAGTGTCCGCGCTGTTGTCGGTAGCACTTCTGAGTGAAGAACTTGGAGGAGTGCTATAGCAAATGCAAGAAATAAATAAATTAGATAATAACTTTCATAGAGGTACTGTTTTATCATATTTCCTAAGTAATGGGCAGACTGGAAACGTTTCTAGATGAGTCATTTCTCTCTGCAGATTTAGTATATATTTTCCAGTTTTGCGTTCATTTTTATAGGTGGAGAGGAGAGGGTATGTGTTATCAACGATGAAACTTCGATAAGCGGTCGATGTATGAGATTCTCTGGAGATTACGTGAGAAAGACGTTGACTGGTTCCCTGCTTTACGTTGGTCGTAAGGACGACATGGTCAAACGAAATGGACGAAGACTTCACCTGCATGAGATTGAAAAGGTTTCTTACATTTTGATTTCTCTGCTTGAAATCTAATTGCTTGCTATCCTGTTGATAAGCGTACAGTGACAGTGTTATTGATTATAAGACAGTTGTGCATTGCACTTCTCAGAATCACTTTTTGTTTGGATATCGGTAAAATGAAGGACGGTGTAAATGTAAGTTTTATTGTAGTCAGTTTAATTTCTAGACTTGGAAAGGCAAAAATGCCAAGGTGATGTGAGCGTTAGGAGTAATTGCTCAACCACCCAAAATGACGAGCACCGGAATGAATCCAGGTCAAGATGGATGACTGAGAGATCAGACAGAGGTTATTGGATGTTGTCCTGGCTCTGAAGAAAGATGACATGGGTCTAGGCATCAGTAGAAATATGAGTAGATATATTCCAGCATTGCTGTGAATGTTGGATGTGTATAATGTGTGGGTTGTGTGGATCAGAAACATAAGTAATCCAATAAACAACCCACTGAAAAGAGAGATTTTACTCTCATCAGGCATCAGAAGCGAATGTAAAACTGTATTGCATCCCTTCTGTCTGCCTCAGGAAAGGATTTCGCATGTGTTATATTAGTCTTTCTCTTCCTCTGTTTAGGAAACGCCTGAAGACTATACTATTCGTTAGCGGCAGTGCTAACTTGGGTCAGGAGCGCTACTGAATCTGTGAGCGGCGCTATATAAATGTTCAATTACAATTACAATCGATTACAATTTCGGTGTCCCGTCTACTGATGCCTTTGCATTGGATACCAGTGCGAAAGTTACTGATTGCTTACTTGCTTACTGGGCAGGGGAGCCAAAGCAGATTGTGTCAAATTGCCAATCTGGCCAGTTTCTGTCAATGGCTGCAGGGAAACGAATTGGAGGTTATCGAAACCAGCTTTATCAGATTTGATTTTAATAGTTGAAATATTGATTATTTACTGTATTTTGTGCTGGAATTCTATATTCTGCATTAATTTTTGCAGGTCTTTTCAAGAGCTGTTGGAATCAACAGATGCATTTCTGTTTATGAGAGGAACAGACTGATATTATTCGTGCAGCCTTCCTTGATTAATGACAAGAAGACTGCGGAAGAAGAGTCGCATAAGAGAAGACAGTGTTCCTTGAATGATGCGGATTCAGAACCGAGGTCAAGTATGATCGATGGACAGATAGTGAATGACGAAGAAGCTAAAAGGTTCGCAGTTCCAAGAAAGATGGATGGCGGGAATGGTGAAACTAAAGCAGAAATCGAGCAGAAGCTTCTGGTAATCATTAACGAACTGAAAGATGACTGGTTGCCATACTTCAGTCATCCTGATGATGTTCATTTCGTGTGGGACTTGCCATTAACCAGTCATGGTAAGTACACCATGTACATGCTGTACATACTTTTCATGTATTGGCTGTATAATTAAAATTCACCTGCATTCCAATTTGTCTTTTTTTCAATGGCATTTTGCTGTGTCTATTTTTTCTTGCTTGTTGGTTTAAAAAGTTGCATTAAAAAATTATCAATTGTTTGATTGATTATTCATCCATTCTTACACTAATTGCCATACTTTAGTATGCTTATTACAAGTGCTTAGGTGCTGTTTGTTGGAGTACTATGGTACTTATGTGAGTTCATAATTATATGTTGAGACAGATTATAAATTATGCTTAACCCTTGCCCCTCAGATTAAAAATTAATCGGCCCAAATTTGTCTGTTGGGAGCGGACACATGAGTGGTAAAGGTTAAGCAATGTTCTTCATGCGTGCATTGTCATTGATAGGTACACATGCCATATACTTAAGTTCATATGCTTGTTGCGCCCATTTTATGACTGTTTAAACTGCATCCTTGTGAGCTTCAATGTATGATTGATGGCACATATTATGTAGTCAGCTGTCTATTCTAAAATGTATTCCCACCAGGGTTTTTAAGAATTTGACGGATTTCAGGCACTGACTAAATTAAAACCATTTCAAGTAGACTGAAACTTTAAATACTCGCTGAAGCATTGCTCTCATTGGATGACACAGGCAAAAATGCTGAGTGATTCAAATTGTCTATTTGAAAGTTTATTATGAGTTTCCTTAAATTTCAGGCAAAGTCGATAAAAGACGACTTATTGACATGTACAGCAAATGGGATGAAATTGCAGCATCGGCGCCTCGCTTGATTACAGAAGTTGATATATCTGATCGGCTGACTCAAATCTGGAAGGTTGGTTGTTGTTGGTTGAGTTCGCATATGGAATGGGCTTCCACTGTCTGTGCACTTTACGCCTAGGGTTTGCTCAGATGCGTTTTATCACAACCTTGAAACAGTACTTTTCAGCCAAGATTGGGTTGCGAGCACTCTTGGGCAGTATCCTTGAAGGGGCGCTATAATAATAAAACTCTATTACGAATGAATGAACTATAAATGAATATTTGCAGTATTTAGTGATTTGCTGTGGAAAGCAGAGAATGGAAAATGAACGAGTATCACGAAAGGAAGAGAATGGTGGCTTGACGTGCACACAGTCTCAGTAGCTGGATTTTCTAATTGTTTTGTAGAAATACATTATGACGGAAGTTCCCAACGCGAAGTCCTTCGTGGAGTCTGGTGGTAATTCTGTGACAGCTGTTGCAATGACTGAAGACATACATCGTCTGTTTGATGTTGACAGTGCGTCACTTCTGGATGTAGTTCTTCATGGAACACTGCAGAATGTTGTCAGACATGTGACTTTGGCGTTCCAGTTAACTGACAGGTCTACTGAATTAAACGATGGTTCTGATGCAGGTGTTGTACCAGATGTGCCACGTGTGCTTCCGCATTGTAAAAATAATTTAGTGAATTTGGAATCTCGAAGTCGGAAACATGCAACTGCGTCTGACTTACCACCCGGTAAGCGAATCAGACAGGACAATGTTGAGGATCGGATTGATTCTTTTCTGCTGGAAAATGTTCTTGACTGTTCTACTGGAAGGGATTCAGTAGGAATTGATGGTACGGTGAGCATTCAAAGAGGATCTCGTACTTTCTATCATCAAGACTTTGTTGAGCCAAATATGTCCATTGCTGAGCCAAATATGTCCATTGCTGAGCCAAATATGTCCGTTGCTGAGCCAAATATGTCCGTTGCTGAGCCAAATATGTCCATTGCTGAGCCAAGTATGTCCACCGCTCCATGGGTAAACGATGAGGCGGAACCGACTCTTGAGATGGAAGTGTGTTGGAAGTACGACACAGGAAAGTGTGTGGATGCCTCTCCGCTTATTGTTTCACTCAGGTATGTGACATCGTGTGTGTGTGTGAGAGAGAGAGAGAGAGAGAGAGAGAGAGAGAGAGAGAGAGAGAGAGAGAGAGAGAGAGAGAGAGAGAGAGAGAGAGAGAGAGAGCACGCGTTCAACATATTAATAAATTAGCAACTTTTGACACATGTTTTTCTTTCGAAATACAGTTGCACTGTTGCATAGTATTTATTTATTCGTGTTTGAACCCCACAACTAAGTCAGGTCCTAAGTCGCATCATTCATGGCATATATATAATAAATATGGCAGCCCTGTCTTCGGTGAGCACGTTTCTATAAATCTTTTTGCAAATTATATCATGGATGGTGTAGTTATTCATTAGCATACAATCGGTCAAATTTGGCTTAAAGTCATAATTATGATCTTCATTGTCAGTTGCAAACATCACATGAAACTCATTAATCCTCAGATATCACATATTTAAACTTTTACTCTCAAATTGCGTAGTCTTTAGGCAAGGCTCCTTGGGTCCGAAAATGTGGCCAACAGTGCTCTTTTGATGCGTGCACAAAACGAATTTATTGAAACTCCTGCACTTACTCGGATGGTTTGCCGCTTTTTGTTTTGCTTGACAGAAATGGGGAAAAGGTCATTTACATAGGGTCTCATTCCCACCGTTTTGTCGCGTTGAATGTTACGTCTGGATCTGTTTTGTGGGAAGTGACGCTGGGGGACAGGATCGAGTCATCAGCTTGCTTGTCACATTGTGCTCGTCACGTTATCGTTGGTAAGACTCCTTCAGGTCCACTTCATTCATCAAACAGACTTGACCTCTTGGTTCGTAATCGTAATCTCGAGACTTCTACAGCGCCCACAAAAGCCAAGTCACGGGAACCAGCTTATTCACAGGGGCTCAATCAAAGCAAAATTGATAGGCAGCGGGTCAAGTCCGGATAGTCAGGCAGGCAGATTCCTCGCTGTAGAACTGCTATGGCTCGGTTCCAATCATGTGCCTCAACTGGTCCTTTTCTTTGGAATGCTCTTACACCTCCTGTTTGCTCTACACTTCTGTCTGGCTGTCTCTCATCTGCCTTGTCTCTTCTCAAAACCTGCTTGTGTTGGGAACTGGTGATTACAGAGAAGGTCATGGCTCAATGAACTTTTGTCATTATAATTGTACAGGTGTCTCGATATGGATTGTCTGATTGATTAACTGGTTTGATAATTGATTTATGTGAATGAAGATGCTCGTTTATGTATGGTATGCAACTATGCATATATGTTTGTATGTGTGTATGGCATATATGTTTGTATGTGTGTATGTGAAAATTACTGCAGCAACTTAGGAAGCTGCATATACATGCTTATATGCTTGTATAGTATGCCTCATATATATAGTATATTATTTTTACATGCAAGTATGCATTTCCTGTAGTATAACTGTGTGTGTGTGTGTGTATATATATATATATATATATATATATATATATATATATATATATATTATTATTTTCATTCATTCCTTTTTTCAAGAATTTGTATAGCGCTTCTTCAAGGGGACTACTCAGAAGCGCTCCCGACTCTAGCACGGCGAAAAAGGACAGTTTTGAGTTTAATAAAAAAAAATTCAGTGATAACCCCAGCAAGTAGACGTAGCTCCTGTGGTAGCACATTCCAGACAACTAGGCTGATGACAGAAAAGGCTCTATTCTGCATCGTTGCAGTTCGTGCAAATAGGACCAAGAGCAATCCCTTCTGTGCAGAACGATATTTTATATCACTTCAGTGCTTGCACAATTTGTATGTCTGCTTACTTACTTAGTCACCTCTGCTGTTTGCAGGTTGTTATGATGGAAAGGTTTATTTTCTGGAGCGTTTAACTGGAAAGCAGCACTGGACATTTCAGACTGAAAGCCAAGTGAAAAGCTCGCCATCAGTTAACGCAACAAATGGACTCGTATACATTGGTTCTCATGACCATCATCTGTACGCCCTCAATGCTCAGGTGGATGACCATATGAGAATGGTTGCTTTATTATACATTTTATTGTTATTATACATTTATTTAGCACCTCTATCTAGCGATCAAGCATTAATTGATAGTTTAATTTAAAACACGACAACATAGAAGTACAATTGCCATCAGTAAATTACTCATCATCCGAAATCTTATCTTCCAGCATCAGGGGGGAGCCAATCTGGCCACGGCCCCCATTTCAAAAGTGCATGGCACATGGCCCTCTCCCCCCATATGGTTTCAACAGGCATTAAAATCAATGGCTTGCATAGATGCATAGACGTCGACCAGATGACTGATGACATGACAAAAAGGTCATCAGTTATTTTGGCAGGGAAAATTGGGCATATTTTCCCAGACATTTCGACCAACTGACTAAATAAAAAAGGTCATCAGAATTTTTTCTGCCAAAGATCACCGAAAGTTTTGGCCCCCCTCTTCGAATATTTCTGTATCCGCCCTTGTCCAGCATATGATCGAGCAGCTCAGAACAACCTCTATTTGTGTCCGAACTGTTTTCTGGTTTGTGCTTTGTGCGTGTGTCTTGAAAATTTGTTATCTGTGCGAATGATGTTGCATCGTTTTAATTTCTGGATCTGTGAGTTTGCTAAACAATTCAGTTTGTACATTTTATCAGGGATTCCATTCATGCAGGTTCAGTGCATCTTGAATTTGGAATTAATTTCGTGGCTTCTTGATTAATGTTTTATTTCTGTTATTCTTCATCTCAAGTTGTGAAGTATCTTGCATAGATCTGAGATATTTCAGATAGTTTGACCAGAGAACAATATTACACGTGGCTTTTTGTCCCTACAATCACATGCCCTCTGCAATGTCAGTCAAAATTGATACTGTCATATTCACTCTCTGCACTTGACTTTATTTGTGGTGTGGCGTTTGACAACTTTTTCAGATGCGTTCTTGCGTTTGGAAAGTGGATCTTGGAGGTGCCAGCATCTTCTCATCACCGGTTTTGAATATGCAAGCATACGAAGTGGTTGTAGCCACACTTGGAGGTCACTTGGTTTCTCTCCACCCGGTTTGTCTTCTTGCTTTTTTGTATGTATCAAGTGATTTGGGGCACGTTGGTGTAGTGGTGGCGTCGTTGCCTTGAAGCCGGAAGGTTCGAGGTTCGAATCCACCTCAAGTCGCCGCGTAGGGACCTTGGGCAAGTCCTTCACTCGCAATTGCTCAGCGCTTCGGCGTGAAACTCCAATGCAGTGTCCACTCTGCAGTCGGGAGCACCTCTGAGTAGAGAGCTTGAAGGGGCGCTATAACAAGTGCACATACAAACAAAACAAACATTTAATTTAGCACCTTTAATCTCACTTTACTTCAAGCTACTTTGGCTTACACGCTTGTCATAAAGTGTTAAAATGTTAAGTACTTAACAGAAATGCTGTATAACACAGTGTTGTGTGATTAATCTGAACAAGTCAATTTTAGACAGCACAGTGCACAATTAGCTAAATGGACAATACTCACGTCAGTCATAGTCCAGGAAGAAATGCATTTTGAAATCTCTCCTTGTAGAGCAACATTTTATTGAAGTTCTTGTATATGATGCTTAGATTTTCAATAAATTGTATTCACAGAAGTTTATCTGCAAAACTGCAACTTATAGTTAAGAAAGTAAAGTAGTGTTTTGAAATGAATCATTGGTTAGTAACCGTTAGTTGTGGTTTTATCAGCTTTATATTTGTTTGCACAGGATACTGGAGACGTGCTGTGGGAATTCAATGCTGGGAAGCCAATATTTTCTTCTGTGACTTATACTGAATGTCGCTATGTAGTGGGGTGTGTTGATGGAGCAGTCTACTGCATTGGAAGAGATGGGGAAAAGGTACCTGATAGCAGAAATATTACAAATAAATAAATTATCACAAATCTACGTGATTAAAATAGACATGGGAATCAGATGGCTTTTATTAAGAAGTTTGAAGTTTGCTGTCTTTCTGTTTGAATGGGAATGGAGCAACTGGCTTAAATCAAAAACAAATTAAGCTATTTATTATTATATTCGTTTTATGGTAGCAATAACTGATAGACACACCGCTATCAGGTGCAAAAAGCAGCTGATCAAATAGAATATAATACCTAAGAATGTTTTTAACCATGTCTGTTGGATTTATCTTAGGATGAGAGCAGAAAATGACAGTAATTTAAAAAAACTTTTTAAAAAACTTAGGCCTATTTCTGCATATGTAGAGATTTTTAATTTTTGATCATTATAAAAAAATATCGCTTACTCCTTTGTAAAAAGATTCCTTGGTTATATTGTCTGGCACTTACATGACTTCCTTTACAATTTGTTTTTTGTTCTTGTCACCATAGCCGTTCACCCTAATGAAATTTAGGCTGATTGAATATGCATTTCAGCCATACACTGTTCCCATTTGAGCAAGCGGAATTACTGTTTAGTTGATCGTATCTTTTCCTGTAGATCTGGAGCTACACGACGAAAGGAGCCGTGTTTTCATCTCCATGCGTTTCAGACGTCACTTTTCCAAAATACTCATCTTCCCAAGCTCAGGGTATTCTTCCTGATACCAGCTCTTTGCCATCAACATTTGCTAGCAAGAAAATTAAAGACAGCCCCAATAATCCACAGCAGTTTTTTCAACCTGACAGTTTTGAGAATAAGCCAAGCGAGAAAGCGCATCAAAAGGTTATTACAATTGGTTCCCATGACTGCAAAGTCTACTGTTTGCATGCCAGCGATGGACATTTGCTCTGGAGTAAAACGTTGGACTCGGCAGTTTTTTCCACGCCATTTTCATTTTCTTTGCAGCAAACCAGGCCACTTAGTAGTCGCACACAGTTGACTGATTTTTCATCACAAGTGACGAATGCAGTAGCCGTTTGTGGCTCAAAGGGTGTGCTTTACATTCTTGATTCGGCGTCAGGAATTGTTCGTGGTGAATTCCAGTTTCCAGGGGAGCTATTTTCATCCCCGTGTGTCTTAGGTGACAGACTTATTCTTGGATGTAGAGACAATTTTGTCTACTGTATAAAATTCTGTGGATTTTTATGAAACTGTGCACTATTGTGTAATCATGCATTCTGGTAATTACAAATTTTGCACATTGATTTCTTGTTGACAGACAATAATATTGAGCCACTTAGGCCAACTTTTAATTGTAATTTATGAATGACCAGTATGCAAGACGTACAAAGTCAGCGGCGTCTCCAGGATTTTATTTTTGTACGCACAACTTGCACAAACCTGATGCGATCCTATGAGGATATAGGGGCCTATAGGTTTTGTATTGTCATCTTCAAATCTTTTTATTAGTCAAAATTTCATGACACAATATTATTTCACTTTTTCATATGTAATTTTGTTATTATCTTATCCTTTCAGCCCTGTACGCACTTGTGTAAGTGCGCATGCCTGGAGGCACCGCTGTACAAAGTAATAAATTATGTGGTATTTAAGAGAAATATGGTTGTATCAAGTATCAACTTGTATGTTGTGCTCCACAGGTCTACTAGCATTCTCCCCCTCAACGAAGCCCACGGCTCCAAGCTCAGTGGTTTCCAAACTTTTCAGAGCAGGGACCCTTCTAGGCATAGCTCGTGGGCCGAATCATTAACTAAGTAAAAAAATGTGCTTAACATTTGAGCAATATCAGGCTAGCCATACCTGCAATACAAACTAAATTGCTTAAGCCTTAGTGACAATGATGGCTATTATAATATAAATTATAAAAATAACACTTGGTAAATTGCTGTTAACTTCCTGCATTAATTCTATAATTATGGCATTTATTGGGAAAGGTGATACTACCTTGATTGCCAGTTCTTCAATGCTCGGATGAAACACCAGTCGTCGCATCTGACGAGGCATAAATCTTGTCTTCACCCGAGGGCCTAGGCTTGTAGTAATTAGTCCTACCGTCATGGAGCAGCAAAGTGTGCTACTGACATTGCTCTAACACAGTGGTTCCCAACCTTTCTTGACTGTCGGGCCACTTTTTCCAAGTTGGAGAACACGAGGGCCACTTTTTTCTTAGTTGAAGGACATTAGGGGGCCACAAGACTAAAATTTAATTAACTAAAGGCATATAAAATTGCTATAATTGAATCAAAATAGAATGTTTGATGTGATTTATTAACGTTAAAATAAAATAATTTGTAGTAGAAAAGCATTATGTATTCTATTATGTCCAAATAGTCAAGTTTTACATATATTTTTCTTAATTCATCGAGATGCTGCGGGCCATTTATGTAGGCCAGGCGTACCACTTTTGCCTCCCCCCCCCCCACCGGTCACGGGGTGGGAACCGCTGCTCTAGCACCTCAAAAGTCGTCTCGTGCAACGCTGCTTTGTTATAGGGCATGGCATCTCGATATTCACGGAGCGTAGGCCTATGCAGACCTAGAGCAGTGCAGGGTGGTTGACCGTTGACCTTTTTATGCCGGGGAAGTCGGGATTCAGAAACACAAGTCATTTCAAAAGACAAGTGTGTTTCAGAACGTTCGAGGCAACGTCATATCCTTCGCGGACCTATCTTGGTCTGTGGACTACAGTTTAAAAAGCCATGTCGGCCTGTCCTATAGCCACCTCTCTCTTAGAAAGTCCGAATAATTAAGAGTTTAAGTTGGTCTAATTTGCATTACGCTGCGTGACTGCGTCCGCAAGTAATTTAACTTTTAACTGTTGGTAGACGTTTAACAACACTAGCTGCGCCATAACAGAAATGATTTGTGCGTCCTTCTATTTCCAGGCTTAGCTTCAGACTGTCGCTAGACGAGTTCTCAAGTAATCTCAACTGTTGGGGCTCTTCTTGATTATAAAATTATAGCGCTATAAAACATGTTGGTTGGCATCGCAAAATGGCAGCGAGTTTGGCGTTTGAGCAAAAAACAGGCGTCTGTTGATAATATTAATCCATCTATGATAATTTGTACCAAAACGCAACAAGTTCGAGATATTTTACACAGTGTCATTTTATTATTTAAAATAGAATTTAAAATGGTGAAATCGATTTGTAAATAGTTTTATCAATAAGTAAAGTAGCTGAAGCGTCTCTAAGGTACGTCTATGTTTGCAAGCTGTAGCAGCTAATTACTCATTAGCCTATGCAATATGTTGTTAAATAAAATATATAGGCCTACAGTGCAACCGCATTTATATTGTCCTAAGGTTCGTCCAAATTTCAGAAGTGTAGGCCTATTAGTATCGGGACCGACGTGTCGGTTAGGGTCAGGTTAGGCGTCGTGAGGGTCGGTTAGGGCTCAGGCTAGAAATAAGAAATTCTTATAAGGAGTAGGCGTCGTGACTCGTGAGGGTCGGTTGGGGCTCAGGTTAGACGTCGTGAGGATCGGTTAAGTTAGGTTTAGGGATTAATTGTCTTCATTCGGTCCCCGACACTATAGTTTTGCCCACGCAACTACACGACATAACATCGATGATGTTGAGTCATGCTGATGGAGCAATAACGCGTAAGGTTTTGGGCAATGGCCCTACTATATCCCTACACGCGTACACGGTGACCGCCTTTTATTTGGAGCAGAGTCTCGTAGGCCTATACTCTTCGCGTTTGAAGACAAGCGCTCTAACCAACCACGCACATGCATGCCCCAAAATGTAAATATTACCTGCCTATAACACGCGAAATAATTAATTAGGCCCTGATTTAAGTGCCTATATGATTGCTGTAAATTTACACTCAGAATCTGATTGTTAAGCGCCCCCAAAAAGCTACATCAATTGTGTTAGAAAGATTTTTTTATCACAATTGTCAGTCTAAAATATGTCTTGATAGTAGAAGTGTTCTCGAAACTCCATAAATTCAGCATATCTGGGTATTGGCAGCTGGTTTTATGCAATAACATTACCTAAAGACACTGCAGCATTTCTATGAGATTGAGGCTGCTTAGATGGGTTCAGTGGCTAGACTTGACGATGTTTCAGGATTTTACAATGTTTCGTATTATTTAGGTTGCATACTTCATTGACAGACACCTTGCATAAACAAATAGACAGGCATGGGAGTCAATTGGTTAGAGAGCTTGGCTTGTGAAGTGTAGTGTATGAGTTTGAGTCTCCTCTGAGGTTGTCACTATGCAGGGACCTTGAGGAAGTTGTTTGC
>OX457053.1:17070238-17402627 GCA_949752735.1 Lumbricus terrestris | reverse complement strand
AATTTAACTTATTTGACATTCACTAATAATCCTCTATAGACACTTCAATATTAGTTCTCGAGATGAAGTTGATGAACTGATCTTGGTTCTGTGACTAACATATACTATATAACTATTCTTAGGTGTCTACTCCCACTCTCAAAGCTCACGCAGAATACTATGTAGCCTACTGACGCACAAATATATATAATAATATATGTGTATATATAATATATGATATCCAACACGTTATATATCCAGCTGCCTTAATTTTCCTATCCCCTAACACTTAATACGTCCAGTCTGATAAATTAGTCGTCACATTCCTCCTCAGAGACCACCTCTACTCCTGCTTCGGCATATCTGTCAACGACATCTGTTTTCAGTGGAATCGGGCCCAGAGTAGGCTAAGGTTTCCAGTATCGGTGTCCACAATGCTCGCTATACAGGGTGGCTCCAAAAAAAATGTACCACCGGGAAAAATGCGATATATTCGCAGCCGATTGAGCTATTTCTGCGAAAATTTCACAATTTGAAGGGGAATGAATTTCCAACAATCCCTGAAAGTTTCATTTGAAACTTTTCATGTTTGCAAAAGTTACAGCTATTTAAACTTTCAACTTCGTTTTTTCAATTATCCGGAGAATCATGCTCCAATACATATGATTTCATTCAGATTTTTTGGCAAATTACAGCACACAAATTGATGTTGATGTCATACGACCTCACTATCAGCTGTAAAGAAGCTGTTTATGAAGCAATCTGCTGGTATTTGGTGATATTTTATAGATTAATGTATAAATTCGTGAATCCATTACTGAACGCAATGGGCAAAGTTTTTGTGGAAGATAAAGTGGCAACTCGGACGTTGCGTGAACAGAGACTGGGACATTGCGTTATCATAGCAAATATACGCAGTGAAAAGTGGAGCCTGAGCACATTGAAGGCTATCTGTAAACGTCTTTATGTAACGAAGATCATATGTCGCAAGAGAGGCAGGAAGTGGTCGTTTGGTCTGACGGAAAAGAGCGCGATTTTCACGAAATTCGCTTCGTAATCGAAAGGGTCAAGTGCAAAGCACATCATGATTTCGACATCAGATATGCTGGCGTGTGTTACGGTTGCAAAAAAGACTGCATTTAATCCCAATCAGTTGGTTAGATGTCAAACTCATCGCTGAACTCTCTTACCCAGACTCATTGAAGACCAGGTATGCTGTAACATCTGGTTTTGTTTTCCAGCAGGACGGTGCGCCTGCTTGCTCGCACGGCAAGGTTGATTATGATGGCACTACCTTATTGCCATCAACTGAAGTAAATGTATTGGCAAAGATGACAAACAAACTCGCCAGACCTTAGCCCTCTTGCTTGTCACGTCTGGGGAGCTATGCTGGAACGCTGCAAGACATTTCATCCCAAGTTGGAGAACATTTGCTAGCTGAAGGGAGTCTTGCTGCCAATGTGGGATCAGTTGCTTCAGGGCCCGATCAACAAGGCCAAACTGAGCTTCACAAAAAGAATTCGAGCTTGTGTTAAGGCAGGGAGTGGACACTCTCATTATACCTTACAATAAACTGCAAAACGGAATTCTGAGATCGTAGTGAAAAGTGAAATCATTTGACATGGAAATCTAAAAGTGACGTACATTTTCCGCGGAAATTTGAAAAAACTAAATTGAAAGTTTAAACATCTGTAACTTTGGTAAACATGAGAAGTTTCAAATGAAACTTTCAGGGATGGTTGGAAATTCATTCCCCTACAAATTGGGAAATTTTCACAGAAAACATTCAATCGGCTGCGAAGATATCGCATTTTCCCCGGTGGTACATTTTTTTTGAGCCACCCTGTATATCATACTGCGAGACAGTCGCCTAGCTTGCTGACCCTCCATTTAGGGTCAAAGTCAGCCTTTCGCCGGCTTAAGATGTACCGTATGGACCTCGGTATAGATAGGGAGGAAGCTCCATCTCTTTCATCATCTGGATTTACGACCCTGACTTGTACACTGTTGACCTCTCTAGGGGTGCTCTGCAATTTTAGCTATTTTCAAATTTAGCATACGAGATCCATTCAATCTCTTGGGAGTTTCTATCACTCTAGGAAACCACTGCATGTGTGCAAAGTTCTGACATAAATGACAAAATGCACAGATATACACATAAAAAATAGTTTTTTTCTCAAATTCAGGGGGGGGCAAATGCCCCCCCCTGCCCCCCCCAAATGACGTCCCTGCAATGGGTCACCAACTCACCATCCATGCATGCCCCAAAATGTAAATATTACCTGCGTATAACATGCCAAATAATTAGGTCCTGCTTTAATTGCCTATTTGATTTCCGTAAATTTACACTCAGAATCTGATTGTTAAGCGCCCCAAAAAAGCTACATCAATTGTGGTAGAAAGATTTTTTTATCACAATTGTCAGTCTAAAATATGTCTTGATAGTAGAAGTGTTCTGGAAACTCCATAAATTCAACATATCTGGGTATTGGCAGCTGGTTTTATGCAATAACATTACCTAAAGACACTGTAGCATTTCTACGAGATTGAGGCTGCTTAGATGGGTTCAGTGGCTAGACTTGACGATGTTTCAGGATTTTACAATAGCTGCTCATGACTTGTGGAAAGCATGTGGACGACCCAGTCAGGGATCAATACATGATGTGAAAAGGTGTGCAAAAGCAGAATATAAGCGTGCAATTAGAAACAAGAAATCTTTGGACGATACTTATGTTTCTAATGACTTGCATGAATATCTTCTTTCAAAAGATACAAATTCTTTTTGGAAAACCTGGCAAAGCAAATTTAAGAGTAAGCGCAGATCCCCTTTATCTGTAGATGGTTATAATGAACCAAAAGACATTGCTAAGGCCTTTGCTAACAATTTTAAAGCTGCATGCTCACCAAATAATGCAAACGCCAGTGAGAAACTTGAGAAGTGCTTTCACGATAGGTTTATCCAGTATAATCCAGCTTCTGAATTTAAATTGATAACAGTAGAAATTGTTGACCAATGCATTCGTAAAATGAAGCGAGGTAAAGCCGCTGGTCTGGATCATATTGAGACGGAACATCTAGTTCATGCTCATCCAAGGCTGGTTGTTTTGCTCTCGCTTCTGTTCAACCAAATGCTTGTGCATGGCAGGGTACCCACCAGTTTTGGTCTAGGCATAATCATACCCTTGGAAAAGGGGCCTAACGTAGATAAAGGTAATAGTGACAACTATCGTGGCATCACGTTAAGCTCAAATTTATCTAAACTTTTCGAAATGTGTATGCTTGAGCACTATGGCAGCTATTTTTCCACGTCTGATTTGCAGTTTGGATTCAAAAAGGGGCTGGGATGTTCACATGCAATCCTTGCAGTCAGAGCAGTTGTCGACTACTTTACAAGTCACGGGTCCACTGTCAACTTATGTGCACTGGACATGTCTAAAGCCTTTGATAAAGTGAATCACTTTACTTTGTTCAATAAACTAATGGACAGAAAGGTTCCTCGGGAGCTTTTGACCACACTTATAAGTTGGTATAGTCTGAGTGCAGCATTTGTGAAATGGGACAACATTTTATCAGAGATGATAACCCTAACATGTGGGGTTAGGCAGGGTGGTGTTCTATCCCCGGTGCTGTTTGCTGTCTATGTGAATGACATTATTGAAAAATTAAGTAGGTCTAGTCATGGGTGTAGAATTGGCGATACTTACTTGGGATGTGTCATGTACGCAGATGATCTCATCTTAATTTCAGCATCGCTGTGTGACCTCCAATCAATGGTTGATATTTGCTTTGCCGAGTTAAAAGGTATTGAGATGAAACTTAATGTAGCCAAATCTCAAGTTATAAGGATTGGAACACGGTTTCGTAATACATGTAAGTGCATTAAGGTCAATGGAGTAGATATCAGTTTTGTTGACAAATTAAAATATTTGGGCTGTTTTCTGACTGCAGCCAAGTCATTTAAAATTAGTCTGCATGAAATGCGTGTGAAGTTTTACAGGTCATTTAATTCATTGTATAGTAAATGCTACAAACTCAGTGAACCAGTTTTGTTGCATTTAGTTGCTGCCCACTGTAAACCGTTTCTCCTTTATGGAATGGAAGCTGTGAGCCCTACCAAAAGTGAGCTGAACTCTTTAGAGTACACTTACAGCTCTGCAGTATGTAAAATTTTTAAAGTCTCCCATAGTAGTGTTGCATCTGTACTGCACTTCATGCATGAAATTAATATTACAGACTGCTGGTTATCCAGAAGATTGCGTTTTATCCAGAAATGCCTTTCACACAACAATGTTGTTGTCAGTTTTGCATCATGCTTCTCTTACACGCCTTAAGTGTTTGAGCGCTTGTTATTTTCAGTGTATATATTCTTGTTGTGTATAACATTTGATATATGGTTTAGGTCAACCTAGAAGTCCTATGCATGCAAACTTTTATAATAAGGAAACTTAGTCTGTTTTCTGTCTTTAGTGCTATGCAGGCAGATATGCTGTCCTGTGAATGCTGTATTTCTTTGTTGTTTTATTAATTGTGCTACCATCATTTGGTGAATAAAAGATTGATATATATTATTTAGGTTGCATACTTCATTGACAGACACCTTGCATAAACAATTAGACAGGCATGGGAGTCAATTGGTTAGAGAGCTTGGCTTGTGAAGTGTAGTGTATGAGTTTGAGTCTCCTCTGAGGTTGTCACTATGCAGGGACCTTGAGGAAGTTGTTTGCTTGCAACAGTGGCGGTTCTAGACTTTTTAGACTGGGGGGGGGGGCTAAAAATTGCATTAGCCCTCCCGTCCCATAGATGTATATGTTTACGCAGTTGAGTGTGTTGGCTCACATTTCACGTTTCAGCAATATATTCACATAAAAAATTGATATTAGGCTATCTGACTGACATTCCATAGGCCTAAGCAGAATGATTTCTAAAGTACACAATTTTTAATGAATGAAAAGAATGAACTAATGAATAAATAAGTTTTTCATTGCACAAAACTTATGGCCATGAGTTACAGTTACAATGATGAATCAAGAACAGTGCAACAGGTTCTGAGAAAGACTCGTACCTCAATTCTATCTTTGAGGATTTACAATTAACACAACGAAGAAAAATGTATCATGTTTAATTTTTGTCAAAACCAATATTTTTAGCTTTTCTAAAAGACAGTACAAAAGGCTTAAGAGGACAGTTTTTATATGTCCTGCCAAATGGTATCTAAAGAATGTTATATGTCATCTTCTGAAGAATCCACAGAGCACAAATGTTGCGTGTTCAACTTGTCTGTTGCATTGCATGCACTTGATTCATTATTGTAACTGTAACACTTGTTTTGAGCAAATAACTCATGTCTAAATAAGTTTACAAACAAAATAGCTTCAATTTATCTATTTGCAGGTTCGCATAAAACTTTTTCACCTGTCAGGTTGCGAAAAAGAACAGTGCAGGGTTATGTGAAAGGTGATAATTATTGCTGTGTTGCAGTACCAAAGCTTTACAGAACAGCATATGAGAATTAGTGAATTAGAAGACCTTGGTGCCAACTACCAACAGATATTGTAGGCAATTTATAGCTGATTATAAGTGTTAAACTGGGGGGGGCTAACATTTGTATAGGGGGCTAGGAAAATCTAGGGGGGCTAACTTTTCAGCTGGGGGGCTGTAGCCCCCCAGCCCCCCCGATAGAACCGCCACTGGCTTGCAAGCTTCTTGCTTCAGATTCAGATTTGCTGACTTTGTGTACAGTCAAAGATATACCTTTTTGCCATACTAGAGAATTGTTTTTTATTCAGGCTTGTTTAGTTTGACTTTGTGCACTGCCCACAGTTGTGGGCTACTATCATTTATGCATGAATCATGATGCTGTTTAAAGATATTCATTATAAAATAGGCCTATGCATTATATGCGTTATAGAATATATACAACTTGCCGGCTTAGTTCATTTTGTAATTTGTTTGATTGTGCTTTATGTGTTCACAGAAAACTTCTTAAACTATTTTTTGAGATACAATCTTGACATTGCAAGCAGCCAAGACATAGTAACTTTTCTGGAGCTTATGAAATTTTGGTCTCAAACATTTTCATGGTCATAATTTATCTTCTAAAGACTCTGAAGTTGTAGATGGAAGTGCAGTATTAAACTAAAGGTTGCTTCGGTAGTCTGCATTATGTTTGCCAAAATTCCTGAAATGTCTTTGACTGGCTCAGTCCAGACTAGCAGCCAATCTGCTACTGGTAGTCTGAATCCTTCTCTGAGCACTGGCATAACATCAAGCCATCAAACAAAACAAGGCATAGGCCAACAAAGCAAATGGGGCACAGCAGGCCAGCAGAACAGAGTTGGGCAAGAAGATCGTTCCGAAGGCACACTGGAAAAGGAGGATAAAAATGTTTCAAAGCAAACCAAATCTGCCCGTACCTCAAAATCTGATTCTGGCAAAGTAAGTGGCACAAAGCCAAAAACGTCATTCAAAGAAGTAAGTCCAATCCCATCGAGCATTGTTGAAGAGCTTGACACAAACGTGAACCGTCCATTAAGTAGCTCAATTGTTCAGGGACGCCGGTTAAGCATTACCAGCATTGGCAGAGCAGTGTCACCAGAAGTCAGTTCCTCTGGGAACATTAAGGTAACTGCAATTAAGGCGGATCAGATTCAGATTCAGTCACCAAGACGGTTCAGCATCACAAGTTTACCAGCAGTGGAAGAGCAGCAGACGAGGCTTACCAGTATCAACAAGGCAACTTCGGCTGTTGCAGCCAATGAACGCACAACAGATCAGTTCATAAGACGCATGAGCATCACCAGCACCCATTCAGGTGATTGGCGCTTCAATTTCAGCAAGGGAGCTGGTTCAACTAACTTGGCAGATCTAAGACGCACGAGCGTCACAAGCCTCCATTCAGGTGAGCAGCGATTGGTAGCCGCCTCCCCAAAGTCCCTAACAGAAATGGGGCAAGATGAGGCACGACGCGATTCGAGCCAACAGCGTCGAAGATCCAGTCGAGAAAGTCGGCGACGTTCGTCGCTCGTCTTGGTCGGATCAAATTTCAGGGTTGGCCGGAAAATCGGAGCCGGAAACTTTGGTGAAATCCGTCTTGGTATGAAGTTTTTTTACGTAGACAAAATCTCTACTCTAACTCAATTTACAATTGATCAGACTTAATCTTTACACCATTCGCCTGGGTAGTGCATGGGGTTTATTAATCAGTGTTTTGCAATTTACCTACGTAGTTCAGCCATGTTTTCTGTGAGGGCAATTTCCTTCAGATCGGCCTGTGTATTGTAAATGGGTAAGGTATAGTAAGGTTACATTCCCTGAACTGTTTCAGAATGGGATGCAATTTTTCCATCCATGTCGCTGCTTTCCAGGTTCATTAACCTCCTTGCATCATAGAAAAGATACTGAGTCATGTTGTTTGATCATGCAAGGTTCATAATTATCTAGAAAAATTCATTCATGCTGTATCTTGATACCATTGACTCATCATGTTGTATATAATATTGGTCTTATTGATTCTGCTGGTGGGTCAACCCCAAAATATTTCGATAAGAAAATTTACTTTTTTGATAGCTTACAAATTTAATCATTTGTAAGATTTAACTGTTTATGTACAGTCTATAGATTAATTTGAGAAGTATATAAATACATCTGATGTGACCTCATTTACATGTATATCATGTGGTGAGTTGCGCAATTGTTAGCCTTAAATTCTGAAAATATCACTTCATGCAGGATCAGAAGAGCACTTTGTTGCAATTCTTTTGCAGGTAGAAATTTGGCAACAGATGACGTTGTGGCTATCAAATTGGTATGTAAAACATTCTATGCATCTCCTGTTAGCTGTAACGGTTATATGTGGTGTTTACCATGGTCCATTGGACCTACCATAAATTACTTTACTTTACTTTCCATCAGGTACAGTAATCAAACAAGGTGAAAAATCATAAGATAGAACATCAATGTCTTTCATGATCTCTGTGTTAAGATATTGTTAGCAACGAGTCATTCATTTCATGAATTTATATAGTGCCTCTTCCAGAAATCTACTCAGAGGCGCTCCCAGCCCAGCCACAGCTAAATAAATAGGATTTTAGGCACTTAAAAAATGCAGTGGAATTTAGCCTAGGCATAAGTCGCAAGGTTAGTAAGGCTCGGCGCTGTCTGAGTATAAGTGAGTGCAGCTTGAATACCTGTTAGCAATGTTTTGAAATGGGTTCACCATCCATGAAGCATTTGAACTTTGTATTGTTTAGGAACCCATAGCAACTCGCTTCTCACAACTTCGCAGGGAGTACGTCTTCTACAAGCTGCTTGGCCAGCCTCCAGGTCTGTTTTAGCTAAGATATTTGTACATTTTTATTGTAACTTCTTCCTGATCAACTTGCAGTCACTTTATCGACTTGCTCTGTTTTACAGCTCGGTTGAATCATGCACCTGGTAGTTACACTGCTACAAACAAGATTCACCCATAATCAGTTTTGTTACTTTTGTATCCTTAACAGGACTTCATGGCACAGTATTGCATACTTCTTTTTCGTGCCTCAGATTCACACTTTGGGTGTGTGACCTTGCGCACGTAAGAAATTTATGTAATAATAATAATACAGTAATGTGCATTTTGTAATTGCTGAATTGTTAAGGATTTTAAAGAAGTTCTAAGGATTGCACGTTTGTTGTACTTTCGTGCTATTTTATTGTCATTACCATCAGCAATGTCATCATTAGGTTTGCTGTGCATCACTTACAATCTGTTGTGTTGATCTGATTAATTCTTTGGTTTTGCATTCCTTCATTCGGTGCCTATAGATTGTTCTAGTCAAAACAAAACAAAAATTTCTGTGCTAACTAATAAATTGTAGACAAATGTTGTTCAATTGGTGGATATCACACAGCTCCCCAGTACACATTCTAGTGCAACTTGCGAATGCAGAGGCTGGCCTGTTTTCCAGCATGAATTAAATGCGTTTTGACAGGTGATTAATTATCGAATCTTGTGGTTATATTTGTGCTTTTGTAGTGGAAGGAATACCGTCAGTGTACTTTTGGTCAACCTGTCTCAGTTACAACGCTCTTGTGATGGAACTTCTTGGACCAAACTTGGCTGAATTGTTTGAGCTATGTAATCAGAAGTTTTCACTAAAGACGGTCATACTGATAGCCCTGCAAACTGCAAGTGATTCATTAGGTTCTTTTATAGTTCTTAAATCTGCAAAAAAGGTGTATATGATATTTTGTAATTAGGCATTATACCCCGCAGTCGATCGAGTCGTGGGCTACGATCGACTTGGCTCGTGCGACGATCGACTCGATCGACTTCGTCGACTCGCCGACCTCTCGACGACTCGATCGACTTGGCTCGACCGACGATCGACTCGATCGACTTTGTCGACTCGCCGACCTTTCCACGACTCGATCGACTTGGCTCGGCCGGCGATCGACTTCGAGTCGACTTGACCTAGTTTTGTCTCTTACTCACCATCTGCAGTTATATGATCTTAAAAGAAAATTATACGATAGTAGATCTGTCATAAATCTGTGTGACGTAACAATAAGCCTAATTTCGTATTCTCAGTGAATTTATAGATTTGCACTGTACTTGTAGTGACGTCACAATAGGCCTCGTTTTAGGTTATGTAAATGAATCTCAGTAATTATTACGGTAAATCTGTGTAATAATCGAAGTTAGTCACAATAGGCCTAGTTTATACTCTCAAAATGTACGCCTACTTCTATAATAACAGATCATTATCATAATCGAAGTTAGCCACAATAGGACTATTCATTCTCAAAATGAATTTCTTTAATAGTAGGTCTGTATCATGATCCAGGTGACGTCACAATGGGTCTAGTTTTATATTCTCAAACTGAACGTATGGTAATAGATTTGTATCATAATCAGAGTGATGTTGCATTTATAAACAGCCCCAGTTTTGTATTATGTAAATGAAATAATATGACAGCAGATCTGTATTATAATCGAAATGACGCCACATTAGACCTAATTTCGTTTTCGGTGAACTTATTTAATAGTAGAATTGTATTATAATAGAAGTGACGCCACAAAGGGCCCCGTTTTATATTCGCAGATTGAACATAATATACAGGTAGATCTATATAACAGTCGAAGTGACGTCACAATAGACCTTGTTTATATTCTCAACATGCACTTCTATAGTAGTACATTTGTCCCATAATCGAAGTGTCGTCATACTAGACCTTGTTTATATTCTCAAAATGCACTTCCATAATAGCTCTAGTACATTTGTATCATAATCGATGTGACGTCACAATAGGCGCTGTTTTTTTAATTCTCGTTGTGAACTTATAATATAATAATAAAATTGTATCATAATCAGAGTGACGTTACAATAGGCATAGGCATAGTTCTGTATTCTCAACATTAATGAAATAATATGACAGCAGATCTGTGTCCTGATCGAAGTGACGTCACAATATGCCTAATTTCTTTTTCTCAGGGAACCTATTTAATTGTAGAATTGTATCATAATCGAAGTGACGTCATAAAAGGTTCCGTTTTATATTCTCAAAATTAACATTTACATGACTTGCATACAGGCATATGATAGTAGATCTGTATCATGCTCATTCAGGAGCGGATCATAGGAAGGAGCCAATCCGGCCATGCCCGACCCCATTCAGAGTTTCGCATATGACGTGGTCCCTCCCTCCATCAGGTTTCAATAAACTGTAAACCAACGCAACGGGAACAGGAAGGTGAGAGAGAAATTAGGCCTAACACATGACTAATAAAGTCATCAGATTTTAATAACCGGAGTCGCCATAGGTTTTTGCAAGTTTTTTGGACGAAAGACTAAAAAAAGATTCTTTCGGCGGAAGACCAACGAAACATTTTTCGGCCCAAGACTACAAATTTTGTCCACACCCTTCCAAAATTTCTGCATCCACCCATATATTCGTTCAACTCAAATCGAAAACGTACGTCTATAGTCAACTTTCACAGTTCCATTAACACGAAATCGTCAGCAGCTGCCAAAAGGTTCGTTAGCTGAACTTGTGTGCAAAAACTGAATTGGGCCTACGTCATTATATCATGAAGGTCACTTTAAGACTTCAAGAAATAGTAGGCCTAAGTAAATTTTTTCTAAATCGAGACAAGTAGGTGAAACAACGATCGACTCGACTTAGCAAGACTCACGATCGACTCGACTTGCAAGTCGACGATTTTTCGATCGACTCGACTTGGCAGGACTCACGATCGACTCGACTTGCAAGTCGATCGAGTCGACGATTTTTCGATCGACTCGACTTGGCAAGACTCACGATCGACTCGACTTGCAAGTCGATCGAGTCGACGATATTTCGATCGACTCGACTTGGCCGAGTTATGATCGACTCGATCGATCAACTCGATCGACTGCGGGGTATATTAGGCATGTCAGATCAATATTGATTTCAGTATTAGCCAGTCGTCCTTTAAGATTAATCTTGATGGATCACAGGCTAAATTTGAGTTAACTCTTCAGTCACTAGATCCTGAGGTCAGAATTAACAGCCTGGACCAATAGAATATTATTAACCTCAGATTCACATTTCAGTGTGACCCTGTGTGCATAAGAAATTTTTGTAATGATAACAATAATTAAAGAATTGTTAATATGCCTGGATTGTTATGTTTAATTACTGTTGCTGTGCAATGCCTGATGTCAATCTGGTTTTGGTTTATAGATCAGACGCATTCAGTTTGTGCATTCCAAATCCATTGTGTATCGTGACGTGAAGCCAGAAAATTTTGTGATCGGGCGACTGGAGAGTAAGAGGCAGGTCATTTACCTGTTGGATCTTGGTCTGGCCAAGGAATACATTGATCCTGATACACATGAACACATACCGTTCAAAGACAACAAGGGTATCACTGGAACAGCCCGCTACATCAGCATCAACATGCACCAGGGAAAGGGTTAGTATATTGTTTTCGCTCTCTGTCTCTCTGACATTGCGGTTGTGTGCAGTAGTAGTGTGACTAGAAAATCTCAGGTATTTTCACTGGCAGCTTTCATGGTTGCCAAGTGGTTGGCAGGCTGGGATGCGATCAGGAAAAATTTTGTGGATTTTCCATTTTGGGGGATTTCCATTTCGGGCTTCCCCATTGGACATGGTGGCAAAATACACTGAATTAATTTTTATGTATTCTAAAATTACTTATTTTGGGGTATGAACCCATAAACCCCTAACCCTTACTTGACACATAAACCCCTAACTATGCCCATGAGGGCAGGCTGCATTCGCATGTTACAATTCTATACATTATGTGACTCTTAGCACTTATGTTTTAAGTTGATATTGTAAAGTACTGTAGAAGTAGCTTAGAACTTGATGACTACATGGTAATCAATTGTCATAACGTAATTACATGACATGACATTATCCGAGGTTCATGCTACAGAGATGAGCAGGAGAGATGACCTGGAGGCCCTTGGCTACATGTTTCTCTACTTCCTCAAGGGTCGGTTGCCTTGGCAGGGTCAGCACCTTGGTAACGATATGGATACTCTCAATGCCGTCAGCAACATCAAAATGCGTACTTCAATCGAACAACTTTGCCGAGGCCATCCCGGTATGTTGATTCTTCATGCTCGTGAATCTATGTCCCAATCCAAAGGTGCCATAAATGATGAAACTGTGTTCCAATCCAAGGGTGCCATGAATGATGAAACTGTTTGTGTTCTAATCCAAGGGTGCCATGAATGGGTTCTAAGGTGCACCATGGCTGGATGATACTTGTGCAATGTTTTTGTAGCAAAATTGTGAAAAACCACTGATTATTACTACTGACATAGTTTTACAACTGTTTTTAAAACTTAAAGTAGTGTAGAAACAACTGCAGTTGAATACAGCGAATAGTGCGAATAGTAATTGAATAAAGAACTAACTTTAAGGAAAATGAATGAAATTAAGGCCTGGTGCCATTGCCTTAATTACTTTTAGTAAGGTGCCTTGCTCTGATTAAGGCTGGGAAACCACTTGTCTAACCAAAACGACTGTAATAGATAATCAATGCAAACAATAATTAATTACATATGATTTCTACCAGCACAGGTTGCCAGGCAACTGCATCGTTAATGTCTCAAGTTCAATTCTTAGTACATTGAATGATATTAGCAGTCATTCGGCTCATATGAGAAGCTGTAGTTCCTCATTATGCGTGTTATAGATAGGAATATATTTATGTTTAAATGTTGACTTATGTTTTTGAAAGTTCATTGCTTTCTCCTTAAGTGGAAAATGTAAAAATGTTAAAATGTCAGAAAATGTTAAAAGGCTCAATTGACTCGGGATTGAATTTTGCTCGTACCTCCACTATGCAGAACCGTGCTTTTTCGGTGGTAGGGCCCTCTACCTGGAATGGTCTTCCTCTGACCCTCCGCTCTCTTTGTAAAAATCCTTCTCAGGCTTTCCTCTCTCATCTTAAGACAGTTTTATTTGGCCGTGAACATACAAAACGTTTCTGGTACCTAACTTTACCTTTCCATTTGTACTTTTGCCCCAGCTTTGTCCTCTGCAATTTACTTAATCTGTTTTCAAATTTCTGTTTGTAGGCGAGTTTGCTGTTTACTTAACTTATGTTCGGGGACTTGGGTTTTTTGATTCACCAGACTATGACTTCCTGACCACTATATTTCTTAACTTACTTGAGAAAATGCATATGCCATGTGACTGGAACTTTGACTGGATGAGCGAGGAGCTTGTAAGTAGCTTTGGTTCTCATGTAATCTTGTTCAATCTTAATTATATAAGGATTTACTTTGAAGAGCTGTGAAATAACTGCTTATAATTATGCCAAGGCATGATTGTAACTTTTTTGACTGTGTTACGGCGCCATATAAATTGTCATTATTATTATTATTATTAACTGCCTGTGCAGTTAAAGACACAGAAAAATAATCGAATAAGCGCATGCTTATATGCTACTGACATTAAGAGAAGTTGAATAGGTACAATCCTCGATGTGAGATTTAGGAACTGCTCGTCGGGTACATTATGTACACGGACGGCCTTTTTCTTATGTTGGTATCTCTCTGTGACCTACAAGCAATGGCAACATTTGTGCTGAAAAATTAGAGATGCTCAACTCAATCAAAAGAAGGAAAATGTCTTACTTATGGACATCTGATGAGGAAAGGAGACTGTCTGGAAAAGGAGATTATCCATGGCACAGTACCGAGAACAAGAGCCCAGTGAAGACCGAAGATGAGATGGATTGCCAATATCAGAGACTGGATAGATGCTTTCGATCTGGTGATAAGGGAAGCAAAGGACAAAGTATGGTGGAGAAAACTTGTATGTGGAGTGACCAATCCTCGGTTAAAGTTAACAAAACAAGACAAGGACTATAATTTGTCGTAATGAAACTTGGACTATCCGACCATGTAATATTTCTATTGAGCAGTACAGATAGGTCTGCTGTCCTGAGAATGTTGTATTCTGGTTTTCCTCTTTCTGTGCTACCTGATTTGGTGAATAAAAGATTGATTATAATGAGCACATGCAATGCTTTATATCACAGAGTGCATGCAATTCTTTTTACAATGTTGCTGGTGGTCATTAAAATATGTGCTTTGCATCTTCTGGATAACAATAACATTCTGATTGTAGATAATAATGGTATCATAGTAACATCTATAGATAATTCTGTTTATCCTTGCCTTTATTCTGGCTGCTTCTTCCTACCATCTGCATGCCCTACCCTTGTGCACGGTTTCAATGCCCATGCTGCAATGTATGTTTCAAATACATCCAAAGTATTTCATTGTCTGTTATTTCCTAGTACGTGACAACGAGTGGAATGTTGGTGACAACGCTGTCAGACAATAATAGATGGGACGTGGAGGAACCCTTTGGGGATCGTCCGAGTTCAGGCGAAGGAGTCCGATTTCAAAGCAACAAGGCAATGATGAGTTACGACAACCTGTTGATGAGAGATCTTTCGCCAAATGTCTCTCATAACAAAGAAGCCATCTTTGAGGTCAGTTGTCCCAATCAGGAGACAATGCATTTCTATTGTCTTTTACTTATTTTTATTGTATAATCTATTGCACCATTGTTAGACACCTTGCGAATAGGTAAGTTAGAATGCAATAGTTTATTAGATTTGCATACATTATCATCTAAGTGACAAGATTCAAGCTAGTAATATTAGCTTGGAATTTGCTGGGAGTTTGTGAGCAAATGCTCATGCTAACTTTAACACGACACCTTCAAGGCAAGTGATTAACCATTCAAATGCATACGGTATTTATTATCCAACGTGCACCAACATTGACGTATGCGTATCTTGTTCTAAGACCGTGCGGTCTTTATCTATTCTGCCCAGGTCATGGCTGGTGCTGCCCAAAAGTGAAGCCAGTGTTGCTTTTAACTTGACAAACGTGACCGATGTATGAAATAAAGGCAATAATGTTAAGAAATGCATTCACTGCATTTGTTATGTGTCTAGTTGCAAGCTTCCTGAAAAAAATAAATGCAGATTTAAATGTTCATTATTCAATGTACATGCATGTTTTTTTATAGTGACTCCATATGGCCTCGACCCTGCTCATGCTTCAATGAGCAATGATAGTGATTAACTGAGTTATAATATTATTAAATTGATTTATTATTATTATTATTATTATTTAAACTGACTTGGTATTTGCCAACCATTGTGTTGCCTAATGCTAGCTTTGATTTTAGTAGATGACCTGTGTCATTTTATTCAGTGATTAATTTACTAATTTATTAAACAGATTTAATATTTCAAATCTATTAATTTTAGATAAAAGTTCGATATAAAAAATATTTAAAAAATTTGAAATAATAATATATTTTTAATTTTTGTATATACTTATTGTTTTTAAACATCTTAATTACTGTTGGCAGCATGGTCCTGATCCGCATAACACAACATATTACGATACAAGAAAGGACAAAACCGGTTTTTCAACACAAATTCCACTTCCGTGAGTAGTGTACACAA
The DNA here is from genome assembly GCA_949752735.1 of Lumbricus terrestris. Lineage (NCBI taxonomy): Eukaryota > Metazoa > Annelida > Clitellata > Crassiclitellata > Lumbricidae > Lumbricus > Lumbricus terrestris. The sequence continues at coordinate 17,386,657 of OX457053.1, read as the reverse complement.
TAATTTTACTCTTGAATCAATGTGAATATGAATGCATTGTAAAGAGTAATGTACTATTTTTATAGAAACTTGCTAAATTTGTTTGCTTCAACTAACCAACTAGCTAGACAGGGAAACTAGCTGGATTACTCGATAAATTTGTTTACATCTGGAAAACATAGGGAAAACTCTGGGAATTCCTCCAGCATTCAGGGCAGTTGTTCAGATCTGTTTAACAGCTAAAACAGTCCGATGACTGGATTTGCATCTGAAGAGTTGCACTATAAAATTAAGTGAGCATTTGGTTGCTTGATTTAGTTCAGTCAAGCAATAATAACAATAATAAACCCTGAGGTTTCATGATGTACCTCAGGTAAGAAATGCATACCCTGTAATGCATACCCTGTCTTGCATTTACTACTTTACTGTATAAAAAAAAATCGCAGAGAACAATGCGGTTCGATCTGACCATTAAGCCTTTAAAAATTAAAAATGGATAGGAGGACTTCTGATATCAAACGGTCCCCAGAACGGCTCTCAAATCTAGTTAACCTTCAGAACAACACCTTTTGCAAAACCTTAATCTAGCATTATAAGTGTATTTATACACATGCTTACTTTTTGTGGGGCACGGTGATGTAGTGGGAATGTTCGTCGCCTAGCATCCGAAGGGTTGCAGTTTCGAATCCACCTCAAGTCGCTGCATAGCAGCATAGGGACCTTGGGCAAGTCCTTCACTTGCAATTGCTCAGCGCTTCGGCATGAAACTCCAATTCAGTGTATGCGCTGTAGTCGGGATCGCTTCTGAGGAGAGAGCTTGAAGGGGCGCTATAACAAGTGCACATACAGTACATACATAACGGGCAACTTTGGAACCTTGCAATGGCTCTTGATATGGTCCGTACAGTAATATAAGATAGACCTTTTTGATTTTCTTCCGAATGTGTTGTTATACAAACTTTCCAAATTACTTTTCCTTAATCTAAGGGACAAATTGCTCATGATGCACAATAAAATACTGCTCTTCAGAGTGTTGCCTTAATTAGTTGTATGAACTTTTGTTGTAGCACAACGTGTATTTTGTGCTACTGTTGTGGGGTGCACATGTGCTGCCTTCATAAAAGAACTGCCTCTACAAATAGGATATCTCCAATTTAAAGAACTGTGCCATGAAGCAAGCGGAATCACCAGCGAAAAGTGTTGGAAATGCATTATCCTGATGTAACAGTTTAGAAATGTACTGTCTTTTGTATGCCTGACTTAAGGCTAGATTTATTGTGATTTGAACAGAGGAAAAGAAGTGGGTAATTTAGTACTACCATGGACAGAATTATGCAAGTCATTTCTGGCACATTTTAAGAAACTATTTTAAGAAACTAGGTCGAGCTGGTATATCTACTTTTTGCTTTGTGTATTTATATCCTTTTTTATTATAACATATTCCAATAAGGAAATCGACAACTGTAAAGTGCAAGTTGTTGAGTGAAATAAAATCTTAAGTGCTATATAACTCGTTTGACTTTATTATTTGAAATGGAGATAAACCAGTGGCTTAACTTAGCCTAAGTGTATAAAGGATATGCCTCTATGGGTAGTTGGGTACCTGTATTTCTTAAATACTTCTGGCATACTTTTTTTACTAATCTGTAGTTTGTCTTTTCTTTGTTACAGTCATATAAATTATGTTGATTATATAAATAATGAAAACTTCAGTGAGTCACCCAGACAACCAAGCCCACAGCATATAACATGGGAAATTCAATATCAGATTCCTGGAGTCTGTCTCCAATTCGACAGTAAGGAAATCGTGCAGTTGCTAGAGCTGTCAACCGTCCTGGAATGGGCTTCTGTGCTTCTTGTGTCCTGTATTTGTCTCAAATTAACCCAGGAATTTGGTGTATCTTTAGGCCTATTAATATGCGGTAGCCAAAGAATTTTATATTAAGATGACTGCAAATTTTACTTTCATATCGCCGTTAGTAAAATAGTACTCGAGTATAACCACACCTGAGAGGTGAAACAAGAGAATGACTGGCTGAAGCTATTTCCATCACCGTTATGGTCCTGGATGAAGTACCACCACCTATAGGGCGCTACAAGTGGTGGATAGAATGGAGAGGAAACATGCATAAAACAGCTGCTTAAATTACGTGGGCTGCAACACCGCCTCAGCGCCTGTGTCACCAGTCACCACAAGACTGTCAGTTGAAAACCCGGAACCATGCAGAAGCTTCTACCCATATACAGGGCGTGTTCAACTTCAGCCCAGTGAAAAACAGGGATTCAGATATGAACCCAAACTTACGTCTGGTGGGAAAGAAAGACTCACGAGGGAAAGGCCTTCCCTAGAGGAGGAAGGAGGAAAGCAAGGACAGCAGGGCCTCCGCAGGATCGTAGTGACTGCACACGCAGTGAGTGGACAATTCTGGTCACTGATGATGATGAATGCATAATAATAACAACTCTTGATCGTATTGCCGTTATCATAATTCTTTCTATATTCCAACTAGCTATAATAAGCTGAAATAAGCAATTTAGGCCTAATGTTCAATAATAAACGCTCACGCCATAGGGCCGCGCTGAAACGAACATCATTGACTCTTACTTACTTACTTACTTTGGTAATAATTATTGGTCGTTGACGATTTAATGTTTTTGGTTTTTAAGTTGACATTGCTGTGTTGTTATTTTCCAGAATATAATATTAGTTTGTTTAAGTTTTAAATTTCTCCACTTCCTGCTTTCTTATTAAAAATGGACATTTTCAGCAAAATATTTCGATCTACGCTTGGAATAGATGGACGAGATTACAAGTTTGTATGAATTACTACGCATTACACTTGCCAACATGAAATGCCTTGGACTTAGCATAATGTTAAACTGACGTAATAATGATAAAACACTGAAAACTGCGGAGCACGCTCTTCGCAAAGTAATTCAATATTAAAATAGTTCTGAACTGTACAGGACCGCTTTTGAGGTCGTTGTGTCTACTCGTGCATTCGTAGACCCCATGAAAGCTAAACGCATAATTACGCAATAACATTAATATCTTTAAACCTGAATCGGAGTTTCACGCCGAAGCGCCTGAGCAATTGCAAGTAAAGGACTCGCTCAAATTCTCTACGCAGCTACTTGAGGTGGATTCGAACCTTCATCACTCGGGACGCAAGGCAACGAACATGCTAACTACACTACCGTGCCCCACGTTTATGCTTAAAATGTACTCATAAGATGCGCTCATGTCAGCCATTCTGAGTTTAATTGACATATAATTACCCAGCACAGCATTCATGAATAGGCTGATGACATACACCTAAGTACTTGATGTTCTCGATTGTGAGATTTTCACATAACTAAAATTTTAAGATTTATTTCTCAGTTCTGCTGATCTGCGGTTTGAAATGGTAATTCAACGAATAAGCCTTTCTTCTATTTTAGAAAACCGCCAGATGGATTTTTCTCTGATGACCATGATGTAAATGATACAGTTCCACAACCTGATGACTTGCTTAGTTATTTTGATCAAGTTTTTGCAAATTTCGACAAAGTGTTTGGCAACTTGGGAGGTCACTTTGACAATTTGCCAGCTATTGAACCTGAAACCGGTGAGTTATATGCACTTTTTATAACCCTCATTTTGTTAGGGTTATATACCAATTACTTAAGTAAACTGCCTAACCTGCATACACTATGGTGCAGGCATGTTAGACAACTATACACAATGGTAGACATCTTTTTGATGTAATTCTAACATGATTCAGTGATGTACTTTATATTAAGCATTAGCTTAATATTCACTTCATTCTGTCCTGTTTTTCATGTTTTCGTTTTCTTTGGACACCTTCAGCATTTTGTCTGTTGTTCACTCAATATTAAATGTATATAATGTTCCATAAGTTCGTGAATGAGAGCTCTACTTTATAGCAGCCTAGTTTTAGTAGTATGGAGCTACTTCTTGAATTTGGTACTTACTCTAAGCTGGATGTTGTTATCTGTTTTTGTAGGAGCAGAATTCAATTCTCAACCAGGCAATTTGAGAGATCAGATGCTTAAAGAACCCGATTCTAATACACAGTTTTGGCGAGACCAACGAACAGGCCAAAGGGATGAAGAAAATCCAGAAGCACCTAACTTTGTATGTTTTGTGCAGTAGTATGATACCGAGAATAACTATGTGATTATTTATTAGTGATACATCTGCAGCAGACTTAGGCTGGATCAGATCAAACACTGGGCAAATTTAGGTGTGGTTAGATTTCCCACTGGGCAGACTGAATGAATGCCTAGACTCATAGAGATTCAGTACATATTTTTAAAGTGGCTTATGTTTCTGCTCTTATTCTTCATCATCATCATCGAAATCCTTGGGCTAAACGCCCGTAGGTGTCCGGCGCCACTCTCTGTTTGAGTCTGTCTCGCGTCATGTTGCCCATCTTCAACCTGTCCGGTCTGCAGGTCCATACCATTAGCATCTTGAACCAGCTAGACCACCTTGTCTGATGAAGAGAATATGGGGAGAGAGGCATGAAGGACAACCTGGGTCAATGCCCGTATGTGTCCCACGCTCTCCCCCCGACTCTGTCCACTGGTCTGTACTGACCGGCCTGTGCATGTCAGCTCCACATCATGACACCTTGAAGCATCTGGGTCGCAATGTCACTTGTGTCGTGGTTTTTGCGGATTTCTATGGTCTTGGTCTTTTACTGCCAGTGTATCTCCACCCATCTGGCAAACCTTCCTCATTTTATTCGGGCTTAGGACCGGCACAGGGAAGTTGCTGGTTCCCTGTGGCAGAGGATGGATGCAGTTTAACGTCGTGCTCTTATTCTTACTCTATGTAATTATGCTTAAGTTATGAAACTGTTTTACTGTGATGTTTAAAATGTCTGAACAGTGCTGGAACGTGATGAATCACTTCTTTCAGTCATTATTTATATTTCTAGTGCTTCTTAAAGATATAACATTGTGTTGCAAAATAACATCATTTGTTGTGCATTCACATGTCAATGCACCATGCGTGTTGTACATGTTACAAATGCTTGTTGGTAATACATGATCCTGTATGTCTACATATATAATTAATGCAACCAGAGTAAATGTACTGAGAGTCTGTGATTGTATTTTGGGATAAGATGTTTGCTGTTGGTCAAAATATAAATGAAGCTTTTATATTTTTCAGTTTCACCGTTTCTGGAATAGAAAGCCGTACTGGAACAGGGCGATTCAAGAGAAACTTGACACAGGTTTAATAAGCCACCTGCTTTGAAAATTTAGATCTTGCTTGAAGCACATTTATATTTCATTATAATGCTGTGCGTCCTAATGTTCTCACTTGCCTGTTTTCTTCTAATTACTTCTATCACCTGCATCACATATCCTCATTAAAATGCATTAGGGCAAGTATTCAATCATGAAAGATGCATTATAATAGGGTCATCTTATAGTACTGAATTAAATTTTTAATCACTGCCTCTAGTTGTGTTTTGATTAAGGTAAATGTCAATTGTCAATGCTTAATCTTGTACAAAAATGTTTTTGATTGACCAATTTATTGAAGGCCGAGTAATGTTGCAAGATGTCTGGCACAGTACCAGAAATTGTCTCTTCCACCAAAATTGTGAGAGAACATATGAATCTATGAACCTACACTGTACAAACATCCTGATATAATATGATTTTGATACCATTCAAATAAATAATTATTTATTAAATAATTGTTATTCGAACACCACGATAATGATAGCTTAATGATGTGCAAGCTTGGTGTCTCTGTAGATTTGGATGAGCTGGTGAGGAGCAACGGCCTCGACGCAATTCTTGATAGTGACAAGACCGTTTGTCCTCCACCTGCTCGGCGTTTCAATTCTGGTTTTCATCGTTTTTCTGTCAATACACGCCGGACTGCAGATGGGGTATTTAAACTGGCTGTCCATTGTCTTGTAGCTGTACAGTTTAAACTGATATTGATGTATGTAGTTATTGGTAAACTTTGTTGTCTGGCTTTTTCTGTTACTTCAAAGGTTTAAGTCAGGGCTGTACTCTAGGGTATACGCGGGTATACAGCATATACTCACCTGCAGGAAAAAATGGCATCGTGTGCTAACCTCCGAAGACGAGGGTATATGCTGGTATACAGCGTATACTTACCTCACAAAGACCAAAGTAAAAAGTTTGTAGAAAAAAATTACAAGCGGAAAATGGTATACGATCGCGATTTTCAATAGAAATATCATGAAATTAGATCGTTTTACGCCGTGGTCAAAGATTTTGGGTGTAAAACTAAAAAGGTCAGAAAATTTTGCCTGGAAAAGTCAATTTTTTCTGATAGCACGTAATCACCTAAAAATTTTAGAGTACATCCCTGGTTTAAGTAAACATAGTGGAGAACTTGTTAAGTTAAAGCTAGAGATCAAGTTAAGAAGCTGAATTGAAATACATATATTTATCAAACAACTTCATTCATTGGTATACATTAGGGAGCTCTGTGTTTCCGTCTCCAGCCAGCCAGATCATTGATCCTTGCGCTCTGCGACTCGTGGGAACTTAATGATCCCACGCTCTTGTACATTGAAACAGGCTCAAACAGGCTGTGCCTTCTTATGCATTGGACCTTCATTCTGTTAGTCTTCCATTCACAACATTGCACCATATGCAACTCGGGAAACATACCCAAAATCTCTTAAATCGCATACATGTTTAGACCTGTTGGATAGCTACATTAAGCATTCTTGAGTCTTGTTGATGTGCTATATAAATGGACATAAACATGCATTGATATATATTAATAATAAACATATATTTTAGCTTACATAGATCTTTGGAACGTCTATGTTTCAATCTAAACATGGGTAACCGATCAAGCATTGAATTCTTTATAGAAAGTTGAAGAACGTCGGACAACGACTGACTCGAAAGGAAACGAAACGACGGTTGTTACTCGCTCTGTCGATGGAAAAACGTTTAAGCAGACGACAACAAAGAAGAGGAATGGAGAAGTGGAAGTGATGGAAGACTGGTCCAATGTTAATCCAGGTTGGCTGGAAAAAACTTAACTTTACTCCAGTGCTGTTGATGGTGCATGACTGCATGTGATGCCATCTATGGTGCATTTAAATCTGAACATAAATTTGTAAAGCCTCAGATGTTATGAAACTTTAACATGCATACACAGTGGCGGCGCCAGGATTTCAGTTTTGTGGTGCCCGAGTCCTTGCGGAGGAAATTTTCCATTTTCATCCGCCAAAATTTCTGGTGACCTTTTTTTAGTCATCCGGCCGAAATCTTATGGAAATTTTCCATTTTCATCCGACAAAATAATGTCATGCGGCCGAAAATCGTAGAAATATAGGCAGATTTGCAGCATGTAAAAAAACCGGATGACCTTTTTTAGAGGGGGGCTTAGCCTTTTATCCCTAGCGCCGCCACTGTGCACACAATTCTTATTCAATACCTGGATGACAGAAGAAAGCTCCCATCTAACTTGTGTTGTTTCAGTGAAGCCATAGTTACTTATTTAGAAAATGTATCCAACAGTCAAGTGCAATGCACATTCGACTTGCTCTTCTGAATTTTATTCTATAGAAATTGATGTTGAAATGAGCAGACAACTAAATGCCAGTCTGGTACTAACAAAGAAATTGTGAGATGTAAATACAAGTCACAATTTTTTTATTTATTTCTACCATTATCTTTTAATCACTGTGCAGTATGTTGAAAAAAGACATCCATTTCAAGTTCAAGGACCTTGTCAATGTTCATGTGTTGGTTTTAAGAAAGTACTCATGGGCGCCGACTCTGCGAGGCCCGTGAGTGCTCAGCACCACCAGAAATTGGCCATGCGAGGCCCGCCTATGCATGGGCACCACCAGAAATCAGCCAACAAGATGTGCTTTTTATGATATTATTTCTTTGTTGGCATTGCCTATCTATAAAAATCATTGCGTCTTTTACATATTTTCTTTTATTTCAGTTAGTCTACCTTACTATTAAGCTTTACTCCAGTTTTACGCCGTCCGGTAGTCTGAACTCGAAATGCTGCTCATTCGATCAGTTTCAGTCATTCTTTTTATTACGGACGAAGGCGACGATTTGAACGACTGTTTCTTTTTGTTGTACATGCTAGGCTACAATGATCCTCACTGCGCGAGAATCACCTCCCAGCATCACAAAAGCTGGATATTTTTTGTCGGCGTTAATTAACAAATCAGCCTTGACTAAATTGTCTGTGGAAACTAATTGAAAAACTGTCTTCCACAACTTTAATATTGGCTCACTAAATAGTGGCTAATGTAGACAGAATTTTTTTATTTCTTGTGCAAAATTTGAGTCTGTTGAGCATTGACCTAATTAGGGGAGAGTGCTTCAAGATGCCCATGCTAGCGAAGATCATGCTTTTCATCTGTGTGGATTCCAAGAGAAGTACATGTTGACCCAAAGAGTGATCACAATTTTTCGGGCAATTGGGAAGAACATTATTTTATTGAAGTCTTCAATCGTATCTTTAAACAATAAAATAATGGGAAATTTTGACGAGATAACAGCTTAAATAAAATGTCAGTATTTCATGTTGTGTGCAAATTTTTTTAAACAATGGCAGGGATGCCATTTAAATAAATATTATATTTAATCTTAAACAACGACATTGTCGAAAAATGACAACCTAAGATGCTACCATCGCAGTGTGGCAAGAAAAAAACTTTCAAAAATGGCTAGGAGCACATCCCCTCCTCAAGCCCCTTCAGTCCTTCTCTGCTCGGCGATCGTCCTTTGACCGCGACTTCGTCCCATAAAACCATGAACAAGTCTCCGCCTATGAATAGAGGTAATTTTAATTACTCTCCTATCAAAAAAGGCTCAAAAGTTTTTCCCACGCTCACGCGCAGTTTTCACATTCGTTTAGGCACTCACACTCTTCGGGTCAACTCGGCGCCTATGAAAGTACTGCTGAATTGTATGTATGCAAATGTATCAAGATATTTAAATAACATCTTTGAAGTACCTCACAAAGCTACAATGATAGCCTCCCAGATGACAGTTCCACAATGCAACCTATGTTGATGTCACAGCCATAGTGACAGCAGATTAAAACCTCAATTCTACAGGTGAAGCGAGTCTTATTAGTAGTATCTGTTCGCAGCACAGCCTGCATGTCCAACTCTACTCTTGCATGCACTACCAAAGACATAACTTCATGTTACATTTTTGTTGTAGAGGACCAAGCTAATTTCAAGCAGAGATGGAATGTGTTTTCAACACCGCAATTAGAAGCACCACCGGCAGCTGGACTGTTGAAGGAAGACACTGATGGGGGAAAACTAGAGTCTATCTTTGAAAAGTTATTTGGTCCTAAAGGACAAAAATGAGTTTCTAATCAAGTCATTTGTCTGTATAGTAGTTAACATTAAATGGACACTGTAAATAATCAATTAAAAATGCCGATAATCTGCTGGAGCATTAAACTGTATAAGAATAAAAAGCTGTTTGCAACGTAGATCCCGTTGGGGACGACAACTCTGAATTACCTGAATATTGGCTTAAAAAACTATCACCGGTATACTCTACTAATAAAAATGCAGTGCAATATCATTGTCTTCAGTTAATTAGGTGCAACGTATTGGCCAGAAATAAGTGTGAATTTTTTTCATTTTATACAATTAAATTGTAATATTGTATTTAATTTCTGTGCATCTGAATAAATTTATTAAATTGTAATATTATATTTAATTTCTGTGCATCTGAGTAAATTTATTAAATTGTAATATTATATTTAATTTCTGTGTATCTGAGTAAATTTATTTATTTACTGGTAATTTGATATAGCGCTTCTTTGAGGTTATCTACTCAGGGCTCCCAGTCAGTCCAACCCGGTCGAATAAGAGTCTTAAGAAGAGAAAGAATGGAGGCAGAAAGGCAAATAGGTATTTGACAAGGATAACATGGATTTCATTCCAGGTTGCAGGGCCAGCCAGAGAAAGCATGGCGCTGCCTGATTGCAGTCCGTGAGCGTGGAAGAATAAGTTCTGCTTGTGCAGCTGAGTGGATAGAGCAGCAGTGCTGGATGTGCGTGGTGGAGCAGCATAGCTCCTGCAAGTATAAAGGGGCTAGACTTGTCTTGAAGAGGTGCTATATAAGTGCTCCTAATATAAATAATTTATTTCTAATTTAAAATTAGTTCAAATACCATGTAAAAATTATAAAATTATCATTCAACAGCCTCACACAACAGTGCATGACTAACACCAGAAGGTCATAAGACAAAAGTATGTGTCCTTGATGTTATAAATGAACTGTTCAAAGCCTCTTGACCACAGACAAATTATGTTGTTAACACAGAGCACAGCACTGAAAACTGATTATTAATATTGTCCAAAGGCTTAGAAATAGAGGGAATTCCTCGTATACTCCCAGCGTCCAATCTTCTTAACTGGAAGTGGCTCATCGCCCTTAAAGTTAATGTAGATCGATTTCTTGACGGGAGATTCTTCATCTGGAAGGTAAGGTCGGAGGTCGATTCCACGGTCGACTGGTTTCAGCATAAATAATTTTGTCATTGTCTTGAAAGCTTCTTCGTTCAATCCTTTCACCTGACCGTTCTCTATGGTATCGAACATCTTCATCGGCTCCGTAGCCCAGAGTATGTTGCGCATCGTTTTGGCGTTGTTCCAGACCTGCGTTGTGTTCAATTGATAGGCAAAGAAACGAAGTTCATGGCCGTTGGTTAGGATGCACTGGGTTGTCAGTGGATGCGTTAGTTCAAGAAAATCAGAAAATCCTGTAATTACAAACAATGTTTATTGATAATTAGTCAATTCTTTTATACAGTTCTACATAACTCTTTGTTCCATTACCCATGGTAGTTCTTACTTAACAAAAAATAAGTAGAATAAGGCAATTAGTATCCATGGCTTTTTCTGACAACATCTCTATTTGCAATGATCAATATAATTTTATGTGATGACCTGGGTCATGAAGTTGGAGATAAAAACAAGAATTGTCAGCACTTGGCATCTAAAGATTTTCTTGGGTTGGCCTTGAATCCAACTGTTTAATTCAGTGGTTCCCAACCTTTTTTGACTGTCGGGCCACTTTTTCTAAGTTGGAGGACACGAGGGCCACTTTTTCTTAGTTGAAGGACATTAGGGGGCTACAAGGCTAAAATATAATTAACTAAAGGCACATAAAATTGCTATAATTGAATCAAAAAAGAATGTTCTATGCGATTTATTAGCGTCCAAATAAAATAATTTGTAATAGAAAAGATTTACATATATTCTATCATGTTCAATTTTTACATTCATTGAGATGCAGCGGGCAATTTTTGTAGGCCAGCAGGCCACTTTTGGCACGCGGGCCACGGGTTGGGAACCGCTGGTTTAATTTAACATGTACCAAGTTTACTTGCTATATATGTAAATAATCTAAAAGAATAAATACAATTGATCTGTTTGAAAAAGAGCAACACCTTAAGCCAAACCAAGAATGCGGGTGGCAGTCCTCTCACTTGCCCAATCTTTCCACTTGCACCACACAACTGATGCGCTCACTCTATGGCCAAGTTTAAGAGGGGCATTATTGCAACAGAAAAATTTAAATTTTGTTCCCGCCTGGGAAAAGAGTTTGAAGTTTGGGCACCCCTGGCTTTTTGACAGTCCACGATGCTAACAACTAGACAATCTAGCAATCTACGTTGACTCCATGATTACTCGGCTTTAGGTCTCCATATATAACTATGAACAACAGTAGCCTATAAAAAAATAATTGCAAAAAGAAAATCAATGCCGCAAACCTTGATTATAAGCCTGTGCCATGCAAGAACCAAAGCCAGCAGCCACTCCAAAGCTTATTTCGGCCATCCTCTGATAGTTTTCACCAGCTTCTTTCATTGTGTCGTAGTCTAATGTTGGCACTGTATACAAGGACATCGCCTCGTATTCACAGGGATCTCCTACCCAGTGACCTGTAAAAAGATTACGCAAATATATATACAAAATAAAGTGAAGTAATTCCGTTAAACAACACATATCAGTTAACACTCCCTGCAAGTTTCTGGAACTTTGGATAAAATAAACGAGCAAAATTGCAAAGATCACGAATAGGAAAACATTCCTATAAAATCTCAATCAGGAGCATTTTATACATGTATAGATCAGAGTGATTTTAAGGCTGTATAAGTTTTACAGCTTTGTTGAGATAATTTCGAGTGAGCATTCTGTGTTCACAAAAAGTGTTAGTGGCAGAATCGAATGCCACATGACTAGTTCATTCTAAACGAGATGCTACAGAAATTGATAATCGCTATTTTGAATTATTGCATCTGGTAATTTCAACCGTAAGCTGTAACAGAAGAAATGGTTACCTGCTACGTTCATTGGCCGATCGTAGAGGCTTCTAAGCCTGGCTGCAGGTGGATTATAATCAACGCTTGGGACAAACCCCTCACGACAAATAGGATTCTCCTGGGATATGAACTGCAACACAAAGTTTATCAACCGGTTGCATAACAACAAGTAATGTCAACATTTATAAAACACATGCTAAGGCACTGGTTCCCTTTTGACCCGCCATGCCTCAAAAAATGTCCCTCAACTCTCAAAGAATTAACAAAAATATATATGAAAACCTTGACAATTCGAACAGGATAGAGACATAGTTATTTTCTATTAAAAATTATTTTATTTTGATGCCCATAAATAACATCAAGCATTCTATTATAATTCAATTAAAATTTTTATGTGCTTTTAGTTAATTACATTTTTGCCTTGTGGCCCCTATTCTCCTTCAACTAAGAAAAAGTGGCCCTCATGTCCTCCAACTTAGAAAATGTGGCCCTAAAATCAAAAAAGGTTGGGACCATTTCTTGTGTCGTCAGCAAGTTATGCCGGAAATGATGCGTCTATGCTGAAATTAGGTGGAAAAAAACCATGCTTTGACTTTAAGACTCAGCTGATATGATTATGTATAAAGCACCTTGAGGACATGCAAGCAATTTTGTTCAGTTGAAATTACTGAACGTCAAAAACAATTATTTGCTAACAACTTGTGACATGAAGTTCTCCTTGTCTCCTTTTTTCTGCAAATGGCTCTGGACAATTATGTGGTTTAATTGGTTTAGATCAGGAGCACCTCTGATGCACAGCGTTGTATTTAAGAGGTGCTATATAAATTTGAAATTTAACAACAATATGTTTACCAAAAAAAATATCTCCCGATATAGACAACCTTCATTACATTTCGGAACGATTTACATGCAACTTGAAGTGTGGGATTCCAATTCAATCTAGAAATATTCTTCCTATCGTATTGTTATCACAGTGAATAAGGCAACAATTATTGATGAAAGATTATAAGCAGTAAAGTTGCCATATCATGTATTGCAGGCTGTCTGTTCAGTTTGGTGTTAATTAAGATTACTGCATAACTTGTACAATGTAAAGCGCAGTGCATTTGCAGGCACCCAATTAAAGAAAAATATTATTTTCTATTTTATATCCACTCATGCTTTCTCAAGAAAGTCCCCTCGCCCTCCTACAAATGGTTGAGAAAGTAAAGTGTGAGGTAATGTACTGGGTAAATGAGTAAATAAGCAGGTAATGGCAGTCAGAAACCCCTGATGTGTAAATCTATCAACATGAAGAATACTACTCTACTACAGCTAATTTATTGCTCTGCTGTACATGGTGATCTGGTTGGTCCTCCACTTGACACCCACAGAGAAGCTTTGCTTTGGTCAGTCCACCTTTCTGGAATGTGTTACCTAGTACTGTACTATTCCTTTGTCTTTCGTTATCTCTAATCTGTAATGGAGTGTTTAAAATCATCTTCTCAGTCCTGATTTTCTAACAAGTCACAACTGCATCTGACAAGTCTCTCCTGCAGAGACCCATATAAATCTTATTACAGCTACGCTGTTCAAAATTCAAATATACTCAATTACTTACGAGAGTCATGTTCTATTAGCAAGCAGCACTCTACTTTCTCTCGCAATCTGGGATAGCCATGTGCTAATTAAGTAAGGTGACAGGTAGAGGATATTTCTTAGCATTATCTGCGTAGTTTAGAAGGTATTGGATTTACCTCAGGCAAAGGCATCTCAGAGCGTATCTGCCAGTCAGCTCTATGCTTGTACTGGAACTGCAAGAGTCCAAGACAGTTTCCATCTTTCGACACAAGCCCTCTCCGATTGCCTTTGACTTGCTTTTCCTTCCCAGAAAACCCTCCAAAATGCCAGAAAGTTTCAACTCTGACATTCTCGTCCAACTGGCTACGCAAAAAGTGACCACAGAACGGCACCAATGAGGCCATTAAAGCTCTTGTAACTGAGCCCAATAGGTGATGGGCAATGTACCGGTTTTCGTCAAGGCGTCGTTTTTTCAAATCCTCTTCCAATTTTTTCTTATGGAGATATTCACATTCCTGAAGAATTAAATCTGGTATGATTGACTTGACTTTTGTGTATGCTTCTTCAACATCAATACCATCGTAGACTTCTGCTGGTAGGCCACTGATGATGTGAGTTTTAGTTATATGCTGTTTAAATTCTAAATTATTCGGACGCTTGTCGAAGGCGTCAAATTGCCACAAAATTCTCGCCTTTTCTCCAGCCATGCTTTCCAGGCGTTCTTTCACGCGGGGTACGGAAAGTTGGTCGTGGGTAAACTTGTGAATGTTCCATGCCGATTTACCATCAATGTCACCCCACACTCCAGGAGGGTAGTGGGGTTTAATGGATGGGTAATCCGGAATGTCGACCTCTTGAATTGCACTCTCAGTTGCATAGTTTCTCTGCAGTTGTGAAGAAATTCTAAACAAAAATCTGCTGGGATTAAAGCTCCCCGTCTCGGAAACGCATTTTAATTTACAACACGCGAACATTCGCACACACGCCATTTTTCACAACAACAAGCTCATAGTTCTCTTGATGGCGCAAAACGGTTTCCCTCCACTGGCGCCATCGTGCGATTAACAATAATATTATTTTTGGTTTGCACTACTATGGGGGTCCTAAGAAAGACTGGGGGCTGAATCGCCAAAGGCTCAGCAATTCTCAGCCTGCCTAAATGTATGTGTGCCTTCCAGGTCCACAGCGACATTGGTGACCGTTTAGAGCGAGAGCGCATTAGTGGATTTATTCAGGATGCCTACAAATTATTTTTATCCCTCCTACAAACTCACCAAAACCTCACCGCCAGATATATGTCCCCGTGGCATTTTACTCAAAACTAAAAAGCACTGCATTTAACAAATCGTACCCAAATTCTTCCTCTCGCCTCCCTCGCCGTTTCCACTCGAATTCTACCCACATTGGCCGTCTGACTGTTTGCCTGCCTGCCTCATCCTCTTGATTCTGACCCTCTATATAACAGTATGCCTGGTGATGCTGTCTTGACGAAGCGCCAATGAATTGTTTTCCATGATCTCGCTTCTGGAGCACTATTCTGGGATTGCAAAAGGGCGTGGCCTATGTGGTCGGCCATATTGGTGTACAGCTGTGAACTGTTGTCAACGTAGGCTACACGCCGTTACACGGTGAATTGTTAGTTGATGGAATAAAGTTATCGTCATAGGCCTATTGATCTATCCATAGGCCTATGCCTTAATAGATATATCGGTCTAAACGCCATCCAGCCTGGATCGACCCGAATCCCTGAAGCGAATTTCGGCCGGAGCCCAAATCTGCTATAATTAACAAGTAGGCCTAGGTCGAGATGCTTTTTGCTGCTTCACGGTCTGTATACATGGCTGGGCTTCTTCCAACGTACATAGGGCTGCCAACCGTCCCGGATTCGCCGGGACAATCCCGGAATTGGCCCTGTGTGTCCCGTGTCCCGGACTGATCCCAAATTGTCCGGGAATTTGCTGTTAGGACCCACATTCCACAATATTGTTCTTATTTTGCACACTAAACTTAATAGATTGTTCGATGAATTTGACATTGTTGGCTGAACATCAAATGTTGGACAGCGCTTGTTTGAAGTTTCAAAACTTTACAAACCTCTGATACTCAGTATAGGCCTAGCATATTTTGTCCTTCGTAGGCCTATATTCTCTCATTCCGTTTTAATGCTTTTTGCGAGAGAGCGTTCAGCATTATGGACGACCTGTTGTCTAGCAATCGCAATTAAACCTAGCTGAGCATCGACCTTGTAAAAGCGGAACTGTCAATAGGCCTACACATCAATTTTGACATGACATGTGCTAGGCCTATTTTCTACGACTTTGTGACCAGTGTTCTGGAACTGCTTAAATATCAGCAGAGTAAATCGTTTGGGCTAAGTTCTGCTGTCCGGCAGCCGACTTAATCATTTCATAAATTGACATTAAATTTTGTAATCTGCATGCATGCACGATGTCGCTTATAATTTTGTAGGTTAACTTTCAACATCGCTCGTGCTGGGCTCATAAGTCTGCTTACTCTGGTATACGTAGGCCCAAGTTACTGGAACTTACATTTATTTTTTTTAAATCCCTTCTTGACGTCGATTCTAATCCTAAATTTAGGCTACTTGTCTTCTGGCAATTTATCTACAAAATTATTAACTAGGCCTACTCTTTTTGTAGATTTTAGGTTAGATCGTATAATTGGACGGACACAGCATTAGTTACATTAGGCCTATTTTGCTTGCGATCGATTGCATGTCTCTGGCTGTAGTTTTTAGCCGCCGATGCTCTTCTCACGTTAATCTCGACATTCAAGCTCGTGTACTTTGGACTTCTCTAATTGAACCTTTATCTCTGACAGTAAGTTTGCCGCAGACAAAACAGTAAAAACACAGAAAATCATTTTTATAATAAGCGCCATTCGCATACGTATCCAATGTCAACAAGCATTGCCTGCGAACCAATATGGCGCAGGCCATTATGCAAATGAGCCGTTACGTCATTAGGCAAGGGGTGAATAGACAACTGGAGATTACGATAACATTTACCTCATTGAGTCATTGTGCATGGCGATCTTTGGGGGAAATGCTGAATGTTTTCAGTTGATACCTGCAGTCCTGGTAACATAATAACAGTATTATTTTGTCTTTGAATGTAGCCATACAATGCTCAAGTGTGATGTCATTGGTACCAAACTCAGAATGCGGCATGCAACTGAGAATCAAAAGGAATACTTACTTACTTACTTATTTACTTGCTTAATTTCTTAATTGATTAATTACCTGCATCAAGTTGTATGTGACGGGTAGGTTTGATCTAATATCATGGTGGTGTGTGATACGGCCGTCGAACGGAGTCCTCTCGGCTGAGCGGGCGTATATATATCGATATACCTTAACGACCCAGGACCCTACAGTTTGCGTAATGTCGTTACTATCTATTCAAAACCACGTTTTACAACTGCTTACTTACTCAGCAAAAACTCATTCCCACGAGCTATCGATGACATCCGGGATCTGGTAACAAGTATTGCGTCTACTGCTCCATAAACTGGTATTAACTTACTTAAATTTTGTATTTCATCAAATTGTGTTTTTTGTAAAAGTTTTGTGATTTTTTTGTAAGATACTTATGCTTATTGAGAAAACTCGGGGCTTGCGTGTTCCTTGGTTTTCACGCGATACATTATGCGCCCGTATTGCTTCATGAGAAGGTTTTGTAGCGCGGTATTAGTTCGCAGATCGATTTTATAACTGAATGATGGTAGTGCCAAACCCAAGCCTGGAGAAAGGAGAAGGGCGACGATAATCGTCTTTGGGTAGACAAGTATATCGGGTGTGTGGGGTCAACCCTAATCCAGGTAAACAAGGAGACATCCCCGAAACCCGAATCTAAAACTTATTGATCAGCTAAGATAATGTATTTTCTGTATTGAAAGAATCCGGTTGACAGACCACAACCGGTTACAGTGTACATTTATGCAATTGAAGCAATTCACAAGAACGCAAATTACAGAAAACTTAAATTTTAACTACTGACAGTAAGAGAACAGATGACCTGCAATACACGGCGCTAATAGCAGCCTACAAATCACGTCCGGCCTACGGGGCACGATCTCGGTACCTCGCGCTCTCCATGCTAGCGTTTTAACCAATGTGCTACCTGGCCTTCTTATGTCCTGGAAGAAACAATAACACATAGACCTAGTGCTTAGGCGTGGTCATATTTTGTAATCGCATTGCGTTCTGACATTGTGTTAATCAGTAAATGAATATTCTATTCAGTTATGTGTTAAATTTAACAAATGAATTTGGCATCTGTTTTGGCCCTTTATGCGTAGGTTTGCAGGAATGTACAGGCATTAAAATCGGTGTATTGACTGCATATGGGTTCAAGCTGAATGTTAATACTAACCATGCACTGTATTGGTTTCCGAATTAGTTTTTGTGCAAACTCGTCAATAAAGCTTTAGAGATGATGTTGAAGTAATTGTTCTTTGCTTTTCCAGCCATTTCAAGAAGCAATATAGACTAATTTCGAATTTTGACGACACAAGCATGGAACCCAGTAATCATCACCGCGAAAAGTTCATAAGTATGTTGAAAGACTCCATCTTGACACTTTGTAAAAACGGTCTAATGGATGACCATGGCATAACGCGAGTCGAAGGTCTTCTTGGCGTAACGCTTCAGAACCATGAAGTCTTTCTCATCAATATTCAAGAAGAGCTGTTGCCACTGAGGGACTTTTCACGTCACTTAAATAATGGTGAGCACACGGAAGGCAAGCGTACTGGATTTAAAACGTCACCAAAGATGCTGATGGCGGTCTCTGAGAAGCGCAGTTTGAATCACCTGACCTCTAGATATCCATCGATTAGTAAGCATTCAAAGATTACCAGTCCAGGACAGGAAGATGCGGCGACGTGTACAGATGACAGAGGAGGTGGACAAAGGCGACGAGATAGCAAAGCAGACGAACAATCTGCTGTTGAAGAATCGAATCAAGATTCTTTTAGTAACTTTGATGTTTGCGGTAACAGAAATAGCGTCGCTGCGTATCGCGAAAGGATCGGCAATGAACTGATATGCTTAGCAGATGGGAGTGGCATGGAAGAAACGAGCGAAGCGGAAACATCGGAACCGTTGGAGCTTATACGTCGAACGAAAGATGAACCGGACGATGTTATATACAATCTTTCCGGTTCTGTGATGGGCCAGCTGCAGGTAAGCTGTGTAATTTTAAACTGTGCTTGTACGACACTCCGATAGACAACAGAACATTATTGTAGCGCTTAATTTTTTTAACAATAAAAATTACAATGGATGATCTACACGGTCCTTTATAACATACGATTTTGTTAAGTAATTATAATATTAGTGATAACGATAGTGCTAATAATAATACTTAGGATTTATATAGCACCTTGGTTCAGCTGACTCTGAATCAAAGGATCCTGGACAATGGACATGAGTTCAAAAAGGTTTATTGTAGTCATACGATTGTTTAAAAAGATGGTTAGGGGAGACTGTTCCATGCAGTGGGTCCTGAGACAGTAAGTTACCTTATCTTGTTCAGCAATCCAGACTAAGGAGAAAAAGCATAGATTTTTAGGGGTGGTCAGCATTTATATCGGGATTTCAATTTGTAAAATTTCAACTACTTGGTAGCAATTTCTGCAGGAACCTGTATATATGCATTGATGTATTTTATTCTGTGATGGAGTCAGGTATTCTAAGGTATACAACCAACTACACATGTACCGGAATGCATATTATTCTGTGATGGAGTCTAAGATATACTAACTATACATGAATAATATGCATCAGTATCAACTTCAGGCTTAAGACGGGTGTTTGTTTGGTTGTTGCTATAGCTCAACTACTTCGTGTAATGGTAGATTAAAATGCTGGAAGTCAGAATTTCTTCTGTCAACTGAATTGTCTTTTTCATCTTCCAAAAGACTCCCATGATTTTGACAGAATGTGCGATGCACTTGATTTCATGGGTGCCTGCAAAAACTTTTGCAGGAGGGGCAAAACTCAATGGTCATGGTTAATTTTTTTTATCAAGAGCTTGAAAAATGCAATGCAGCAGATTTAGAACATATGGGTATTTTTTGTAGATCTATGTTATTATGTATGTAAATTTGTCAGTTTTGCTTTATGCATCGTGTTGGTGGTTTAGTGCAGGCAAATTTACTAAAAGCCCTAAAGTAGCAGTTTAAAAAGATAGGTGTCAATTTTATAGGGGTGGTGGGGAGCAATCTGGGCTTTTTTTAACGTGCAGTTGCACACAAAATGTGCAGTTGTCGAAGCACTTCTGTACAGTTAAAACAAGCAAAAAAGGTCATTGTCATCCGATTGTAAGCAATTTACCATCCATGGAAGATAGGAAAGGAAAGAAGGAGTTGTGCAGTTCTAAAAATTACTTTAAAACAGCCCTGTGAGCAAGTGACCTCTCTTTCACTTATGTTCCTACGCCTATGCTTGATTTACTGAAATTTGAAAAGGTACGGTGGATGACACATTGGAATTTAAGAGACGTTAGCTTAGATTTCTTTCAAGTTGATTGACTGCTTCATCCTGTTTTGTGTTGTAGAATTTGGAGAGTGGATTTAATTGTACGTCTTTAGTCAATAGCAGCAGCGTGATGCACTGGTCGTCGAAAGACCCCAAAAATATCAGCCTTCCGACAAACCTCGTACCGTACCTGCCCTCGATGCTGCATTTTCCCGGACAGTCAGTCAGTCATTCGTCGTCGCTTTCTCCGCCGTCGCCAAATTTTGCAAACCACGGAAACATACTGCATCCGTTTTACACCGACTCCGGTACGCGGCAATCTCTGGGATCAAATCAAAGACATTCGTTTAAGCTGTTGAACCGTCAGAACAAGAAATACTGCTGCGACATGTGCAACTACAAGTCGAACCGGTCGTATAATCTGGTGCGGCACGTCATGCACGTGCATTCGTCCGGACGGTTCCCGTGCCCCGACTGCGGTCTTGTCTTGCATAATCGCATGCAGCTGAGAGGACATCAGCTTCAGCATCATTGCAACGATGTCGCCGGTTCAGTGCTGGACATGGTTAAGCTGGAGCCGGAGGAAGCGGTCAATTCTTAGCCATTTATGTAAGTTGCCGAACGTTGCTGGTTGCGATGATGTTTGTACTTGTTATTTCCAGAATTTGTGTTGTCCGTTTAATTATTTTGCTGCCATTTGACCTTGCATCTGGTCAAAGTTGAGGATTGTTGCATCCTTGTTGTGATTCCTTCCAGTAGGAGAAGGCATGATAAGATAATGATCCTGGTTTGTGATGTACAGACCGTTGAAGAAAGAAGAAAAGTTTTAGATTTTGACTCGTCTTCTCTATTTTGCTTTGGTAATGTCTTCATTGAGATTCTGGTTTAAGAGAAATTGCATAGCATGCACCGCTGCACAAGGTGCACCGGGTGTGTTTTAATATGAGTTTCTTCAGTTATGTATATGTTGGCCACAGCCTGTTCTGTGCAGTTTGCTGAGAAAATCAGAGCACAGATCAGTTGATTGTTACAATCTTATTTTACTTTTTTGAATTGCAGTTGGCGCTTGAAATTATCAAGGTCTTGATAAAGTTACTTAACCATTTAAGTTTCTCTGATCAATTGCAGGGTACAGTTTGCAAATGCTGAGATGCTCTTTGTTGATTTGAAATATGCAGTCTTGGTAATTGCTGATATTGTGAATGCCCTCTTAACCTAAAGGATGAGAGCTCTGTATTAGTTTCAGAAACATTTTAGTTCATACTTGTCATTAATTATCAGGGGATAATGTACTTGTTTCATTTGAATAAACAGCTGAAGATTCAAAGATGACATATGTGCTACAAGTCATTGCAATGTCGGATGTAAGAATACGTTCTGGTAAAGAGCAGTGTTTTATCTAGGCACCTATGGGAGGAGAATGTTTACCCAGAATTTACTTTTTTTTCACAGAAAAATTGATGAAATGTTAACAGTTTTGAGTTGCTGTTTACACTAAAATAGTATATGTTATGATATGTGCTGTGATAGTTTTACTATTATATGATATAAATGATATTATTTACTCTCATATTATTATAATGAGTATGATATACTGTTTGTTTATATGATATTTGTACAAATATTAAGTAATATTTGTGCGACTAAATTGTTTTATCCAGTCATATTTAAAAATGTTTTGTTCCTGCAACCGTTATTAAAAATTAAAAATTTCACCAATACAGTGCTTCCAAATTCAGTAGTTAAGTCCTAGATTGAACACTGTCCTACAAATGTACTTTACTTGCTACAGAGTTTGTAAGTATTCAGTAAGTTCAGTTATTTATTAAAGGAAGTTAATTAACTAAGCTAAACTAACGATTCTATTTGCACCGTTATCGTAATAGCAATTTAACAATCTTCATTTATTCAGACTGTCATAAACACAGTTTGATTACAAGTTGCAATATGAACAGATGATTACAAGTTATTACAGGAGTTGAATTAAGCTTGCCATGCAAGGCGCTCGTCACATGTGTCCTATTGCAAGAATACATGGTCGCTTTGCGTAGAATTGCAGTAAGAGATCAGAATCCATTGGAGAAGCTGGGTTGAAATATAATTGATCAGGAAACAAGAGACAAGATTTCTTGGACATGCTTGCTGGGAAAAATAGGTCTTATGTTTAGTAGGTTTGTCATGTAAATCCTATTTACCTATATATTAAATGGACGCACATAGCAAATAAGTTGTGTATGGATTTTGGACCGGTCATGCACAGATATGGTGACAGAGATCCACCTTTGCCCACCCTTTAGTAGTGGTTACCTAACGGATTAAATTTCAAATTGGTTTTCTTAATACATGGTTATCTTAATTAGGTCATTTGCGGAGAGACACTGTTCAGACCATAGAGGTGAACCGCTATGCTTTGACATTCTGATGTAGTGCGCAGGAAGAGTTCTTCTAGTCAATAGGTCATTGATGTCTTGAAAACTGTTCATAGGCCGGCAGCCTTATCAACTTGTTCTAAGTACTGAACGTAGGTAAAGTAGTTTGTAATTGCAACTATGCAGATACAGAGGGCATGTTTACGTCAGAAGAATGCGTAACTTGGAGTGCAGGGTTAGATTTCCAGTGTTCACTACATCTGTAAATTTGGCATAAATTTGATGTTTTAAACTGTTGCTCTTTGACGAAGAGTGTGTACTAAGAGCAGCTGGGAAGCCAGTCAAGCTCATCGTCTGTGTTAAAAGCATTCACCTGTGTCATGTCACATTTGGTTGTAGGAGATGAAAATGAACCTACTGTATATTTCAGGTCGATTTTAATTTGAATCAAAATAAGTTGACTGCATTGTTTTCTGAGATTTCGATGGTCAGTTACATTGTGCATTCATTATGATGTTAGACAATGCTTGTTGTCATTCATAGAGGATGCTGATTTCTGAAATTTATTGTTGACCAGTTCGTTTCTCTTAATGATAGATAGGCTGTTGTCTGATAAACATTTGTATGGCTTTAGGTTTGTATGGTCAGTTGCAATGACCAACATACCGAGTGTATAATACGTTGTTTTAATTTTCGGGAAAGATGTCAATTCAATGTGTGAAACAAAATTCTCGTGAAAGGATCTTTTCGTTTTTTTTTTCTTCTTCCCTTGTTGGTTTCATGTATTTGTTTATTCATCTCCGGTCATTTTTGTTGGGCGCGGTGGTGTAGTGGGTGTGTTCGTTGCCTTGCAGCCGGAGGGTTGCAGGTTCGAATCCACCTCAAGTCACCGCGTAGGGACCTTGGGCAAGTCCTTCACTCGCAATTGCTCAGCACTTCGGCGTGAAATTCTGATGCAGTCTCCGTGCTTCAATCGGGAGCACCTCTGAGTAGCGAGCTTCAACGGGCGCTATAGCAAGTGTGCATACAAACAAACATTTACCATGGTGTTTGTTTTCCTGTCAAACTGTGTTTTGAGGTAAGCTTGATTTCTGCACGCTTCCTAGGGCTTTGTACGACATTTGGTGCATTCTCTAGCTGCTCTCCCATGTCAAACAGTGATATGAAGGCTTACATTCACACTAATGCCGCATTTTACTTCCAAATCTGGATTTGGAACCTAACAGGACACTCACAGGATACTCTTGTTACAAGTTATGTGCACAACAAGAGTCTTCAATGTTGAGCACATAAATGACTGTGTCAAACTAATATGCAGCTGATGGAATGGATTTGTGATCAAGTGTCAAACGGTTCTGTTTTCATGTGAAGGCAACCCAATCGTAAGTCAATCAATCACATAAATTTATATAGCGCCCCTTCAAGATCACTACTCAGAGGTGCTCCCAACCCAATGACTAGCTTTCATACTGCACCATGTGCAATTAAATTGGGAAATATGCAAGACACTCTTCAAGCCAGAGGCAAGGTCCTGAATCCTGGAAGCAAGGAAACTTGGGTTCATAGCTGTTATGGTGCAGTAGATGAAGCCAATCAGTAGTTGGGTGGTGGGGGTGGGGGAAATTCTGGTTTCTGGAGGCGGGTGGGCAGTATGAGAATTATAGACAAATAACTGGGGTGAGACGTTGATTCATGTGGACTTGGGATGTGCAACGAGGACTTTACTATGGCATCTTAAGAAAGACTAAGGGGTTGAACCCCCCTGCCAATTCTCACCCTGGGATGGAACAGACATCCAGACTCCCAGCAAACACTGTCTACTGCAGAACAGATCTATCAAGGCACAAACTGGGTTAAATTAAATGTTAATTTTACAGTGAATTGTTCTGCTGAAAGCCTACACCACTAGCCTACTTAGTGTTTAATCTAGACGTCTTGGGGGGGGGGCAGTTTCCCCAGTAATGACGTTTCCCCCAGAAAACAAATTGAGGTTATTCTGTGTGGAGACGACCTTTTGACAAATCTGTGACAGTGACTTGCAATGGCCTTTTAACTTTGTTACTGACTGACTGACTTTTACTGACTGAGGATTGAAGTTCCCAAACCATTTACAACACTTTCGTTAGTAAAGGGTTTAGCAGTTTTGGGCTTAAGGCAATGCTCCAGAATGGTACGTGTTCATCAGATAACTGGGCAGTTTGAGAAGTGAAAATGGCCCTGATATAAATTGATGCAAGCCCATGATAACAGTGTACTGATAAGTGTTAAGTAAATCACAAGGTGGTGCATATGACTGGTTTGCTGCAGTTAGCAGTCTACATTTAGATAAATTTGAACTTTACTGACAAGTAGAAATACTCAATGAACCATGGGCTTCATCAGAACTTAAAGGACACGTGTGTATTTATTATATATGTATAGATTCATGTATATACCAAGTATATAATAAATCTATTCCATTGTATATATGTACTCGTACATTACAACAATACAATACATACTTGAGGATATTATATATATATTTATATATGCATGTAATTGACTGAAATGTACTTACAAGTAATGTAAACGTATAGAAAATTCCAAAATGAATACAATACTGAACGTTGAACTGACTTTATAGCCTTCAACAACTACATAATGTGTGTATAATATGAGCATTGAGCACTTGTTTATAGCACCCATTCAAGATTGCTACTCTGAGACGCTCACGGCTACAGCGCGGAGTCGCGGACACTGCAGCGGAGTTTCACACCGAAACGCATGAGCAATTGCGAATGAAGTACCTGCTAATATGGCAGCAGCAAACTCCCACTGATGTGCATATATTGTTCCAGACAGCTAGCTGTAGTTACTCCAGCATTTTTGTTCTTCCTGTTACAGTTGCTTGACGATGCCTTCAGTCATAGACGACACCAAGTTGACACAGTATTTCATCCTGTATTTCAGCAATCAACAGACTCTCTTCATGATCGATCTGTGAAAGCTCAGTTTTTCCTTCGAGAAGCGCCTTGCGAACATTGTTGATCTCATATACAAAACCAACTGAATTGGGATAGTACGTTTTCTCAGGAGGTTCAGGGAGTGGGTAGCTGAAGGTTTCGTTGGGGGTTTGGAGCTCTGTTGGACGCCAGAAATGGGGCAAAGTTATCGTTCCAGAAGTGCCATAAATCAGGGCTGTGTTCGATAGCCAGCTGTCTCCTGTTGTCAGAAGCTGTACCATACGGTCACCCTTGTAGAAGAGGGTTGCACTCACGGACCGGTCCACTCCAGTTGGATACAGCACTCCAGTGGCAACTATCTTCTCAGGGCGTTCCTTCTTAAAGATGAGGCTTGCTAGTTGGATACAGTAACAGCCTATGGGTAATGTTGCACCACCACCAAACTCTTTCTTCATGCAATACTCCAATAAAAGCTCCATGAAAGGGAATCCTAAGTGAACGCTGATCAAACGGATGTCGCCGATGGTATTTCCTGCCAGCTCCTTCTGGAGTTGGTCGTAAGCCGGAAAATGCCTCGACCAGAATCCTTCGGCGAAGAAAAGCTTCTTCTCTTTGGCCAGTTCTATCATTTTCCGCGTTTCGTCTGCCGACATTCCAAGTGGCTTCTCACAGAGTGCGTGCTTGCCTGCTCTGAGCATCATCAGAGAGTGCTCAAGGTGCTTCAGGTGTATCGAGCCAATGTAGGCAATCTCCACATCAGGATCGGCCGCGAGACTCTCGTATGAGCCATAGGCTTTCTTGATGCCATGCCTTTTAGCGAAAGACTCTGCATCTTCCAGTTTACGGGCAGCCACCGCCACTATCTGGTGTTCAGCCGGTGGAAGAGTCCTAAGAGCAATGCAGAAGTCACCGGATACCTTTCCTGCAGTGACGATGCCCCATCTGGTTGGTCGATCTGCCATCTTTCCAGATCTGTTGTCAATTGCGCTCTCTGCAACAACACGATACATTTATTTCTCTTGAAGTGTAGACCTACAGTCATAATAGAAGCAATGTGACCCATAGACAACAATGAGTAACAGAAAACTGTCTTTATCGGATGTTCTGACACTTTGTTTGGATTTGACTGAGATGTCAAGTTAAAAAAATCTACAAAAGCCCCTTCTTATTCCTTGATCTTCGTTTCCGTAGTCTACCCCTTCCCTCACCCATCCGACTGCTTCTTCCCCCTCCTCCTCATCTCACCCCTTCCCGTCCTTTTCCGCTCTCCGATTCCTCTTCTCCTTCCTGTGAATAAGCTGGTTCCCGCGACTTGGCTTTTGTGGGCGCTGTAGAAGTCACGAGATTACGATTCCTCTTTGTGGTCTTCTTTTACATCTCCTCATTCTACTTCTTCGAGTTTGTCTTCATCTTGTTCTTCTTCATTCTCCTCTTATTCCTCCTATTCCTTCTCTTCCACTTCCTCCACCTTCTCTCAAACGTGCAGTGGTGGTCAGTGTTTATTTGTTTAATCCAGTCCCTGCTTTGGGAGGGAATCAGGTTTCTTGGTGGGATGGAGCGCGAAAACGGCATTTGGGCTGACTTCGGCGGTCGCCAACCGCTCAGCCAGACACCAACGGCACCCTTTAAGTGGAAATGTTTTCTGACGACTTTTTAGTCTTTAAGTAAAAATAATTGTCCAAAACCATATCAATTTCTATCCTTTTAAATCTGTTTTTTCTTAGTCATTTTCTCTGCCGGTTTCTTTCTGTTTTCTGTCCAAAGACTCCAAATTTCCGATAAAAGATAGGCCCGACCATATTTGATATTTCCCTACTTTAGAAACTGATAACCTTTTGTGTAGTCTTTCTTTCAAACTTATGGACAAACAAAAACGGTTGAAAAACCGTACCAAGTATCAGCCGTATAACCGTATTGTAAATTGTAAATAATTGTAAAACGTCCGCGAGAGACAAACATGCGAATCTTAGGCCTATTCGTGAAACAGCTTTCAACTACTAGGCTAGCCTATATAGGCCTAAGCTTATTATATAACAAATCGTTCATTGTCGCGAGGAGCAAAGTCCATCGAAGTAGGCCTATGACCTTGAATTTCACTATTAACCTGAAGTTTTGACAATCCAGTTGGTCTATATCCTGTTCGGTTGTTCCATGCATAAACGCCCAGGTTCACCGACCGGAGGCCCTAACCACTGCTCCTATATTTAGGCTACTCCAAGGATTCAAATAAAAATTCTGCTAAATCAGAGTTCAAACTTCAAAGTAACACAACGAGAAGACAAAACAGATGCATGGTTGAGATACTTAACCAGTAAGCTACTTGAAGCCAGTTATAAGCGACCTATACATTGTATATGCCTATGCCCTAAAATATATACAACTACTGACGTGGGAGGCGGCTGACGGGATTGCGGAGGACAGATCGAGTGCTGTGGAGTAGCCTAGCTGTGTCGCCCGATGCGCCACCAGTGCTTAGAAGGACTAAGGTATAAGGTAAATATATTTACAACTGTATGTATAATTGTATATATATATAACTATATTATATATATACGTATCCGTATATGCAGCACGTGTAGCCTATAGCTATAGCCTATAGGCCAGGCCTACCCAAGCAGCACGCAAACGTTTTTTCAACGTTTATTTTTAGTTGGGAACGTTGAATAATGGTTTACGTTACATTACAAACGTCCTGATAACGTGTTAGAAACGTTACTAGGAAAACGGTTATGTTACAAACGTTTCCCTATCGTTCAGACAACGTTTGCGCAAAATTTTACTTGACTTCACACAGGATTTATTTGCACCCAAATTGGCCGCGTTTTGTTTTAGATAAATGCAGTTACGTTTAAGTAAACACCCTATTGACATAAAATCAATTTATTTTAGCACGGTGTAGCAAACGTTTCGGTAACGTTTCAGCAACGTTTGAACAAAATATCACTCTAGCTAAATTGACAACTTCCGTTTTCGAAACGTTTTAGGAACGTTTTCATATAACGTTCGACTGCAAACGTTATTCTAATGTTCCAGAAACGCTTCGCTATAATATTAGTCTATTTTCCATAAAAACGGATCGCTTCAGAGAATATCAACTGCGTCTTATACCAGATGAATCCAAAATAGTTCGTTTAAAGAATCCCGTCAATATTAATGCAATTATTAGAGTATAAAACTTTCAGACGTTATCAAAACGTTTTGGGAACGTTTTCATACAACGTTCGGCTGCAAACGTTATTCTAATGTTCCAGAAACGTTTCGATATATTATTAGTCTATTCTCAATAAAGAGCAGTCGTTTCAGAGAATATCAACTGCGTCTTATACCAGTTGAATCCAAAAAGTTCGTTTATAGGATCCCTGTCAATATTAAGACAATTTTTAGTGTATAAAACCGTCAGACGTTTTCGAAACGTTTTTGGAACGTTTTCATACAACGTTCGGCTGCAAACGTTAATCTAATGTTCCAGAGAACATCAACTGCGTCTTATACCAGCTGAATCCAAAATAGTTCGTTTATAAAATCTCCGTCAAAATTAAATATTAATGAAATTATTAGTGTATAAAACTTTCAGACGTTTTCAAAACGTTTTGGGAACGTTTTCACACAATGTTCAGTTGCAAACGTTATTCTAATGCTCCAGTAACGTTTCGCTATAATATTAGTCTATTCTCAATAAAGAGGAGTCGTTTCAGGGAAAATCAAGTGCGTCTTATACCAGTTGAATCCAAAATAGTTCGTTTATAGAATCCCCGTCAATATTAATGCAATTAATAGAGTATAAAACTTTCAGACGTTTTCGAAACGTTTTTGGAACGTTTTCATACAACGTTCGGCTGCAAACGTTATTCTAATGTTCCAGCAACGTTTCGCTATAATATTAGTCTATTCTCAATAAAGAGGAGTCGTTTCAGGGAATATCAAGTGCGTCTTATACCCGTTGAATCCAAAATAGTTCGTTCATAGAATCCCCGTCAATATTAATGCAATTATTAGTGTATAAAACTTTCAGACGTTTTCGAAACGTTTTGGGAACGTTTTCATACAACGTTCGGCTGCAAACGTTATTCTAATGTTCCAGAAACGTTTCGCTACAATATTAGTCTATTCTCAATAAAGAGGAGTCGTTTCAGGGAATATCAAGTGCGTCTTATACCAGTTGCATCCAAAATAGTTCGTTTATAGAATCCCCGTCAATATTAATGCAATTATTAGTGTATAAAACTTTCAGACGTTTTCGAAACGTTTTTGGAACGTTTTCATACAACGTTCGGCTGCAAACGTTACTCTAATGTTCCAGAAACGTTTCGCTATAATATTAGTCTATTCTCAATAAAGAGGAGTCGTTTCAGGGAATATCAAGTGCGTCTTATACCCGTTGAATCCAAAATAGTTCGTTCATAGAATCCCCGTCAATATTAATGCAATTATTAGTGTATAAAACTTTCAGACGTTTTCGAAACGTTTTGGGAACGTTTTCATACAACGTTCGGCTGCAAACGTTATTCTAATGTTCCAGAAACGTTTCGCTACAATATTAGTCTATTCTCAATAAAGAGGAGTCGTTTCAGGGAATATCAAGTGCGTCTTATACCAGTTGCATCCAAAATAGTTCGTTTATAGAATCCCCGTCAATATTAATGCAATTATTAGTGTATAAAACTTTCAGACGTTTTCGAAACGTTTTTGGAACGTTTTCATACAACGTTCGGCTGCAAACGTTACTCTAATGTTCCAGAAACGTTTCGCTATAATATTAGTCTATTCTCAATAAAGAGGAGTCGTTTCAGGGAATATCAAGTGCGTCTTATACCCGTTGAATCCAAAATAGTTCGTTCATAGAATCCCCGTCAATATTAATGCAATTATTAGTGTATAAAACTTTCAGACGTTTTCGAAACGTTTTGGGAACGTTTTCATACAACGTTCGGCTGCAAACGTTATTCTAGTGTTCCAGAAACGTTTCGCTACAATATTAGTCTATTCTCAATAAAGAGGAGTCGTTTCAGGGAATATCAAGTGCGTCTTATACCAGTTGCATCCAAAATAGTTCGTTTATAGAATCCCCGTCAATATTAATGCAATTATTAGTGTATAAAACTTTCAGACGTTTTCGAAACGTTTTTGGAACGTTTTCATACAACGTTCGGCTGCAAACGTTACTCTAATGTTCCAGAAACGTTTCGCTATAATATTAGTCTATTCTCAATAAAGAGGAGTCGTTTCAGGGAATATCAAGTGCGTCTTATACCAGTTGAATCCAAAATAGTTCGTTTATAGAATCCCCGTCAATATTAATGCAATTATTAGTGTATAAAACTTTCAGACGTTTTTGAAACGTTTTTGGAACGTTTTCATACAACGTTCGGCTGCAAACGTTATTCTAATGTTCCAGAAACGTTTCGCTACAATATTAGTCTATTCTCAATAAAGAGGAGTCGTTTCAGGGAATATCAAGTGCGTCTTATACCAGTTGCATCCAAAATAGTTCGTTTATAGAATCCCCGTCAATATTAATGCAATTATTAGTGTATAAAACTTTCAGACGTTTTCGAAACGTTTTTGGAACGTTTTCATACAACGTTCGGCTGCAAACGTTACTATAATGTTCCAGAAACGTTTCGCTATAATATTAGTCTATTCTCAATAAAGAGGAGTCGTTTCAGGGAATATCAAGTGCGTCTTATACCAGTTGAATCCAAAATAGTTCGTTTATAGAATCCCCGTCAATATTAATGCAATTATTTGTGTATAAAACTTTCAGACGTTTTCGAAACGTTTTTGGAACGTTTTCATACAACGTTCGGCTGCAAACGTTATTCTAATGTTCCAGAAACGTTTCGCTATGATATTAGTCTATTCTCAATAAAGAGGAGTCGTTTCAGGGAATATCAAGTGCGTCTTATACCCGTTGAATCCAAAATAGTTCGTTCATAGAATCCCCGTCAATATTAATGCAATTATTAGTGTATAAAACTTTCAGACGTTTTCGAAACGTTTTGGGAACGTTTTCATACAACGTTCGGCTGCAAACGTTATTCTAATGTTCCAGAAACGTTTCGCTACAATATTAGTCTATTCTCAATAAAGAGGAGTCGTTTCAGGGAATATCAAGTGCGTCTTATACCAGTTGCATCCAAAATAGTTCGTTTATAGAATCCCCGTCAATATTAATGCAATTATTAGTGTATAAAACTTTCAGACGTTTTCGAAACGTTTTTGAAACGTTTTCATACAACGTTCGGATGTAAACGTTATTCCAATGTTCCAGAAACGTTTCGCTTTAATGTAAGTCTATCTTCCATAGAGAGGGATCGTTTCAGACAATTTCAACTGCGTCTTTTACCAGTTGAATCCAAAATAGTTCTTTGGCAAGATTGCCGTTAATATTAATGCATATTTTAGTGTACTAAATCTTGAGACGTTTTCGAAACGTTTTGGGAACGTTTTCATACAACGTTCGGATGTTAACGTTATTCTAATGTTCCAGAAACGTTTCGCTTTAACATAAGTCTATTTTCCATAAAGAAGGATCGTTTCAGACAATATTAACTGCCTCTTATACCAGTTGAATCCAAAATAGTTCGTGTAAGACATTATCAACTGCGTCTTATACCAGTTGAATCCAAAATAGTTCGTTTATAGAATTCCCGTTAATATTAATGCAATTTTAGTGTATAAAATCTTCAGACGTTTTCGAAACGTTTTTGGAACGTTTTCATACAAGTTCGGATGTAAACGTTATTCCAATGTTCCATAAACCTTTCGCTTTAATATAAGTCTATCTTCCATAAAAGAGGGATCGTTTCAGACAATTTCAGCTGCGTCTTATACCAGTTGAATCCAAAATAGTTCGTTTATAGAATCCCTGTCAATATTAGGACAATTTTTAGTGTAAAAACCGTCAAACGGTTTCGAAACGTTTTGTGAACGTTTTCATGCAACATTCGTGTTGACCGGACTGCTGCCCACGTTAATCAACAGTTCATGGTTGCTGCAGAGGCTGTTTACCTCGCGTATCGACTTAGATTGTACCTCAGCACACCCGTTTCCACCGACGGGAGTCTTCGGGCAGAGCCTCCTCAGGCTTTCCCATGCCGAGTTTGACTCGCCTAACGCAATGTTACCCATTAACGCGTTAAGGTTTGGGTCGGACATTGAGGGAAGTAATCAGTGGATTTATGCTCAAATAAATTGTCGGTCGGGTACATGTTCAGTAAACATCGTGGCAGTGCAGGGACCATGTAGAGCAAAGGCCTTTTCACAAGGGCGCTTTACACTTTTCAGGCTGCATGACTTTGAAACTTCCGACGAGAGATGATTCCAACTTCTCTTATCTGGTAATCTTTCGGACTGTTCGCAGTGTTAACTCTAGAAACTAGTAAAAACTTTCTTCCTAGCCTATAATTTGTCAGAAAGCAAGGTTTTAGTCTAATTTTAATTTCATTTCTCGTGTAGGGCCTAATATGTTGTGTTATGTCAATTTAGGCCTAATTGTCTTGCATAAACGAAATATAGGCTACTCGGTATAAGAGCATTTGCCCCGACGTTTTGCTCTGGCTTGTCCTATTAAGCTTATAGCCTACACACCCTGGCTGTCTACATTTCCAACTCACCACCCTCTTAATTCCTGATCATTTTGTTTCGATTAAGCGAATGTTACTTCG
Organism: Lumbricus terrestris; assembly: GCA_949752735.1. Lineage (NCBI taxonomy): Eukaryota > Metazoa > Annelida > Clitellata > Crassiclitellata > Lumbricidae > Lumbricus > Lumbricus terrestris. The sequence goes on along the minus strand of OX457053.1, from coordinate 17,353,298 downwards.
CTTTTTGTAGGCTACGTACAAATTTTGAGTTGACGATTGCGATTAGTCTATTTACTTACTTACTTAATCACTGCAAGTCCCTGGTTCAAACCACTACACAGTGACCTGGAAAGCCGGTGCTTTGTTCTGATTGGTTGAAACGAAAGTGTATAGCACAGGTGCGCTGTGACCGTTGCGGCCTTCATGGCCGGTTCTAACCAGTTCTTTGTCTTGCAAGAGTGTTGAAAATCGGCCACGTGTTGACGATGAATTCGCCGAAGTTAGAAAATTACAGAATCTCATCAAATTCGCGTGTGCGTCAATGTATTCGGCAAATCGAGGTAAGGAAAACGAAGTGAAATTCATGCTTTAATATGCGAGTTAACCCATTCTTGAGAAATAAACTGATCATTGTGAAACTTTGCTGTTAGCGTGCCATGAATGTTCTAGTTGAAAATTCGGTGATCTATAGTTTAGACTCGCTAAATTTTTCGCTCAATGTAGCGTTGTTTTTTACCAATCCCACTTCTATTTAAATAACCATTAATTATTTTCATCAGTCCAACCGAAAATTTATGATTTTTAATCATTCCCACTTTTGCCTAAGTAATATTATTTTAATCATTCCAAGTCTTAGCAAGAATCCTTTTCGTCAATCCAATTTGTAGTCGACTAACGCTAAAAGCCATGTAATAGTTAGTAATTTAGAACGGACAAAACAATGGTTTTATACTACTGAAAATCCGAAACTGTTATGAAAAATTACTAAATTTATTCACGTTTTTTGCTGTGTTATATTAAGGCCTTAAGAGAATACAGTAAATGTAGGCCTAAATCATTTAAGTTTTGGGGTTAGAGTTTTTGAAAATTTGTACGAGTTATTATATTTTATATTCGATGTTTCAGCTTGTTGACTTTAACACAAAATCTGGATTTTGGCGCGAACCATTGATTTTTGAGACATTTGCCATGGAATCATAATAATTATTATGATGGTGACAATATTGGAATTCTAGTTCATAATGTTCATGCTGGTAATGCCCATGATTACAATGCTTGTAATGATTATGACAGCTTATTACGATATTGGTTTTGACGTAGGCCTAAATGATGACTGCGTTGTTGATGGTTACGATAAAAGTTTGCTTTTGTACTGTGAAATTTTGTAGATGAGAAGAGGTCATGACCCATCTTCAGCCTCACCAGTTCTGGAGGGTCAAATACTGGGTGACAAAGACATTCATAGTAAGATTCAGGACTTTGTAGCGTAATTAGTATTATAATTTTTTGTGTCATTAATTAGATCAATTATTTATCATTGTGTTGGGGTCTGATGCACAAGACATCATCCATCGAACAATCCTGAAGTCTGAATGTATATCCATGTAATCAATATGAATGCCATAAACTTCGCTCAAATAGAGTGCTGCAGCCACATCTCATATTTCAATGTTCTCAGTAAGTAAGCTTTTATATGAATTTTAATGGCATCAAATATTAAACTATGTTAGTTAGTATACCATAGCATCATCATCATCATCAAAATCCTTGGGCTAAATGCCCGTAGGTGTCCGACGCCACTCTGTCTGAGTGTCTCGTGTCATGCCGCCCAGCTTCAACCGGTCTGGTCAGCAGGTCCATACCATTGAGATCTTGGAGCAGCTAGACCACCTTGTCTGATTGAAAGGAATATTCGGAGAAAGGCATGAAGGACAACCTGGGTCAATGCCCGTATGTGTCCCACGCTCTCCCTCGAACCTCTCCACTGGTCTGTCCTAACCGGCCTGTGCATCTTACATATAGCATCATAGCATGCTCTAATCATTGCAGGTTGCATTTGCGCAAGGATTATTTTTATGAATCCAATCATGTGCACAATTTAAGCAAGAATTATTTTCATCAATTCAACAGCTAGTTTAGCAAGAATTCCTTCTTGTGATCAATCAAATTTCTGTTCCAATTATAATATCCAGATGATAAAGACGGCTTGCTATAATGTGCAAATAATGAAGAATGTTAAAATAATAAATTACAGTTTTACAACCTATCTGGAGGCTTTCACTCACTTTTCCATTGTAATAAAAATTCCTTATTTCTTAAATTTCATCTTGAAATGCAGTTATAGAGTGCGTTTGGGATGTGGCTTGTAGGTTGCAGCACTCGTTTTGAGTGAGTTGGGCAGACCTATTGTTTACTTATTCAGATACTTCGTTTTCTGTATTACCATCAAATGGTGCATACTAAAAAAACCTGAGTCTTGATTCAGACTTGTCATTGCAATAATTCATCGTGTCATAAGGCACAGCTTTGTGTCTTCAAGATAGTAATGCAATGTAATTAAGCCAGATAGTTTATAATCTGAAAATAAATGTGCTGAATTACCACATGTATATTTAAAATTTGATCCTACATCAACTGCATTTAAGACTCTAAAAATGGTATCTACAATGTATGCTTGAATTAAAACATTCTTTTCTGGAGTTGACCATTGTTGAAACAGGTCATCTCATTGTCTTTATCTTACCATGCATAAAACTAGAACTGTTCTGCTGTGTAGCCTTTCTGTTTTCCGGAAATAGATCTTGTAACTCACTTTCTATATTTTTGTTTTGCTCAGTCGCCTACGAGTGTAATAACTTTGTTCTTAAATAGTTCTAAACTGCTTAACCTCCATAGGCTGACTCTGAATCTTACTCGACTGATTTTGTGGCTTCTGGCCTGATTATTTTAAAATTAAGACTTCATAAATATCTGTAACTTGTTGGGCTAGAGTTTTATAACTAATATGTATGTATGTATGTATGTATGTATGTATGTATGTATGTATGTATGTATGTATGTATGTATGTTCACTTGTTATAGTGCCCCTTCAAGCTCTCTCTACTCAGAGGCGCTCCCGAATGCAGAGCGGTCACTGCATCGGAGTTTCATGCCGAAGCGCTGAGCAATTGTGAGTGAAGGACTTGCCCAAGGTCCTTACGCGGCGAGGTGGATTCGAACCTTCCGGCTTCAAGGCAATGACGCCACCACTACACCACCGCGCCCCACATAATATGCTCGGGTGACATCTTCTATATAATTATTATGACCCTTTAATGGGTGTCCATATCAGCAACGTGCATACATATTACATAGATACATGTATGCATATTTATCCAAAATATCAATAACATTAGTAACTGAATTAAGGTTGCATTCTGGTTTCAGTGAAACACCAGAATTCGTCAGTGAGCTCTGTTCCTGCATTCATCCTGCCGGAACGAGGAACAATGCTCTCTACAGCATGTCGGGGACCTACTTCATGGTGCTGCACTCGCATCTACAACCTTGCACCATATCGATCTGCCACAGTCGTTGGACCGTCTTCTTGGAACAGCCTTCTATGTTACACCTTCCGCTCTTCCACCTCGATTATCCCAGAGACACTTTGAACTAATCTTAAGATGCACCAGTCTAGATCTTTTCAGCATTGCTGCATCATCTTTATGTGGATTTTCATGTGGATTTCTGATTGTTGTGTGGTTAGCTTTTTGGGCTGTCAACCGAGAAGTTAGGATTGAAATCTTTGCCAAGACAGACATTTGTTTAGAAAAGATTTTGATTAACCTGCACAGTAACACTTCTAGAACATCAGGCAAGCCTAAGACACTGCTTTTTTAAATTGAAACTATTGTGTTTGTGTTAAGACATTAGTGTAATGAGCGTTTAACAATGATTTGCAGTACGAAAAGATTATATATATAGTTGTGTTTTGACCATAGCTATGAAACTCATTGAATAATGCTAACTCTTCAGTGAAATACTATTGCACATTGAATGGCTGAACTTAAACACTTTGGTGATAACTAGAACCTGTTGTCATCCATAGCTTTAGTGCCATATAATTACACAAGCCTAATAGAATTGAATGCTTCTTTTTTTCTCGGACATTCTGATGTTAGATACATTTATATATTGCATTTGCTTTTCTTTTGATGGTTTATTAAATAAACGATTTCATTATTTGCATATTTCCGTGTAACCATTTTATAGATATTAAAACAACTGCTGAATTTACGTTTTATTAACGTTTTATCCAAGCGTTAGAAGAACGTCTTTGCTAACCATTGTTAAACGTTATAACAACACTGCGAACGTTGAAGTAACGTTTAATTTTGGTTAGCATAACGCTCTTTCAACGTTTGCATGTAAACGTTTTATAAACGGAAAATCAACTGCCAAATCTACGTTTTATCAACGTTTTATCCAAGCGTTAGATGAACGTTTCCGCTAACCATTTGCGAACGTTTCATAAAGGCTATACCAAGGTTGAAATAACGTTTAAATTTGGTTGGCATAACGCTTTTTCAACGTTTGCATACAAACGTTTTGTACACGTAATATCAACTAAAGGTTATGCCAACGTTGAAGTAACGTTTAAATTTGGTTAGCATAACGCTTTTTCAACGTTTGCTGTAAACGTTTTATGCACGTAATATCAACTGCCAAATATACGTTTTATTAACGTTTTATCCAAACGTTAGATAAACGTTTCTGCTAACCGTTTGTGAACGTTGGATTAAGGTTATGCCAACGTTTCGGTAACGTTTAACTTTGGTTGACATAACGTTCCTCTAACGTTTGCATGTAAACGTTTTATCGACGTAATATCAACTGCCAAATCTACGTTTTATCAACGTTTTATGCAAACGTTAGATAAACGTTTCTGCTAACCGTTTGTGAACGTTGGATTAAGGTTATGCCAACGTTTCGGTAACGTTTAATTTTGGTTGGCATAACGTTCATCTAACGTGTGCATGTAAACGTTTTATCGACGTAATATCAACTGCCAAATCTACGTTTTATCAACGTTTTATGCAAACGTTAGATAAACGTTTCTGCTAACCGTTTGTGAACGTTGGATTAAGGTTATGCCAACGTTTCGGTAACGTTTAATTTTGGTTGGCATAACGTTCATCTAACGTTTGCATGTAAACGTTTTATCGACGTAATATCAACTGCCAAATCTACGTTTTATTAACGTTTTATCCAAACGTTAGACAAACGTGTCCGCTAACCATTTGCAAACGTTTTATTAACGTTTGTGTGCTGCAGGGGTACGTGACATCAATATCATTAACGGGTAGGCTGAATGTGCACATGCAGACACATGCAGGCCTACATGTATGTATGTATGTATGTATGTATGGATGCATGCATGCATGCATGTATGTATGATTGTATGATTGTATGTATGTATGATTGTATGATTGTATGATTGTATGTATGTATGTATATTCGTTTCAATAAATAACAGACAGAACGCTGTAATTTTACATTAGCACACGACAGTATATGCATGGTTATATCATGGTTGAGATTTTTAGTGCAGGTTTTTGAATAACATTGTTGGGATAAAGTTCATCGAGTCTTTATTGGGATCGAAGGGTGAAACTGCATGTGAGCCCTGAGTATAAAGTTATATACATGGATATCATCAGTGGCGGCGCTAGGGGAGGCCAGGGGGTTATGCCCTCTATAAAAGGCTAAGCCCCCCTAAAAAAGGCTATCCGGGTTTTTTTACATGCAAAACTGAATTATTTCCACGATTTTCGACTGGATGATTAGAAAAAGGTTGCCAGAAATTTTGGCGGATGAAAATGGAAAATTTCCTCCGGGCTTAAGCCCCCGAAAGCTGAAATCCTGGCGCCGCCACTGGATATAATGCAGTGGAAAGAGGATATATTATATGGAGGACGTGCATGGAGTTCATTTCCGTGCCAGAACATAGTGCGGGCCTAAAAGTCTATGCCTTGTGTCAAATTGTAGTGTCAAGTAGGCTTTGTGCAAATAAATGTGTCGCGATTTGTGTGTGTTCGATAGTGTAGACCTAGTGGTTAGCTTGGCGGACTCACAACCGACGACAGATCGTTGGTTCAAATTCCATTAGGGCAGAATTTTTCATTGGTCTCAGCTTTCTGCTCCGCCTGCACACCCAGTCAACTCGGCCAAAATGAGTACATCGATCGTACACTAGCTGTCGGTGGGAAGATGAGGCAGCAAGGGAGAGGACTGGCCAACTGCTCTCATAAGCTAAGGCTAAGAAAATGAAGTCGCTTACCTATAGGCCTATATATATATAGGCTATCTCTGGGCTATCGCTTTAGGGCTCTTCTTTTATTATGAGTCCAACGTTTGCAGGGTTAACTCCTTGACCGTAGGTTGGACACTGGAAAATGACCGATCAGAACTTGGAGGCCATTCTATTTGTGTACATGTAACATAATTAGGCCTGCAATTGTGGTATACCGTATACACCATGACTGACTGACTGACAGCACGATGTTTAGGATGCGCTGTGGAGGTACGTTCGGTGCCTTGAAGCCGTAAAGGTTGCGGTTTCGATTTTTTTAAACCCATCTCAAGCCTCTGCATGGATATCCTCAGCAAGTCCTTCACTCACAAATTGCTCATGCGCTTCGGCTTGAAACTCCGATTCGGTGTTCGCGCTGTAATCGAGAACGCTTCTGAGATGAAATCTTGAAAGGCGCTATAACAAGTGAACGTATACATACATAATTTGTGTGTAGGCCTATGTGTGCAATTAGATGTGTATGAGCGCTGTTATAGCACCCCTTTAAGATTACTACTCGGAGGGCGGAGGCGAGCGAAGGACTTGCTAAGGGTTTGTATGCTGCGGCTTTAGGTGGATTCGAAGTATTTCCGACTTCAAGGCACCGAACATACCTCTACACAACCGCGCCCAGACGCCCACTAATGTGCATATAATTATGTATATACTAGCTGGGGTACCCGGCGTTGCCCGGGAAATTTAGGATTCGACCCGCTACGGCCACAACCCCACCACACAACACCCCCACTACACTCCCACCGCGATCTACAGGTACGCCACCCGAGAAATTGAGGTTTGAGGAAAATTTCCACCTCCATCCAACCCCCACTCTCTCCACCCCTCCATCCCAACCCCCTTCAACTCCCACCACCCCACTTCACCCCACCTCCCACCCCACCCCTCAACCCCCACCACACCCGTCTCCCCACCCCACCACCAATCCCCACCTCTCGACCTTCCATCCCACCCTCATCCCACTCCCTCCCACCACCCCCACTCCAGCACTCCTCACTCGAAAGGGCAAGGTCCAACAAAGAAAATGAGTGTTTTTGCCTCCCCACTCTGGCCCCAATGGTGGCAGAGATTCGCTAACCTCTCCTCTACGCGTCGGATGCCGAGACGGCCACAGTAGTAAATGTTTGGAGTGAAAAGCTCAAAAACTGTGGAAATGCATTCCGGTCAAACCGACGGAATCTTCTCTTTATTTATATAGATTGTTCCGGATAGCTAATTGTTTTTACACAAGCGGTTCAATTCTTTATGTAACAGTTGTTTGACGATGCCTTCAGTCATAGACGACACCAAGTTGACGCAGTATTTCATCCTGTATTTCAGCAATCAACAGACTCTCTTCATGATCGATCTGTGAAAGCTCAGTTTTTCCCTCGAGAAGCGCCTTGCGAACGTTGTTGATCTCATACACAAAACCAATCGAAGTGGGGTAGTGAGTTTTCTCAGGAGGTTCAGGAAATGGGTAGCTGAAAGTTTCGTTGGGGGTTTGGAGCTCTGTTGGAGACCAAAAATCGGGCACAGTTATCGTTCCAGAAGTGCCATAAATCTGGGCTGTATTCGATAGCAAGTTGTCTCCTGTTGTCAGAAACTGTACCATACGGCCATCCTTGTAGAAGAGGGTTGTACTCACGGACCGGTCCACTCCAGTTGGATACAGCACTCCACTAGCGACTATCTTCTCAGGGCGTTCTTTCTTAAAGATGAGGCTTGCTAATTGGGTACAATAACAGCCTATGCGTATCGTTATTCCACCACCAAACTCTTTCTTAGTTTGAGACTCTGCATGCTCCATAAGAGGCACTCCTAAGTGAGCACTGATCAAACGGATATCGCCGATTGTATTTCCTGCCAGCTGCTTCTGGAGTTGGTCGTAAACCGGAAAATGCCTCGACCAGAATCCTTCGGCGAAGAAAAGCTTCTTCTCTTTGGCCAGTTCTATCATCTTCCGCGTTTCGTCTGCCGACATTCCCAGTGGCTTCTCACAGAGCACGTGCTTGCCTGCTCTGAGCATCATCAGAGAGTGCTCGAGGTGCTTCAGCTGTATCGAGCCAATGTATGCAATCTCCACATCAGGATCGGCCGCAAGACTCTCATATGAACCATAGGCTTTCTTGATGCCATGCCTTTTAGCGAAAGATTCTGCATCGTCCAGTTTACGGGCAGCCACCGCCACTATCTGGTGTTCAGCCGGTGGAAGAGTCCTAAGAGCAATGCAGAAGTCACCGGATATCTTTCCTGCAGTGACGATGCCCCATCTGGTTGGTCGACCTGCCATCGTTCCAGATCTGTTGTATGTTGTTGCACACTCTGCAACAACATAATACCATTGATACATTCATTTCTCTTGAGGTGAACAGGCATCAAAGTAATGTGATCACTCATGTAGATAGTTTTGTTCGCCTTCTTCCTCTCCTCCTCGTCCTCGTCCTCGTCCTCGTCCTCGTCCTCGTCCTCGTCCTCGTCCTCGTCCTCCTCCTCCTCCTCCTCCTCCTCCTCCTGTCTTCTTCCCCCGCCAGTTATTCTGCCTGCTCTCTTGCCCCTGTTCTTACTTATTCTCCACTTCCTCCAATTTCTCCTCTCAAACGTGCAGTGGTGGTCACTGGTCAGTGTCTAATCTAGGCACCCTGCCTTTGGAGGGGAATGCAGTGGCGGCGCTAGGGGGGCTAAGCCCCCCCTAAAAAAGGCAATCCTTTTTTTCCCATGTAAAAACAATTTTTTTTGACGATTTACCCTCCTTAGCTCCCAAAACTGAAATCCTGGCGCCGTCACTGGGGGAATGAGGTTTCTTGATGAAAGAGGGGGCGGAAAAACGTCCGCTTTGTGCGTTATTCGGCGGACGCCGACCGCTTAGCCAGAGACCGAGGGCGGAAATGTTTCTGACGAATTTTTAAGTCTTTCTGTAAAAAACTGTCCAAAACAATATCAATTTCTATACTTTTAAATCTGCTGCGTTTTCCTATATAGCCTAGGCCTGTGTCATTTTCCCTGCCGTTTCTTTCTGTTTTCTGTCCAAATTTCAGATAAACAGTGAGTGGTGAAGGATTTCAGCGGATTAATTCACTGTAAAATGAACATTTAGGGTACATTAACCTAGTTTGTGCCTTAACAGTTCTGCAGTAGACAGCGTTTGCTGTGATGAGTCTGGCCGTTTGTCCCACCACCAGGGTGAGAACTGCCCGGAGGCTGTGGGGGAGGGGTTCAACCCTAGTATTTCTTAGGATGCCTTAACAAAATCTTCATGCATTGCACATAATAGGCCTATGTCCACATAAAGCAACGTCTGACCCCACATATGTTTCTACAATTCTCATTTATTGCCCACCCACCTCCGGGAACGAGACACCGCCACCATAGCATATGGACTTGATTAAACACTGGTCGACAGGTAGCCTGCCTGGCAAAAAGGCGTGTAGGCCTAACAGAAAGTACGGCAAACAAAATGCAAAACTGAGTGCAAGCGACGGCGCCCATTGCATGAAATAATGTTAATGTCAAAAGTCTACAAATCTAATACAAAAGTCTATGGCTAATTCTTACCTTGTTATAAGCTCCTTGAGTGAAACGCCCACGAGAGAGACACGTTCGAATCTTATGCACGTCTAACAACCTTCATATGATAACGGGTAGTTCATCGTATATATTTATATGCATGGAGCAAAGTCCATCGATGTCTGGCCACAGTATAAATTACTTACACTGTGATCTGGCCTTGAAATTATCAAGTCTATCCTGTTCGGTTGTTCCGTAAAACGCCCAGACCCAATAACCATAAACTCTTCTCAGGCTTACTAAAATGATTTTTAAAAAATTTGCTGCCAAGTCAAAGTTCAAGGTAGCATATCAAGAACAACATTTAACATAACAACATATCCAGAAGGCAGTAACTAATGCCATGGTCGAGACACTAGACTACGCGAAGCCAGTTAACGACCCATATATACATAGGCGCAATCACGTCCTAACAGTTGGGGGGAACCAAATGAATCACGTCCTAAAAGTTGGGGGGACCATAATGATAAAGTCAATGGGACCACTCAAAAGTTGGGGGACGCGTCCCGTCACTCCCGTGGGTCCCATAGGGTGGTTGCGCCTATGCATATATATATATATATATATATATATATTATACATACATATATATACAGTGGCGGCGCCAAGGTTTCAGGTTAGGGGGGCTGCAGCTTCAAACCCTTCCTCCCTCCAAAGGACACAACTAGAAAATTTCCCTTGAGGGCGGTCATTTTGCAAGTGCCGTAGGCGCGAAGTTGCGAGTGCCGAATGCATGAACGAAGCCCATACCGACTAGGGGTTTGAGGGAGCGTCGTATATGTTGTCCAAAGAACGTGTTCATATGACTTCATGAATGGTCAAGCGGCAAGCACATCATTCGAATCCTGATTTTTTTCCATTTGGAATCAACGAATGCCACATTTTTGACTGTATAACACCTTGAGGGCCATCATCATTGATATTAGTACTGTAGGTTACATCTAACAATAGAAATCCGCAAAAGCAGGCATCCTGCAATAAAGTATATCAATTTAGGTGTTCCATGTAGCAATGGGTGTTGTCCTGAGGCTTCTTTACTTATTCCCTTGGATTGATTGGACGCCTGAGATGCACTAGTGTCACTGTCATTAAAACTGGATCTATTGCTTAGCACAAAGTTTACGTGTTTGCATGTTCTCATCACCTTTCGTGCTAATTTACAATAGTCACGAAATTAATGTAGTGTGATGTGACATCGTATCTGCTCGCAACAGGACTTTCTGTGCCAATGGGTTGCGGTCCGGTTGCCTCTGCCTACTCTTAGAGTATACTTTAAATGGAATAATGTTTATCTTATGAAATGGACAATTTATTATTAATGTGAGTACACTAGACACACATTTATGATGCTCTCTTTAGAAGTTGTTTAAAGAATTGATGTTTGACTGCTATGTGGCAATGGATAATTCTCTATAGATAGGCTATGATCTCGTTTTTTCCACATTCATTATAATTCATTTCTTTACAGCAGCTCTTGATAGATGTTATCTGCAATGGGATGTGTCATCCTACTCTGATTGCCATAATAAACGGAAATAATTTATCATCAGTATTCTTCTGTAGCTAAACTAATATTGGGGTCCTCATCGGTGTAGACCTAATATCCGAATTTGTGCTAAAGTTAAACCTGTAATAAAGAACCTCTGGTGTAACCATTGGCGTAGCCAAAGGGGTTTCGGGGATTAAAACCCGCATTGGCCTAGGAAAACAGTTTTTAAAAGGTTATTTATCCACTTAATTAAGAAAAACAAAACAATTGCTTGTAGTATCAATTGTTTTTCTTACTTTATTCCATTTGTTACTTTATTCCCTTTTTATTTACTGTTATAGGCCTACTGTTGGGTTGGTTTCAGAAAGTGTATCCGGCCAGGCAAAAAAAACTCCCATGAAAAATTCCTGGCTACGCCACTGGGTGTAACAGACGAATCTTTTTGCAAATTGTATACTTAAATCAGACCTATCCATAGAATGTAGCCAGTAGCGGCGCTAGAGGGAGTTAGGGGGGCTAAGCCTCCCAAAAAAGGCCATCCATTTTTTCCCATGTAATTTTTTTTAAATTGACGACTAACCCCTTTAGCCCCCCAAAATAATCTAAAGGTACGCACGAGCTTTGGCAGACAGCTTTGGCGGTCAATATTTCTTGAGATTTTGGTCGATGACTAAAAAAAAGGTCATCAGAAATTTTGACGGGCGAAATGGACATTTTTCTTCAGTGTTTTGTCGATGACTAAAAAAAGGTCTCCAGAAAGTTTGGCGACTGGAAACAGCCCTCCCCAAAAAAACTGAAATCCTGGCCCCACCACTGAACGTAGCAATAATTATGTGGGCCTGCTAGCATAGATTTGTGGTCATCGGTTCTCAGGACTCACATGCCAAAATGCTATTGTGATGTTTAAAAAATATTTAATAAACTCTCATCAACACTGTAGAATTTACTTGCCAGTTATGCATAAGTAAAATAACGCAGCCTTTCTGTTAAAACTATTCATAGGTAAAAATGTGACTCAAAATACTTATGCTCGAAATGACGATAATTATTGTTGTAACGAAAACAATTCTTCTCCGTAAGTACTGAGTAGGCCTATACTTAATAAATGTCACCAGTATGGCCCATCTTCCGTAGAACAAAAATCTAAGCCTATACCTCTGTATTCTGCTCGACGCTGTCTCAGTAGTTCTTCGCGATAGGTTGTGCAATGGATATGTTAGTTGCATTGCAGCCAGAGGGTTTCAGATTCCAAACCACTTCAGTGCTTCACTCGCAGTCGCTAATGTGCTTCGGCGTAAAACTTAGATTCGGTGTCCGCAATGTAGTGGAGAGCGCGGACACCGAATCGAAGCTACAACAAGTGAACATACATACATAAAGTGTGTGTATGTGTGTATGAGCATTCGATAGGGCACCACTCAAGATTACTATTCGATGACGCTCCCGTCCACAGCACGGACACTGAATCAGAATTTCACGCCGAAGCGCATGAGCAACATGAGAGCGAAGGACTTGCTCAAGGTATCTACGTGGCGGCCTCAGGCGGATTCGAACTCCTCCTAAGTGCATAATATATTGTTCCGGATGGCCAATTGTTTTTACACCAGCGGTTTCATTCTTTATGTAACAGTTGTCTGGCGATGCCTTCAGTCATAGACGACACCAAGTTGACGCAGTATTTCATCCTGTATTTCAGCAATCAACAGACTATCTTCATGATCGATCTGTGAAAGCTCAGTTTTTCCTTCGAGAAGCGCCTTGCGAACATTGTTGATCTGATACACAAACCCAATGGAAGTGGAATAGTACGTTTTTTCAGGAGGTTCAGGGAGTGGGTAGCTGAAGGTTTCGTTGGGGGTTTTGAGCTCTGTTGGAAACCAGAAATTGGGCAAAGTTATCGTTCCAGAAGTGCCATAAATCTGGGCTGTGTTCGATAGAAAGTTGTCTCCTGTTGTCAGAAGCTGTACCATACGGCCATTTTTGTAGAAGAGGGTTGTACTCACGGACCGGTCCACTCCAGTTGAATACAGCACTCCACTAGCAACTATCTTCTCGGGGCGTTCTTTCTTAAAGATGAGGCTTGCTAATTGGGTACAGTAACAGCCTATGCGTAACGTTACTCCACCACCAAACTCTTTCTTCGTTTGAATCTCTGCATGCTCCATGAAAGGCACTCCTAAGTGGATGCTGATCAAACGGATGTCGCCGATGGTATTTCCTGCCAGCTCCTTCTGGAGTTGGTCGTAAGCCGGAAAGTGCCTCGACCACAAACCTTCGGCGAAGAAAAGCTTCTTCTCTTTGGCCAGTTCTATCATTTTCCGCGTTTCGTCCGCCGACATTCCCAGTGGCTTCTCACAGAGCACGTGCTTGCCTGCTCTGAGCATCATCAGAGAGTGCTCGAGGTGCTTCAGGTGTATCGAGCCAATGTAGGCAATCTCCACATCAGGATCGGCTGCAAGGCTCTCGTATGAACCATAGGCTTTCTTGATGCCATGCCTTTTAGCGAAAGATTCTGCATCCTCCAGTTTACGGGCAGCCACCGCCACTATCTGGTGTTCGGTGGGTGGAAGAGTCCTAAGAGCAATGCAGAAGTCACCGGATATCTTTCCTGCAGTGACGATGCCCCATCTGGTTGGTCGATCGGCCATCTTTCCAGATCTGTTGTCTGTTGTTGCACACTCTGCAACAACATGATACATTCATTTCTCTTGAAGTGAACAGTCATCAAGGTAATGTGATCACTCATAGATAGTCTTGTTCGCCTTCTTCCTCTTCTTCTCGCCCTCCTCCCAGTGGCGTCTAACCCCCCCACTTGTCGTGGGAGAACGAACCCCCCCCATTTTGGGCGACTTGTATTTCTAAAAGACTCGGTACTTCAGAAGGCACACATAACTGTACAAAAATTGGCCTATATATAATGAGCATAGTCCATAATAGAAGTGATTATTAGCGAAAAAATGAATAACTTAATTATAAATAGGCTATAGACCATTAATTCACAAACACTGTCTTTACAATATATTGGTTTAATGGCTTAATTTGAAATTTTTATTTCCACAGACAGCAGTCATAATTTTGTGACTATTACAAACAGTTTCATTCTTATGTTAGTCCATGCCGTGTAATAATGCAGATTTGTCATTGCCATGTTGTAACTTATATCATAAAGTTCGGCATTGGTGCCAACAGAATTTTTGCAGGGAGGGATAAATCCTTCTGCTCAAAAGTCATAGGTGCCTGCATCATAAATCATAGATTAACGTCGCCTATTTGGGAACAAATGGACAGCAAAAATTACAACCTAGCAACAATTTCACAAACTGTTGAAGGCTGTTTTTTCGCTTGATCTCGGCCGGGAGCGCTTCTGAGTAGGTGCCTTAAAGGTGCACCATATAACTTCTGATTGATTGATTGATTGAAAAGGGCAATCATCCTAAATTTTTACATCTTCAGCTAGCTTATATGCACACAATTGTCTTAAGTGGCGGTGCTACCATACGTCGCGGTAGGCCATGATAACCTGCCCATTATTTTTACTCTTGGCCTGGAAAAAATACTTTGGAATTTTTAATACCCCCTGGATCCGCCCCTGTCCACGTCGGCAACTGTCAGGCTTATAATAGAGAAGGCAATGTGCATTGGCACTATTTTCTTCACACTTACCAGACTGAAGTGGTTTGGAAAACGAAAAAGATTAGACTGTTTAATTATTTAGCGCACTTTTAATCATGAATTAAATTTGTTCAAAATTATTTATAATCCTCTTTTGACCTATATTCGAATATGCGGTACAATGTGGACTCGAGATGAACTGCTGTCAGTACTTCTTTCAAATATGAGAGCCCACACTCACAATATGATTACCCTATGCACTTGTAGCCTATACTTGTTATGTATGCATGAATTATGTGTTATATTTATAAAGGGCATATTACAGTACTAGCTATTCAAAGGCGCTATCAGCGTGACAGCTTGAGGAAATAAGAAAGACTTCAAACAGCGAAGGGCTGAAGATAAGATCTTACTACGTATAGAGGGCCATTCCACCTAGAAGGGTTTACAATGGCAAACGCTCGGTGTTGGGTCCTGGTAGTCCTTTCCCGAAGAACTATAGGTGATCAATTAAGTCATCAGCAGACTGAAGAGGGCGGGGAAGATACTGCGGAGAGGTGTTCGTGCATTAAGTCCCAGAGGTATATATAAGCGTGTCCAGTTTTAGTTTACACGTATGTATGCAATATATATATATACATATACTGCATACATACATGCTGAAAATATACATAGGGTCTATACACCTTAAAAGCCATTATAGCTGTCTTCTCTGCATGGCCGCTAACTCCCTGCAGTCTTGCAGGATCATAAGGCCTATATTGGGCGTACTTGTCACATCATAAATTCCTTCCCCTTTGTATTAATGAAGAGGAGATCTTATCTTTCAAATTTCAATGGATACATTTACACCTCTTGTAAATCTTGCTTTCAGTCTCAGTGCAAGTTTCCAAGTATATCTACGATTCGATTGTGCAATGTGCAGTCGCCTACAGCTTGTGGACCTTAACATTGTGACACAGCTGAGAGAAATTGTGAGGAGGGAATTCCCTCCCTTCCCTCCCCGGGATTTACGGCCCTGGGCACCACTGAATGCACTGATCATGTCCCTTTGAGTTGGCAGTTACTTCAAGCGAACCTTGAATTCTTTGGTCCGAAATAGCACATTAGAAATCAACAACCCCCCAGTTTACGTCCAAAAACGTCAAACCCCCCCACTTTCAGAAACCGTGGGAGAACGTTCTCCCAAACCCCCCATTGGTAGACGCCACTGAACGAGACCTGTCGAATTTTCTCTGAGGCTTGGGAATTCTTACGTCGAGAACTTATGGGGGGCGGGGAGGGGAATGGTACGTATTTACATGTAGGTCTGAACATCAACTCGCCAATTTTTCTGAGGGAAAAATTCATTCCTGGGGGAACTGCCCCTCCCCAAAGGCGTCTAGATTAAACAGTGAGTGGTGAAGGAATTCAGCGGATTAATTCACTGTAAAATTAACATTTAGGGTACATTAACCCAGTTTGTGCCTTAACAGATCTGTTATGCTGTAGACAGCGTTTGCTGTGAGTCTGGCCGTTTGTCCCACCACCAGGGTGAGAACTGCTCGGAGGCTGTGGGGGAGGGTTCAACCCTATAGTATTTCTTAGGATGCCATAGCAAAGTTCTCATTGCACATCACATGTCCACATAAATCAACGTCTGTCCCCACACATGTTTCTACAATGCTCATTTATTGCCCACCCACGAGACACCGCCACCATAGCATATGGACTTGATTAAACACTGGTCGATAGGTACAGTAGCCTACCTTGCAAAAAATGCGTGTAACAGAAAGTACGACAAACAAAATCCTAAACTGAGTGCAAGCCTACAGCGTTCTGTCTGTTGTTTATTGAATAAAACGAATATACATAAGCGACGGCGCCCATTGCATGAAATAATGTCATTGTCAAAAGTCTACAAATCTAATACAAAAGTCTATGGCTAATTCTTACCTTGTTATAAGCTCCTTGAGTGAAACGCCCACGAGAGAGACACGTTCGAATCTTATGCACGTCTAACAACCTTCATGATAACGGGTAGTTCATCGTATATATTTATATGCATGGAGCAAAGTCCATCGATGTCTGGCCACAGTATAAATTACTTACACTGTGATCTGGCCTTGAATTTATCAAGTCTATCCTGTTCGGTTGTTCCGTAAAACGCCCAGACCCAATAACCATAAACTCTTCTCAGGTTTACTAAAATGATTTAAAAAAATTTGCTGCCAAGTCAAAGTTCAAGGTAGCATATCAAGAACAACATTTAACATAACAACATATCGAGAAGGCAGTAACTAATGCCATGGTCGAGACACTAGACTACGCGAAGCCAGTTAACGACCCATATATACATAGGCGCAATCACGTCCTAACAGTTGGGGGGAACCAAATGAATCACGTCCTAAAAGTTGGGGGGACCATAATGATAAAGTCAATGGGACCACTCAAAAGTTGGGGGACGCGTCCCGTGGGTCCCATAGGGTGGTTGCGCCTATGCATATATATATATATATATATATATATTATACATACATATATATACAGTGGCGGCGCCAAGGTTTCAGGTTAGGGGGGCTGCAGCTTCAAACCCTTCCTCCCTCCAAAGGACACAACTAGAAAATTTCCCTTGAGGGCGGTCATTTTGCAAGTGCCGTAGGCGCGAAGTTGCGAGTGCCGAATGCATGAACGAAGCCCATACCGACTAGGGGTTTGAGGGAGCGTCGTATATGTTGTCCAAAGAACGTGTTCATATGACTTCATGAATGGTCAAGCGGCAAGCACATCATTCGAATCCTGATTTTTTTCCATTTGGAATCAACGAATGCCACATTTTTGACTGTATAACACCTTGAGGGCCATCATCATTGATATTAGTACTGTAGGTTACATCTAACAATAGAAATCCGCAAAAGCAGGCATCCTGCAATAAAGTATATCAATTTAGGTGTTCCATGTAGCAATGGGTGTTGTCCTGAGGCTTCTTTACTTATTCCCTTGGATTGATTGGACGCCTGAGATGCACTAGTGTCACTGTCATTAAAACTGGATCTATTGCTTAACACAAAGTTTACGTGTTTGCATGTTCTCATCACCTTTCGTGCTAATTTACAATAGTCATGAAATTAATGTATAGTGTGATGTGACATCGTGTCTGCTCGTAGCAGGACTTTCTGTGCCAATGGGTTGCGGTCCGGTTGCCTCTGCCTACTCTTAGAGTATACTTTAAATGGAATAATGTTTATCTTATGAAATGGACAATTTATTATTAATGTGAGTACACTAGACACACATTTATGATGCTCTCTTTAGAAGTTGTTTAAAGAATTGATGTTTGACTGCTATGTGGCAATGGATAATTCTCTATAGATAGGCTATGATCTCGTTTTTTCCACATTCATTATAATTCATTTCTTTACAGCAGCTCTTGATAGATGTTATCTGCAATGGGATGTGTCATCCTACTCTGATTGCCATAATAAACGGAAATAATTTATCATCAGTATTCTTCTGTAGCTAAACTAATATTGGGGTCCTCATCGGTGTAATATCAGAATTTGTGTTAAAGTTAAGCCTGTACTAATAATTAAAGAACCTCTGGTGTAGCCGTGTAACAGACGAATTTTTTGCAAATTGTATATTTAAAACAGACCTATCCATAGAACATGGCAATGTGGGCCTGCTAGCATAGATTTGTGGTCATCGATCTCAGGACTCTCATGTCAAAATACTATTGTGATGTTTAAAAAAATATAATAAACTCTCATAAACACTGTAGAATTTACTTGCCAGTTGTGCATAAGTAAAATAACGCAGCCTTTCTGTTAAAATCTAGTCATAGGTAAAAATGTAACTCAAATTATACTTATGCTAGAAATGACGATAATTATTGTTGTAGCGAAAACAATTCTTCTCCGTATGTACTATAAGTATAGGCCTATACTTGATAAATGTCACCAGTATCCATGGCCTATCTTCTGTAGAACAAGAATCTAGGCCTATAGCCTACCTCTGTACTCTGCTCGATGCTGTCTCAATCGTTCTTCGCTATAGGTTGTGCAATGAATATGTTCGTTGCATTGTAGCCTGAAAGTTTCAGATTCCAAACCACCTCAATCCGCCTCGTCGGGACTTTGGGCAAGTCCTTCGCTCGCAATCGCTCATGCGATTCGGCGTGAAACTTCGATTCGGTGTCCGCGATGTAGTTGTGAACCTTTCTGAGATTAAATCTTAAAGAGCCGCTTCAACAAGTGAACATGCATACATACATAAAGTGAGTGTATGTGTGTATGAGCACTCGATATGGCACTCTTCAAGATTACTATTCGGAGGTGCTCCCGACCACAGCACGGACACCGAATTAGAGTTTCACGCCAAGGCGCGTGAGCAATTGCAAGTGAAGGATTTGCTCAGAGTTTCTACGTGGCGGCCTGAGGTGGATTCGAATCCTCAACTTTCCGGCTACAAGACACCGAACATACCTCTACACCATCGCGGCCACTAATTTATATGTGTAGGCCTATATTGTTCCGCTAAGTTAATTGCTATTACACCAGCGGTTTCATTCTTTATGTAACAGTTGTTTGACGATGCCCTTAGTCATAGACGACACCAAGTTGACGCAGTATTTCATCCTGTATTTCAGCAATCAACAGACTCTCTTCATGATCGATCTGTGAAAGCTCAGTTCTTCCTTCGAGAAGCGCCTTGCGAACGTTGTTGATCTCATACACAAAACCAATCGAAGTGGGAAAGTACGTTTTTTCAGGAGGTTCAGGGAGTGGGTAGTTGAAGGTTTCGTTGGGGGTTTTGAGCTCTGTTGGAAACCAGAAATTGGGCAAAGTTATCATTCCAGAAGTACCATAAATCAGGGCTGTGTTCGAGAGCAAGTTGTCTCCTGTTGTCAGAAGCTGTACCATACGGTCACCCTTGTAGAAGAGGGTTGCACTCACGGACCGGTCCACTCCAGTTGGATACAACACTCCAGTGGCAACTATCTTCTCAGGGCGCTCTTTCTTAAAGATGAGGCTTGCTAGTTGGGTACAGTAACAGCCTATGCGTATCGTTACTCCACCACCAAACTCTTTCTTCGTTTGATGCTCTGCATGCTCCATGAAAGGCACTCCTAAGTGAACGCTGATCAAACGGATATCGCCGATGGTATTTCCTGCCAGCTCCTTCTGGAGTTGGTCGTAAGCCGGAAAATGCCTCGACCAGAATCCTTCGGCGAAGAAAAGCTTCTTCTCTTTGGCCAGTTCTATCATTTTCCGCGTTTCGTCTGCCGACATTCCCAGTGGCTTCTCACAGAGCACGTGCTTGCCTGCTCTGAGCATCATCAGAGAGTGCTCAAGGTGCTTCAGGTGTATCGAGCCAATGTATGCAATCTCCACATCAGGATCGGCCGCAAGACTCTCATATGAACCATAGGCTTTCTTGATGCCATGCCTTTTAGCGAAAGACTCTGCATCCTCCAGTTTCCGGGCAGCCACCGCTACTATCTGGTGTTCGGTCCGTGGCAGAGTCCTAAGAGCAATGCAGAAGTCACCGGATATCTTTCCTGCAGTGACGATGCCCCATCTGGTTGGTCGACCTGCCATCTTTCCAGATCTGTTGTTGCACACTCTGCAACAACATTATACATTCATTTCTCTTGAAGTGAATAGTCATCAAAGTAATGTGATCACTCATGTAGATAGTCTTGTTCGCCTTCTTCCTCCTCCTCATCCTCCTCCTCCTCCTCCTCCTCCTCTCCTCCTCCTCCTCCTCCTGCTCCTGTCTTCTTCCTCCGCCAGTTATTCTGCCTGCTCTCTTGCCTCTGCTCTTACTTCTTCTCCACTTCCTCCAATTTCTCCTCTCAAACGTGCAGTGGTGGTCAGTGTTTAATCTAGTCACCCTGCCTTCGGAGGGGAATGAGGTGTCTTGATGAAAGACGGGGCGCCGACCGCTTAGCCAGACACTAGTGGAGGGCGGAAATGTTCTCTGACAAATTTTTAAAGTCTTTCTGTAAAAAAACCTGTCCAAAACAATATCAATTTCCAACGAAAGGCACTCCTAAGTGAACGCTGATCAAACGGATATCGCCGATAGTATTTCCTGCCAATTCCTTCTGGAGTTGATCGTAAGCCGGAAAAATTTGGCCAGTTCTATCATTTTCCGGAAAATGCCTCGACCATAAACCTTTTCCTATATATGTCATTTTCTCTGCCGGTTTCTTTCTGTTTTCTGTCCAAATTTCAGATAAAATGCCCCGTTTCTTTACTTTAAAAACTGATGACCTATATATAGACTTTTCTCAATTTTCGTAGTAGGATAAACGTTTAAAATCGTATCAACCGTAGATTAAACAGTGAGTGGTGAAGGATTTCAGCGGATTAATTCACTGTAAAATTAACATTTAGGGTACATTAACCCAGTTTGTGCCTTCACAGATCTGTTCTGCAGTAGACAGCGTTTGCTGTGAGTCTGGTCATTTGTCCCACCACCAGGGCGAGAACTGCCCGGAGGCTGTGGGGGAGGGGTTCAACCCCTAGTATTTCTTAGGATGCCATAGCAAAATCTTCATGCATTGCACATCTCTATGTCCACATAAAGCAACGTCTGACCCCACATATGTTTCTACAATTCTCATTTATTGCCCACCCACCTCCGGGAACGAGACACCGCCACCATAGCATATGGACTTTATTAAACACTGGTCGACAGGTAGCCTACCTTGCAAAAAGGCGTGTAACAGAAACTACGACAAACAAAATGCAAAACTGAGTGCAAGCGACGGCGCCCATTGCGTGAAATAATGTCAATGTCAAAAGTCTACAAATCCAATGCAAAAGTCGATGGCTTCTTACCTTGTAATAATTAAGCTCCTTGAGTGAAACGCCCACGAGAGACACACGTCCGAATCTTATGCACGTCTAACAACTTTCATATGATAACGGGTAGATCATCGTATATAGGCCTATTTATATGCATGGAGCAAAGTCCATCGATGTCTGCCACAGTATAAATTACTTACACTGCCTCTGTTTTCACTCTTTCTACTCTTAGAGTATACTCTAAATGGGTTAATTTTTATCTTATGAAATAGACAATAATTTATTATTAATGTGAGTAGACTACACTAGACACACATTGATGATGCTCGCTTTAGAAGTTGTTTAAAGAATTGATGTTTGACTGTTATGTGGCAATGGATAATTCTCTAGATATGGTCTCAATATTTTCCAAATTTATTATAATTCATTTCTTTACAGCAGCTCTTGATAGATGTTATCTGCAATGGGATGTGTCGTACTAGGCCTACTCTGATTGCCATAATAAACGGAAATATCACCAGTGTTCTTCTGTGGCTAAACTAATATTGGAGTCGTCATCGGTGTAATATCAGAATTTGTTTTAAAGTTAAGCCTGTAATAAAGAACCTCTGGAGGTTCTGGTGTAACCGTGTAACAGACGAATCTTTTTGCAAATTGTATATTTAAATCAGACGGTACCTATCCATAGAACGTAGCAATATGTTAGTCTGCTAGCATAGATTTGTGGTCATCGATCTCAGGACTCACATGTCAAAACACTATTGTGATGTTTAAAAAAATATATAGGCCCTAATAAACTCTCATCAACACGTACTGTAGAATTTACTATCCAGTTGGGCATACGTAAAATAACGCAGTCTTTCTGTTAAAACCATTCATAGGTAAAAAAATGTGACGCAAATATACTTATTCTCGAAATGACGATAACTATTCTTGTAACGAAAACAATTCTTCTCCGTAGGCCTAAGTACTAAGTAGGCCTATACTTAATGTCACCAGTATGGCCTATCTTCTGTAGAACAAGAATCTAAGCCTATACCTCTGTACTCTGCTCGATGGTGTCTCAATCGTTCTTCGCTATAGATTGTGCAATAGATATGCTCGTTGCATTGCAACCGGAAAGTTTCAGATTCCAAACCACCTCAATTCACCTCGCCGGGACTTTGGGCAAGTCCTTCACTCGCAATCGCTCATGCGATTCGGTGTGAAACTTCGATTCGGTGTCCGCTCTGTTGTCGGTAACGTTTCTGAGATTAAATCTTAAAGAGGCGCTTCAACAAGTGAACATGTATACATACTAACATACATACATAAAGTGAGTGTATGTGTGTATGTGCACTCGTTATGGCACCCTTCAAGATTACTATTCGGAGGCGCTCCCGACCACAGCACGGACACCGAATCAGAGTTTCACGCCAAGGCGCGCGAGCTATTGCAAGTGAAGGATTTGCTCAGAGCTTCTACGTGGCGGCTTGGGGTGGATTCGAATCCGCAACTTTCCGGCTCCAAGGCACCGAACTTGCCTCTACACCATCGCGCCCACTAATTTATATGTGCATATTGTTCCGCTAAGTTAACTGTTATTACACCAGCGGTTTAATTCTTTCTGTAACAGTTGTCTGGCGATGCCTTCAGTCATAGACGACACCAAGTTGACGCAGTATTTCATCCTGTATTTCAGCAATCAACAGACTATCTTCATGATCGATCTGTGAAAGCTCAGTTTTTCCTTCGAGAAGCGCCTTGCGAACGTTGTTGATCTCATACACAAACCCAATCGAAGCGGGAAAGTACGTTTTCTCAGGAGGTTCAGGAAATGGGTAGCTGAAGGTTTCGTTGGGGGTCTGTAGCTCTGTTGGACACCCGAATTGGGGCAAAGTTATCGTTCCAGAAGTGCCATAAATCTGGGCTGCGTTCGATAGCCAGCCGTCTCCTGTTGTCAGAAGCTGTACCATACGGTTACCCTTGTAGAAGAGGGTTGCACTCACGGACCGGTCCACTCCAGTTGGATAGAGCACTCCAGTGGCAACTATCTTCTCCGGGCGTTCCTTCTTAAAGATGAAGTTTGCTAATTGGATACAGTAACAGCCTATGGCTAATGTTGTTCCACCACCAAACTCTTTCTTCTTGCAATACTCCAATAAAAACTCAATAAGAGGCACTCCTGAGTGAATGCTGATCAAACGGATGTCACCGATGGTATTTCCTGCCAACTCCTTTCGGAGTTGTTCGTAAGCCGGAAAATGCCTCGACCAGAATCCTTCGGCGAAGAAAAGTTTCTTCTCTTTGGCCAGTTCTATCATTTTCCGCGTTTCGTCCGCCGACATTCCAAGTGGCTTCTCACAGAGCACGTGCTTGCCTGCTCTGAGCATCATCAGAGAGTGCTCAAGGTGCTTCAGGTGTATCGAGCCAATGTATGCAATCTCCACATCAGGATCGGCCGCAAGACTCTCATATGAACCATAGGGTTTCTTGATGCCATGCCTTTTAGCGAAAGACTCTGCATCTTCCAGTTTACGGGCAGCCACCGCCACTATCTCGTGTTCAGCCGGTGGAAGACTCCTAAGAGCAATGCAGAAGTCACCGGATATCTTTCCAGCAGTGACGATGCCCCATCTGGTTGGTCGACCTGTCATCTTTCCAGATCTGTTGTCTGTTATTGTACACTCTGCAACAACATGATACATTCATTTCTCTTGAAGTGAACAGTCACCAAAGCAATGTGACCACTCATAGACAGCAACGCTGTGTGGTAACAGAGAACTCTGCCTTTAGCGGATGCTGTGACAGTACGTTTGGATTTGACTGATATGTCAATTTAAAGTTCATTCTTCTTATTCTTTCGTCTACGTTCTCTTTGTCTGCTCCTTCCTCCTATCTCATCTTCATATCCTCTTTCTCTCTTTCCCCCTTCTCCTTCCTCTTCCCCTTCCTCTTCGTCGTCTTCTTCCATTTAATCTCCTCATATACTTCTTCGATTTTGTCTTCGTCTTGTTCGCCTTCTTCTCCTCCTGCTCCTCCTCCACTCCTCTTCCTCCTCCTGCTCTTCTCCTCCTCTTCCACTCTTCTTCCTCCTTCTGTTCTTCTTCCTCTCCTCCTCCTCTTCGTCGTCCTCCGTCTCTTCCTCAACCTCCTCTCAAACGTGCAGCGGTGGTGCAGGTTGGACTGGGAGCGCCTCTGAGCGGTTTTCTGGAAGGGGCGCTATATAAATTCTTGAAACTAATGAATGAATTTTGCAATAAGGCGTGTAACAGAAAATTCGACAAACAAAATGCAAAGCTGGGAGCCATGCAGCAACGGCGCTCATGATATAACAACTCTATTCTACTATAGGGTATACGTGTGAATACAGTCGCCGCATGTTGTTTAAGTTAGGCTGTAGATAGCACTTAGGCCTATCGTCGTTTAGAATAAGATTTCACAAAATTGAATAATGTCAATGCTTAAAGTCTACAAATCTCAAGCAAAAGTGTATGGAATCTTACCTTATATAACTTTGTATGAGCTCCTTGAGTAAAAAGCCGACGAGAGGCACACATGCGAAACTAACTCGTCAAACAACTTTCATAAGATCACTACTGATCGTTATAACTGAGTCGTTCATCGTCGCATGGAGCAAAGTCCATCGGTGTCTGGCCACAGTATATAAATAACTTATGCTGTAGCTTACTATGTCTGGCCTTGAATTTCACTATTAACCTGAATTTTTGGCAATCCGGTTAGTCTATCTCAGGGCTGTTTTTAGGGAATTTTTTAGAGCTGCACAACCCTTTCTTTCCCTTCCCATCTTCCATGGTAAATAACTTCCAATCGGAGGACAATGACCATTTTTTGCTAGTTTGAACTGTACAGATGGTAAGATGCCTTCTACAACTGCACAAATCCATTTAGAACTTCACATTTTGTGTGCAACTGCGCGTTAAAAAGCCCTGGTCTATATATATCCTGTTCGGTTGCTCAATAAACGCCCAGACTCACTGGCCATAACCACTGCTCTGCTTAGTATACAAAGATCTAAATAGAAATGCTGTCAATTCAGAGTTGAACTCTGATTTGGCAGCATTTTCATTTCCCCAGGAAGGGCAAGGCAGCACGGCGAGAAGGCAAAACTAAGGTCATGGTTGAGACACCATATCCAGCAAAGGCGGATCCAGGAAGGGCCAATCCGACCATGCCCCCCCCATTTAGAAAGTGCAGGGGACGTGGCCCCCCATTTGGTTGCCGCAAGCCATGAAATCAATGCAGCGGGAGAGAAAGGTAGGCCTAGCTAGGGTACTAGAGGGGCCATAGTATATTATTGCTTGCAGAGATTACTTCGACCAGGAAAACTGAAGACTAAAAAATCATCAGAGTTATTTTGGCAGGGAAAGCTGGTATATTTTCCAGACATTTGGACCAAACGACTAAAAAGTCAGCAGATTTTTTTGTCAAAGATCACCGAAAATTTTGGCCCACCTTCGAAAATATCTCTATCCGCCCCTGGTAACCGGTACGCTACTTGAAACCAGTTTTGGCCTATAGAATATATAATTATATATATATATATAATTATATACAAATGCATACACACAATATGGATACAGCATTGTGCATCGCTATAGGCCTACGTGACAATAATAATAATATGACAGTCTGAAAGTACACAGACATATGCATTTTGTGCAGGCCTAAAAGTCTACATGTATGCCTTGTTTGAAATTGTAATCGTAATAGTAATCTCCAAACTTCTAAAGCGCCAATCGAAAGCAGAGCACGGGCATCAACTTATTCAGGAATGCGGTGGGATGAGTCAAAAGGGTTGTCCGTAAGATCGAGTAGTCCAAAGGTGGCCTGGGTTTCCATAGGATCAAGGGGCGGAACAGGTATGCCTAGTTTGCCTACTAAGGCGGGTGGCGTCTGGGTCGGAATTTGGAAGGTGGAAGATCAAAGAGACAGACGGGGGTAAGAGTTCTTGAAAAGGTGTTACTTCAGTTTCGAATGAAAAGTCAGAGGTGTGACGGATAGAGGAACTTGAGGAATGGTGTGTGATTAGTAATGATGGTAGAGGCACTGGGCAATCGTTAGGGCTCTTCTTCGATTCTTCAAGTGCAAGATGAGTCAAACATAGGCCTATGTAGGGTTAACTTCTTGACCGTAGGCTGCAGGGCCTATTTTAAAGAATTTTTCACCAAGCACGTCCCCCCCTAAGAAAAAATTGTGAAATTGCAAATGCCTGTTTATTAATAACTAAATGCTTTAGCACATCTATCACACTTGTAAGGTCTTTCTCCAGTATGAGTTTGATTATGCGTTTCTAGCTTATATTAATAAGTAAATGGTTTAGCACATCTATCACACTTGTAAGGTCTCTCTCCAGTATGAGTTAGATTATGAAAATTTTCAAATTAGCTGAGAACTTGAAATGAGTCAAACGACATGATAATTTGATATTGAATTTGATAACATTCCAATTTTTGCATGAACCAAATAGTTTCTTATACAATTCTAACACTGTCATTATAATTATTAGTTACGAAATGGACGACACATGTCTTAACGGTATCATTGATCATGGGTCAAGTCTTCAAGACAAAGGCAAAGTTTATAGCTAAGCTAACAGACTAACAGTTACTGGCGCCGTCTTGCGGCTGGTCAGTTTGAGTCGCAGTCAGATAATTAAAACACGTCCTTGAACCATTCCTGGGATTTGGCCTTCACAGTTGGTCGCGAACGTCGGTTACAAGCTTGAAACCATGCTCGCAGTGCTGGGCGTACATCAAATTTTGATGTAACCGGCATATTCATTCGGACATGTAAATGTGCATCAACTGTCTCTGCATTGAGGCTGCTTCTATCATCATCCTTCATGAGATTGTATGCACTAACAAGTCTCTCCACGTCACATGAATGAGGCTTTGCTGCGAGTAGTCTGGCGACAGCTACAGAAACAGAACGCCAGTCTGCATTAGTCAGACTGATCTTAAGGAAATCCTGCAATGTGCTTGTGTTGGACATCTGCGCTTTCTTTGCAGCGTTCACCAGCTCTCCGTAGCTACTGTAGAAGTCACGCTTCGCAAAGTCTGATGCGAGGCCAGTGTACACCCGTTCAATGTCTTCATCAGATGCATTGCCATTCATAAGCATTGGTGGAGAAAGCGCCTGAAACTCTAGTGCATAGCGAAGATCACTGGCACCTTTGTCAGTTCCGAGTCGACTGGTCAGAAAGTTGCACAGCGAACAAATAATCTCAGTCTTGATGGCATACACATCGCGACCGCAACTGCTAACGAGAGAGTGCTCTCTCTTACAGTGCCTTAATTGGACGACTGTGAGCTTAACAGTGTCGTAACTCTTGATAACTTCATCGGCTTGTTCCTCATTCCCTGTAATTATTACTTTCTCCTCATATCCACCTGGGTGCGGACGCTGTAATAATTTCCTTAGGTCCTCCACACATTTATCACGATCACTTTCGACGTCAAACAGAGTCACTTGGTTGCCCTGCAACTTCTTCTGA
The DNA here is from genome assembly GCA_949752735.1 of Lumbricus terrestris. NCBI lineage: Eukaryota > Metazoa > Annelida > Clitellata > Crassiclitellata > Lumbricidae > Lumbricus > Lumbricus terrestris. Next base: position 17,325,255 of record OX457053.1, on the reverse strand, counting down.
AATCTAGAGTAGATGTACAGCGCGTCACACAAGATCGCTGCAATGTGAACAGTGTCAGCATTAATCCACTTCTTCAGCATGCCATATTCTTCAGCGTCTTTCAGGGAGAAAGTCTGCAGATGTCGCATCATCGGTCTGTAGTTGTCCAGAATGGATGACAGAAGACTGTTAGAATATTGTGTGAATCTTATGTCGATTACTGATGGATACTGTCTGACTGTGACGCCAAGTTCTTCCGCATGCTTCTTGAATTCCTTTGTTCTACATGCTGAACTGTTATAGAAACGCGTAACTACTTTACAGTCATCTATAACACGCCGTGCTTCAGGAACACCTGTAGTCATGTCTTTGAACACTAACTGAGAACGGTGAACACTGCACCATATTTTGAGGAGAGGGATAGGGCCCTTACATGGACTTGACGTGTCCTTAGTGGTGTTGTCTTTGCGTTCTTGCTCGAGCAGTGTCCATAGCGAATGATGTCTTCCAGTATTTTCTGACGCGCCGTCTGTGACAATAGAGGTTGTTTGCTTAAATATCTCTGGCCATGTTGCTCCACACTTTGCAGACGCCTTCCTGAGTGCCTCCAATAACCCCTCGCTACCTCGCTTCTCGCTTTCAGCCAAGCCCATGTACCAAGTCTCCATGTCTCCAACCGCCGTTACAACCTGCGCCATAACATGCTTGTTGTCTATTCGCTGCTTGTCAACAGCACCATCAACTCTGAGAGAAAGCGCAAGGATATCTTTAAATCGGAGTGCAAATGCCTTACGGTCCGTTTCTGCGATTGTCAGTAGCATGTCGCGATGGCTTGCAGGAGTGACATACTGTAGATCTGTGTCAGTAGGAGAAAACGGAATTTCAGGGTTGTTCAAGTCGATTCTTTCAGCCATCAATGACGCCACGTATCTAGCTGGAAATGACCACGCAGATAGTGTCCCGCGTTTGGCATCCATGTATACCTTAATCATGATTCTTGCTATCTTTTGTTCCAATGCAGTGTTAGCAAATCGCAGTTGTTTCTCCAACACAGTTTCTCCCTCATGTATCCGACCCTCGGCAAGAGCCTTCTGTTGTCGACTACGTGTCAAACAAGCATTGTGTACTGTCGATACACAGTGTTCATCATACATCTGCTGCCTGAACACTGCACCATTTGCAGTGCATATGGCTGGGATCCTTTGACAGTGGATCTTCACCAGATCAGGATGTGCACAACAGATTTTGCAATGCACAATCCTCCTTCTACCAGACCCACCACGAGCTTCACTTCTGTACTCTGCCCAATGCTCAGCCTCAACCTTCTGTTTGCGTCCTGACTGATTTTTGCTTGACTGTACAACCCCTTGAAATTCAATTGCCTCGTGAACCTTTTCCTCAAACTCATCGACTTTCACATCCACCGGTTTACTTCCAGCTGGAGATAGCGAAGCTGTCACACTTATGGTTGACGGTGAACATGTTAACTGTGCGGATGTCCTTGACTGCTCTTCGGTTGTGGTACTATTACTAGCTGCAGTACTTGTTGAAATTGAATGACCAGTGCCACATTCGTCATCAGAAATGTTTGTGTCTGATTCCGCTGTGTGTTGAGTCTGTTGACTATTCTGTTTTTCAATACTTACATAGTGATTTGTGCCAACCAACCCCAGATATATAGCGTAAGACTCAGTCTCACATGACGATGCTTGAGATGAGGTAGGTGATGTTGCCATATCAATACGCTGTTCCCCCTCCACAGTTAAAATGATGATAGGTCGTCGATACAGATTGACTGCTACAGAAAGAATTACACCATCACCCCATGTGCCACATTTCTTCATGTTGTCGATATATACTTGCAATTCCTGCTCTGTCATAGCTCCACTGTCCAAGATCATCTGCGACTGTGAGTGCGACTGCAGACATTCAACCAGTTCCATGCGTACATCATGAGCAGTTGTCGCTGTCGCTGAGCTTCCGCGTCCAAGCTGAGTCAACTGTCTGGCGAGTGAACTAAATAAACAGTTTCCATCTGCAGCCACATTGACAACCATCATATTCCTCTGTGCAGCTAATGATTTCAACTTATCCATTTCCGTCAACTGTCTCGGCTCAAACGAATCTGAAATTGCAAAGTACACAAGTATGCCAAAGAATGTTAGATGGTCGAAAAAATGACACCCACTTTAAAGAACTTGCTTATGCTATAACTCTTACTAAACTACTATTATTGTAGGCTATATATCAGATGCTAGTAGCTTATATCTATTCATAATTACATATCTTCAATGATGACACAGAGTCACGGAAGTGCTGAGGGAGACTGAGGGAGACCTTTACCTTTAATATAATACTATATGACAATAATGATATAGACTGTTTGACAGGTCACTTGGTACAGTTCATCATTTACTTAGCTACATTTATCAATGTAATCGTTTCTTAACTTTTTAAGTTAACATACTGCAACAATTTATAATTTTACAGCTGTGTTGAGGACCAAAGCAACTAACCTGCGTGCGCGTTCCTCTTCGTCATTCGTTTAAACATGGCCTGTATGTCGTTTCCAGGTGACGACGCAACCCGTTTTTTACTCATCGTGAAATTCGCAAATGAATGAACTAAAACAACTGAACAGTCTGAACTGACCGAAAGGCCTAATAGTCCTAATATCGTAATAATAAATGTCAATAAACAATTATGAATTATAACGAAAACTGAAATGTAGCCTAAATATTATTTTTACATCAGTCACAAAATTGCGCGTCCCGTTCTCTCGGTGCTGTTTGTAAACAAGTTTAACGCGCTGCATGACGTCATGAGCCCAAATAGATGTATGGAACGCCGTTCGAACTTTCCTAAAAAAATTAAATATATTGGCGGTGTTTTTTAAAACAACTTTAAACAAGTTCAGTAAGTGCCGTGCCAGGCGTGCCTGAGCGATGAAGCACGGACCGTCAATTCCTCAGGCACGTTTTTGTAATCTCAAAGCACGGACGTGCCTGTCGGCACGTTAAAATAGGCCCTGGTAGGCTGGACACTGACTGGACAATGGTCGGTTAGAACTTGGAAGACATTCTATTGCGAGCTATTCGTGTACACTTAACATACATGTAATTAGGTTATATAATATGTTTCGTGGCTGCAATGGTGTATGCCACATAGGCCTACACCATGACTAATGCGAAAGATGTTAATAATAATTATTATTATTGCTGTCGCGAACATGACTCTTCTCCGTAAGTATACATGTGCTATTTGCTGATGATTCTAACTTATTTCATTCTGATAAATCTATTGATACCCTATTCAACACTGTTAATTCTGAGCTTCACCGAGTCGTTGATTGGTTTCGATCTAATAAACTTACTCTAAATTTGGATAAAACCAACTACATCCTCTTCAGATCCCATAAGAAAAAATATCCCAATGAACTTCCTATTCTACTTATTGAAGGGACTCCTATCACAGAAGTAACATCCACAAAATTTTTGGGCGTTTACATTGACCAGCATCTAAATTGGAAGGAACACATCAATAATATCTCTAGCAAAATTGCTAAGACTGTTGGTGTGCTATTTCGCTCATCTAAACTGATTCCTGTCTCTATCCGGTCTATGCTATACTATTCTCTTATTTATCCCTATTTAACCTACTGTAATTTAATTTGGACATCTACTTACAAATCTAATTTTATCAGACTAGTCACCCTTCAAAAATATGCAATCCGTTTTATAGCTAATATTCCTCGCCGAGCCCACACCGCTCTGTATTTCAAGGAATTTGGATTATTAAAGATCGATCAAATTAGGCACTTGCAAATAGGAGAGTTTATGTACCGTTATAACCATGGCCTATTACCACTTGTATTTAATGATTTCTTTAACCTTACCTCTGATCGCCACTCTTATTCAACTAGAAAATTAACTGTTTATGACCTTCCCTACGCACATACTAATACTCGTCGATTCTCTATACAATATACTGGCTCCCAATGTTGGAACTCTCTCCCTACACATCTTCATTCCCTACCTAACACAAGATTATTTAAGCATAAACTTCGCCTTTATCTACTTAAAACACTTCCTGATATGTAATGGTTAAGGTTTCTGCTCAGTGGTCTCGCCAAGCCCTTAGTTAAGTCTTTAGTTAAGTCATTAGTTAAGAGTTGTTTTTCTCGTTATATACAGAAATGTCGATTGCTTAATTTTTTTTCTCTCCCTCATCATTTTTTTATTCCTACAATTGAATGCTCTGTCATGTTTTTTCTTTTATATTTTACATGAATTATGGGTGGCCCTATTAGCGGGATTTTCTATCCCTTCTGGGTCTCCCCTTCTTCACCAAATTATGTTAATGTAGGCCCTATTATTCAATGCCATAATTGTATCATGTTTGTTTGTTGTTTTGGTTGAGGAAAAAATAAATAAATTAAAAAAAAAAAAAATAAATAAATACATGTCACCCGCGGTAAGCATTAAGGTGGAGTGAAATTTTTTTTCTTGAATTTCAAAATGCCTGGGTGCGGGAAAGTTGCATTATGATCTAAGAAGTTCATGTGAAAAATATTTTAAATTTATTCCTTTTTTAAGAGGTGCCCCAACGGCATCATAAATTTGCCATAATTTGTAAAAAAAATCGAAATTTTTTATTTTCTTAGTAAAGTTTGTGAACCACTTAACCACATTGCAAAGCAAGTTTTCAACTGATAATAATGCTTTTAAAGAGAATTCTTGTCCAAAATCATTTTATTGTCACATTTAAGTGATTCCAGACTTGCCATAAAATCTACATTTAGGCCTACATAAGCCTATTTTGTCAAAATTTGTCTAATACTTAAATAATAAAAATAGGCCCTATCTTGCTATTTGGGCACTCTAAAATGCTTAATATGTGTAAAAGTATTCATACATTGTCAAGTGCTTTGGTCTATGATTTCAATTAAATGGGTTGTGATTGAGATAAAATTAAAAATTCAATTAAAATGTCTAATAAAATCTAATGAACTTGTCGATAGCATGTTATATTGTTATGTAAAGCATGGTACCATCCAGAAATGTTATGTAAAGCATGGTACCAGCGTAAAAACGCTCAGCAACAAGCATGGCGTCTGCTGTCTGGAAGTGTTGGCATTAACTCTCTTTAAAACACTACGTGTTTAGTGTTTACCTTAATTTTATGGCGACAAGTTGTAGTAGAAATGAATGACATTAAGGCTAAAAGTCTTAGACCGAAAACAAGACAGTTGACAAGATGTCCCGTGTTTGGAGGTTCTTCCAATATGCCGGTAATTACAAAGCTGTCTGTTCAGTTAGTAGTTAAGTTTAATTAAGATTACTGCATAACTTGTAAATGTAAAGCGCAGTGCGTCTTGCAGGCGTTTAATTAAAGAAAAGATATTATTATTATTATTATTATTAAATATGCTACCAACGTACAACACCGTGATGAAAGCATATTTATTTAAACGAAACGAACTAAAAGTTACTCCGATTTCAAAGGAACCAATGTTTGCAGAAGTAGCAATCCCGATCGCACTGCAAATAGCAGGTTTGTGGTTGAAGTCTTCAATACCAATAATATCTTATCAAAGGGTAGTAGAGAAGCTAAAACTCTATCATGACAAGTACAGAAACTTGCTCAAACCATACAAATCTCGGAAATACGACCAGAAATACATATCTAAACTTGAAGAATTTGCGAAGCAATCTGAAACTCAATTATTCGATATTGCAGCTTGTAAATGTATGGAAATAAATAATTGCACTTGTGCAAAGGATAGAAAAGTTCCAATGGCAGAACGAAAATTTCTCATTGATCAAAGGAAAACAAGAGCAATGATGATTGGTGGTATTGATGTGAATATGACTAACTCTGTTAAAAGAAGAAAAGCAAGGAAACGCAAAGAAATAGAGAGGGCTACAACAGCCAAGTGTCTTAAACTTTCCGTCACTCACTCACAGCCGGGTAGTTTCAGTTATTTTGACTCAGATATGCCAAATCACAAGAAATCAGATATGAAATTAAGTTCTTCAACAGGTAGTTTCACTGATATGTCAACAGTATTACACAACAAAGAATCAGACGATGAACTGATTACAATTAACTCAAGAAAATGTAAAAGTGCACAAATGCGCTCGGATTTACCTACTTTGGCTCGTGAATGCGACAGACATGGAATTTCTGATCGCTGTGCTGCTTCTCTTGCTACCGCAGTTTTACAGGATGTTGGTGTTTTACAGGATGTTGGTGTTGTGCACGACACAGACTTATCAACACGCTCCTCATCCTCCATTACACTGCTTCGCCCTCCCATCACTTCATCACTGAAATTCGCAAACCGCTCCATAGCCATTGCCGTTCCACCTCTCTGGAACAAACTTCCGCCAGCACTTCGGCAAACTTCCGACCCATCATACGAACTCACCAAAACTCCACCTCTCGCTATCTCCCCACAGGTCTTTCACTCAAAACTGAAAACATTGCTCTTTCAAAAATCCTATCCTGATTCTTCTTCTCCTTACATCCCCCGCCACTTCAACTTTAAACATCACCCACCTTAGCCGTCCATCTATCTGCCTGCCTGACTCTCCGGACTTGACCCGCTGCCTATCGATTTTGTTTTGATTGAGCGCCTGTGAATAAGCTGGTTCCCGCGACTTGGCTTTTGTGGGCGCTGTAGAAGTTTCGAGATTACGATTACGATTACGATTACGATCTATGGTGATCGATCGCAGCAAAGTTCAAAGAGAAAGATCAAAAGTTCGAAAACGTCTACAGTGCAATTCCGTAAAGCAACTATCTGGATTGTACTTCGATGGACGTAAAGATAGGACCAGAGTGCAAATGAAAAATGGCAAGAAATCGTATCTTAAAATAATTTCTCAAGAGCACATAACACTGGTACTTGAACCGAATTCACAATATCTGGGTCATGTCACTCCTGAGAGTGGATCAGCCAAAAATATTCACACAAGTATCAACAAGTTTCTGTTAGATAACGAAACAGCAACTAAAGATTTAGTTGCTATTGGTTGCGACGGAACCAATGTCAATACTGGTGTAACTGGAGGGATAATACGTCTTTTGGAAATACAACTTGGTAGACCTTTGCATTGGTTTATTTGCATGTTGCATGCCAACGAATTGCCTCTGCGACATCTAATTCAAAGGCTGGATGGCGGAACACAGGGCCCAACACTATTTTCAGGAAACATAGGCAAGGCTCTTGGAAACTGTGAATCATTACCTCTGGTACATTACAACGCAATTGAGTTCGAGAATTGCCCAGATATGGAAGGTATCGAATTAAGTACCGATCAGCAATATTTGTACAATATATGTAAAGCTGTATCATACGGAATTTGTTCACCAGATCTTGCCTTTCAAAAGCCAGGTCCTGTTTGCCACTCAAGGTGGTTGACAACAGCAAATAGAATTTTGAGATTGTATATAGCAACCGAATGTCCAAGTGAGAATCTTACAACGCTAGCCACGTTTATCATGAAAGTTTATGCACCAGTTTGGTTTCATATCAAGACGAAGTCAGCATGCACTGAAGGCTCTAAGCACTTGTGGAGGATGATAAAATATTCCAGATATCTGCCACAAAATTTACGAGACATTGTGGATGAAGTTATTCAAAGAAATGGATATTTCGGGCATGCAGAAAATATATTGCTTGCAATGTTGACCGACGAAAGATCTCATATCCGTGAATTAGCATACAGAAGAATACTTGCAGCAAGAGTTGAAAATGAATTATCAACAAAAATCAGACAATTTCGAGTACCCTTACTCAACTTTAACTCTGAGGATTATACTGACCTAGTCGAATGGCAAACGATCGATCGATATGAGCCACCTCTCATGAAGCATATTCCGGACAAGGATATTGCAAATTATGTAAAATCAAACAGTGTTGCAGAGGCACATAAAATTGCTCTGTTTCCATGCCACACCCAAGCGACAGAGCGATGCATACGTCTTGTTACAGAAGCTTCGGCAAAAGTCAGTGGTCAGACTGCAAGAGATGGATTTATTCGGGCAGGAATAGCATCAAGACAAATTATGAAAACGTTTAACACTAAATCAGAGTTTCACCTCAATTAGAATAAACTGACAGAAACTTCTTAATGTAGGCCTGAATGAAGGCGAATTTTGGAATATGGAATATGGTAGTTAATTGGAATATGGAATATGGTAGTTAATTCTATCATCATTAAACAGCATTGCAACAATTGGTTATTATCTTAGGTTACCTATGGCCAAAAGTACATTCTCACGAAAAATTGCAAATTTTGTCAAAAATTTTCGATTTTCTTTATAGTTGGGGCACCTCTTAACAAAGGAATTAGTTCAACATATTTTGCAAAACAACTAACCATATCAAAATGCAACTTTTGCACACCCAGGCATTTTTAATTTATGACATAAAATTTTTCACCATTGTATTCACTCCACCTTAGTAAGCATGCATGGCCTATCTTCGGTAGAACAAGAATATAGGCCTTCACCTTTTTACTCATACAGGCGGAAATTTTTTCAGAAACGACGAGAAATTTTCGCCAAAGAAAACTGCCTGGATGTGAAGTTCTGCAAATTTCGTTTTAAAAGCCCTGCTGCTCAATGCGGTTTTAATCGTTCTTCGCTATCGATGGTGCGATGGATATGTTCGTTGACTTGCAGTTAAATTGCGGATTCGAAACCACCTCAGTCTGCCACGTCGGGATCTTGAGCAAGTCCTTCACTCGCAATTATTGTTCATTTGATTCAGCGTTAAACCCCGATTCGGTGTCCGCGCTGTAGTCGGTAACGCTTCTGATATGAAATCTTGAAGGGGCGCTATAGCAAGTGCGCACAAATGCACAATGTGCGTGTATATGTGTATGGGCACTCGTTACAGTACCCCTTCAAGATTACTAATCGGAGGCGCTCCCTACCACAGCACGAACACCGAATCAAAGTTTCACGCGTGAGCAATTGCGAGTGAAGGATTTGCTCAGAGTTTCTACGCGGCGGCTTGAGGTGGATTCGAATCCGCAACTTTCCGGCTCCGAACATACCTCTACACCACCGCGGCCAATAATTTACATGTATGCATTGTTCCGGTAAGTTATTGTTATTACACCAGCGGTTCAATTCTTTATGTAACAGTCGTTTGACGATGCCTTCAGTCATAGACGACCCCAAGTTGACGCAGTATTTCATCCTGTATTTCAGCAATCAACAGACTCTCTTCATGATCGATCTGTGAAAGCTCAGTTTTTCCTTCGAGAAGCGCCTTGCGAACGTTGTTGATCTGATACACAAACCCAACCGCAGTAGAGTAGTGCGTTTTTTCAGCAGGTTCTGGGAGTGGGTAGCTGAAGGTTTTGTTGGGAGTTTTGAGCTCTGTTGGAGACCACAAATTGGGCAAAGTTATCGTTCCAGAAGTGCCATAAATCAGGGCTGTGTTCGAAAGCCAGCTGTCTCCTGTTGTTAGAAGCTGTACCATACGGTCACCTTTATAGAAGAGGGTAGTACTTACGGACCGGTCCACACCACTCGGATACAGCACTCCACTGGCAACTATCTTCTCGGGGCGTTCCTTCTTAAATATGAGGCTTGCTAGTTGGATACAGTAACAACCTATGCGTATCGTTACTCCACCACCAAACTCTTTCTTAGTTTGATCCTCTGCATGCTCCATAAAAGGCACTCCTAAGTGGACGCTGATCAAACGGATATCGCCGATCGTATTAGCTGCCAGCTCCTTCTGGAGTTGGTCGTAAGCCGGAAAATGCCTTGACCAGAATCCTTCGGCGAAGAAAAGCTTCTTCTCTTTGGCCAGTTCTATCATTTTCCGCGTTTCGTCCGCCGACATTCCAAGTGGCTTTTCACAGAGCACGTGCTTGCCTGCTCTGAGCATCATCAGAGAGTGCTCGAGGTGCTTCTCGTTTATCGAGCCAATGTAGGCAATCTCCACATCAGGATCGGCTGCAAGGTTCTCATACGAACCATAGGCTTTCCTGATGCCATGCCTTTTAGCGAAAGATTCTGCATCCTCCAGTTTACGGGCAGCCACCGCCACTATCTGGTGTTCAGCAGGTGGAAGAGTCCTAAGAGCAATGCAGAAGTCACCGGATATCTTTCCTGCAGTGACGATTCCCCATCTGGTTGGTCGACCTGTCATCTTTCCAGATCTGTTGTCTGTTATTGTACACTCTGCAACAACATGATACATTCATTTCTCTTGAAGTGAACAGTCACCAAAGCAATGTGACCACTCATAGACAGCAACGTTGTGTGGTAACAGAGAACTCTGCCTTTAGCGGATGCTGTGACAGTACGTTTGGATTTGACTGATATGTCAATTTAAACAAATATATACAAAAGTTCATTCTTCTTATTCTTTCGTCTACGTTCTCTTTGTCTGCTCCTTCCTCCTCTCTCATCTTCATATCCTCTTTCTCTCTTTCCCCCTTCCCCTTCCTCTTCCCCTTCCTCTTCGTCGTCTTCTTCTATTTCATCTCCTCATACTTCTTCCATTTTCTCTTCGTCTTGTTCGTCTTCTTCTCCTCCTCCTCCACTCCTCTTCCTCCTCCTGCTCTTCTCCTCCTCTTCCACACTTCTTCCACCTCCTGTTCTTCTTCCTATCTTCCTCTTCTTCGTCGTCCTCCCCTCTTCCTCCACCTCCTCTCAGACGTGCAGTGGTGGTGCAGGTTGGACTGGGAGCGCCTCTGAGCGGTTTTCTGGAAGGGGCGCTATATAAATTCTTGAAACTAATGAATGAATTTTGCAAAAAGGCGTAGGCTATAGCAGAAAATTCGACAAACAAAATGCAAAACTGGGAGCCATACGGAAACGGCGTCCATGATATAAGTTAACAACTCTATTCTACTATAGGCTACGTGTGTATACAGTCGCCGCATGTTGTTGACGTTAGGGCCTAGCTATAGAATCTGATAGCACTTAGGCCTACCGTCGTTTAGAATAATCACAAAATCAAACAATGTCAATGTTAAAAGTCTACAAATCTAAAGCAAAAGTGTATGGAATCTTACCTTATATAACTTTATATGAGCTCCTTGAACAAAACGCCCACGAGAGGCACACATGCGAATCTAACTCGTCAAACAACTTTCATAAGATAACAACTGATCGTTATACCTGAGTCGTTCATCGTCGCATGGAGCAAAGTCCATCGATGTCATCGATATGAATAACTTATGCTGTAGGCTGCCATGGATGTATGGCCTTGAATTTCACTATTAACCTGGAGTCCTGGACCCGTATGCACATGACCAGGTATAGGCTAATCTAGGTTTAGACCTTACACCCCTCATAGCTAATCCAGACGTAACCGTTGGAATTTGGCTATATGCATGGACATAGAGTAGCAAGAGTCATAGTAACTGTTAATCTATACATTCCTTGCACCTTGCACTCGACGATGCATAACTCCCCCCCCCCCCAATTCAATAGGTTATTGCTGAGCGCGCATGCGTGTAAGATATTTATATGCGGTCGTTGCAAGCGTGGGGTAAACACATTAAGACCTAAATACGGGCCACAGGGAAATATCGACGGCTGCCTATTGTTCACCCTGTCCAGCTAAAAGTCGGCCGTCTATTGATCACGATGTGAATAACTCCTACCTCCGAGTTGGAATAACGTTATACCTAGCGTAAATCGCTAATCTCGACCCATGCATACGGAATTAACCCACTACTCCCGCATAGGCCAGACTTACACTTAGGTTTAGCTCTTGTGCATATGGGCCTTGAATTTTTGACAATCCGGTTAGTGAGTCTATCTATCCTGTTCGGTTGCTCAATAAACGCCCAGACTCACTGACCATAACCTCTGCTCTGCTTACTACAAAGATCTAAATAGAAATGCTGTCATTCAGAGTTGAACTCTGATTTGGCAGCATTTTCATTTCCCCAGGAAGGGCAAGGCAGCACGGCGAGAAGGCAAAACTAAGGTCATGGTTGAGACACCATATCCAGCAAAGGCGGATCCAGGAAGGGCCAATCCGGCCATGCCCCCCACATTTAGAAAGTGCATGGGACGTGGCCCCCCATTTGGTTGCCGCAAGCCATGAAATCAATGCAGCGGGAGAGAAAGGTAGGTCTAGCTAGGGTACTAGAGCGGCCATAGTATATTATTGCTTGCAGAGATTACTTCGACCAGGAAAACTGAAGACTAAAAAATCATCAGAGTTATTTTGGCAGGGAAAGCTGGTATACATACTTTCCAGACATTTGGACCAAACGACTAAAAAGTCAGCAGATTTTTTTGTCAAAGATCACCGAAAATTTTTGCCCCCCTTCGAAAATATCTCTACCCGCCACTGGTAACGGTACGCTACTTGAAACCAGTTTTGGCCTATAGAATATATAATTATATATATATATATATATGTATATATATATAATTATATACAAATGCATACACACAATATGGATACAGCATTGTGCATCGCTATAGGCCTACGTGACAATAATAATAATATGACTGTCTGAAAGTACACAGACATATGCATTTTGTGCAGGCCTAAAAGTCTATGTCTTGTTTGAAATTGTAATCGTAATCTCCAAAAACGCCAATCGAAAGCAGAGCACGGGCACCAGCTTATTCACGAGTGCGGTGGGATGAGTCAAAAGAGTTGTCCGTAAGAGCAGTCCAAAGGTGGTCTGGGTTTCCATAGGATCAAGGGGGCGGAACATGTAGGCCTACTAAGGCGAGTGTCGTCTGGGTCAGGTTTTGGAAGGTGGAGGATCAGAGAGACAGACGGGGGTAAGAGTTCTTGAAAAGATGTTACTTGATCAGTTTCCAATGAAAAGCCAGAGGTATGACGGATAGAGGAACTTGAGGAAGGTAATCGTGTGTGATTAGTAATGATGGTGGAGGCAATGGGCAATCTTTAGGGCTCTTCTTCTATTCTTTAAGTGCCAGACGAGTCCAACATTTGTAAGGCTAACTTCTTGACCGTAGGCTGGACACTTTACAATGGTCGGTTAGAACTTGGAAGACATCCTATTGTGAGCTATTCGTGTACAACTGTACACGTAACACAATTATAATAGGCCTATGTATCGTGGCTGCAATCGTGGCACGCACCATGACTAACTGACTGACTGCACCATGCAAAAGATGTCAATAATAATAATCATAGGCGTAGGGGACATTTCGGCAGTGTGAGGGGGCCGTTTCGGCAGTGGGAGGGGGCCGTTTCGGCAGTGGGGGGGCATTTCGGCAGTGGGAGGGGTTCATTTCGGCAGTGGGAGGGGGCATTTCGGCAGTGGGGGGCGGGGTCAAAGATTTGACTTTTGCCCGAAAAGTATAATTTTAAACTTTTAATTATTTTGGCCGACCGCGAGTCGTCAACATTTTTCATCGACCAAATTTTCTGATAACCTTTTTGCCATTTCGATTTCCCCGCCGAAATAGGTGATGATCTTTTTCTAAAAAAGTCATTTCGTACAAATCTTCAGAAAATATAGCTGTTTTACCCTCTGTGTTCCCGAAAAAAATCCTCCCGTGCATGCGTGTTTGCCCGGAAAAAAGGTTTGTCTGCCCATGCCTGTTTTACCCGAAAAACACATTTGCCCGAAATTTGGGGGCATTTGCCTCTGGACTCCAGCCTCCTACGCCTATGATAATTATTGTTGCCGCGAACACGACTCTTCTCCGTAAGTAAAGATAATAAATGTCACCCGCGGTATGCATGGCCTATCTTCGGCAGAACAAAAATATAGGCCTATGCCTTTCTACGTATTTTAGGGGGAAATATTAATTTTCATAAACGACGAGAAATTTTCGCCAAAGAAAGTCGCACTAGAAAAACTTCCTGGATGTAAAGTTCCACAGATATCGTTTAGAAAGTCCTGCTGCTCGATGCGGTTTAATCGTTCTTCGCTATAGATGGTGCGAACCGTGCGATGGATATGTTCGTTGCATTGCAGTCGGAGGGTTGCGGGTTCGAAACCACCTCAATCCGCCACGTTGGGACCTTGAGCAAGTCCTTCACTTGCAATTGCTCATTTGCTTCAGCGTTAAACCCCGATTCAGTGTCCGCGCTGTAGTCGGGAACGCTTCTGAGATTAAATCTTGAAGGGGCGCTATAACAAGTGCACACACATACATAATGTGCGTGTATATGTGTATGAGCATTCGTCACAGCACCCCTTCAAGATTACTACTCTGAGGCGCTCCCGACCACGGCAGTGACACCGATTCAAAGTTTCACGCGAAGGCGCGTGAGCAATTGCGAGTGAAGGATTTGCCTAGAGTTTCTACGCGGCGGCTTGGGTGGATTCGATTCCCGCAAATTTCCGGCTCCAAAGGCAACAAACACACCTCTACACCACGGCGGCCAGAAATTTATATGTAGGCTATAATATTATATTGTTCCGGTAAGTTAATTGTAATTAATTATTACACCAGCGGTTTAATTCTTTATGTAACAGTTGTCTGGCGATGCCTTCAGTCATAGACGACACCAAGTTGACGCAGTATTTCATCCTGTATTTCAGCAATCAACAGACTCTCCTCATGATCGATCTGTGAAAACTCAGTTTTTCCTTCGAGAAGCGCCTTGCGAACGTTGTTGATCTCATACACAAACCCAATCGAAGCGGGAAAGTACGTTTTCTCAGGAGGCTCAGGGAGTGGGTAGCTGAAGGTTTCGTTGGGAGTTTTGAGCTCTGTTGGAGACCAGAAATTGGGCAAAGTTATTGTTCCAGAAGTGCCATAAATCTGGGCTGTGTTCGATAGCAAGTTGTCTCCTGTTGTTAGAAGCTGTACCATACGGTCACCCTTGTAGAAGAGGGTAGTACTTACGGTCCGGTCCACTCCAGTCGGGTACAGCACTCCACTGGCAACTATCTTCTCGGGGCGTTCTTTCTTAAAGATGAGGCTTGCTAGTTGGATACAGTAGCAACCTGTTGATATTGTTATTCCACCACCAAACTCTTTCTTCGTTAGATCCTCTGCAAAAACCATGAAAGGCACTCCAAAGTGGATGCTGATCAAACGGATGTTGCCGATGGTATTTCCTGCCAGCTCCTTCTGGAGTTGGTCGTAAGCCGGAAAATGCCTCGACCAGAATCCTTCGGCGAAGAAAAGCTTCTTCTCTTTGGCCAGTTCTATCATTTTCCGCGTTTCATCCGCCGACATTCCAAGTGGCTTCTCACAGAGCACGTGCTTGCCTGCTCTGAGCATCATCAGAGAGTGCTCGAGGTGCTTCAGATGTATTGAACCAATGTATGCAATCTCCACATCAGGATCGGCTGCAAGGCTCTCGTATGAACCATAGGCTTTCTTGATGCCATGCCTTTTAGCGAAAGATTCTGCATCTTCCAGTTTACGGGCAGCCACCGCCACTATCTGGTGTTCGGCCGGTGGAAGAGTCCTAAGAGCAATGCAGAAGTCACCGGATACCTTTCCAGCAGTGACGATGCCCCATCTGGTTGGTCGATCGGCCATCTTTCCAGATCTGTTGTCAGTTGTTGCACACTCTGCAACAACATGATACCATTGATACATTCATTTCTCTTGAAGTGAACAGTCATCAAAGTAATTTGACCATTCATAGACAGCAACTCGTAATCGTAATCTCCGATTTTTAGAGCGCTACTCGAAAGTCAGGCGCGGGGCACCAGCTTATTCACGAACGCTGCGTTGAGTTATAGGGTTTTCCGTAAGAGTTCTATGGTGATCCGTGTCGAGTAACCATAGGATCAGAGGAGGCAACTGTGAGATAACAGAGAATTCTGTTATTAGCGGCTGTTCTACACTATAATGTTCGTATATAACTGAGATCTCAAGTTAAACAAATCTACAAAAGTTCATTCTTCTTATTCTTTCGTCTTCGTTTCATTCGTCTTCCCCTTCCATTATCCATCCGACCGCTTCTTCCCATTCCTCCTCTTCTCTCCCCTTCCAGTCCTCTTCCACTCTCTCCTCCTTCCCTTGCGCTTCGTCGTCGTCTTCTTTTTCATCTCCTCATCCTATATTTATTCGATTTTGTCTGCATCTTGTTCTTCTTCCTGCAGGCTGCTCCTCTTCCTACACCTCCTCTGCCTCCTCCACCTTCTCTGAATCTCTTCTCAAACCTGCAGTGGTGGTCTGTATATCTAATATGCTGTGAGAGGGGAAATAGGTTTCTGAGTTGGATTGGGGCGGGAAATGGTCGTTTTGGGTAAACTTCGGCGGACGCCAACCGCTCAGCCAGACACCGATGGATTGCCCTAGTGAAGTCCTCAACTCCTCATTGAACATCCCAAGTCCACATAAATCAACGTCTGACCCCCAGTTATTTTTTAAATTCTCATACTGCCAACCCACCTCCAGAAACATGGATTCCTCCAAAGCACATGGACTAGATTAACTACTCGTCGATAGGTAGTTTGCAAAAGAGTATGTAGAGTGTAGACTAACAGAAAATATATACGACAAACAAAATGCAAATCTGGGAGCCAGCAACGGCGCCCATTGCATAACAACTCTAACTTGTCTATCATAATCAGGGCCGTAGCAACAAATAACGTGGCCCCCTTCGAACGTGGTAATTATGGCCGGGCGGCGGGGCCCCCTACAATGCAGAAACTGGAATCAGTATTTACTTTACACAATAGGCCTATGCAGTATGTAGGGCTCACATACATGTAGGCCTATATATAATTATATATATCATGTATAAATAGTCCTGCAGTATGCCTGTACTCCGTGTTTACATCACGGCATTGTCAGTAAAACCAATATGGATCGTGCAATAGCGTCAATAAATGTCACTTACTTAGTTATACCTTACATATTTTACACATTTAGGGGCCCCCTTCCTTGCGGGGCCCCCTTCGGTCGGAGGGTACGGAGGGCGGTCGCTACGCCTCTGATCATAATGCATAATTATAGGCTAAGCTACGTGTTTACAATCGCCAAGTCGTTGTCGTTATAGGGTTTATAGTTGTAAATAGCGAATGCCGTTGTTTAGAACAATCACAAAATCCAATAATATCCATGTTAAAAGTCTATAAATTTAAAGCAAAATCAAACCCTACTGTGAGCTAATTTTGTATAGTCTATGTGGTCAGTTAATGTTTAGGCGTACGAATAGACCAGCTCAAGGTCAGCGTCTAGACAGTTAGGCCTGCAGGTGACAGACTGGCGGGAAAGTTGGCGCGGCTCGGCCGACCGTCGCCGGAGAGCGAGAGAGAGAGAGAGATAGGCAGACAGACGGACAGATAGACGGAGAGAGGCAGATAGAAGGACAGAGCGGCAAGGGGAAGAGTGTACGCCCAGACAGTGAGATAAGTTGTAGAAGAAGGAGTTGGTAGTAGAGAGTAGAAGACGTTTTAGAGAACAGTGGAGTTAGATAATAATAGTTGCGTTGTTGTCGTAGAATTCAAGCGTTTGTCGTTGATGCATTGTTGTGTTATTTGCGTTGTTATGAACGAAGAAGAAAATACAAGAAACAGAGCTTTGTTGTAATTGAACAAGTTAAGAATTTTAGAAACTTATACACTAGCTTTAGATACCGAAATACAGTGACTAGGTTAGGCCTAGGCTGCGCTACTGAACACAAGGAAAAAAGGGCAGAAAACTTTGAAGGTCAATTGGAGGTTGACATTTTGGTGGCAGCGGTGGGATACTGAATTCAAGCAAAGGACGTTGGGATAGCGAACTCATTTGGAGGAATATTTTCAATTGGAGGAATATTTTCAATTGGAGGAATATTGTCAGTTGGAGGAATATTTTC
The DNA here is from genome assembly GCA_949752735.1 of Lumbricus terrestris. Lineage (NCBI taxonomy): Eukaryota > Metazoa > Annelida > Clitellata > Crassiclitellata > Lumbricidae > Lumbricus > Lumbricus terrestris. The sequence goes on along the minus strand of OX457053.1, from coordinate 17,307,527 downwards.
AATTGGAGGAATATTTTCAATCGGAGGAATATTTTCAATTGGAGGAATATTTTCAATCGGAGGAATATTTTCAATCGGAGGAATATTTTCAATTGGAGGAATATTTTCAATCGGAGGAATATTTTCAATCGGAGGAATATTTTCAATCGGAGGAATATTTTCAATTGGAGGAATATTTTCGGTGGATTTTGCTTACGAAGCGTTTTCGACGCCAAGTTACGGACGGTGAATATCGAATCAATCTGAGGAGCCGACCACACGGGAGAAGGAAATTGAGCATTTGATCAACCGGAGAAGCATTCCGAACATCCGAACAACTGGTGAGAAGATACAACGGACATACGAACGACATTACGACAACGCAACAGAGAGAGGTATACAAAACTTGCTTGTTTACCCAAGGAGCCATAAGAATTAAAGTCAGCCAATCACAGATATTCATAGCCACTCCCTCGATTTCTTCACGGTAATCACTGAAGTAAAGAAGAAAGATGGAGAAACTTACAGAACAAAAGCAAGCGAGTATAAAAAAGATGTCTTCTGATCGATTAATAAAGTTATTAATTGAAGAGGGTCTAGACGTAGAAGAAGTCGAAGAGATGTCTAGAGAAAATTTGATGAGAGCATTAGCAGAGGTTTGGCTTAAAAAGGAAGCTGAAGAGAAAGGTGCTGTGGGTGGTGTTGAGGAGAAACCAATTGAAAAACCACCGGCACCGATGTCTATGGAGGCGTTGATGCAATTTATGATGATGAGGGAGGAGCAACGCAGACAAGAAGAAAAAGCGAAAGAGGAGCAACGTAGACAAGAAGAGAAAGAACGGAAACAAGAAGAGGAACAACGGAGAAAAGAGGAGAAAGAGAAAGAAGAGCAACGTAGACAAGAAGAGAAAGAGAAAGAAGAGCAACGGAGACGAGAGGAGAAAGAACGGAGACAAGAAGAGAAAGAGAAAGAGGAGAAACGGAGACAAGAAGAGAAAGAACGGAGACAAGAAGAGATTGAACGAACAGAAAAGCTTCGACTAGAGGAAAAAGCAAGAGCAGAACAAGCAGAAAGGATGAGACAAGAAGAGATACAGATGCAGAAGCAGCAGTTCCAGCTTCAGCTAGAACAACTGAAAAGAGATCGTGACGAAGCTGAACGAAGAAGAATGGAATTGATGATAGAATACGAGAGAGCAAGGAAAAGTGATGAAGAAATACGAAAACAACAGATGGAAGAGCAAAAGATTCGTGAGGAAGACAAAGAAGCCATGCGTTTGGCAGAATTACAAAGAGCCGAAGAGATTCGACAGGAAGAATTGAAAATGGAGAAAGAAAATTTGGAAAAAGCGGAAAGAGAAAGGGAAGAACAATTAGAATTAGAACAAAAGAAACTCGCTCTTAAGGAAGCTCAGCTCCGAGAAATGGCTATAGAAAAGGAGGAACGCAGAAGACAGTTAGAATTGTTGCAGCAAAAGATAGAACAAGAAGAACTGCGTAGGGTAGAAGATCGAAATAGACTGAGGGAACGAAATGAAGACGAAAGAAGAAGCCGTGAGGAGTCAGAACGAAACAGGATCAGAGAAAGTGAGACAATGGTGTCCAAGATTAAAAGGATAGGTGATGCAATGAAACACGTATTACCTAAGATGCCATATGATATGATGGAGGTGCCATTATATTTTGAGACAGTTGAGAATGCATTCAACAGTTTTACGGTGGAAAAGCAGTTTTGGGTCAAATTGCTGTTGCCACTAATGACGCCAAGAGCGAGAACGGTGTTGAACCGATTGTCTTTCGCTGATCTAGACGATTACGACATAGTGAAAGAACATTTACTGAAAGAATTCAAATTGACAGCGAGGGAATATCGATCACGATTTGGAGATGCGAGGAAAACGGCAGAAGAAACATACACGATGTTTACAGCAAGATTGAAGAATCTGTTGAACTATTATGTCAGAAGTAGGCGAGTGGGCAAAAGCTACGAGAAGTTATTTGATTTGTTGGTGGCGGATAAATTGAAAGAATGTCTACCAGCGGGTCCACTACAGTTCGTACTAGCAAAAGAGGGTACTGAATGCTTTGAAGCTAGTAATGTTGCAGAACTCGCAGACGTACACGTGAACAATCGAATTGGTCTAATGTTTCAAGACAAACCGAAATATGAAGCATGGGGAAATAGTTCGAAGCAACCCAGGTGGAATAGTAATAACAAAGAAACAGGAAACCAAGCCAGAAATAACGAAGCAAGGAATGATGGTGCTCCTGGAAGACAGTTTGGTCAAGATAGAAGAGAAGCAACGGGTGACAGACAAATGTACAGTCGAATTCCAGTGATGGGACGCCAAAGAGAAAACAATACAGCGTACAATTACAGGCGGGAGAGCACTGACCAGAGAGGGATTGTTAAGAAACGTTGCCATAATTGTCAGTCAGACCGACATCTGATAAAGGATTGCAAAGTACCACCAAGAATGACGAATCTGAGAAATAGATTTACTCGAAGTGCAGAAAATCTCAGAGTAAATCAGATACAAGTAATGAACGCACCGAATCAGTCTGAAGAACAAGACAACCGCGAAACGGAAGTGAAGTCAGTGATGAAGTGCACGCCTCAATTTGCTATACAGAGAGAAATAGTAAATTCTGCTCCAATTAAAGATACTGGTCGAGAAACAGAAAGCAAAGATGAGTGTCAACGTACGAAGAAGTCTTTACTACAGCATGTCAATGTAGAGATACGTGGAAATGATGACAGTTGTCATCCCGTGCAAGTCAGAGCGCTGATTGACTCTGGTACTGAGATTCCAGTAATCAATGAGGAATTGTTGAAAGGAGCGACAGTGGAAGAAATTGGCAGAGTACATTTGCAATGTGTGGCTGGAGAACCCATTCCAGCTAAGTTGGTGAAAATCGAAGTGCGGATGAGTTGTCATAACGAAGGAGGAGATTTGAAAGACAAGGGAGTAAATATCGCGCCATATTTAACCTTGGTGTGTGCCAGCATTCCGGCAGTCTTGTGCAAAGATAACAAAGAAAAGTTCTTGCTGCATCCAGAGATAATCACAGAACTGAAAGAGGTTCCACCAGTGAGTGTATTACAAGGAGAATTGCAAGCGAATGTGACTACAAGAGCACAGAGTCGGAGAAGAGAAGTGGAAGAAGGAGAAGAGGAAAAGTCAAATGAAAGTTTGCTAGATGAGGACACAGAAAGCGATGATGAACAAAGCGTTCAAGAAGAAGAAGAAGGAATAACATCCGGAAACAATGAAATTGAAGAAGAGATGGTTGCATGTGAACGTGATAATGATGATGATTCTGAGAGTGATGGTGAAATAGACACGAGTATGAGGGATTTGTTTGCCGAGAATACGAGTGATGAAAGACAATTGGCAGACGCAAAGAAATTTGAAGAGCAGCAGAGAAATGACGAGTCACTGAGGTCGTGGTGGAAGATAGCTGAAGACAAAGGATCAGAGTTTAGTGTGGTGAATGGGTTAATGTATAAGAAGCATCAAATGTTGGACCAGTTGGTGTATCAGTTGGTGTTGCCGAAGGAAAGAAGAATTCAGGTGATGGAATTGGCACATGAGTCAGTATTTGGCGGACACTTGGGAGAAGAGAAGACAAGGGAACGTATCAAGTTGTCCTTTGTGTGGCCAAGAATGCGTAGAGATGTGGTGAAGTTCTGCAAGTCCTGTGAGAAGTGTCAGTTGAAAGCACGAAGTTTGGTGATGGATCGAGTGCCGATTACACCAATACCAAGAGAGGATGTACCGTTCAGAAGAATGACCATGGACGTCGTAGGACCAATCGAACCGACTTCAGCAGCAGGGCATAAGTATTGTTTGTGCATCGTGGACTCATGTACAAGATGGCCGACAATATTCTTGATGAAGTCATTGACCGCTAAGGCTGTATGCGAAGCTTTGATGAAGCTGTTCATGGATGTGGGAGTTCCGTCAGTAATCACGAGCGATAGAGGGACGAATTTCACAGCCAGTCTAACAAGAGAATTTCTGAAACTGATGGGGTGTTGTCCTCGATTCGATTCGCCAGGACATCCAGAAGCGGCAGGATTGGTGGAGAGATGGAATCAAACGTTCAAGAAAATGATTCATCATGTCGTTGTGGAAAATCCGAGACAGTGGCATAAAATTATTCCATTTACAGTCTGGGCATTGAGAGAAGTGCCTAATGCAACTACAGGAGTGGCACCGTATTTGCTGGTCTATGGAAAGTTGCCGAGAGGGCCACTCACCATCCTTAAAGAAAGCTGGACCAAAGAAATAAATCTACCACCGAACATTGGAGTGCAACCGGCAAAGTACCTGAAGAATTTAAGAGCAGACATGGAAAAGGCCTTGACATTCGCCGAGAGCTGTGCTGAAGAAAAGCAAAAACAGTACGCCAGTCAATACAACAAAAGAGCAAAAGATAAAGAATTCGAGCCAGGAGAGAACGTCATCGTGCTGTATCCAACGTCAACCAATAAATTGATCTCCCGATGGCATGGTCCATGCACGGTCCTGCAAAGAAGATCCAAATATTCGTATCTGGTGGACATGAACGAAAACGGTCGACGGATTATTCATGCTAACAAGATGAGGAAGTTTATTACGAGAACATTGTCTTGTGGTCTGATCGTGGAAGAGGATGACGAATTTGGATCAGTGGTAGAAATACCGCTGAAGGAAGACTATTCAGAGACAAAACAGAAGTCACTTCAATTGGATTACGAACAAATTGGACATCTGACCAGCGAACAGCAGAAACAATTACTTGATGTACTGAATCGATATGCAGACAGATTTTCAGACCAACCTGGACTATGTACATTAGTAGAACACGAAGTGGTGCTGAGACCAGACTTTCGAGAAAAAGAATTCGTGGCATATCGAATACCATTAATATACCGAGCAGAAGTGGAAAAACAAATACAAGAGATGCTGAAAGAAAACATCATTCAACCATCGTCAAGCAGAATGGCAAGTCCACTTGTCATTGTCAAAAAGAAGAATGGGTCCTTGAGATTGGCTTGTGACTACAGATACATTAACTCTTTTACTGAAAATTGCCGATATCCTATGCCAATCGTCAACGATGTCTTGAGCAAAGTTGGAAAATCCAAGTTCATTTCTGTTATGGACTGTCGCAGTGCATATTGGACTTGTCCTGTGAAAAAGAGTGACCAATGGAAGACTGCGTTTGTTACACATAATGGACTGTATGAATTTACGCGTGTTCCGTTTGGAATGATTAACTCTGGACGGACTTTTGTAAAAGCGATAAATATGATTTTGCAACCGATTCATGATTTTACTGAACCTTATGTTGATGACATTGCAGTGCATTCTAATGATTGGGACATTCATTTAAGACATTTGGAATTATTTTTGAAACAAATAAGACTGCATAATGTAACATTGAACTTGAAGAAATGTGTGTTTGGTAAGAGTGAGGTGAAGTTCATCGGTCACCTCATAGGATCAGGGAAGAAGATGATGAATCCAGACAGGATTGACAGTTTAATTAATTTGAAGAAACCTGAAACCAGGAAGGAAGTGAAGCAAGTCTTAGGATTTTTTGGGTTTTACAGACAGTTTATTTGTAATTTTGCTGAAATTGCTAAACCATTGACAGACTTGACTAGCAAGAAAGTACCTGATAACATTGTTTGGACTGATGCACATCAGAAATCTTTTGATTCCCTTAAACAGATTGTCTTATCAAATGTGATTCTATATATGTTTGAGGTTGGGAAACCATTTAATTTGTACTGTGATAGCAGTGATTTTGCTGTGGGAGCTGTACTGTCTCAGGTGGACGAGGAAGGGATTGAACGTCCTGTTTCATTTATCAGTCAGAAGCTGACAGATACTCAGAGGAGGTGGGCGACGATTGAGAAGGAAGCCTATGCAATCATATGGGCTTTAAACAAGTTGAAAGAAATTCTTATTGGTTCTAAAATCAATGTATTTACAGACCATAATCCTTTAGTTTATTTGACTGAATCAATGTCGAAATCTGCTAAATTAGTCAGATGGTCTTTATCATTGCAAAATTTTGACATTCTGTTGAACTATAAGAAAGGTAAATTGAATGTAGTAGCTGATTGTCTGTCTAGATTGTAGTATAAGATATTTTATGATGTATTATGTTATGGACTATTTGCATTGTTTAGTTAAGGTACGTTCGCTAATTTTTATAGATAATTAGCTCTCTTTAAAAGAAAGGAGGGAGGTAATGTGAGCTAATTTTGTATAGTCTATGTGGTCAGTTAATGTTTAGGCGTACGAATAGACCAGCTCAAGGTCAGCGTCTAGACAGTTAGGCCTGCAGGTGACAGACTGGCGGGAAAGTTGGCGCGGCTCGGCCGACCGTCGCCGGAGAGCGAGAGAGAGAGAGAGATAGGCAGACAGACGGACAGATAGACGGAGAGAGGCAGATAGAAGGACAGAGCGGCAAGGGGAAGAGTGTACGCCCAGACAGTGAGATAAGTTGTAGAAGAAGGAGTTGGTAGTAGAGAGTAGAAGACGTTTTAGAGAACAGTGGAGTTAGATAATAATAGTTGCGTTGTTGTCGTAGAATTCAAGCGTTTGTCGTTGATGCATTGTTGTGTTATTTGCGTTGTTATGAACGAAGAAGAAAATACAAGAAACAGAGCTTTGTTGTAATTGAACAAGTTAAGAACTTTAGAAACTTATACACTAGCTTTAGATACCGAAATACAGTGACTAGGTTAGGCCTAGGCTGCGCTACTGAACACAAGGAAAAAAGGGCAGAAAACTTTGAAGGTCAATTGGAGGTTGACACCTACCTTATAAGCTCCTTCAGAAAACGTCAGCGAGAGACACACGTGTGAATCTGTCTAACAACTAGGCTATTAACCATAACAACGTCCCATGGAGCAGAGTCCATCGAAGTTGGCCTTAACCTGATTTTTTGACAATCAGACGCTAGTCTGTTCTGTACGGAGCCTCTAAATGGACGTGAATGCAAAAAAATTTATGTCTTGCGCACGACTTATAACTCGTTCCCACGACTTAGTAACTCGTTCTCACGATTTGGAACTCGTTCACATGACTTAGTAACTCGTTCGCACGACTTAGTAGCTCGTTCGCACAACACTATTAGGTCTATACCGTGACAGCAGTAAGAAGTTGACAGCGAACAAGTTGACAGCGAACAGAACCTGGACAATAAAGCCTTTCCAATTACATGAAGAAATGGACAAATTGCACAAACATCTTTAAAATGTCTTAATTGTTGACCTAAATGACACTAACAACATCTTGCGTCAGAAATGAATAACCAGATGACACTAACAAGTCTTTAGTTTGCATCTGAATGGCAGTAGGGGGTCCCGTAGCTGAGCGGAGAGAGCGCTGGCCGTTAAACTGAGAGTCATCCGGGCGACCCGGGTTCAAGCCTCGCTCAGGGCATTAATTTATTAAAATTTATGTTAGCTGCCGTATAGGCGCTTTGCTGTTGTGTTGCTTGACTCGGGATCTGCTAAAAATAAAGATAGCCCCTCCCACTTCTGGCTTGGGCCATTAGTTAAGTTACCGAACCCACTGCCGTAAAGCCGACCTGCGTGTCGTGCTACAGTGGGCCGTATTTCGTATAACCTGTATATGTATTCATTCTGCGGTGTGTCAGATTGAATCATTAAAAAGGAATATTATTATAGTCGCAAGTCTTAACGGTTACGGCATTTACAACTGCGAACGATTCAGAAAAGAAGAAATAGACTAATTGCTCAGAGGGGGGATTTTGCCCGTGGGATTATGGGGATAATGTCCTACACCCATCGGACATACCTGTACAGTGTACACTGTACACCACCGCGCCCACTAATATGAATATGTATATATTGTTCCGGATAGCTATTATTGTTACTACACCAGCGATTTCATTCTTTCTGTAACAGTTGTTTGACGATGCCTTCAGTCATAGACGACACCAAGTTGACGTAGTATTTCATCCTGTATTTCAGCAATCAACAGACTCTCCTCATGATCGATCTGTGAAAGCTCAGTTTTTCCCTCGAGAAGCGCCTTGCGGACGTTGTTGATCTCATACACAAAACCAATCGAAGTGGGAAAGTACGTTTTCTCAGGAGGTTCAGGGAGTTGGTAGCTGAAGGTTTCGTTGGGTGTTTTGAGCTCTGTTGGAGACCAGAAATTGGGCAAAGTTATTGTTCCAGAAGTGCCATAAATCAGGGCTGTGTTCGATAGCAAGTTGTCTCCTGTTGTCAGAAGCTGTACCATACGGTCACCCTTGTAGAAGAGAGTAGTACTTACGGTCCGGTCCACTCCAGTCGGGTACAGCACTCCACTGGCAACTATCTTCTCGGGGCGTTCCTTCTTAAAGATGAGGCTTGCTAGTTGGATACAGTAGCAACCTGTTGATATTGTTATTCCACCACCAAACTCTTTCTTCGTTAGATCCTCTGCAAAAACCATGAGAGGCACTCCTAAGTGGACGCTGATCAAACGGATGTCACCGATGGTATTTCCTGCTAACTCCTTCAGGAGTTGGTCGTAAGCCGGAAAATGCCTCGACCAGAATCCTTCGGCGAAGAAAAGCCTCTTCTCTTTGGCCAGTTCTATCATTTTCCGCGTTTCGTCCGCCGACATTCCAAGTGGCTTCTCACAGAGCACGTGCTTGCCTGCTCTGAGCATCATCAGAGAGTGCTCAAGGTGCTTCAGGTGTATCGAGCCAATGTATGCAATCTCCACATCAGGATCGGCTGCAAGGCTCTCGTATGAACCATAGGCTTTCTTGATGCCATGCCTTTTAGCGAAAGACTCTGCATCTTCCAGTTTACGGGCAGCCACCGCCACTATCTGGTGTTCAGCCGGTGAAAGAGTCCTAAGAGCAATGCAGAAGTCACCGGATACCTTTCCTGCAGTGACGATGCCCCATCTTGTTGGTCGATCGGTCATCTTTCCAGATATGTTGTCTGTTGTTGCGCACTCTGCAACAACATGATACATTCATTTCTCTTGAAGTGAACAGTCATCAAAGCAATCGTAATCGCAATCTTCGATTTCTAAAGCGCTACTCGAAAGCCAAGCGCGGGGCACCAGCTTATTCACGAGCGCTGCGTTGAGTCATAGGGTTTTCCGTTAGAGTTCTATGGTGATACGTGTCGAGTAATCATAGGATCAGTGTAGGCAAGTGTGTGATTACAGAACACTCTGTTATTAGCGGATGTTCTACACTACCTTGAAGTAGCGCTATATAAATTTCGGAAATAAATAAATCTATATCTATAAGAAAGGACTTGACTATGTATGTATGTGGGTATGTGACCTTGTCCAGAATGCACGCTTATAGTTTTTGAGCTTTTCACTCCAAACCTTCACTACTGTGTAGGTCTCGGCACGAGACGCAAAGGCGTGGGGTTGGCGATTCTCTACCACCATGGGGGCCAGGGTGGGAAGCGAAACCTTCCAATTTTTTCAAAAACATCCAGCTATTGGTTTGAAATTTTTTCCTAGATAGAGGTCCATCAGAACCCCTCGGATCAGTGGTTGGCAAATCTCTACCACCAGGGGGCCAGGGTGCGTGGGGGTCAAAAACACTAATTTTCGCTATAAATTTTCATTCGCTTGCCACATATAAAAACATTTATTTTCACCGTTATAGAGGTGTTTAAGGTAATTTTCGCTATAAATTTTCATTTGCTTGCCACGTATAAAAGCAGTGATTTTAATCGTTTTAGAGGTGTCTAAAGTGGGGTGGAGGTGGTGGGGTGGCGTAGGAGGTCGAGGGGTGGGGTGTGTGGGTTGGGGTGGGGTGGAGTGGAGGAGTGGGGTTGGGGTGGAGGGGCAGGGGGTGGGGTGGAAGGGGATGGAGTGGGAGGTTGGGGTGGGGTGGAGTGGGGTGGTGGGGTGGGAGGGGGTGGTGGTGGGATGGGGTGGTAATTTTCGTCAAACCCAAATTTCTCCGGTGGCGTACTGGTAGAGGTCGGAGTGTGGTGGTGTGTTGTGTGGTTGGGTTGTGGCCGGAGCGGATCGAATCCTAAATTTCCCGGGCAACGCCGGGTACCCCAGCTAGGAAACTATATGTTCGTATATAACTGAGATCTCAAGTTAAACAAATCTACAAAAGTTCATTCTTTTTATTCTTTCGTCTTCTTCTCCTTCCATTATCCATCCGACCGCTTTTTCCCCTTCCTCCTCTTCTACCCCCTTCCAGTCCTCTTCCACTCTCTCCTCCTTCCCTTGCGCTTCGTCGTCCCCTTCTTTTTCATCTCCTCATCCTATTAATATTCCATTTTGTTTGCATCTTGTTCTTCTTCCTGCTCCTCTTCCTCCACCTCCTCCTCCTTCTTTTTCTCCTCCTCCTCCTCTCCTCCTCCTCCTCCTCCACCTTCTTTGAATCTCTTCTCAAACCTGCAGTGGTTGTCTGTATCTAATCTGCTGTGGGGGGAAATAGGTTTCTGAGTTGGATTGGGGCGGGAAATGGTCGTTTTGGGTAACCGTAAACTTCGGTGAACGCCAACCGCTCAGCCAGACACCGATGGCAACCTTTAAGCTTAAATGTTTTCTGACGACCTTTTTGTGAAACATTTGTCCAAAACCATATCAATTTCTTTACTTTTTAATCTGATGCCTTTTTTCTAAGTCATTTTCTCTGCCGGTTTCTTTCTGTATTCTGTCATAATTTCAGATTAAACATACCATAATCTTCCTACCTATCAACCGTATAGGACCTTACCATTTTCGTGCATACATTGACCTACATGTTAACAAAAGGCGAGGGGCGAATTCCTGCGACCAGAATTTTTCTGGGGAAATGGTGCATCTTTACATGTAGGCCTATACAACACCTCGCCATTTTTTCTGGGGTGAAATTTCATTCCTGGGGGAACAGCCCTCCCCAGAGACGTCTAGATGAAACACTGAGTGGTGGTTTAGGATTTCAGCGGATCAATTCACTGTAAAATTAACATTTAGGCTATATTTAATTTAAGTTATTTAACCCAGTTTGTGCCTTGATGGATCTGTTTTGCAGATGCAGAACCCAACGTTTGCTGGCAGTCAGGCAGTTTGTCCCACCTCAAGGTGAGAATTGCTGGGAGACTGTGATGCTCAGCCCCTAGTTTTTTTTAGGATGCCTATAGTATAAAGTCCCCATTGAACATCCCAAGTCCACATAAATCAATGTCTGCAGGGCTTTTTTAGCCTGCAGTTGTACACAAAATGTGCAGTTCTAAATGGATTTGTTCAGTTGTATAAAAAAATGTAGAAGCACTTCTGTGCAGTTAAAACTAGTTGAAAAAGGCCATTTTCCTCCGATTGGGAGTAATTTACCATGGAGGATGGGAAAGGAAAGCAGAGGCGTAGCGACCGCCCTCCGTACCCTCCGACCGAAGGGGGCCCCGCAAGGAAGGGGGCCCCTAAATGTGTAAAATATGTAAGGTATAACTAAGTAAGTGACATTTATTGACGCTATTGCACGATCCATATTGGTTTTACTGACAATGCCGTGATGTAAACACGGAGTACAGGCATACTGCAGGACTATTTATACATGATATATATAATTATATATAGGCCTACATGTATGTGAGCCCTACATACTGCATAGGCCTATTGTGTAAAGTAAATACTGATTCCAGTTTCTGCATTGTAGGGGGCCCCGCCGCCCGGCCATAATTATCACGTTCGAAGGGGGCCACGTTATTTGTTGCTACGGCCCTGAAGGAAAGAATGGGTTGTGCAGTTCTAAAAATTCCTTAAAAACAGCCCTGAATGTCTGACCCCAGTTATTTTTTAAATTCTCATACTGCCCACCAACCTCCAGAAACATGGATTCCTCCAAAGCACATGGACTAGATTAAATACTAGTCTCGTCGATAGGTACCCTGCAAAAAGGCATGCAGTCTAACAGAAAATACGACAAACAAAATGCAAATCTGGTAGCCAGCAACGGCGCCCATTGCATAACAACTCTAACTTGTCTAGACTATAATTTATAGGCTAGGCTACGTGTTTACAATTGCCAAGTCGTTGACGTTATGGGGTTTATAATTGTATATACAACATGACGCTGTTTAGAACAATCACAAAATCAAATAATATCCATGTTAGAAGTCTACAAATCTAAAGCAAAAGTCTATGATCTCTTACCTTATAGGCTCGAAGCTTCTTCAGAAAAACGAAGGTGAGAGGCACACGTGTGAATTTGTCTAACAACTAGGTTATTAACCATAACATCGTCGAATGGAGCAGAGTCCATCGAAGTTGGCCTTGAATTGCACTATTAACCTGATTTTTTGACAATCAGACGCTAGTCTGTTCTGTACGGAGCCTCTAAATGGACGTCAATGCAAAAATATCTTATGTCGTGCGCACGACCCGTTCCCACGACTTAGTAACTCGTTCGCACGACTTAGTAACTCAATTGCACGACTTACTAACTCGTTCGCACGACTTAGTAGCTCGTTCGCACGACTTAGTAACTCGTTCGCACGACTTACTAACTCGTTCGCACGACTTACTAACTCGTTCGCACGGCTTACTAATTCGTGCGCACGGCTTAGTAAATCGTTCGCACGACTTACTAACTCGTGCGCACGACTTAGTAGCCTAACGCATGCGCACGACTTGGTATCACTGTTGGATTGCCGAATTGCGTTTTGTGTGTGATCGCTCGATAATGGTCGGAATTGGTCGATGTGTCTCGGGCGCGATCGGTAATATGGTTAATTTTGGCTACTAACTAAATTGGCCTTTGGTCTTAGAGATAAACTGGGGAATAATTTAGGCCTACTCCGGTCTACATGCTGTTTACAGTAAATTGTAAATAATTGATTGCATTAAAATAATGTAACTGATGTTGATCGGATGTTTAATTGATTACTGAGGAATATTAATTAAATATACGAACTTCATTCTTCGATTATTTTAGAAGTACACTTGTAATTTGTTTAGAGCCATGGAAGGAAGTAATATAATAAAGCCTATAATGTGCATCGTGACTTCAAACGTGGACTACCTGTCCACCTAATGCGAAAGATGTTAATACCACGACTGCAAAATAGCATTTTAAAAACACTAAAATTCCATAAAAGCCATTGAACAGTAACAAACTATTATTGATAAAAAGAGATCCGTGTGTACAGGGTGTCTCAATAAAAATGGGCCACCGGATAAAATGCAATATCTTCGTAACTGATTGACATTTTTCTGCGAAACTTTCCGAATTTTGTAGGGGAATGAATTTCCAACAATCACTGAAAGTTTCACTTAACGTTTTTCATGTTGGCTAAAGTTACAGCTGTTTAAACTTTCAAATTTCCTCGGACAAATGAACGTCACTTGTAGTTTTCCATGTCAAATAATTTCACTTTTCACTACGACCTCAGGATTCCGTTTTACAGTTAATCGTAAAGTATAATGGGAGTGTAGATCTTTTTGTGATGCTCAGTATCGCCTTGTTGACCGAGTCCTGCCACAACTGATCCCACATTAGCAGCAAGACTTCCTTCATCTAGCCAATGTTCTCCAACTTGGGATGAAATGTCTTACAGCGTGACAGCATAGCTCCTTAGAGTGATAATGAAGAGGGTTAAGGTCTGGCGAGCTTATTGGTCATTCATCTTTGCCAATATATTACAGTTGATGGCAATAAGGTAGCGTCATCATAATCATTCCAGGTCATAGATTCCTTCGCTCTGCTACGCATGGTGACCTGGTTGTCCCTATGGCTCAATCTTCCACAGAAGCTTTGCTGTGTTCGGTCCGTCTTTTGGAATAAGTTACCTATTAGTCTCCGTAATGAACTTCTTTGTCTTTCTTTGCCCCTTTTCCGGAAGCGTCTGAGAACCATTCTCTTTGATTGTGGCTTGGTGTCAGGTCGGGAGCGCTTCTGAGGAGTTCTCTTGAAGGGGCGCTATATAAATGTACGATTACAATTACAATTTTCTTGCAGCCGTAGCACACGCCAGCAGATCTGATGCCGAAACCACGATGTTCTTTACACACGTACTTGACCCTTTGGACTTCCAAGCGAATTCCGTGAAAATCGCGCTTTTTCCATCAGACCAAACGACCACTTCTTGCCTCTCTTCCGACATCTGACCTCCATTACATGAACAATTTTACAGATAGCCTTCATTTCATTTCACTTTTCATTGTATTTACTTTAATTTTAAATTGTACGTTCTATTTTGCTATGACCACGCTATGTCCCAGTCTGTTCACGCAACGTCCGAGTTCCCATTTTATCATCCGCAGTAACTTTACCCGTGACGTTCAGTTACAGATTCAAAAATTAAGACCATAATAATAAAATATCACCAAATACTAACAGCTTGCCTCATAAACAGCTTATTTACAGTTCTTAGTCAGGTCGTATGACATCATCATCATTTTGTGTGTTGTTTTTTGCAAAAAATTCTTCAAGAAATCACATTATTGAGCGTGATTTTGCGGAAAATTGGACAAATGTTTTTACACAGCTGAGGTAATGCAAATTCATTAATGAGATTTTCAGGGATTGTTGAAAAATCTTTCCTCTATAAATCCTGCTATTTTTACACAACAATTTCGATTGGTTGCGGAGCAATGGCATTTTTGCTGGTGGGACATTTTTAATTGAGCCACCCTGTTAATTACAATTGACATAAATGTGGCATTGCACGAAGGAACCCACTTTTGAGACAGATAGCACCGTTGTACCATTCAATGGCGGGAAATGTTGATTAAGTGACTATGTGAGGACCTCGTGTTGTTAGACGGGGGCCCCGTTAGACGAGCTTGCAGTTCAACTTACCGATTTCTTACAATGCCATACCGTGGTCCATGGGCGGAGACCTAGGGGGGACAGGGGGGACGGTCCCCCCAATAAAAGTGTTGGGGGGACGGCCCATGCATTTGTCCCCCCCCCCCCCGATGTTTGAGCGTGAAGACTTTTTTGGGCGGCGAAAATAGAAAATTTCGTCGAGATTTGGCCGGATGACTAAAAAAAAAGGCGTCAAATTTTTTGGCGGCGAAAATAGAAATTTCCGTCGACATTTGGCCGGATGACTAAAAAAAAGGTCATCAACTTTTTGGCGGCGAAAAGAATTTTTTTCTCCAGATTTCTCCGGTCGTCAGAAATTTAATTTTTCGGAAGATTTCGCGTCTATCCGTCCCCCCCAATTCTCGGCCCAGGTCTCCGCCTATGCCGTGGTCCCATTGGCATTGTGGCGATGCTTAATTGTAACATTATTATTACGACGTCTCGTAGTTTGTCTACCTTTGCTACTGCAACTGAATTTCATCTCCATGTCTCTGAAACTTTTGTCTGAAAAAACTTCTCATAGCCGGTTTAAAATCCTTTGTGATGATTGTACATGTACGTCCAGCGGCGCCCGCAGACGTACGCACGTACGCAAGTGCGTACAGCGCGATGACAAAAAAAAGGTCATCAGTTTTTTTGGCGGATGGAAAAGGTATGTTTTTGGGAAAATTTTGGCTGATGACTAAAAAAAGGTCATCAGGAAAATTTCTGTGCGTACAAGAAAAAAATCCTGCGGGCGCCGCTGTGTACGTCTCCCTACGTTTATCCGCTTTATGTACCGGTATACAACGATCGAGTGCCTCTTGCAACACAGAGGTACCTAATAGGCTGTGTGGACAACAACTATAATAGTATAAACATTCGTACTGCTGTGTACAAGTAGGCCTACCAAATGTCGCGGTATCAATAGTCGCGGGATTAACTGTCGCCGGGGTTAACTGTCGCGGGATTAATTGTCGCCGGGTTCAACTGCCGGTATTAACTGTCGTGGTATTAAGTGTCGCGGTATTAAATGTCGTGCTACCGTGGATTCGAATCCCCAACATTTCCGACTTCAAGTCATCGAACATAGGGAACTGACATTATCTCCTGGGCCCTGGGCATCATCCCCCGGACATTATCTTATCCCCCCGGACATTATTTCCTCCGCGATAGGACATTATCCTTTCCAGTCTATGATTTCATTACCTACAAATGACGCGCAAAATATAAGAATAGGCCTATGTTAAGTGAATATCTATACATTAGAGATTAGTTTAAAATTGTAAGAATTATGTTAAGGTAATTTAAGGTTTATATATGTGTATTATAATTATACATGAAAATTATGCATCCAAAATATCTATAACATTTGCAAATTGCAAATCTCTATACAGGCTAACTTAAGTCGCAAACAACATTACAAGGTCTTAATTGTGGAATGACACGAACAACTCCTTGTGCTAAAAATGAATAACTATATAGGCTGATTGACGATTCCCATTCGTTCATTACAAATCTAATTTTAATGGAAACGACGCTAAGAAGTCTATGAAGATCAGTTGTAAATGACGTTATAACAAACCTTCGTTGTAGCCATAACTGACACAAGCAAGTAGACCTACCCACTGTATAAACGCATGAGACTAACCATTCATAAGTTTAGCCGACATGTGAATAACAGTAATTAATACATGTCTCTACCATGACAGCAGTAAGAAATTGACACAGCGAACAGAACCTGGACAATAAAGCTTTTCCAATTACATGAAGAAATGTACAAATTGCACAAACAACTTTAAAAAAATGTCTTAATTGTGGACCCAAATAATACTAACTTACTGATTGCGTGAAAAATGAATAGCCAAATGACGCTAGCAATTCTTTAGTCTGCATCTGAATGGCAGTAGCCCTATAGCAAGTCTTATAGGTTATGGAATTAACAACTGCGAACGATTCAGCTTCATCAATGAAATGAAGAAACAGACTAATTGCTCAGAGCGGAAATTTTGCCTCGGGGGATAATGGCGATAATGTCCTACACCTATCGAACATACCTGTACAGTGTACACCACCGCACCCACTAATGTGCATAGGCTACAGGTATATATTGTTCCGGTAAGCTAATTGTTATTACACCAGCGGTTTAATTCTTTCTGTAACAGTTGTTTGGCGATGCCTTCAGTCATAGACGACACCAAGTTGACGCAGTATTTCATCCTGTATTTCAGCAATCAACAGACTATCTTCATGATCGATCTGTGAAAACTCAGTTTTTCCTTCGAGAAGCGCCTTGCGAACGTTGTTGATCTGATACACAAAACCAACAGAAGTGGGGTAGTGCGTTTTCTCAGGAGGTTCAGGAAATGGGTAGCTGAAGGTTTTGTTGGCGGTTTTGAGCTCTGTTGGAGACCAGAAATTGGGCAAGGTTATCGTTCCAGAAGTGCCATAAATTAGGGCTGTGTTCGATAGCCAGCTGTCTCCTGTTGTCAGAAACTGTACCATACGGTCACCCTTGTAGAAGAGGGTTGTACTCACGGACCGGTCCACTCCAGTCGGGTACAGCACTCCACTAGCAACTATCTTCTCCGGGCGTTCCTTCTTGAAGATGAGGCTTGCTAGTTGGACACAGTAACCACCTATGCCTAATGTTATTCCACCACCAAACTCTTTCTTCGTTAGAACCTTTGCAAGCTGCATCAAAGGCACGCCAAATTGGATGTTGATCAAACGGATATCGCCGATCGTATTAGCTTCCAGCTCCTTCTGGAGTTGGTCGTAAACCGGAAAATGCCTCGACCAGAATCCTTCGGTGAAGAAAAGCTTCTTCTCTTTGGCCAGTTCTATCATTTTCCTCGTTTCATTCGCCGACATTCCCAGTGGCTTCTCACAGAGCACGTGCTTGCCTGCTCTGAGCATCATCAGAGAGTGCTCAAGGTGCTTCAGATGTATTGAACCAATGTAAGCAATCTCCACCTCAGGATCGGCTGCAAGACTTTCATATGAACCATAGGCTTTCTTGACGCCATGTCTTTTAGCAAAAGACTCTGCATCTTCCAGTTTACGGGCAGCCACCGCCACTATCTGGTGTTCAGCCGGTGGTAGAGTCCTAAGCGCAATGCAGAAGTCGCTGGATACGTTTCCTGCAGTGACGATACCCCATCTGGTCGGTCGATCTACCATCTTTCCAGATCTGTTGTTGCGCACTCTGCAACAACATGATGCATTCATATCTCTTGAAGTGAACAGTCATCAAAGTAACTTGACCACTCATATAATAGACAGCAAGTGTGATTTAGCATAAAGCTCTATCATTAGCAGATGTTCTGACACTATATGTTTGGACTTGACTGAGATGTCAATTTGAAAAAATCTACAAAAGCCACTTCTTCCTATTCTTTCGTCTACATTCCCTAAGTCCCCTTCCCTCAGTATGAGAATTGTAGAAAATTACTGGGGGGTGTCGTTCTGCCATTGATTTATGTGGTCTTGGGGTGTGCAATGAGGACTTTTCTGTGGCGTCCTAAGAAGAACTAGGAGTTGAATCTCCACAACCCCGACAATTCTCACCCTGCCTTTCCTTCCCCATCCCATCGCTTCTTCCCCTCCCTCCTCCTCTCTCCCTTCCCACTCCTCTTCATCTAGCTCCTCCCTTCCTCTTCCCCTTCCTCCTCGTCGTCCTCTTCTTTTTCATCTCCTCCTACTTCTTCGATTTAGCTTATAGTCTTGATCGTCTTCTTCCTCCCTTTTGTCTCCTCCTCCTCCTCCTCCTCTTCCTCCTCCTCTCAAACGCACAGTGGTGGTGCAGGATTTCGCCGGATCAAATGAACATTTGCAGTATAGGCTGTGGTCGTATTCAACTTAATCTGAGCCTTCTGCAGTTGGCCCTAGACAGCCTTTAATTGTCTGCTGGACTTCTTTGGCTACCAGTTCGACACATTTCAGATTCCTATTCATGAATATTCTTTTGATATTCTTTTGATATTATTATTATCATCATTATCATTACCATTACCATTACCGTTACCATTACCCTTACCATTACCATTACCACTACCACTACCACTACCACTATCACTATCACTATCACTATCATTATCATTATCATTATCATTATTATTATTATTATTATTAATTATTATTATTATTATTATTATTATTATTATTATCATTATCATTGTTATTAGTATTATTATTATTTTTATTATTATTATTATTATTGTTATTGTTATTATTATTATTATTATTATGACTACTACTACTACTACTACTGCTGCTGCTGCTGCTGCTGCTGCTGCTGCTACTGCTACTGCCACTACCACTACCACTACCACTACCACTACCACTACCACTACCACTACCACTACCACTACCACTACCACTACCACTACCACTACCACTACCACTACCACTACCACTACTACTACTACTACTGTAAAGAAGCTGATTTTCTTCATTTTTAACGACCTCCTTGCTATCTTGTATAAGTTACATATAACTGTGTGTAAGCGTGTGTGACTGAGTGTGTGTAGGTATGTGTGGGTTGTTGGTGTGGATATTGAAATGGGAAGGGGAACGAGTGGGGATGTACATTGAGGAATTTGAAGTGTAAGAATGACTTTGCAGTTTGCTCCTATATAAGGCCCGGCACTCTCTGTTTGGACGCTCTCGATGTGTGGATGCTCTCGACGTTCGTCTAGTTGTCGTTGGAGTCCGGTATATTGCGGTACGATTCTTGAAGCCTCAGCATGATTGTCTGGAGGTATACGAGTCAACAGCGGGTTGCGCGGGCACTGTAAGACGCATCTCGTATTGATCGTGAATCGCATTCGTTGAAGTCGTAATTGGAGATCGGAGCCCGGAAGCCAGGAAGGAAAGGAACTGCTTTCGTTAACGACGGAATTCTGTGCGGAAATTCTGGATTCTGTGAGAGACGCTGTGGAAGGGATTTTTCATTCTTTAAAGAACGGGAGTCGGTTTCTACAAGAAAGGCTTGGAGAGGGAGAGAGGCGTTGGATTCTTGTTTACAAACGAACACCGCAGCTGCAACAGTTGAGTACTATAATATAGACCTAGAAATATACGAGGGGAAAAACCCTGCATCATAAAAGTCCAATAATTGCTACCGCCGAGTTTCTTAGGCTAGATGTGTGTGGTTGAGTGAATGGAAATATTATAATTAGGTTGAAAGTGAAAGTAAACTCAGTTTGATAATAATATTGTATCGGATAGGCCTAGCTTAAACTTTAAAGAGACATTGCTGTTATTCTAAACTGTTGTCATTTTGAAACTGCTTTACTATTAATAAGAAAAAGTAGCGAAAGCTATATTAAAGCGTGCTATGTCTCTTTCATCTTTGAATAGGATAGACGCTGCTGTTTTTGAAGAAGTAGGAGAAGGACTTAGAAGAGGCGACAGTCGGAGTTCATCGCCCTTACTCAGGCCTAGGTCTAGCATGGAAGAGTTGATGTTACAAATGAGTGTGACTCTAGCTAATGTGGATAGGCGACTGACGGAAACGAATGAACAACTGAATGAACGAATGAATGAGATTATGCATGAACAGAATGAACTGCGAATGAGGATGATGTCTGTGGATTGTGAAGAGATGCATGGAGAGCAGTTGAGAATGCATGCGACTGTCATTTCGACTGAAGACGTTAGAGAAAGAGAGAGAGTGAGATGGATGGATAGAGGGAGAGACCAAGAAGGAGCTTACAAGGAGCTGAGGATAAGAGAGGAAGAACCGAACCCAGGTCATGATATGAACATGATTACAGAAAGACCTTTTGTCGCGCCAACACAGGCACCTGCGTCAGATGGAAGAGGAAGAGGGGAGGATTTGTTGGAACAGCCGGTGGGTAGATTTAGTGCTAGACTTCAGGGAAAGCCTAGGCCTAACTATTCGGATTTGAACCGGTTGGGTTTCCTTCACGATCGGGTGGGTTTCCCTCAATCACTCATGGGGACAGCCCTAGCCGAGGGAAGGGAGCAGAGAGGGAGTATGGGAGAAAGGGCCCCGTTACAGCCTACTGGAGTGACGTCAATAGGAGCAGTAGCGCCCTCCTTTGCCGCTACCAGAACAGCACCCGTGTCCAGTGGGGGCAAACCCCCTTGTAGTGTCGTCAATGTGGTGGATAGGGAAGCAGAGAAGGATGAGGTGAGAATAGATGAGGAAGTAGCCAGGTTTAACCCTGGGGGCGCTAGGCCTAAAGAGGTCAGTAGAGAGCGAGGGGCTTTCTTGAGTAGTGCCAGACTAGGCGACGACCTACTGCAGGGGGGCGGACACGACAATGGCGACGCTGGATGGAATTCGAGTTGTGGAAGACGAGGATACGACAATGGAGATGACGGATTGGATTCGAGTCATGAAAGACGGAGAGAACGTTACAATGGTGACGAAGAAACGGAAAGAATTTATGTGGATAGGATAGGTCGAAATGTGAACGATGAGATGACGGAAAGGTCTTTTGTTGGAAGACGAGGACAAAGAGACGTTGACAATGAATATAGGGATAGAATGTTGAAAAGACAAGACAGAAATTCTAGACTAGTATTCAATGGTCATGAATGTGATTTTGATGTTGTTGATGATTATGATGATGTTGGGTGTGGCATAAGAAACGAACGGCGGAACCAAAATTTTGAAAATTATTTGGGGGGTCCGAACGTTGTTGTTGGAACATTGCCAAACGTATGCAATGGAAATCTTCTGGATTATTTACCTGCAACTCAAGTGCGTATGTATCCGGGACGATCGACGAGTCATGACGCATCGATGTCACGACAATTACCTGTGACGTCAGTGTTGTCAAACTACAATAACTCTGTTGGGGTGACGATGCTACAAGCGAGTGACTCTGTTTTGCGAGGTTCGTGTATGGTTGACAGATGGCCGAGGTTGAATCATGTTGCAGCTCAACAATACCAGCCGAATGCTCAAACATTCGCCTGTGTACCGAAAGTGTCTGTTGCTACCCAAACGATGGCTGATGAAGTGAAGAATTCTGCACAACTGGCTCCTGCTGCAGTATCTGCGAATGTCAGCGGATCAAACAGAAACAGTAATCAGATTAAATTGGGCTACTTCAATGGGAAGACGGCGCTACCAGTGTTCTTGAGGCGCTTCGCGATTTGTCGTCGGCAAAATAATTGGACTGAAGCGGATAGTCTTAATCACCTCTGTTGTGCGTTGGTGGACGAAGCGGCGTTGATTTTTCCAGAGGAAGAGATGGATGGAGTGACCACAACTGCCGAGGTCATAAATAAACTTCGGATTCGTTATGGCTCGGAAGACCAGCATACGATGTATCAAGTTCAGTTAAGCTCAAGACGGCAAAAAGCAAATGAGGATCTGGGTCAATTGGCTGCAGACATTAATCGCCTCCTGTCGTTAGCCTATCCAGGAAAGACATCTGTTCATAGTGAGATGGTGGCAGTAAAAAGCTATCTCGACGCCTTATCTGACCGAGATCTTGCTTTGAAAGTTTTGGAACGGGAACCGAAGGATCTTCAGAGTGCTGTGAAAATTTCTCTGCGTTTACACAGTTACAAGCAAGCTGAACTGGGAAACGATGGGAGTTATAAAACAACTGGTCGAGTGAGGTCAGTTATGAAAGGTGAGGATGAAGAAGAAGTAAAAGCAGAACGTGTTACGACCCGTCAAAATAAAAACGAGCGCAACACGAACGAAAACAGAAACAGACCGCAGAATGACGTAGACATGGGGTATCATCCTGAATATAGATACTCCGCGCCACGTCAAAACCAGCAAGCATGGGCGCCGAGACAACAGAGTTACAATCGAAATCAGGAGTATAGACCAGAGGTACGACGTTGTTGGGTCTGTAATGGATTGCATTTGGCACGAAATTGCATCTACCGAACGCAGGGTGAGTTTAATAGAGGCAATAACGATAGGCCTAATTATACGATGAATTCGCAAGGAAATCACATGCGAACGCCTCCAGCGAATAACGTGAGATTCATTCAGAATTCTGCAAGTGCATATCTGAAAGCGAAAGTGAATGGAAAACTTTCTTGGGCTCTTCTGGATACTGGATCGCAGCTATGCCTGGCACCTGAAAAACTGGTGAGACGATGTGACATAGAACCGTCTCAACAAACATTGTTGGCTGCAAACAATACTCAGATTGTCGTAGTCGGACAAACAAAACTGAAAATGATGTTGAACGGCAGGAAATTCCTGGTGAACGCTTTGGTGACGCCACAGCTGTCTGAAGTGATTCTAGGGTACCAGTGGATGCGTGAAGAGAATGTAGTGTGGAATTTAAAGGAAAAATGGGTGAACGTACGAGGTCAAAGAGAAACACTGCATCTCAGGAAACAATCCTCTAGATGTCGTCGTATAGCAGCTGAATGTGATGTGATCGTTCCTCCATTCAGTGAATTAAAGAAAGAGGAAGTCAGTGACGCGACACCTGCAAAGTGTGCAGTGGTACAGAGCGCTGCAGCGACAGAGAAAGAAGCTGAGTCTGTTCTGAAGCCTCTGCGGAAAAACGTGAGTGAAAAGGTATCGGGTGCTGATCAGCAAAAGCTGAAATTGACTGTGTTTTTGTCGGTGATGACGACAATGGTGGTGGTAATGATGATGATATTGTCCATGTCAAGACGACCATGTGTAGTCAATGCAATTCATGGAACAACAGCGCCGCCTGGCGAGGATCTGGAAACGAGTGATGATGAGGACCGTACAGCAGCGCCACCTGGAGAAGTTGACGAAACGAGTGCCGATGGAGTTGACGCAATCGCGCCACCTTGCGAAGTCATCGGAACGTTGGGTAGTTGGAGTAGCGCGATTATTGCGGACGAGCAGAACAAGGATAAAGATTTGCAGTGGATCATTGCAAAGAAAAGGGAAACGATGCAGAAGCAGGCCGAAGTACGAGCGTTTCGTTATGACCTGAGAGTAAAACCAGCAAGGTTTAAAGTAGGTCAACTGGTATGGTTTTATCTGCCACGCCGCTTAACTGGAATTCAAAGCAAATGGGCCCTATGGAATCAAGGTCCCTGTGTGATTGAAAAGCAATTGGGTCCCGTATTGTATCTCATACGCAAGACACCAAGAAGCCAAGCCAGGATAGAATACGTTGACAAACTGAAGCCATACTTTGGGAGCGCTGAGAATGAACAAAGTAGGTCAGTTGAGAAAATGGAAGAGGAAGAGGTCGTTCAGCAAGGCAGTAGATTGAGTCGACCAAAAAGAAGTATTAAAGTGCCACAGCGTTACTTGTAGTCTGCATAAAAATAGACTATAGAGACAATGCTGCAGTGTATATATAGTAGAGTGTAGTTATGTAGTGGATTAAGGAAGCGTGCTGCAATAAAAAGGAATTGTAAGAGGAAAAGATTAGATTAACGAATGATCATGGATTAAGGCGTTAGATATGAATTGGGCAATTAGGTCAAAACATGCGCCGCCGGCCAGCCGCCGATGTCTGCAAGGATAGCCTGGAGGCGGGTGTGAAAGCTGATATGAGGAATATGTAGATTAAGCGACGGCGAATGAAGAAGCCGACGCTTGGAAGCAGATGACAATGACAAATGATTTCACACTAATATGGCATATTAAACTGCCGCAGTTATTTAGGCCCCGTTTTTAGATGTAGGCTATTAGGTGAAATGGGGTTGGTGGAAAGAAATCCCGCCCACATGAACAAGGAGACGATGGCATTTTAAGATAGAATCCGCGTCCCTCTTTGTCAGTTCTACAAGGGTTTTGATAGAGGAAAGTTGTCAGACAAATTTTTAAAGCAGTCAGGGAGTAATAATTAGACAAAGGAAGATAAGAATCATGGCTTCGTTCAACCAAGAAACTGGAGAAGTAGGCAGCCAGACAATAAATCATGACGACATGGATGCTTTTCTAGAACATCTAGACGGAAACGGGTTTGGTATATCGGAACCAGATGAGAGCGATAGTCGAAAAGAAAACGAATCTAGGGCTCTATCTCCGATTTCGTCAGTGGCTGATTCCGAGTCAACTGCTGGGGTCAGTGATGCCGCGCAAGGCCAGGATGCAAGGCGACTTACGGCCGGAATAGCAGTGTTAACATGGAAAATGTATTCAACTGGAGTTATGTTTCGAATGATGGAAGGGATGATGGAAAAACGATCGGTTTTCCTCACCCCTGTGGAAATTCATCAACTGCGTCAGATGGTTCCTCCTTTGAGAATGGATGTGGACCTTCTGCCAGCCATGTTGGTGGCGGTGCAGACGCTGGCAAGTGTGCCTGGCGTGAGGAACGTATTGCGGAGCTGGGGAAGCCGGGAAAACCTCGTGATGCTGGACGGTCGTCAGAACCAAGTGGGAGGACAAGCAGCTCAACCGATTGGACGTGACGCTTGTACTTGCGACTTCGGATTATGGAGCCTAGCTGTTCAGATCATTTTAAGGTTTCTGAACCAAGCGATTCCTCTGAGTGAACCAGCATTTCTAGTGGAAATCGGTGATATATATAGAGACGCGGGAGTAAACTCCTGGGCGGTCGATGTGGTGGTTCATGCGCTTTATTTCATAAAGAGGGCTAGTTGGGTATGGGGTCTGTTCCCGGATGGGTGCAGCTACGTTTGAGAAATGGGGGGGAAAGAATAAAAAGAATTGTGGATGTGCAGTACAAGGACTAGTATTAATGGACATTGGATGATCCACAGTAATTTTGAACTGAGGTAGTTGCCATTATTGGTTTCTTTTTGTTTGAAGCATGAAATGTTTTTGTATGTACGTAATTAGGGACACACAGTCATAGTAACTGGTTCTCCCTACGTTAGAACTTGGTCAGTAGGGGCGTGTGTAAAGAAGCTGATTTTCTTCATTTTTAACGACCTCCTTGCTATCTTGTATAAGTTACATATAACTGTGTGTAAGCGTGTGTGACTGAGTGTGTGTAGGTATGTGTGGGTTGTTGGTGTGGATATTGAAATGGGAAGGGGAACGAGTGGGGATGTACATTGAGGAATTTGAAGTGTAAGAATGACTTTGCAGTTTGCTCCTATATAAGGCCCGGCACTCTCTGTTTGGACGCTCTCGATGTGTGGATGCTCTCGACGTTCGTCTAGTTGTCGTTGGAGTCCGGTATATTGCGGTACGATTCTTGAAGCCTCAGCATGATTGTCTGGAGGTATACGAGTCAACAGCGGGTTGCGCGGGCACTGTAAGACGCATCTCGTATTGATCGTGAATCGCATTCGTTGAAGTCGTAATTGGAGATCGGAGCCCGGAAGCCAGGAAGGAAAGGAACTGCTTTCGTTAACGACGGAATTCTGTGCGGAAATTCTGGATTCTGTGAGAGACGCTGTGGAAGGGATTTTTCATTCTTTAAAGAACGGGAGTCGGTTTCTACAAGAAAGGCTTGGAGAGGGAGAGAGGCGTTGGATTCTTGTTTACAAACGAACACCGCAGCTGCAACAGTTGAGTACTATAATATAGACCTAGAAATATACGAGGGGAAAAACCCTGCATCATAAAAGTCCAATAATTGCTACCGCCGAGTTTCTTAGGCTAGATGTGTGTGGTTGAGTGAATGGAAATATTATAATTAGGTTGAAAGTGAAAGTAAACTCAGTTTGATAATAATATTGTATCGGATAGGCCTAGCTTAAACTTTAAAGAGACATTGCTGTTATTCTAAACTGTTGTCATTTTGAAACTGCTTTACTATTAATAAGAAAAAGTAGCGAAAGCTATATTAAAGCGTGCTATGTCTCTTTCATCTTTGAATAGGATAGACGCTGCTGTTTTTGAAGAAGTAGGAGAAGGACTTAGAAGAGGCGACAGTCGGAGTTCATCGCCCTTACTCAGGCCTAGGTCTAGCATGGAAGAGTTGATGTTACAAATGAGTGTGACTCTAGCTAATGTGGATAGGCGACTGACGGAAACGAATGAACAACTGAATGAACGAATGAATGAGATTATGCATGAACAGAATGAACTGCGAATGAGGATGATGTCTGTGGATTGTGAAGAGATGCATGGAGAGCAGTTGAGAATGCATGCGACTGTCATTTCGACTGAAGACGTTAGAGAAAGAGAGAGAGTGAGATGGATGGATAGAGGGAGAGACCAAGAAGGAGCTTACAAGGAGCTGAGGATAAGAGAGGAAGAACCGAACCCAGGTCATGATATGAACATGATTACAGAAAGACCTTTTGTCGCGCCAACACAGGCACCTGCGTCAGATGGAAGAGGAAGAGGGGAGGATTTGTTGGAACAGCCGGTGGGTAGATTTAGTGCTAGACTTCAGGGAAAGCCTAGGCCTAACTATTCGGATTTGAACCGGTTGGGTTTCCTTCACGATCGGGTGGGTTTCCCTCAATCACTCATGGGGACAGCCCTAGCCGAGGGAAGGGAGCAGAGAGGGAGTATGGGAGAAAGGGCCCCGTTACAGCCTACTGGAGTGACGTCAATAGGAGCAGTAGCGCCCTCCTTTGCCGCTACCAGAACAGCACCCGTGTCCAGTGGGGGCAAACCCCCTTGTAGTGTCGTCAATGTGGTGGATAGGGAAGCAGAGAAGGATGAGGTGAGAATAGATGAGGAAGTAGCCAGGTTTAACCCTGGGGGCGCTAGGCCTAAAGAGGTCAGTAGAGAGCGAGGGGCTTTCTTGAGTAGTGCCAGACTAGGCGACGACCTACTGCAGGGGGGCGGACACGACACTACTACTACTACTACTACTACTACTACTACTACTAAGAGACAGACAGGGAAGAAAGAGACAGGGAAGGAGAGAGTCTCGAACAGATAGATGGTGGAGAGGGGAGAGAGAGGCAGACGCAGACAGGCACCAATATTTGATACCAATATTTGATCGTTGTACAATAACAAATGACGTCATTTTTCGCCAAAGCTTACGCAGCGCATCCGCCCTGGGAAAGATAAATGCCTTAGGCCAAGGAGTATATACGTTAAGAGGAGCCCCATGCAACAGGAGTTTAGCCAGCAGAATTTGGGAAGACCTTCCAAGCAGAGGGGCATAAATATAATTATAACCATTTATAAACCTCAAATGGGCGGCGAAGCCGCCCCACAGGGGCGGGTGGAGCTGGGTTTGGGGACGAAAAATCGAAATTTTTCGTGCAACGCCGGGTACAGATCCAGACTAATTTGAACTCTGTACAAGGTGTCTTTTATCTTGGCTCAATTTCACAAGTGCAGTCTATTATGCTGTATACGTCGCAGGGAATCGTATAATCTGTCCATAACTGTATAGACGGTCGTCCACCACTGCCTGGACGCCGTCCAGGCAGTCATGGGCGACCGTCCAGGCAGTGCTGGCCAAATAAGTTGCAGGACGACGTCCAGCCTAGAAAATAAGTGCCTGGACGCCGTCCACGACCGTCCTGTCACACTTTAACCCCTGGCTGTGGATTCTGTGAGGGCAGGAATGCAAGATGAGAATTCCTCCCCACTTTATGCTTGGGGATGGAATGTGAAAGAATTCCCTCCCGATCACTCAGACCCTTACACCTTAGTCCTTCCAGTGCAGCTCTGCACATCGGGCAATGCAGTTTCTCCATTCCACTCTGTTCCTCGCCACTTCGACAGCATCGTTCCACGTCATCTCCAGACCCTGCAAATCCTCTCGAATAGTTAAGCCCTAGTGCAGGGCTTTTTTAACGTGCAGTTCTACACAAAATGTGCAGTTCTAAATGGATTCGTGCAGTTGTAGAAGACTTCCGTCACGTTCCGTGCAGTTAAAACTAGTAAAAATAGTAGGGCTGCTGATTAATCGCAGTTAACGCGCGCGATTAGCGCGTTAATTTTTTTAACGTTTAACGCGATTAAAATATTTAATCGCGATTAAATTTTAATCGCAAAGACCGCTGTTAGGTAGAAATTTTCCGAACACTACATCGCGTCGGTTAATGTCAAAGCCTAAAATCTTTGGCCGAGATTGGGCTTAATTCACGGAGGTGGGTTGGGCGTATTTGACGGCAACAAGAACCATTTCCTGTTATCCTAATGGCGGCTAGAATGGGTTTAAAAAATGTTTAGCCTATCCCTTCTGTGAAAGTTTATCTTCCTGTAGATAGGGCTGCCAACCGTCCCGGATTCGCCGGGACAGTCCCGGAATCGGCCCTGTGCGTCCCACGTCCCGGACGGATCTCAAATTGTCCCGGAATTTGTTGTAGAGATTCACTTCGCATGCATAAAGTTTTAACTTTGCACACTATAACTCGGCAAGTAAAACGATTTTTTAAAGTTCTGCGATCAATTAGACCTAACGTTGTTGGTTGAGCATTGAATGTTGGACATCGACAGATTAAAATCTACAAAAGATTTTACAAACCACTGACACTCAATAGCATAATTAATTATTGTGTCCTATATGTAGGTCTACTGTCAGTCCGTTCTAATGCTGTTTGAGAGATGACGTCATGCTGATTTCTGCAACTTTGTGCCTCGACCCAAGATTGTGTTCTGGAACTACTTAAAACTTCCCAGACTAGGGCCTATGAGCTTAAGATAAGTTCTACTAGCGGTCGAAAAAACCTTAGTATATGTAATAAATGGAGTAGTAATCAAGTAATCTGCATGCATGGCGTAGCATAATTAGTGTGCAATCCTATAGGCTATAGGTCTACCTATGAACTCTGCTCATGCTGATAAGTCTGATTGCTCAGGCAGGTCTAGATAGCTGTAGGCCTATATTAGAGAGCTGTCTTCTTGAAGTTGCTTCTAATCTTAAATTTAGGCCAATTGTCTTTTGACAATTTATCTGCAGAATTATTAACGACTATTATTGGTAGATTGTAGGTTAGATTCTATACCGGGCTGACACAACATTTTTTACATTATGCGGTTATGTGGAGAGTGCAAATTTTCAATGTCATATGGAGTAACTGTGCGCGTCCCGGAATAGCAAACTAAAAAGTTGGCAGCCCTACCTGTAGACCTACTTTGATTTCCATTCATATCATAGGCTAATATTATTTTCCTGCGGGTTATTGCAATCCGAGAATGAAAATATCGGCGATAGCAGCGGAGAAAAATTCAAGCGATATGTAGGCCTAATAAACTATAAGATTATATCAGCTTATGTTTAAAACGGCAGATGGGCCTGCATTAGCGTGCAAACAATTTAAGTAGGAATTTAAATAGCACACCTAACTCTCGTATTATACACGCACGAAACATGCTTTGCTTTTTTTGTCACCTGCGCCCATTTCTTTGTTGTAAATCGTCATAATCATCTGGGCCTTTGATCTCACATCCATTTGTTTGTGAAAAAATATTCTGGCCTAAGTCATGGCATGTTAACCGAAACGGGCGGACCCATGACTCAGAGAAGCACAACTCCATTGGTAATGGACCGTACTGCTCTTTCTTTGAGGATAACAATGAATAGTAGACCTTTGAATGCAGTAAACGATGAGGATTTGCAAAGCTCAATTGCTATTTTTTCAACATGCGATTAATCGCAAGTTTAATCGAGATTAAAATTTTTAATCGCACGATTAATCGCGATTAAAAATTTTAATCGTTGAGCAGCCGTAAAAAATAGGTCATTTTCCTCAGATTGGGAGTAATTTACCATGGAGGATGAGAAAGGAGAGAAGAGGATGTGCAGTTCTAAAAATTCCTTAAAAACAGCCCTGCCCTAGTGGAAGTTTAAAATATTGTTTTGTTCAATGAATTATTAAAATAACTACATTTCCTAAGCAATGCTGCTAAACAGGACTCTTACGGGCATCTTTCCGTATACCCACATCATACATGTCGACGCAGATTAACGGCCCTGCAGCAGTCTATAGCCTACGAATCTACGATGTAGATGCGTTGGCCTATATAGTCGCCACGTCGTATAGACTTTATGGCACTTAACGTAATTTCGAATAATTACAGATTAAATAATGTTAATGCTAAAAACCACACATCTCTAGCAAACGTCCAGAGCTATTATTCTTACCTAACGTGGGTATAGCCTATAATAGCTGAGTAAAACGCCCGCGAGAGACACACGTGAATCTTACTCGTTAGACGTCTACCAACTTTCAACTGATAACGAATCGTTCATCGTCCGCATGGAGCAAAGTCCGTTGAAGGAGCCTGGCTTTGAATTGCGCTCTCAGGCTGAATTTTTTACAATCGGGCTAGTCTAGACGTCTGTATTCTGTTCGGTTCCTCCATATATACGCCCAGAATCACTGCACGGTTATAACTTATAAGCATAACCACTGATCTGCAGCCTACTCCAAAGCTAAAAAATAACATGATGGCGAATCAGTGTTCATAGCAGCACAGCGAATACGACAAAATTTAATTAAAAACATGGCCGAGATAATAATTTGCGACTGCGACTTTTAGGGACCCGGGTTAGTTAGGCCTAGTTAGGCTATATATTATATATATATATATATATATTTATATATGCAAAAGTCTACCAGGTTTATGATTAAATATTTAATCCCTTTTAACTGAAATATTGCAGAGAATAGTTAGTTCAATCAGTTTAAACTTCAAACATGCAACAGAATAAAACCATTTAAATAATTATAATATCGTCGGTCGGACCTGCACTTTTTGTAATTTCAATTAGTTTCTAAGACAATTAAATGTTCTCATGAAGACTTGGGATAGTTTTAGGGGCCCGTGATTGTGCTGTCATCCAAACCGTTCCACAAGTCTACAACTGTGGCACAGAAGACTTTCTGTCCTAATGTCCCTTTCGGTTTCTGAATTTTTTTAAAAATTCGTGCATAGTTAATAGAAAAAGGATTCTATGAGTAAAGTTTTGTGAAGTTCTCTTGTCAGCCCTGCATATATACATATACAGCACAGCACGTGTAACGGTATCGCTCTAATGTGACAATAAAATTATTATTGCCCGTGGCATAGGCCTAGGCGTATACAGGGAAGAATTCTGTTGTGAGGGAACAAAGTTACATGTAGACTTTAATTTGGCAGAAAAAGTCTGACGACCTTTAGTCATTTGTTCATTTTATTTATCATAATCCAAACCTGCTTGCCCGAAAAACCAGACACGCCGTAGTTAGGGTCGGGGTGCATTTGCCCTCTCTGGAGTCTGGATCCCGCCTCCTACGTCTATGGTCTTTATAGGCTTAGTGCTCATAATTTATGCATATTGGACATACCTAAAAAAACCCGGGTGGTTTTTTAAAGCCTTTTATAAGGGGAGCTTATTCAGCTTAACCCACCCTCTTACCCCCTAGCGTCGCCACTGATTGCAGTCCTAGTGTCAAGTAGGCTTTGGACAAATGTTACGCAATTTGTGTGTATACGGCTACTCGATAGTGGAGTGGCTAACTCATAGACTGCTAATTGAGAGGTCGTTGGTTCAATTTTTCTGCCCCGCCTGCAACTTTCAGGGTTAACCCAGCTCTAATAAGTGCACTGACCGTACACTGTCGGTGAGAGGATGAGGTAGCAAGGGAGAGGATTGGCCACGGGCTCTCATTATGCCAAGGCAAAGAAAATGAAGTCGCTAACACAGCGCAGATGATCTATAGGTCTATGGCGATCTCTCGACTATCGCTTTAGGGCTCTTCTTCTTTTCCTTAAGTGCAACGTCTTATAAGTCCAACGTCTGTAGGGTCAACTCCTTGACCGTATACAGTGGACAGTGGACAATGGTTACGATTTACGAAAACAATTGATTCTTCTCTGTTAGTATAGACCTAATGTATGTTACCAGTATATATGGTCGATCTTCTGAAGAATGTAAGAATTTTACTTATACAGTAAGCTTACACGATTAACCTAATGAGACTACTTGCTGAGTGACGACAACGCTGTGTACCGTATCAAATGGGTCGTTTCGAAAGGCCCACCATCAAAAGGTCGAGCTCAAAAGGGCGCCAATTATAAAGGCGCCAGCTTGTCACGTTGGAATTTACCTCCTTCTCTCTTTCTTAGCTATCTCCGTGTGTGTGTGTGTGTGTCTGTGTGTCTGTGTGTGTGTGTCTGTGTGTGTATGTGTGTGATTGTGTGTGTGTGCGCGCGTGACTATATATGCAGTCACGCACACAAACAAATTCAAAAATTAATGCGTCTGGCCAACATAATTATTGGCAAAAAGCCGTGGGTTATTGCTTTTTTGGCCCACCCTAGCTGTAGGTCTATAATATAATATTCGTTCATTCATTAATTCAAGAATATATAAGTCTATCATATTATTATATTATAGACCTACAGCTATAGTGGGCCAAAAAAGTAAAAGGCTACGGTTTTTTGACAATATGTTGGCCAGAAGAATTAATTTTTGAATTTATGTTTTGCAGGCTTAAAGTTAATTTATTTTTACGTACAATATCCAAATTTCATCAAAACATTTGAAACAGAACAACGCTATATCACTTTTGCGTGTGCACCCACTGTATTTTGACGATCCAAAAACGTAGCGCAATAAAAAAAAAGGTTAAAAAAATTTTAAAACAATTTTGTCACATCACATCTCGAATAATTGTTATCAAATAAACCTCATATTGCTTCACAATTTGTGTTCTATCTGTCCACCACGCATGTGCTGCGTCCCTTGGCACAGATCTTGATGACCTTCTTGATGTGTTCCAGAGGTAAATCTTTCCATATCAACTCCGATCCGACCGTCAATTCTAAAACTATTGCTCTCGCTTTTGGCCGCAGATTGTCGTATTTCTCCAGCGTAGTTTAGTTCTGCAATGTCTCCATGCATAAGCCTACTTGACAGGGCCTACTATCCCCCCTGGAAGGTGGAAGCAATCCCCCCCTAGCAGAAAATTTTGCCTATATTGCAAGCGCCGAAGGCGCGAAAATGCGAGTGCCGAAGGCACGAAGCCCATAGCGACTAGGGGGTCTGGGGAAGCGTCGTAAGCTCCCCCAGCGGGGTCTGGGGCGGAGCCCCAGAAACCAACGCATTTTTAGCTGTTGGCGTAGACTAGAGCGCATGTTTTAGGCTCTTGTTTGATAGCTGTTTATGAACGATAAAGTCATGAAAATTTCACTTTTTTGGATTTGAACGCTGTAATTGTACCTTTTAAAACTGTCATCTTCACAAAATTGCTCGTGAATTCAATGCTCAGAAACGTGCTTTAGGGTATCATAAAATGTCGCCTCCCAATTATTATTTTTTATTTGCACAATATAATGGTAACATTCTAAAATTTCTCAATATGGGTTAACAATGCGTTAAACACTAGTAGTCCTGTGAATTTTGGAAAGGTTCAGCACTCAGTAAAATATCAACTTCTTGTATATATATATCAAGTTGAGTAGTCTACCGTCAGTTGTACAATACTCAGCAATATCCATTTTTGGATCCAGACAAATCCCATGGACATTTTCCAGGATCACTCCCCGTAATTTTCTCTCTGGATTCCACCAGAGCGTTTCAATAGGACAATTCCCTCGAACATTTCCCTCAAATGCAGGCTACAAAAGTGTAAGCAATTTGCATTTGTACAGACTTCAATAGTGCCTTAATGTTTGAGGGAGGAATTTATAAGCCATTTGCTTTACTTGATTTTGAACTTCAATTGTTGTGCAGCCAAGCATTTATTGCTTGATTAATGTTCACTTAAACAGACTAAAAACCTTTACTATAAACAAAAGTAGGCCTACTAATTTACTGTTGCTTCTTTGCCTCATATCATTAAAATTCATTCTTAAAATACCGTTCATTTTATTTCAGACCTACATGTATATTATAAAACAAATGCAGTGTCAGTAGATATAAAGTGTACTCTAATTTTTTAAAAACAATTAATGTAAATAATTGTGAGTTGTGAGAGCGAGCGCCATATATGTGCAGGGACAAATGTAAGCAAAGGTCACACTAAATAAATATCTGCCCTTGAGTAGGGTAGGACAATCCCCCCCCTGGTAGAACATATTGCGTATAAGTGGTTGTACTGTAAAACGTCGGTGCTAAGTACGCAAGTTAAATTGATGAAAAGAATTCTCGCTAAATAGAAGCCGGATCGGTACAAAATAAATTTTACTTAAATGGAAGCTGGATTGATGAAAATATTCTTTCTTAAATTTGAGCTGGATTGATGAAAATATTCTTGTTTAAATTGGAGCTGGATTGATGAAAATATTCATGCTTAAATGGAAGCTGGATTGATGAAAATATTCTTTCTTAAATTGGAGTTGGATTGATGAAAATATTCTTGTTAAATTGGAGCTGGATTGATGAAAATAATCTTGCTAAATTGGAGCTGGATTGATGAAAATAATCTTGCTAAATTGGAGCTGGATTGATGAAAATTTTCCTGCTTAAATTGAAGCTGGATTGATGAAAATATTCTTGTTTAAATTGGAGCTGGATTGATGAAAATATTCTTGTTTAAATTGGAGCTGGATTGATGAAAATATTCATGTTTAAATTGGAGCTGGATTGGTGAAAATATTCTTGTTTAAATTGGAGCTGGATTGATGAAATTGTTATTTAAATAGAAGTTGGATGAAACGAATTTATACCTACAGAAATAGGCTATTTTCGCAGCAAGGGGGGAATCGTCCGGGGGGGGGGGTTAATGTCCTAGGCAAAATGGGGGGGGGAATTGTCCGGGGGGGTTTTGTCAGGGAAGGTTTTGTCCGGGGGGTTTTGTCCAGGGGGGAAATGTCCTACACTCCTATCGTCAGAGGGATTTCCCTCTGGTACAAGCTGAATCAGGCTACTTACTACCCCCACGTGGCAAACACTATAATGGGTGCGAATGTGATGGAAGCGCAAGACAAATTTATGTGAGTGTTAAGCAAAAGTCAATTTAAATGAAGATTTACTACAGGTGTTATGACAGGGAGGAGATTGTTCGGGGGATTTACCAGGAGGAAGTCCATGGCAGATGCTGGGGAATATCGGGGGAAATGTTCAGGAGGAAATATTCTATACTCAACTTTATCATTAGGGGGGGAAACCTTTCCCCCCCTGGCCCAAATTGGAAGCAGTCTGATTCCATCCCCCCATGGCGTAGTAGGCCCTGCTACTTGATAATCTATCGGGTCCAAATTTGGGGATTTAGGGCCATTGGTTCTTTTCAATGAAACCAGTACAACAATATTATGGTTAAATCGATCTCCTTTCAAAAACGCTATTATCTTAACTCTCAATTTAACTCTGAATTTCTTCGCTCTCACTGTGAGTGGATAGGTCCACTCAGATTAGGCTGAGTGGTGGTTATATTAAATTTAGCTTCAGGCTTAGGCTACCAGACTCTGCTTATGAAGTATCTGAATAAACATTTTGCCTGTGTTTGAAACATTAACCGCGCACTATAATGTTTCATAAATTTCAATTTTATTGCTTTAATAACAAAATTATGAATCTGAAAAATTCTTTATTTAGACCTACAACTTGATAGGCCTAGTCATCTTGCTAAATGATGTCAGAGTGACGTACGGCTATAATTCTGGCAGGCAATTTGTTTCTTTTCTAAAATTTAATAATATTAACAATAATTATTATCTGAGAATAGCAAGTTTATTTGTTGACAATTATTTGCGATGAGACAATAAAATCGTTTTTGTTACTTTCTGCTGCGTTGTGTTTTTGGATTGTCAAAAACAGTGGACGGACTCACTAAAAGAAATAATATTACGGATATAACTTTTGTTCTGACTGACATGTTTGGGCGAAATTTAGCAGTTGTGCGCAAATATATGTGTGTGTGTATATATAAATATATATATATATATATATATATATATATATATATATATATATATACCTTCACGCCTGTAGGGGGAAGGTTACGTAAGATTGCGCAAAATATTGATGAAAAATCGTATATAGGGATCACTTTTTTGGCCCAGCCTCACTGTATATTATAATATATTATGTCGAAATTGTAATCCAAACACACGCACATTATAAGACAAGGCCTTTATAGTTAGTAGCGTTTTATTGAAGTTGTTGAAAACGAGAATTATTAGAGGTCTTAAGAAGAAGAACATTCCGAGATTGTTGCCTTGCACAGATTCAGCTTCCGCGTGCAGCTGTAAAGACGTTTGAGAGCTAAGTTCATCAGCAGCATCTGCAGATGTTGATGGTTCTGATTACTGTTAGACGGTGCTGAAGTATTATTTCGTGGCTGGTGATGTGTGAAGCCCTGCAGTAGGCTACGTATAGGCAGGCTAGACTTCGGTGCAGTGTGTAGTAGCGGTCTGCGAAGAGAATCTGCCGAAAGATGATGATATCCTGTCAGTTGAGAGTAGTTGATCTGAGAGAGTTTTATGACGAAAGCTCTGCGAATACAGACGCTCGTTCACCTGAAACCAAACAGCGTCAGGACACTTTTTAGCAAGCAGTTCTACACAAAATGTGCAGTTCTACACAGAATGTGCAGTTCTACACAGAATGTGCAGTTCTACACAGAATGTGCAGTTCTACACAAAATGTGCAGTTCTACACAAAATGTGCACTTCTAAATGGATTTGTGCAGTCCTAGAACCGTTTCCAAGCATCTAGAAATATAGTAAAATATTATAGTATTGTCATCCAAACCGTTCCACAACTCTGCAACTCTAGCACTGAAGAATTTCTGTTCTCATGTTCCTTTCGGTTTCTTAAACAATTTGTTGATTCGTGCAAATTTAGTTGGAGCCAGATTCTGTGAGTAAAGTTTAGTGAATGTAAGATTAAAATATGGACAATATCATCACAAATTATTGTTTTATGTATCCATTGCTGAAGTTCGATAACTTTGAATCTAACACACGAGGCAACTGAGGGCAAACACTCCTAGTCATCGTACATGTATACGAGTCCACAGAGCATCATCGAACCAGAAATAGTCGAACCGCAGATCCAGTTGGCTACCAAACTGACCACTGCCCCCCATGTGTCTACCAATAGCAGGCACTATACTCAGTGGAGTGTATAAACCCCCATGCTGTATCTATATATCTATAGTCCTATGCTCTGCCACCCCAATCCTTTGTCTCTGCCACCTCTGCTCCTTTGGTTACCGTTCTACGAACTCCTTCGGACCAGGGTGAGAATTGCAGGGAGGTTTCACCCCCCAGTCTTTCGCAGAGACACATGCATAGAAAAGTCTGCCTTTCACACCCCATTTCCAAGTGGATAGTCCAATTCCCCAGTTGTTTTTCCACAATTCTCACACTGCTTCGGACTACTCCGTTGGACAATCATTCTGACTAGACACAGCGCTCGTCGATAGGCTGGTGCCCTGCACCTGGCTTTCGAGCATGGGCGGAGACCTAGGGGGGGACAGGGGGGACGGTCCCCCCAATAAAAGTGTTGGGGGGACGGCCCATGCATTTGTTCCCCCTAATGTTCGAGCGTCAAGACTTTTTTGGTGGCGAAAAAGAAAAAAATCGTCGCGATTTGGCCGGATGACTAAAAAAAAAAAAGTCATCAACTTTTTTGGCGGCGAAAATAAAAAAATTTCCCGAGATTTCGCCGGTCGTCAGAAATTTTTCGGGAAATCTCGCGTCTTTCCGTCCCCCCCAATTCTCGGCCCAGGTCTCCGCCTATGCTTTCGAGAGGCGCTTTAGAAATCTGAAGATTACAACAACGATGCTGGTGAGAAGTAATATAGAATGTAATAATTATTACGGTACCCCGAAGGCAAGTGATGCTCAGGCGACCACCTCCTGCTGCTGCTCCGCTCCCGGTTCCTCGTAGATGGGCAGACCCTCCTCGCTCCATCGGACGATCTTCGTTGGGTTGATTCTCTCGACCGGTAAGGCCCACTGGGGACCGGTGTAAATCACGTGGCGCTCGTCGTACGACCTCTTGTCCTTTTGTCGCTCGTATTTGCTGTACATCTCCACCTTTGACTGTATTATCAGCATACAAGCAATCCATGTAATGTAATGTAATGCAGGTTTTTTAACGTGCAGTTCTACACAAAATGTGGAGTTCTAAATGGATTCGTGCAGTTGTAGAAGCACTTCCGTCACGTTCCGTGCAGTTAAAACTAGTAAAAAATAGGTCATTTTCCTCAGTTTGGGAGTAATTTACAATGGAGGATGAGAAAAGAGAGAAGAGGATGTGCAGTTCTAAAAATTCCTTAAAAACAGTCCTGATGTAATGTAATGTAACGTGATGTAAATCTTCGAAAATTTCTCAGCGCCCACAAAAGCCACGTCAGAGAGACCAGCTTATTCACCGGCGCTATATTAAATCAAGTCCGCAATAGCCGGATCTGCCCTTTTTCGTTCTGGTGCCAGGTCAAAATCCGAGGAGGTCAAGCCGAGGAGACAGCGTGGTGCTACGGTGGTTGTCGGTGATGGTGGTAGTTGGGTGATGGAACCTGATTGGAAGTATACAGGTACAGTCTAACAAGCAGTCTAACAAGCAGGTAGAGTAGTGGACAGCATGCTGGCGTAGAGTGCGAGAGGTAGTGAGTTTGAGCCCCCGTTCGGCGGATTTGCTTTGTAGACTGCTATTAGCACCATGTATTGCAGGCTGTCTGCTCAGTTAGTATAGCCTAGTTGAGATTTTTGTATTCTGTGATCACCGTTCTTGTGAACTGTTTGAACTGCATAATTTTACACTGTAACCGGTTGCGGTCTGTCAACCGGATTGTTGAATAAAGAGAATATTATTATTATTAAAAGTTACTATGCTCAGCTAATAAGCTCATAATAATTTTATTATGAGAAGAGTTTTCAGATGATGTTTCTTACCGGAGCTCCTGCAAAGCGTGTTTGGATTACGTCTACGTTGCTGAAAAACACAACATATTACCTAACATAAATTATAGAATAACATATAACATAACACAAATAATTATTAAAACATAACATATTACCTAACATAAATTATAGCATATTTACATATAACATAACGCAAGTACGCAACATAACAATTAAGGGTTTTAAGTGGTTCAGAAGACGCGCCTAGTCTGCGTTAGAACTTAGAACCACATTCCACATAATTATATGTTATATATATATATAGGCTAGTGTATGTGTGTGTTCGTGTGAGTGCATGCGTGTGCATGCGCACGTGTGTGTGTGTGTGCGCGTGCGTATGGTTCGGGTGTGTTGATTAGAATACCAAACTTATAACAACACATTGCATCGATATTTTCTATTAATCTTATATAATCTAATATAACATTTGTAAAGCGCTTCTCACAGCAGAGCTATTCAGAAGCGCTCTCAGCGTGACAGGCCCATGAAAAGAGAAAGGTTTTCAAGCAGCGAAAAGATGCAGGTGAATTTCCCACCAGAATCCTGCCACGAATTCCAGCTAGGGAAGGTCATTCCACATTGAGGGACCCCCACAGCAGCAAAAGCCCGATGCTGGGTTAATGAACTTCGTGATCTAGGTACAAATAGATCAAGGCGGTCAGCAGAACGAAGAGGTTAGAGATGAGTCGGTAGGTCCTCCATTAAGATATGTGCAAGGGGTAAACGACCTAACATAAGATAAATAGCCTAACCTTTAGCACCATGTTTTGATGCACAAAGCCCTATAGGATATAATTATATACACTGTGTCCCAATAAATCGGGCACCCTTTTAATAATGTGAATAAAACTGGTAAATATTCATCGATTGTAAAAATTTCAAAACAGGCTTGATCCTGAGATAATTATCTACAAATTGGTAATTTATGAACGGCCCTCACTAGAAAATTACGTCATAATGACGTCGTAATATTTGCATATCGAAACCAGATGTCAACAAAAATCGTTGTGTTCGGTACTTAACATTTGAATTCTCTGATGCAAATGACGTAATTGTGACCTCAATATTCATGCCAGAAACTTCATATTTGAATCAGTGTAAGATAATTATCTCAGGATAAAAACAGTTTTGAAGATTTGAAAATCGATTAAGATTTGCGTGTTTTATTCACATTATAAAAAGGGTGCCCGATTTATTTGGACACAGTGTATATACTGGTCTTGGGGTGCCTGGCCCTAAGATGCACAATACACCCTCGAGGGTGGCCAAAGGTTGAATTGAGTTTAGACTTGAAACAATAATGTCGATTTCCTTTTCTAAGAAGACAAATCTTTTTTATAGACTGCTAAAGTTGAACGAACAAATAAATTAGAAAAAAGAGAGATTAATGGTTCTTACTCGTCACCCTGAATTCGTTTAAGCCCGTCGCTGTAACAGAAAATAGATAATCTTCGATTAGTTAGCATAAAAAATTGTATATATATCCATACAAATAAGTAATAATTCAATTTATATAGGCCCATAATGTTACATTGTATGTATTGTATTGTATACTATAGTGTACTGATTACTGAAGCATTTCTCCGACCCCTCTAGTATAGTGAACCGTTCAGAGGCGCTACATTTAGCGTGGGTGAGTAATAATGACATGTATAATAGTCGACTCTGACGCGAATGGCTCTATTCTGAAGGATAATGAATATTTTAATCTTGAGGGATAGTTCGATGCTAATTATAACATTACAGTATATAGATACAGGCCTACTATATCGATGGAGGGCGGAGTAATAGCAGTGGTGTAGTGGGGGGGCGCAGGGGGACGCCGTCCCCCCACTTTTTGCAAAATTCTT
Organism: Lumbricus terrestris; assembly: GCA_949752735.1. NCBI lineage: Eukaryota > Metazoa > Annelida > Clitellata > Crassiclitellata > Lumbricidae > Lumbricus > Lumbricus terrestris. The sequence goes on along the minus strand of OX457053.1, from coordinate 17,266,292 downwards.
GCAAGATTGCACTTTTTGCTACAGTTTCTACTTCAATTTTCCAGGCGTCCCCCCACTTCAATTTCCAGGCGCCCCCCCCCACTTCATTTCTTAGGACTACACCACTGAGTAATAGACTATACAGTTAGAGTCTTAGAGATGTAGACCTAGACCGATATGCTCTAGTCTAGGTCTATAGTAGGCTACGTTTTCCGGATCTTTGGATGCTGCATGTTACTATTAAGAAATAAACAGAACGAAACAGAGGTGGAGACAGACAAATAGGCAGACACAGGCTGAGAGACAGAAGGTGTGCTGCAGCTCATCGTTCGAAGCAGTGTAACACTGTTTGTTTATGCGCGTGCGCGTGGGTCAGAGAGAGTAAAAGGGAAGAAGGGAGGAAGGGAGGGAGGGATGGAGGGAGGGAGGGAGCTGGCACCAAATGCTGGATTAAGCTTAGCCTTTTTATTCGTCATTAAACTAGCTAGAGGTCCGAGTATGAAAATTCTTCTCACCCGATTTTGTTGGCCTGTCTTGCGCGGTCCGCTAGTTCTGTGAGCTGCATAAGAACAGACAGACGGCAGTTTAACTGCAGTCTTAATAATTCAGTGCATATAGGCCTACTGTAATTATTTATAATCATATTTCACTTATTTATCGTGATCATAATCCAGGGCCTTTTAAAGAAAATTCTTGAACTGCACAACCAGAAAGTTTCTTTAGTGCAGCTTCGCTGGGCGAAAATTTTCTCGTCGTTTCTGAAAAATTTCCCAAGAAATGTCGCAAGTCGGCGACGAAAAAACTGATGACGTTTTTTTAGTCATGAACTTGAAACATTGTTTTATTTCACCTTCCTGCTTATTTTTCACTGCAAATGTCCTTCTTCTTCCGTGGAAAACCGGCTGCAATTAGTGACTACACAAAATGTGCAGTTGTAAATGAATTTGTGCAGTTGTAAAAGTAGTTATGTGCAGTGGAAATCATTAGAAAATGGTAATTGCCAATTACCATTTTCTAATGATTTCCACTGCACATAACTACTTTTACAACTGCACAAATTCATTTACAACTGCACATTTTGTGAAGAACTGCACGTTAAAAAGTCCTGTCGTAATCTCCATATTTCTAGAGCGCCACTGGAAAGCCAAGCACTGGTCACCAGCTTATTCCCGAGCGCTCATTCACAGCGGCGTCTACAGATGCAAACTAACTGATTTCTCGGTTGATGCTCGAGTTCCAAACACAACGATGACGATAGCATTAACCTAATGAAACAGTATTTGGCTTGGCTACAATAGAAAAATCTGTGCAATAATACATTTGCTGCATGATACGAACTGTTGGCTAATAGCAACAATATACCAATGACCGTTTAATTATATAGGATGATGGCGATTATCCTATAACGAGTGTTGCTTCTGCTGCTGCTGCAGCTGGTGATCTCTTTGTTGAACTGACCTGGACCTGGGTGATCTTGTAGCGATGTTCAAGGTCGTACTTCTCTCCCTCGAGGCGCTGGATGAGATGGTGCAGCTCCTTGATCTTGTCGACCAACTGGGCTGCCCCGGCTCCATCGACGTTCAACGGCTTTATCCTCTGTCCCAGAATCGCTCTCTTCTCGTTCTCCAACTGCTCCTTCGACTTCCGACCAGCAGCTTCACTCTAAAAGACATCCAGACACGTAATTATATCGGAGAACATTAATTAGGGAGAGGATAGTATAGCCAAAATTTCAAGATTTTTCAGGCTTCACAGCCCCTTCTGTCCTTTCCCATCCTGACATCACCGATGGTAAATTATTCCCAACGGCAATCCGGGCAATGATCAATTTTAGCAAGTCTTGTGTGCACAAAAACGCTTTTACAGATGCAGAAACTTTGTGTAGAAGTGCGCTTTTTTTAGAACTGCACGCTAAAAACGTCCAACGCAATTCACGTTGGACGGTCGTAGGATAAAGAACAGCTTTGAAAATGTTCTGCTACCAAGAGAGTAGACCTGCTATTATAACAGTCGCCACTCGTGCAAGATGTCAAAGAAGGATGGCATTAGGAAAGGAAGGGAAAGTGCTTACATGTACTGAGAAGAAAAATAAACAGGAGTCTGAAGAAACGGATGGCAAAGTACTATGATGCGCTGGCTTCCTGTTCAAAACACGGAGCCTCGTTCGTCACCAGTTAAAGAACCGACGCAAAGACCTGAGCGCCTTTCCTAAGTCCAGTCCCACCACAGAGCAAGGCACCTTTACTTTACATAGTATTGTAAAGCAGGCAGGTAGGCAGGTACCGGTAGTTAAGTAAATAAATATAGTTTTTTTTATTAATCCAGCTGCATTTTCACACTTTTTTGTGCATACTCTGCATAGAATTATGTTCATGAGACCTGCAACGTTGAAGATGATAAAAAAAGGTGAGAGCCTACCTCCTGGTCTCCCTTTGAGGTGAACCGACGTTGTCCGACGAAGACACAAGACGATTGAAAAAAAGAAAAACATAAGCAACGTATTAGCATTATATTGAAAGCAATACTTTATTTAAATTGTCAGAATAAAACCAGATGCCATCTCAAGCTAGCACGGCCCGTACCTTATAATGACCTGCGGTTCTCATTCAAACGGGTGGCTGTTGGTACAATTGGAATTGAAGAAAATTATCTGGGAGGAGGGGGATCAGCCTATAAAATCATATGATCCAAATGGAACTGGGATGGGTAAAGAAGACATTATTGTGGGCATTACTGAAAGACTATAGAGGGTTGGATCCACAACCTCTGGCAATTCTCACCAAGACTGTGGGTAAGGATATTACCCAATCAAGTCATTGGGTGGCGAATGGGTAGAGACCATAATTTATGATAGGTATATAAAATACATATACATGTAGTCTAGTTCTACGGCTCTACGCCATTGCATTCATCACAGTTAAAGCGGTGAAGAAGATAGCCTACGCATCTGTTATTCGTTATTCGTTCGGCAGTTACACTGTAGCGGTGTGTAGCCTGTATATATTATAGCCTGCTTGAAAGTATATACTGTGCAGAGGAATGTCTTACGATCCAAGGAGAAGCAGCAATTAAGTCGCACCATGCACTCACGTATTTTAGGTGTCTACATTCTCGTTACCTGGAAACTGTAATGACCTCTTCCTACTATAGTATATATATAGTATATATATACACATATACATATAATTATATGTATACATAAACCTATAAGAAGGTTTACATAGACTATATATATATGTGTGTGTGTATGTATAGGTCTATACCTAGAGAGAGGCTCGTTCAAATTAGTTCATAAATTGCTTCTGCTCGTGTACCAGCAAAGGAAAGCTACACGTATACAGGCATTTTAACACACAAGCATCAGGCATTTTGTTATCTTAGAGCTCATTTGCAAAGACCGCCTCTGTGAAACAAGGCGTATACAATGCAGAGAGTTTAGTCGATAATCTGAACTGTTCGTAGACTGATGACACTTGAGAGACGGATAAGAATAGATGATGAAAGCGGAAAGGTTTCTACTTTATTAAAGAGCAGTCCTTATAGTTAAGTCGCCCTGAAGAGCTTCCTAAAGGCGCTGTATAAATTCACAGATTAAATAATGAAAGAATGAAAGAAACATTGAATGAATGAATGAATGAACGAATGAAAGAAAGAAACAATGGATGAATGAATGAATGACTGGATGAAAGAATGAAAAAGGAAACAATGGATGAATGAATGAATGAACGAAAGAATGAGAGAAACATTGAATGAATGAATGAATGAATGAATGAACGAAAGAAAGAATGAATGAAAGAATGAAAGAATGAATGAACAAACAAACGAATAAATGAATGAATGGAAGAATGAAGGAAGAGACATTGAATGAATGAATGAATGAATGAATGAAAGGCTTACGTTTTGCAAAGAAACATTGAATGAATGAATGGATGAATGAATGAATGAATGAATGAGTTAATATAGGTGAGTTTGTTATGATAAGAATGTGAAGGTCATCATGCTCTACCTCTTCTCCTCCCTCTTCTCCGGCTTCCTTTTTGGAGATGACGAAGTTGGCCTTTGGAGCGTTCTTCCACTTCTCGAACTCTGCCTGCTTCTGTTGCCTAGCGTTGTATTTCTTCTGCAGCTCCTCTTCCTTCTTCCTCTGCCTCTCTTCCTGCAATTCAATACCATGATGGCATTTCATTTATTTATTTATTTATTTATTTATTTATTTATTTGCTCATTTCACTTATTTAACGCAGCTGCTATAGCGCCCCGTTAAGCTCTGTCTACTCAGAGGCGCTCCCGACTGCAGCGCGGACAGTATGCACTGCATCGGAGTTTTACGCCAAAGTGCACGAGCAATTGCGAGTGAAGGACTTGCTCAAGGTCCCTACGCGGCGGCTTGAGGTGGATTCAAACCTGGAACCAACCGGCTCCATGGTATAAAGGCACCGAAACCACCCCTACTTACACCACCGAACTCCGCCACTGGTTCTCTGCTAGTGCTAGTCCAAAGTCTGGATAAAGGAGGAGGGCGACACTAATCATCTTTGATAATTATGGCAGTGTCGTTAAACATGTAACGAGTAAAGTTACTACACCACCGCACCACGGTCTAGTTTATCTATACATGTATGTCACCCTGCTTCGTAAGTTAGGAAGTGCCCATCGCCAAGCGACATATCACTCTGATGGTGCAGAGCGATTTTGAGAGAAGAACAGTATATACGACTTGCTCAGAATCTCTACAAAGTGACGGCAACGGGCGAGGCTCGAACTCGTGCTCTTCTCGCTACAGGCCGATCGTTCTAAACAATCTGAGCAAAGTGCTTGGAGGGGCGCTATAACAAGTGCGAGAAATAAATAAAAGATTTTTGGGCAGATTTGAGGCAGGGACGGACGCGGTGGGGGAAAGAAAGCTACCATGACAGACACAGAGCAAGAAACAGAGTGAGCTACAGAGACACACGTGAGGCGCGGTGGTGTAGGGGTAATGTTCGTCGCTTTGCAGCCGAAGGATTGCATGTTCGAATCCACCTCAAGTGGCCGCGTAGGGACCTTGGGCAAGTCCTTCACTCGCAATTGCTCAGCGCTTCGGCGTGAAACTCCAATGCAGTGTCCGCTCTGTAGTTGGGAGTGCCTCTGAGTAGGGAGCTTGAAAGGGCGCTATGACAAGCGCGCATACCCACACACACAGATGGACGGAAAGGCACGGATGGGGGCATAGATGGTTATTGACTTTGACAGGATGGATTGATAATTTTATATGCAGACGACTACAAGACCGACATTGGAGAAAACAACAGAGGAGAATATAATTAAGGTAAGTGTGGTGAATAAGGCCCACCTAAGGAATTTTACTAAATAACTACTACTGGTATGCAACTGGAGTAATGCAAAATAGCTATATGAGGAGTGTGTGGAAGTAGTTAGATAATGAATTAATTATTTTGATAAAATAAATTGTCATGACCTATAAAAAAATTTTTTTTTAATAGGTCATGAAGTGGGCCTTATTACCCAACATGTCGGGTAATAAGGCCCAGCTAAAAACTGTCTTATTTTGTTGTCTAAACGTCTGCTTTGCAATTTTAAACATCACATTTGAGCTCATATTTACAGGAACCAAAACTTATCAAATGGATGCATAGAATCTGGAATGCAGCCCCTGCATTTCTCTGTGACATACCACCATTAGCAGCTTCGAGAGCTTTTTCCAGGTTCTCCTGACTCCAATTTCCTCTGACAGCTTTGTTTTTATTACAAATTAGTCATAAGTGTGTTAAAACAGCTTCAAGAACTCCTATCCAGTACTAAATCATGAACAATTAAATGTGTACCACTAGTACCGGAGTTGTGGGTAATAAGGCCCATGGCCTAATAATAGGGCCATATTACCCACAAAATGCTGGGCCTTGTTACCCTCAATCTCACACCATGGATTCAAAAAATGGATCCGGGTAATTCCTAAGTGCAGACTCTATTTTTAAGCCTATATCGTCTTTCTAATATCCTCTCTTAACGAATATTGTCATAGCAACATGCATTCACTACGCGGATTGAGGATTAATTAAGAAAGTAATAAATACGAAAATACGATAATTGCGAAATAAGTTATCGCACAAATATTATCATCTGCGTAATTCAAACATGCCACCGAAAAGAAAACTTATCAGTAACTAGAGTAGTTCACAGATGAAACCCGTTCAATAAAATAAAATTATAGCGACACCTGACGAATACATTCGGAGATATTCTATGTTTTACTTGGTGGGCCTTATTTCCACCCGGGCCTTATTACCCAGACTTACCTTATTGAGTGATCTACACCTATCCTCCAGTGAGGGTATGCCTATAGGTATATACCTCTTCGCCTCTTCTTCTGGCATCTTCGGCTGCTCTTTCAGCTGTCAGTCTTCGATCCTCCTCTTCTCGCTCCTGCTTTCGCTTCTCCTGCAGTAAAGCAAAATCCAACGGCAGATCGACGGTGAGACTCCGTATACGCACAAAACATGCAACATATCTAAATTCTGGTTTAAATTGAAATCTAAACCAAAATAAAACCATAACCATATTTTTGTTGCTCAAAGTTACAGTCATTAACAAAATATCTTTTTTTACACGTAATGGCTATGGAAACTAAAAAAAAGCAAAAAGATAGAGCCCCTTAGGGGACTAGGACCTACTGTCCTGCTGTCAGGGTTAGACTATACCCAAGTAAGCTTACAAGTGAGAAGAAATAGCAACAGCTTATATGCAAATCATAAAGTAAGCGAGAATATGCCTTAACTAGTTATAACTACATCCTATATAGCATAATATATAGGCCTAGTATAGGAAAACTTTATAAGGTGATGTCGTGTGCGCACATTTAGAATTGAGTCGTAAAAAATAAAGGAATATATGCAGATTCATAGATGGTGTTCGCTAGTTTAACAGGAGACAGCGTCTAGTAAATGATTTTTAAGATTACGTTTAAACAAACAAAAAATGATACAGAGGGAATTCCGAATAATAATCAAGGATAGGTTGTCCCACGTCCTATATATAGGACCCTCACTTTTCATTGAGAACATACGAGTATTTGTTCTAGTTGTTCTTTTGTCTTTTGTTCTTTCTATCCCTCTATAAATTAACCGAGGGCCTAGAGACATGGGGAACCAAGTAGTTAGAGGTCAATGTAAAGAAGTGAGTAAAGGCATGAGGTAAAAGATCATGCAAATGCTTAAACATATGCTTAAACATATGGCTAAGCATATGCTTAAACACATGCTTAAATATATGCCTAAACATAATATTATGCTTAAACATATGCTTAAACATATGCCTAAACATAGGCTTAAACATAATATGCTTAAACATATGCTTAAACATATGCTTGAACATATGCTTAAACATATGCCTAAACATATGCTTGGAGGCTTGCATGATTCTCGGTTCAATGTTGAGGATTCTTAAAGTAGGTAACAGGAGAGGAGAAGGAAAATGGCTGAGAGGAGAAAGAGAATGACGGGGAGGAGAAGGAGAATGGCGGGAAGCCCCATATTAATTTTAACATAATATATATATATATACAGGTGGGCCATAAAAAAGTAACCCCCTAAGGTTTTTTGCCCATATCTTGGCCAGAAGTAAGAATTTCGAAATGAAATTTTACAGGCTTAAAGACAATTCATATTTACACATGATGGTAAGATTTCATCAAAATATTTAAAGCAGAACAAAAGTTATATTGATCATTTAAGTGAGGCCACCCACCGTTTTTTGACGATTCAAAAACGAAACGCGAAAAAATTAGGTTTTTTGATAATATCTTGGCCAGAAGCAAGACTTTCGAAATGTAATTTTACAGGCTTAAAGACAATTCATATTTACACATGATGGCCAGATTTCATCAAAATATTTCAAACACAACAAAAGTTATACCACTTTTAGTGAGGCCACCCACCGTTTTTTGACGATTCAAAAACGAAACGCAACAAAAAGTAACAAAAACACGATTTTATTAAGTCTCATCTCAAATAACTGTTGTCTAATGAACTTGGTAGTGCTTCACAACTTGTGTTCAATGTGCCCACCACCAGGGCCAAAACTTCTTTTGAGTCTCTTTGCAAAGTTCTTGATGGACCTGTTGATTAATCTGACAGATTCCTTATTTAGGCCTACCAATTTGATTGTCATCTTGCTAAGTGACTTCTCAGTGACGTGCAGCTACGCTGGTGCCCTGTTTATTTTTTAAATAGTGATAATCAGGGCTGTAATCAAGGGTATACGCGGGTATACAGCGTATACTCACCTCCGGGGAAAAACGGCATCGTATACTCACCTCCCGAAAAGTAGGGTATACGCAGGGAAAAAGCAGGGTATACGGTATACGCTAGTAAATCAGGCGCATACGGCTGTTTAAGATTTTTTTTGGCCGGATGACTAAAAAAAAAAAAAAAAAGAAAAGGTCATCAACTTTTTTTTGGCGGCACAAATCGGAAATTTTTCCCGAGATCAGCGTATACTCACCTCAAAATTTGCCAGTACAGCCCTGGTGATAATAATGATCATCTCGCAAAATCAAGGCTATTTGATAACAAATATTTGAGATGAGACTTAATAAAATTGTGTTCTTGTTAATTTTTGTTGCGTTACCCGACTGAATCATCAAAAACCGGTGGGGTCCTCACTGAATGTGGTGTAACTTTTGTTCTGTTTGAAATATTTTGATGAAATCTGGCCATCATTGTGTAGATATGAATTGTCTTTAAGCCTGTGAAATTTCATTTCGAAATTCTTACTTCTGGCCAAGATATTGGCCAGAATAATTAAAATGGTTTTTTGCAACTTTTTGTTGCGTCGCGTTTTTGAATCGTCAAAAAACGGTGGGTGGCCTCACTAAAACTGATATACCATTTGTTCTGTTTGAAATATTATGATGAAATCTGGCCATCATGTGTAAATATGAATTGTCTTTAAGCCTGTGAAATTTCATTTCGAAATTCTTACTTCTGGCCAAGATATGGGCAAAAAACCGTAGGGGTTACTTTTTTATGGCCCACCCTGTATAAATATATATAATATACGCATTTGATTGTATGAAGTGCGTAAGTGCATAATTATTATGCAGCTTGACCAGTAGCGGCGCTAGGGGGGCCTGGGGGCTAAGCCCCCCCCTAAAAAAGGCCATCTATTTTTTTCGCCATGTAAAAATGAAATATTGGGACGATTCACCCCCTTTAGCCCCTCCCCCCAAAAAAGAAGCGCAAGGCTGAAGATTTTAGTCGATGACTAAAAAAAAGGTCGTCAGAAATTTTGGCGGCGGAAACGGAGAATTTTTTTTCCACGAAAATCCAGCCCCCCCAAAAGGAAAATCCTGGCGCCGCCACTGAGCTTGACTTACGCTTCTCTCTCGGAGTTCGCTGATCTCCTCTCCCATCCTTTCCCTTTCGACCTTGTTCTGCTCCAGAAGCTCATGGTCCGTATCATCGAGTCCAATGGAGTCGACTGTCACAGCCTGCTCACGACGCTTCTGTAGACACACCAACAGATAATTCATACCATTGATTAGGTCACGCATGACGGTATGCAGAATGGACGGGGCACACACACACACACACACACAGAGAGAGACAGAGAGAGAGAGAGAGAGAGAGACAGACAGACAGACAGACAGACAGACAGACAGAAGACAGACATACAGACAGACAGACATACAGACAGACAGAGACAGACAGACAGACAGACAGAGACAGAGAGGTCTAGATAGCCTAATAGTTGCTCGCCATATTATTATATCAAAGTCCGACTTGCCCCCTCAAAGTCCGACTTGCCCCCTCAAAGTCCGACTTGCCCCCTCAAAGTCCGACTTGCCCTCAAAGTCCGACTCACACCTCAACGCGGTGAGGGGGTGAACAACTAAGTAGGAGATTGCCTGCTGAGGCTATGCCAACAGTGGTGAAAGTCTCTGACTGAAGTACCACCTTGGGCGCTACTCGAGTTAGACAGGCTCAGCAGGAACTCCGAAATGGTTGGCCAACATGAGAGGCAGGTCTTGGGCAGCAGCGAGACCTTAGTAGAGATGGCGGAAGATTCAGAGAAAGACAACGGCAGGTCTACTGAGAGGGGAGGGCATATCTGGCATTACTAGAGTAAGGCTTCCTTACTGCGAGATGGAAAGACCTGGGGACCTACCATCTTATACTCTACAAACAACATCGTGCAAAATGGAACATCGTGTTGTTGCCATGGGCGCCCGAACATAAGGGCAAGAGTGGGCACTTTGCCCTCCCCCCAACGTGACGCCTGATTCATCAACTGCCGCTTTTTTAACACAGATTTCTTAGCACTAAAGCACTAACCGATACTAATAATACACAAAGTAAAATGAGAATTAAATTTAGAAACCTCTATGCAAAATAGGCCTACCGATGTTCTTATTATTCTTATAGTTGCCTGCTTTGCAACTCGGCCTATTTCAAGTTCTTGGAAAAAATCAACTGTAATCATTGAGTTTGCCCCCCACCCTCAAAAATATCTGCGTGTGCGTGCGTCCTTGGATGTTGCTTCTAATTCATATAATTACGCATACAGACTGATTGACTGACCTTCAGCGCCAGTTCGCCTTCAGTTACACTGTAAAAAAACAGCAAGCAACGTACATATAATTATCTGATTGATAAAAATAATAACAATGATAACAATGATAGCAATGGCAACAATGATAACAATAATAACAATAATAACAATGATAACAATGACAACAATGATAACAATCAGTGGCCGCGCTAGGGGCTAAGCCCCCTTATAAAAGGCTAAGCCCCCCTAAAAAAAGGCCATCCGGATTTTTTACATGCAAAACTGAAATATTTCCACGATCTTCGGCCGGACGACTAAAAAAAGGTCGTCAGAAATTTTGGCGGATGAAAATGGAAAATTTCCTCCGCGAGGACTCAGCCCCCCAAAACTGAAATCCTGGCGCCGCCACTGATAACAATGATAACAATGGTAACAATGATAACAATGATAGCAATGATAACAATTATAACAGCGACTCAATAGCAAAAACGATATTGACGACGACTGATAGCAAAAAACATTGCACCGTTGAACTTGTAATTACAGAGGCGCCAAATAATTTTTTATAACACTGGAATCAAACGATGTATAGCCTAGAGTCTCCTAGACGAATTATCGTCGAAGGATACTTCACAGTGTAGGACGTAGCAGAGGCACAAAGTGGACTAAATGCAGGGTTTCTTGAAAGGAATTTTTAGAACTGCGCAACCCCTTCTTTCGCTTCCCCTCCTCCATGGTAAATTACTCCAAATCGAGTGATAATGACATTTTTACTATCTTTTTAATAAGCACTTCTACAACTGCACAAATCCAACTAAAACTGCGCAATTTGTGTATAGAACCGCACGCTAAAACCGCTCTGGTCAAATGTAAATGTAATGTTCTCGATTTTAAATAGCAAACTATAATATTAGTGGAAGAATTTGTAAGAAAATCGATTCAACAAATTTTCAGAAGGTAGAGACATGGCATAGTTGTTAAGTTAATTTAAAACCCCACTGATGAAAATATAAAAAAGTCCCCATAAATCAGTGCTGTGCCCAAGCCGCCATCTTAGAAAATGGCGGCCTAAAATCGGTTTTTCTACAGTAGCTCCCGAACCGTGACAGTTAGGCTACTAAAAATATAAAATGGCAAAAATAATACGCACGAAGGCTACGTACCTAAACAGATGAGAATTATTATTGTAAGATGTATAGTTGTGGAATGTGCAAATGTCAGGATGATCGGGTTGAACCAATTACACATAGAACCAAAACCCTTTCCCATACCGAGGACATTCGCTGGACGCCCACATGAACCTTCTGCCTGCCAACTTACACGTTTATAATTATCTCTGGTAAAAGCATCTGGTGCGCTCGTTCCAGTTAATGTTCCATGCCCAACTCTTCTTATCCTCCTCCTCCTCCTCCTTCTTCTACACCTCCTCTTTGTTGTCGTCCTCCTCCTCTTTTTCCTCCTCTTCCTCATTATTTTCCTTATCCTTATCTTTATCCTCTTCCTCATCCAGCTCTTCCTCTTTCACCACTGCAGCGTTCTCCCCTTGTACTCCTTCGTTCTTCAAATCATCCCACCATCTCTTCTAAATCTTCCCAACTCAGCATCCTTGTTGCAACAGCTGCTGCAGGCGCAACTGCTTCCACCACAACTCCTCCTCCTTCTCCTCCTACTTCCCGTCCTCCTCTCCTGCTCTTCCTCCTCCTCTTCCTCCTCCTTCTCCTCCTACTTCCCGTCCTCCTCTCCTGCTCTTCCTCCTCCTCTTCCTCCTCCTTCTTCTCCTACTTCCCGTCCTCCTCTCCTGCTCTTCCTCCTCCTCTTCCTCCTCCTTCTCCTCCTACTTCCCGTCCTCCTCTCCTGCTCTTCCTCCTCCTCTTCCTCCTCCTTCTTCTCCTACTTCCCGTCCTCCTCTACTGCTCTTCCTCCTGCTCCTCCTCCTCCTCTGCTGCGCAAATTGTTTACACCGAACATTATACACAGCATAAGCTTATGCCATACGTCATGCATGTATGTGTGTATGAACACATATTTTTCTAAAGATAGCCGTGTGACGTGGGATGCAGTGGTAAGCCGTATAATACGTTCGGTGCCTAGTAACCAGAGGGTCGCTGGTTCGAATCTACCTCAAGCCACTGCGCATAATATCGAACTTGGACAAGTTGCTCATCCGCTGTGGGGAAAGCAGCCAGAAACCACCTCTCACTGACTCTTTTTAGCTGTGACTAGGCTGGGAGCGCCTCTGAGTAGGTTTCTTGAAGGGGCGCTATATAAGTTTTCGGAATGAATGAATGAATGGCTCACACATCTTATCCACAAGTAGCACACATACAAAACCTATTGACCTGCATGCGTGACAACGTGTTGCATAAATGATAAAGAATCAGAAACCACTCAATTTCATATCTGAGAAAGATGCCCTTCAATTGTTGGTCGACTATACGTCTGCCGCAGCAACTAACACGGAACACGATAAACGCCGTAATATCAAGAGATGCTCTTCAACTGCTATCGGTATAAAATATAAAAGCCAAGAAAGCGTCGGTGAACTCAGGACCGAATTAAGGCATGTTCAACATGTTCGGCCGAACAGGGCCCCACACTTTATGGGACCCCCACACATGCGGAAAAATATTTTTTAGGGAAAAATTGATGTATTGTGAGGAAATTTCGGCCAAACGACAAAACAGCCGTCAGCTATTTTTGCAGGGAAAATTCTGTATTTTATGAAGAAATTTTACCAAACGACTAAAAAAGGTAGGCCTATAATCAGATTTTTCGGCAGAAGATTGTTGAAAAATTTTCCGAACAGGGCCCCCACATTTCTTAATCCGGCCCTTGGTGAACTCTGACACTGCTTGCACTCTGGCAGTGCCAGTCCCAAGCCTGGATAAAGGAGGATGGCGACGCTAATGCTCTTTGTTATCACAAATTAAGGGTTAAATTTAAAACAACAGTTGATAGATGATAAATCGCTGTAGGCCTATGCTCACTTGTAGTCTTGGGTGGCCATATTGTTTACAAGTATGTCCTCAAAAAGCAGCTATTCATCAAGAGCTATGATCTGTTTTGCCACCAAGTACTTTGCATGAATTACCACACTGCATAAGGTTTGTAGGCCCTACTTGAATGCTTTTAACCATGTCAGGGACTTAACGTAGGCCTGCACTTTATATTCACAGGCATTTGGAAAGTATTCTTCCTCTCCGGAGTTTGGCTGAGAGTGCCTCCGAGTAGTTATCCTTGAAAGCGCTATATAAATTCCCCGAATGAATGGATGGATAACCACAGTTGTCAGGACAAAAAGCTCTTCTGCTAATAGAATTTCCGAAAAATTCTGACAGGCGCAACTTAATTAGTTTTGTTCTGTTTGTTCGCGATTAAATGCTACACGTTTAATATGTTCTGCTGTATGCGAAATAAATTATATGCTAAATTGTATGCACGCATAACATGCTTTATTAAAGTTTATTTAACTTTGCACACACGCACGCACGCACATAGACATGCACGTACACCTTTGTCTATATAGGCTACCCACCAACGTTCACGCCCAGTCGAACACACAATATATATTATTTATTCATTTATACATCGCATCTGCTATAGGGCTCCTTCAAGCTCGATCGCTACTCAGAAGCGCTCCCGACTACAGCGCAGACACTACATTGGAGTTTCACGTAAAGCACACAAAACATAGTGAAAAGACAAAATAGCACAAAATTGGATTATGCATAATTATATAAATATAGCGTATGCAATAATGCACTTACTCATCCGACATGTTGACCAGTTAAACGAAGAGGTCTGAGCAAACAGGAACAAGAGTGTGACCGGACAATCGGTAGACCTACATCAACAAACACACAAGGCAAACGATCAGACACCTTTAGGCTCACATAATACCAATAATATGATACTATGATACTTATAATATTACGATGCTTAAGATCTATATCGAATACCTTTGCTATAGGTACTCCATGCGATAGTCTCGTAATTTTTTATCGTAGTCAATCAGTGCTTTATCTATTCCCCTGCTATGGGGAGGAGGATTCAAGTTTCTAGGGGGAGGGGAGCGAGAAAGCGGCCGTTTTGGGGGACGAGACCACTGAGCCGAGACGCCGACGACCCCCCTTTGACCGAACATTCTCTTATCAGTCTTTTTTGTGGGGTGGGGTGGTTAGAGGTGGGGTGGGGATGGGGTGGGGGAAATGTCATTCCTTGAGGAACTTCCCACCCCAGAGACGTCTAGATTAAACGCTGATCATCCATGTGATAATCTATGATAGGCCTACACATATGTGATGCATAGCCTAAGTGATACTCCATATCGTACTCGTATCGTAGGCCATATCAATTGACAGACCAATACACAAAAACACAAATGTCTGCAAGCGTAGAAAACGTCTGGACGATTAATTAAAGTATTTTATAGCCTACAAATTTTCCTCACTTAATTGTCTCTCAAATCTTCGCACAATGAATGTGCTATGCACCAAACAAACTAGATTCAAATGCACAGCTTTGCACACGCTTTTTCATGGCTATAATGCTATCTCCACCATGATCAGTTTTCAGCGAATTGATCGAGCCAGATCTTTCAACATCGCTGTGCGTTTGAGTGGACGCCTTGGCATTTAAATGTAAATGTAATCGCATATTTATATAGCGGCTGTCTTATGGCCTCGACCCTGAGGGTGAGATCCTTCACCACCGCTACTCCACGTTTATATTGCGACCGAGCCACCCGCAGTAAAGATCCGAGAAATTACTCTACAAAAGACGCAAAATATTGAAAATCCTAAATTAAATTAGATTAGTGACAATCATGATAGGACTAATAATGATAATAAACAACAACACCGTTATAATCTAATATACGATTACGACGACGATACGCTGATAAAAATGATGACGACGACGATGATGGGGAGGTGATGACGACAATGATGCTGATGGTAATGGTGATATCATTTAATTTTTGATGACATGATTGATAATCCGATCACGTCGTCAGTTCCAGATTTGACTCGGGGCAAGCCAATTTATTAGACTATATATAAACTGGTAAGATGAAGGTTTCCTAATAAACTTCATTGAACTTGTAAACTAGAACATTGGGAGCACTGGTGAACAAAAGAAAAATATTGAAACAGAAATAGACCTACTCTATGAGGAACCTTCCTTGTATCTATTTTTAGGCTTATAAGCACAGTGCCTATAGATACTGCGCACAATTATTATTATTATTATTATTATTATTATTATTATTATTATTATTATTATTATTATTATTATTATTATTATTATTATTATTATTATTATTATTATTACATAAATTTCTTACGCGCGCAAGGGCATAGCGTATACAAGCCCTACATGCACAAATCAAAGAGAATTATCGAGTCAAAAGACCATTGCGTTTCGCTTGAACAGAGCAGTTGTCGACCTATAATAGTCTAGGCCTACATGCCCCATCATACATATATTCTAAGCCTACATGCCCCATCATACATAATAATTTATAATCCAATGTTTACAGTCACTACACGGCATAAACATTGTTCATTTTTCAACGATTAGAAAAGCTTTACAACGTTTAAGGATCATCATGCAGATAATATATGAGTCGTAACTGTCTTGAAGTCAAAAGGCAATTCGTGCTGCCTGCGAATCATAATACTTAGGTCCTCAGGAATAAATGGTAAAACGCATGGAATGATAGGCCTATAGGACTTGGAGACATTCGTAGGAGGCATTCAATATAAGCCTATACCAGAATCTTATTTCAAGGAGTTTATACCGAAGACTAATAACATTCTAATTGATAATTATGAACAATTCGACCTTGGTCTGAGACTTGAAGTGGAGTGGACCATAGACTCGTAAACATAGGACCTTAGTCCAAAAGCATGCAAAGGCATAAGCCCACAAATGCAGGACCCAGACCCAGGGTATAGAATAGACCCAACCACATAGGTTCATCTAAACATTTTATCTACTTTATATATTTTATCTATAGTCTAATAGACATGGACTATGACAATCTTCCTTTTGATCAATTGCTTTTTGCACCTGCAAGCGGTGTGTCCATGAGTTTTTCTTACCAATAAAAACGAATAGGCCTATGCTATAGGCTACTGATACTGAACTTCACTCCAAAACACCAAACCTTTGCAGCCGGAACCAGCTGAAAATGTTCAATTAGATAGAGAAGATGCTCACTATAAGATGTTTTTGAATATGAATAATAGAAGTACCGGAATTAGAATCGCTAAATATTTTATCTATAGACTTCATATATTTTATCTAATCTAATAGACATGGACTATGACAATCTTAGGTGTATATTCCTACTAGATCCTATGTTAACTCGACCCGGACCACCACGGACTACTCTCACGGACAACCCTTCTAACTCAAAACTCTAACTCAGCGCTCGTGAATAAGCTGGTGCCCCGAGCTTGGCTTTCGAGTGGCGCTTTAGAAATGTCGAGTTTACGATTACGATTAGATGCAATCATTGCAATGCATTGCATCTAGTAGTTCGCAAAGGTAGCAAAGTAATTGTCTCGAAGAGTTGAGGTATACGTCTTGCATCTATAGAAACACAACAACGGATATACTGTATAGCAGTCATTCACTTACCCTTTGGCTGCCGATGCTCTGGTGCCGAAACCTATGAAACGGAAAGCTATATCGAGTATTGAGACGAACCGAGGCCCGGGGGGTGAGTCGCAGGGGTTAGCTAGCGCTGACGATTGGCAGCACGCAGAGAACCCTCGACCAAGACGGAGCAACGGTCAAATGCAACTCAAACAGAAATGGAAGAAACGAGTTCTGAAGATTTACTACCAACCTGAATGATCCTGGCAGACGTCCTCCCTCGAACAGAGCCTTCCCGTCGGATGCTTGCACCCCTTTCAAGACAGGCGCAGTGAGCCGCTGCTTGCAGGTTCAACCGTCTCCTGTGTACGCTGTACAGGTATTTCTGACTGCTAGGCTTACACTACGACGACGCTAGGACCCAAAATAATCGGCGGGTCGGCCGAAGGGAAGCTGCCTGCAGGCTATGCGGCGTTGCTGAAGCCGGGACGACTGTAGGGAGATGAGCGGTAGGTCGGATGTCCGCGTGTCTGTGCGTGTACCACCGGTGGCTATGTAGCGTAGCCTTTTATAGCTAGCATCTAATGCCAACCATCTTGTGTAGCTTGTGTAGTGCCACGGGCAACAGGGACGCCAGGAAGCGTCTAAAGGCGCTGCTGCTGCTGCTGCTGATGTGAGTTCCCAGTGGATACATCGGGGGAGCAGGGGGGGGGAGGTAGCGCATGGGATCTGTATTTAGCGCATCCATGAAGTCCACGCTGCTCATCTCCGTCCGTTCGTCGGGGTATAGTATGCACTACGCAGCTGCAGGCGAAAACCATCGCCCTATCGTTATCCGCATCATCACTGGATCTCCAGGAAACCTTAGAGAGAGAGAAGCGGTGTATGTGTATGTGCGTGTATGTGTGTGTGAGAGAGAGAGAGACAGACAGACAGACAGACAGACACACAGACAGACAGATACAGACAGACAGATAGAAAGACAGACAGACAGACAGATACAGACAGACAGATAGAAAGACAGACAGACATAGGCAAAAGCAGAGGCAGAGACAGAGACAGACACGCAGACAGAGACAGACAGACAGAGATAGAGGCAGAGACAGACAGACAGGCAGACAGACAAGAAATCTACCGCTCTATCGATGTTGGTATCATCATTGGACCTCTAGTAAACCTCAAAGAGAGACAGACAGACAGACAGACAGACAGACTGACACACAAACGGAGAGAGACAGAAGAGACAGAGACGCACAGAGAGACTGAGACGCAGGAGATAGAGAGATACAGAGACAGACAGAGGCAGAGAGACAGAGAGAGACAAAGTCAGAGGAGGTAGAGATATGCAGAGGTCTGTCTGCTGATAGATGTGAGATAAGTCATCTTGGATTTTGACGAGCTTCCCAGAAAAAATGTTTTTATCGCTAGGATGGCAGCGTTTGAAGAACACATTCCGATATCTTGTATACGTGTATACAGTGTAGCGTTCTGGCCAATTCAATCACAAAAACAAGCTGGTACTGTGGTTAATGTGGACGACTAAGCAGAACTGGATGCTTGTATTTAATTCTGTAAAAGATCGAAGCAGACCTGGTATCTTAAAATGGATATTGAAAGATTTCTGTCATCCATAACTCATTGATATATAGGCTTACCAAGTGGAGTTTGTTTACGATATAGGTCCACACGTATCATGCATAATTATGACATATCTAACTTATAATTATAAATTTTTTGTCGTTCGCAGGCGAGGCTGTAGAACCTTCTCTGTTTTTGGTGCATAGATATCAATATATACTGATATTTCAATATGTATTACAGTATTTATACACTGATATTGTCTATTTATACATTAACATATATATATATATATATATTACAAATATATAAATGGCTGTATCCATAGAAGCCAATATTACGATTTAATGACATCAACTTAATTTGTGGTCCTATCTGTGTGAAACTTCGGCCACAAAATTCGTTTTCGCGATATGAATTTAGAAGGGAAGAAACAGAGACCAAGCCTACGTAGGCCTATGCACACGTTCATCAGATAAATTCCTCTCAACTACCACAGTAGTGTCTACTGCTAGCATCCATTAGCCAAAGAGCAGATCGTATTTTGGGTTGCATCCGGGACATACCCGGGTGACGTCAGCTGTATCTAAATACAGAATACAGTGCTGTCTTTCCATGCACTCGCAGCCTGTAGGACTTTGCAGGAACATCATGTCCGTCCTGTTTTGCTATTGGTATGATCGTATAGGTAGCAGCTTATTGCTCACTGAGCGCAGTGCCTCGGCGCCTATAGGTGGGCCACCTATGTGTTGGGGTCGGCTTACTAAATCAATGATATCTCATGTTTAATATCAACTAGAAGGAGCATCAAGCGTGTCGGATAAAGACTACTTTAATCAGCAATGATTATATATATATATATAATATTATATATATAATGATAGGCTATATATATATATATATAGGCTTACACGCCTGTATATATTTCACTCATACTTACCTGCTTTTTCCTGTTCCGTTTTGTGCGAATTAGTTTTTAATTATTAAAAAATCAATACATGTAGGCCCTATACAGTTTATATGTCCTTAAGAGTTCATTTTAGTTTTTTTCACTTAGGGCCTATAGGCTATATCAATTGCGCCACATAGGCCTATTACTCATCGACTATTATATATAATAATCTTATACGCAATTACATATTATTAGGCCTATACAAAATTGTATGGCTAAAATCGATGCTATAATTATGTTTGACCAAATCCAGTTACTGCTGCATGTGCTTTATTTTCAAAAACAGCTACAATTGACAGACATTCCAGTTCTAAACAGAAACAGACCTATTCGCTAAAGCAACACTTTGCATATTAGGCCAATCATATTCTAGGAATTGAGGGTATAGTGAAAACAACCAAAAGAACCAATTCTGCCTGCGAGGCACTAGGGTTAGGCCACCTAGGCCACCGTGGAACCGTAATCTACATTAATTCTCTCAAACCATAATTATAAGACTCGTAAGTTATTAGTAAGGCTTAAGCTACCGGTATATATAGGCTTAGAGGTTAACCGTTAAAATGATACAGACTCGAGTGTACTATTGGTCTACGATGGAAGTCATGGCAACATGTCATAGGCCTATGCTCACGAATTTCAACCTATGTTCTCTTTATAGCAGTGATTTTCGGATGGTTGTGGCAGAATTCCCATGCGCAGTTCCCAGCTGCTGCATTTTCAAGAGGTTGAACAAAAGTTAATAAACAAAATGGCTATTGGTTATGATGAAGATGACGAAGCCCTATGATGTTCATAGCATATTATGTCCATGGTTTACAACTACATAGCCTACAAGCATAGGCGTAGGGGACAGTTCGGAAGTGGGGGGGGGGGCAAATAGTTTATTTTTGCCCGAAAAATCTGATGACCTTTTTTTAAATAGTCATCCGCCCAAAATCTTAGGATTTTCTCGTCCGAAAAATCCGAAGAACTTTTTTTTTAGTCATTTCCTGTAAATCTTCAGAAAAGTTAGCTTTTTAATCCTGTGTGCCCGAAAAAATCAGCCTGTGCCTGGTTGCCCGAAAAAATTTCCGAAATTTTTTCCCGCCCGTGCCTCTTTTGCCCGAAAACACATTTGCCCGAAATTTGGAGGGGCATTTGCCCCCCTCTCTGGACCCCCGCGCCTCCTTCGCCTATGCCTACAAGTCATGATATATAGCCTATCATAGACTATTATCCTTCTGCATATAGATGACTACGTTCTGATTGGCACGTGCTAAAACAAGCTAAGAGACTATGGAAAAAACTAAGGAACTGGAAAATTTTCTAGACGAAGACACAAGCAGCGAAAGATCATAAGCCAGAGACAGACAGGCAGACAGACAGACATGCAAAACAGACACACAGATAGGCAGACAAACATACAAGTAGACAGATGTATACAGACAGGCAGGCAAATAGAGACAGACAGAGAGGCAGAGGCAGACATACATACGGACAGACAGACAGACAGGAATGCGTGCTATGATCCAAGTTACAGTTCGATCTTTGGCTCTCTCATCAGCTTCTCCTCCATTGTCTGAAACAAGAAAAGACCAGCAAATCTGCATCATGTGATTTTCTATTTTAAGGGCCCACGATGTTCAGGTAGCATGTATACGCTTATAATAGTTCCGTCGTGTTGGCATATAGACGATAGCAGCATAATAATATTATTCGCTCTGGATTTGAGCCTCTCGAAGAATACGGTTGTTAAGCAATGCCTTTTGCTCCTCGCTCATTCTTTGTTAAGGAGTAATTAGTAGGGCATAGTGACCAGAAAGGATTATGTTTGGCATATATTAATTTGTTGCTCTTATGCATATAATAGTGTCTGGTATAGAAATTTTGTTTCTCACATGCTGCTTAACTTTGCCGCCATGGCCCTGAAGTTATTCGAGTATACCGTACTATTGAGCATTGCATTAACACTGCTGAAATTTGACTATTTTCTTATCTGAAGTATTAATTAGGCTTAAAATAGGAATATTGTGAGCCGCATTTTATGGCACAGCATGTGAATTTGCTTGGCCATTCCGACATCCATGAGCCACAAGCAAATGACGTCACGCAATTTAAGGTGACCCCCTTTGACCCCTAGTCACACGTTAAAACAAATGTCACATGACATCTAGCAATGGACCGTCACAAATCGTCATAGATAATTATGTGACCACTGACCTCTCCCCCTCCAGTTACATGACGTCATTTATGGACGGTCCCCAATGCATCATTCTAACTTAAAAAATGGAATGAATTATTAAAATTGAGAGAAACTTGTCCTTAATTACGCTTCACAAAATGTTCACATGCTGACAATGCGTTTCACTCATATTATAATATAGTCCACTCACTTTTGTGGTATATTTGACCACGTTTTTGAGGAATTCGCGCTTTCTTCGAATGTGGCCTTCTCTACGTTCTACAAACTGACCTTGCTGCGTCTGTACTACCTATAGCAACTTTGAATGCATGCTTGTGGTAATGGCATTTTTCAAGATCTAAGATACTGCCAGTTTTAATGTATTCCTTAAGGTTATTTTTCTTAAACTTGCAAGTTATTTGAGGTTCAAGTCTGGAAACATCCAACCAGTTAACTAGAACACAGTAGACAGTGGCTTCTAAATTCAGTTTTGGAATTGTGAATGTTCTAATATCACATGAACTGATAATCGACAGCAATCAGTTTTCCTTGCTATTTTAATTCTTCTGGCAACCAGTTCTGCATGTGTTTTTTCTCATCAATCATCATATTCACTTAAACTTTTTCTGGGTAACCTTAGTAGCCATTCTTTTGAATACATATATATATCAACAACCTTTCTCAGGGCCGGCCTTAGCCCAAGTGGCGCCCTAGGCAAGGCATACATTTGGCGCCTCAGGCATAGGCCTGCATTAGGATTTTATTTCGGGGGATGTTTTCTTGACCGTGAATTTTGAGGTGCGTACACGCTGTGGGCGACTTTTTTGGTCGAAATATTCTAACCACTTTTGTTAGTCGTCGAATTTTCTGACGTCCAAAAAACGCTATTTTCCGCGATTTTCGACTATTTTCTGCTCAAAATTACATTACACACTGTCATGTGCTAGCAAATGCATAATTATTTCATTTTCACATTATTTCATTTAGGGGAGGGGGCGGTGTTCAAACACCCAAAACATCCCCCTAGCTACGGTCTTGTAGGCCTATACGCTCAACTGAGTAATTCATTATGATTCTTTTATTAGTGCACTGAAGTCTGGATATAATATTCAATTTTGTGAAGAATGGTATAAGTTTAAAAATATTAAAATACACTCTTGTGGAAATGGCGCCCTCTTTGTGGAAATGGTGCCCTAGCTCCAAGGGCGGATCCAGGGGGGGCCAATCCGGCCATGGCCCCCCCCCCATTTAAAAATTGCATGGGACGTGGCCCCCCCCATTTGGTTTCAACAAGTACTTTTTTTCACAAAAATTGGTCGATGACTAAAAAAAAAAAAAAAAAAAAAAAGGTCATCAGTTTTTTCAGCGGTAAAAAATGGTATGTCTTCTCCGGAAAATTGGCCGACGACTAAAAAAAAAAAAAAAAGGTCATCAGTTTTTTCAGCGGTAAAAAAAAAATTTCGCCGGCAACACCAAAAATTTTGGCCCCCCCTTCGAAAATTTCTGTATCCGCCCTTGCCTAGCTCTAGAACTTGCAATGGCGACCCATGCAACTGCCTGCTTTGCCTATGCCTTAGGTCGGTCCTGCCTCAGCTATACTGCCCTTTCTTCATCGTCGTCCCTACTAGACTATTTTATTTCAATATGAATAAAGGGCAAGTTGTAATGTCCCACTCCCATTTCATACATTTCATTTCTTGCAACATCTTCACTCTCGAAATTGAGCGTCGCGTATTTTAACCTGTCTCCTAAAGCAAAGAGCATAGCCTACGGAATGTCGTAAAAAATCGAATTTTATTTGTCGATTTAAAATTTATACACTCCTTGAAATTGAATTAGGCCTGCCTGAACAGTGAACAGGTGCAAAGAATCCATAATTATTTTAAATTCTTTCCATTAGCAAAAGTTTTGAGTTTAAAAGAATTATAGTGTAAAAAAATAAATTCGCCGGTGCCGCGGCGCCCCCCAAAGACTGCGGCGCCCTAGGCAACTGCCTACTTTGCCTATAGGTAAGGCCGGCCCTGACCTTTCTCTCAGAGTATGGTAGGAAGCTTGATGCAATGATGAGCAAATATATGTCGTAACGTCAACTCATTGAAATGAAACATGCAGATGAACCACTGGAGAGGATGCCTGCATGTAGGCTAACTCCAGCTTTCTTATTACTCCATTGCCCCAGCATGTTTTTCTGTATTTACCGCCGTTCCATCACAGCCAACAGCTATTATTGAACTGAAAGAAATATACTTAAGCCTATCAGACAAGAATTCGCGCATTGCTTCGAAAATTCCTGCGGCTAATCCACTGTTTGGTGAGATATGCCCTAAATAAAGACTAGTGATCCTAGTTCTCGTATCAAACATGCATACACTTCCATTATTTGATATCTATGACCAAATGATTGCAAGCATATAGTTATATCTGTCCCACCGTCAAAATACAGTGCTGTAGCTTCACGCTATCTTCTCTTCCATCGGATAGCCTAATGTTTTACGAAAGCTTTCTCTCTTCCCACAATCTGTCAGTAGCTGAACTTCGGTCATCATCAGTCACAATTCCATAGTCCACAAGTAGACCTACTTCTGTTGCAAGTGCAGCACCAACTGCATTGGAGAAACTATATCTGTTACATTCCCTTGGCAAAGCTAGGAGTGACTTGGTGTAGCAAGAGCATGTTTTCCCTTCAGATCGCATAATTTTTTTAGCCTAAACGTCCTCATAATGATTCTGATGCTGTGAAATCGGAGTCAACTGCGTCATAGCTAGAAGCAATGTCTGTTGTATCATCTATACTTTACATAGTCCTTGAGATTTAATTATAATACTTCTTGTTGTTCTCTTTCTCTTTCTTTTCTGTCTATTTCTCCATGACCATAGTTCTCGCATTTGCATGGTATGTGTTTTTGCCATGGTTTGCAGCCGCGAAAGTAGACTAAACTTCAGGTGCTCGGCGGCAAAGCTAGATGCAATAAATTTGATGCAATTTATCTTCAGTTCTTTCATATAGGACCTGGAGCAACCTTTTAAGTTATGCCAAAGTTCATTTTAAACAAAAACACTTTTCTTGCTATACCCTAGTAATTAGTATAGGCTCATAATTTATTAATAGTAATAGCAGTAGTAACAGAAGTAATAGACTAGTAGTATACAGTCGCTCTCCATTCTTTAATTATTTTTTCGTTCCTTCGTTATTTCCTATTTTCCTTCCTTCTTTCCTTTCTTCATTCATTGATTTCCGCTATATATCTATGTTTATGCACTTTCAAAGTGTTCTACCCGAGCGAGCTTATCATGGCTGATTAAGAGGGCTTGTTTTCTTGCGTCGAGCATAATAGCATATACGATAACGATTCTTTGCTTGTAATTATTATACGGTTAGCATATTATACTGTACCTCTGCTTTGTAGTCGAGAACCTCCTGAATGAACATCTGGATGTCATCCTTGCTCTGGATGACATTGGAATTAGGGGATCGACGAAGTCTCCCTTGACCGAAGAAGACGAGGAGGGGACAGTCAGACTCCGATCCAAACTGATCCAGTTCCTTCAGACCCTCTGCTCCATCTCCAACGTCGAAGACGACGAAGAGCACCTAAGGGCAGATACAAACATTATTATGCAAACATTAATATACAAACATTGTTATACAAACATTATTATACAAACATTATTATACAAACATTATTATATAAACATTATTATATAAACATTGTCATACAAACATTGTTATACAAACATTATTATATACAAACGCTATTATATATATATATACAAGCACTATTAAACAGACATTATTATACAAACATTATTATACAAACATTATTATACAACCATTATTGCACAAACATTATTGTACAAACATTACTATACAAACACTATTATACAAACATTATCACACAAACATTATTATGCAAACATTACTATACAAACATTATTATACAAACATTATTATACAAACATTATCATACAAACATTATTATGCAAACATTACTATACAAACATTATTAAACAAACATTGTTATACAAACATTATTTTACAAACATTATTATACAAACATTATTATACAAACATTATTATACAAACATTATTGTACAAACATTACTATACAAACACTATTATACAAACATTATCATACAAACATTATTATGCAAACATTACTATACAAACATTATTATACAAACATTATTATACAAACATTATCATACAAACATTATTATGCAAACATTACTATACAAACATTATTATACAAACATTATTATACAAACATTATCATACAAACATTATTATGCAAACATTACTATACAAACATTATTAAACAAACATTGTTATACAAACATTATTTTACAAACATTATTATACAAACATTATTATACAAACATTATTATACAAACATTATTGTACAAACATTACTATACAAACACTATTATACAAACCTTATCATACAAACATTATTATGCAAACATTACTATACAGACATTATTATACAAACATTATTATACAAACATTATCATACAAACATTATTATGCAAACATTACTATACAAACATTATTAAACAAACATTGTTATACAAACATTATTATACAAACATTATTATACAAACATTATTATACAAACATTATTATACAAACATTATTATACAAACATTATTATACAAACATTATTATACAAACATTATTATACAAACATTGTTTATACAGACATTATTATACAAACATTGTTATACAAACATTATTATACAAACATTGTTATACAAACATTATTATACAAACATTATTATACAAACCTTATCATACAAACATTAATATACAAACCTTATCATACAAACATTATTATACAAACATTATTATACAAACATTACTATGGAAACATTATTATACAAACATTATTATACAAACATTATTATACAAACATCAGGCTAAAAACAGCATGAGATGACAATTAATGTAGTAAACTTAACTAAAAAAACACGACAAAAATAAAAAATCAAACAAAAATCAGTGCCTATACAAGGTTAAATATCTTCGCAGTAATTAATCAAGTATAGTCGCACAGTAGTGTTTTAGCCCTTTGTAAACAGGATGCCTGCAGAATATCATTAGGAATCATCATGGGCGGAGTTTGGTTTCCGTTCTTGGAGGGGCTAAATTTGTTGACGAGCGGCGCCGAAAAATATTTTCTCGAGCACAAAAAAGTTGATGACCTTTTTTAGTCATTCGTAAGTTTCGCGTTCGTGAAAAGAACCATATTCCGAATGTCCGAACAAATCTTTGAGTCTGCGCTTTCTTGCGGGGGGGGGGGGGGGAGCTAAGCCCGATAAAACATACCACTTACACGGTAAAAAAAGACTCTGGGTCTTCTTGGGGGCTTAGCCCCCCTTAGCCCCTGATAAACTCCGCACATGGGAATCATAATTATTATTTTTAAAAGACTGATGAGTCAACCCTAAAAGATTGGAGTTAGGCCTATAAGCCTACTTTGTTTGTGAAGAGTTTCGACGCCTCGGCGTAGGCCTCGGCTATTTGGTCGAAGGCGCCTCTGTCCTCTTGTTGGGCGCTCGCGAAGTTGATGAAGAGCAGGAGACGATCTTCGATCTCATGATTGCGAACGAAACTGGAAGTGGCTTTCGTGTAGAGAACAAGAGACGGAATTGTCTCCGTCTTTAGGAAATTCCGGATCGCGTCCTTAGTCAGGTTCTCCGTCAAGACAGACCGACCATCGTCAAACTGTAATAATTAAAAATAATATTAATGATAAAATAAATTTTTAAAAAAAATAATAATAGTAATAATGAAGATGATAATAATGGTAATAATGATAATAATCACAATAATAACAAGAAGAAGAAGAAGAAGAGGAGGAGGAGGAAGAAGAAAAAATATAAGAAGAAGAAGAAGAGTAATGATAATGATACTACTACTACTGCTACTGCTGCTGCTGCTGCTGCTGATGATGATGACGATGACGACGACGATGACGATGATGATGATGATGATGATGATGTTGATGACGAGGACGAGGACGACGATCATCTTCATGATGATGATGATGATGATGACGACGATTGGGGTGATGACAATGGTACGGCGAGTGACCTTCTTGAGGAGTACAACGGCGGAGTCTGATGCGGTGACGTTGAGATAATTGAACAGCTGACTGTTTTCCGTGATGAGGAATCTCATCCTTGGATCGTCCTTCTCCATCTCCTCCGCCACTCGCAGGTAGGTCAACGGTTCTGCACGACCTTCACCCTACAACCCCCCAGCATTTGCATTGACTACTGACATTCACTCATCTGTTAAATCATATTCACTTCAGGAGTTTTATATAGCGACCATTCACGGAAACCTACTCAAGGGGCACGTGACTAAACACGACAGTAGATATCTGACTTTGCATCTTTTAAGTTTTAAGTGTTAGCGCATGCAAGTTTTCTCGACTGGCAGCAGAAAAATCTTTATTGTGGGGGGGGGGGCGGAATTCCAAAC
Organism: Lumbricus terrestris; assembly: GCA_949752735.1. Taxonomy (NCBI): domain Eukaryota; kingdom Metazoa; phylum Annelida; class Clitellata; order Crassiclitellata; family Lumbricidae; genus Lumbricus; species Lumbricus terrestris. The sequence continues at coordinate 17,237,984 of OX457053.1, read as the reverse complement.
GGTAGACCCAATAATAATTGCGAAAACACGATGCTGCGTAATTGAAGAGCGAAGCTAAGAGAGTCTATGGGACTAAGAGACTAAGAGTTCCCCCCCAGAAGAAGATTGGAAGGTTCGATAGCCAGGTGTTTAAGAGAGCGAACGACACAAATCACGCAGGTAGGTCGAGGGCTGAGGCACGACAAGAAGGTATCACCATATACCACCACCACTACCACCACTGCCGCCACCACCACCACTACAACCACCATCTCCACCGCCACCACCACCACCACCACCACCGCCGCCGCCTCCACCATCTCCACCGCCACCACCACCACCACCACCATTCCTACTTCCTAGGTCAGTGCAATGCAGCAGGAACAATCATCATTGTCATCGTCGTTGTCGTCATCACTATGATCATCATGGCCATTTTGGTTGGGACAATGGGTTATCATCATTGAATTGTTATTGGAAACCTTGAATAATCCGATGACGATCATAACTTCGTTTCTGATGATTCTGTCCACTGTCTCCCTGTCCCTGACATTTGTTACGACTTCTCCAGTCTTGCGTCTCAGCCATGCCGCCATGTTGTATGACGTCAGAGGCTGGTCATACTTGACGGAGTGACCCTCGCGAAACAGAATGACGCACGGCTGATCTTCACTCATCCTGTATCGTTTCATTGATATCCGGTCCACGTGACCCGCCGCCATCTTGGCGAAGCGAACGCTGGGTAATTCTGTTCTTAGGAGTTCCGCTGTCAGAGAGAATTCTGGCTCCAGAAGGACACTAATGGCATGTGATGTTATATCTGAAACAGATCATGTAAGGTTAAGCACAGGGTCAGGTCAGGGATTAGGTGGTCAGGCCATGCAGTGGCGTAGCCAGAAATTTATTATGGGGTGGCATTGGAGGGTTTTATGGCCTGGCCGGATGCTCTTCCTGGCACCAACCTAACAGTATTAGGCTACAGTAAATAAGAAGGGAATAAAGTAACACAGGGAACAAAGTAAGCAAAAATAAGTGTTAGCTAGGCTACTACAAGCAATTGCTTTGTTTCTTCTTATTTAAGTGGATAAATAACCTTTAAAACAGTTTTTCCTGAGCCAATGTGGGGTTTAACCCCCGAAACCCACCTTGTCTGCACCACTGGGTCAGGCCCCAAGGCATTTGTCCATTAATACCATATCCAGCGCTTAAAGTGTAGAAACAGAAGCGCCTGGACGCCCCTTAATTTGTCGTTCCAGGTTGTGCTGGTCTAATAAGTGCACGGACGCCGTCCATGACCTCCAGTAGGCCTACATATTAAACCTCTGAATTCAAATATTAAAAGTCTATTATGTAATTATTGATATGATAATTGTAGTTTATTATGTACAACCGGACTAAGCCAACATAATAGGTAAGCAGCTGTATACAGGGCCCCACAGCAAAAGGAGATTGAGACAAATGTACAATGTATGTACGAGGGCACCCTAGCATCTCATGACAGTCAGTGTTTTTTACTGTGGGAATATAAACTGCATGTATCCCCCCCCATGAGTACAACTATCATGAATGATGTGAATAGATATTAGCTATTATGTATATCTATCACAATGTGTGGGTCTATTCAACGTGGTCTTCAGACAGTTCAGAGAGGAGCGCATGTGCATGGAAGACGTTTGTGGCTGTGTGATTTGCGGCATTTGCCCTCAGAAAAAACAGTCCCATGGGGATTCAGCAACCCTCAGGACCTGCTTAGGCATAATATGATGATATAAAGCTACACCCATATCTGAGGTCATCTCTTATTTTGAGGCAAGGCGGGAAGACCCGACATTGCCTCGTGCCTTGGAGACCAAATTATCGCTCGCAGGTCTGTGAAAGCCCATATAATAATAATGATGTCTATGAAATTGATATTTCAATGGAATCGTTAAAAACAAAGCTTTATACTTTACACGTAATTTTTTTATTCATGCAAAGAAAATAATTATTAATCACCTGTTGTACTTGAAATAAATTGATATTCACCAACAAATGTTTAACCTTTCCAGAAATCAATCGACGATTTCTACTGGGAAAAGCGATCGATCTTCAGCATGATATTATTAAATGCCAATTGCAAATGCTACTCAAATAAATTGCTGTATAGTCTATACACGTATACGTGTGCGCATGTATATATGCATGCATTAATAAATTATTGCATGCATGTATGTATGCATGTATGTATGTGTGAGCACTTATTATAACGCCCCTTCAAGATTTCTACTCAGAGGCGCTCCCGACTAAAGCGCGTACACTGAATCGGAGTTTTACGCCAAAACGCATGCGCATTATTATTGCGAGTGAAGGACTTACTCAGGGTGGATTGAGGTGGATTTGAACCCTCAACCCGCAACCTTCAAGGCATTGGACACACCTCTATATACAACCGCGCCCCACCTGCATGTATGTATGTATGTATGTATGTATGTATGTATGTATGTATGTATGTATGTATGTATGTATGTATGTATGTATGTATGTATGTATGTATGTATGTATGCATGCATGCATGCATGTATGTATGTATGTATGTATGTATGTATGTATGTATGTATGTATGTATGTATGTATGTATGTATGTATGTATATATGTATGTATGTATGTATGTATGTATGTATGTATATATGCATGTATGTATGTATGTATGTATGCATGTATGTATGTATGTAGGTAGGTATGCATGTATGTATGTATGTATGTATGTATGTATGTATGCATGCATTCATACATACAGAGCATTCCATGAAGGTGAGCAGTGGGAACGCATGCAAAGATTTCGAGAGCAATGGGAACGCCGTTCCCACGCGTTCCCACCGACTTTAAACCCTGCATGAGGGGCGAAGGAGAACGCTTGAACCCGGTTGTTTAGGGGGGGATATATAGAAGCCTCTGCTTGGCCTGTATGTTGTTATACTCACAGAAGTTGACCATGAGCAGTTCAAATTGTTTGATCGCCTGGTGGAGATTTTTCTCGTCCAGTACCAGTATGTATCCATCCTCTTCATAACTGAAGCTACCAGCATCCTGGTGACTGGTCGGCTGCTGAGACAGAGGTTCAGATGAGGAGGACAATGCAGTTCTACTCATTGTCATCGTCAACACAATGGCCAACGCGGTATACTTCAAAGTAATTCGGGAAACTTTACGAAGCGTCGCCATCGCATATGTAACAAATTTACTATGATTTTATTCTAAATGTTCTATAACTGTGAATCACAAGTATAATTATTGCTGATGCCTCTACTTAGCATATATCGTCTGCAAGTATTGCGTACGATCAGTATTTTAAGTCAAATTGTAATGGGAAAAATTAATGTGTCTATGTATCTTTTATCGACTTCTCATTGGCTGCGCAAATATATTAGATACGTTGCACGCATATTTCTTGCACAGTGTAGGGCCTGTAGGCGTAGATGTGCGATTGTGTGTGTGTTTGTGTGTGTGTGTGTGTGTGTGTGTGTGTGTGTGTGTGTGTGTGTGTGTGTGTGTGTGTGTGTGTGTGTGTGTGTGTGTGTGTGTGTGTGTGTGTGTGTGGACTACTGATGGTCTATAGCCCTACATATGTTTGCATATGAGTCTATTTTGCATTTATATCTATAAATGTGATTATACAATACTTATATCACATGTACATGTGCGTTCATATGCGTGTAGGCCTATGTCTAACCTGTCTACTTTTTAATGACATATATAATATATATACATAATATATATATTATATATATAATTCATGCATCTGTAGGAACAATTCAAAGGTCTACCCATTAGGACCTCGTAATGTCAAGAGAACATCTGCTACAGATATATAATTATATATATATATATACATATATTATACATATTAAGTGTATGTATGTATGTGAACGCACGCGCGTTTTATTTCCTTAAAATATATGCGTATAGCCTACTGGTCAATGGCGTTGCCACGTGGTGGTTTGAACCACATCGCTCTGAAAAATATGCCTCGTTTGGGACGCCACTGTCGTCGACACTCAGCGCCTTCCTATCTGCAGGCGACGGCTATCACAGCAGGAGCAGAAATGGCGGATAACAGAAAGAAGCAAACAAGTTTCGTTTCAGTCACTGCAGCTACAGCCTACAGCTCGTATTGATATTCCCAGTATAAAATTAAGTAAAAGGCTAGAATTAAGTAAAGGGTCAGGATTAGTAGTACTGTAGTAGAGATCCGGCAAACTGCTTATCAGACTTTGGTTCCTTCTTACTTGCTCACATATACCTCGACATAATTAGGCCTATATAGGCCTACTATGGCAGAGGCGACAATCAAAGTTGAGAACATTCAGAAGGACAGACACAGAAAATGCAAATAACTGTTGCTTTATTACATAATCCATCGCTCCACATTGTTAATCGATTGTATGAGCAAAAACTGTTTCAATTTCGAATATATTGAAGTTTGAAGAGTTTTTGTGTTAAGTTGAATCAGCGTCAGCCTCGTCGTCGATTGAATTAAGGTTGTCCTCTTGATGCCGTGTTTAGATGTCCCACTGCGATCTGGCTCCACGTTACTTGCAAGTCTTCACGTCCACCACATCTCTCTAATCATTTCGCTCGTTCATCCCCCTTCTCATCCCACGGCTCAACAACGCACAGCACATAAATAAAAAATAAATTTAAAATTAATAATAATGGGCTTGCGGGATTTGTTGCCGTGGCGTCCGCGCCAGGGGCCCTCCTGCCTTTGCGAGGAGCTTACGGGTTTTTAAGCCACGCCAGAGGCCCGGCAGGTACTAACACAAATAAACTACAAACACACAACAACAGCAACAACAAAAACAACAACAACACAGAGCAACGCAACCACCACTCATCGCAATCCCCTCCTTCAGGCCAATCTCCTCAGACCAAGCCTCTCAGACAGCATTGTAGCGGTTCCTAAAGCAACACAGAAAATCCACGAAGATAACAATAGGCCTACATGTTAATTATGACATAATGATAATTATATGTGGTATCATTGTATAATCGTCTTTCTCTCGTCTGAAAACTTGCCTTTTTTCTCTGGGTTGAACGCACTGGGAGCGCTTCTGAAAGGCTCTTGCTGCGAGAAGCGCTTTATAAATGGCCAGATACAATACAATACATTGTAGGCTATACAAAAAATAAAGCAGACCTACAATTAGTGCTACCCTGTTTTGCCCAGCTTGAGTACGTGTACCACGTTTCTTGGCTAATTGATCCAGCCGATAGCACGGATGAATAGATGAATGGATGAATGGATGAACAAGTAAGAGAACGAATATATCAGTAGATGTATAAAACGGATAAATGAATTAACAAATCGATTCTTGCCTTCATGAGCAATCGCGGCTTCTTCATGCGTTTGACGATCGCATTCCACCGACTCAGAATTTCTTCCATCAGATGATTCAGGTTCTATCCAAGCAACATCTAGACCTGGTTGCGCCCCGACCTCAGGTTGTCTCCGAATGTTTCCTATGTCTAAACGAAATATGACAGAGCAACGCCCATGTACATGACTGTAAGGTAACAACGTACGTGGTTCTCCAATAATCATCTCCTGGTCTCGATAATCATTTTGTGTACTAACAAATACTACGTATAATATCATGACGTCATAATGAACTTCACTGTTCCTTGTCCACAAAATGACGTATATGCCATGGGTCCCAAAATGCAAATGACGTCAGATTAGACTTCTTGGAGGGGATCTACTTTATTACGTCATATAATGCTGGAGATGACATGTGTGTTTGGTCCATCGATCGGACAAAATAATTATTAATTAATGACTTTCGAATTTTAGGCAAACTTTATTAGGAGGCAAATTTGACAGTTTTAATGTAGAACGGTCATGCGCGCGCGATGAAAAGCCTATTTAACAAGACAAATTCGTGAACAGCTGATAGCCTACAGTAAAAAAACGGAAACAACCCACCGAAAATTTTTTTTACTAATTTTTCACCTAGGAGGCCTAGGGCCTAGCTTAATTACTTCTTTTTCTACTTTACTTTCATATTCACTTCTTAGAACTTGCATCAAGTTAGTTTTTTAGTTCATAATAATATTTCATGTTTGACTGCAATGGGTATCCGGCCCATTACCCCCCTGCCATTACCCCCCTGCCATTACCCCCGCCCATTACCCCCGTAGGACATTACCCCCTGCCATTACCCCCCGGTCTGCTCACATTTAGGGCCAGTTTATGTACGTTAGTATGCATGTATGTATGCATGTATGTATGCATGTATGCATGTATGCATGCATGCATGCATGTATGTATGTATGTATGCCTGTGTATGGAAGTATGTATGTAAGCATAAAATACATACGTACGTTCGTGCATACGTAATATACTTACATGCAAACTTACAATACATACATACTGACATACATATATACTTACATACATACTTTTATACATACTTGAATACATACCTAAATACATACCTATATACATACATACATACATACATACATACATACATACATACATACATACATAGATACATACATACATACATACATACATACATACATACATACATACATACACACATACATACATACATACATACATGCATGCATGCATGCATGCATACATACATACATACATGCATGCATGCATGCATGCATACATGCATACATGCATGCATGCATGCATGCATACATACATACATACATGCATGCATGCATGCATACATGCATACATGCATACATACATGCATACATACATGCATACTAACGTACATAAACTGGCCCTAAATGTAAGTAGACCGGGGGGGTAATGGCAGGGGGTAATGTCCTACGGGGGGTAATGGGCGGGGGTAATGGCAGGGGGTAATGGCAGGGGGTAATGGGCCGGGGGGTAAAGTCCTAGACCCCTGCAATGCTATAGCCTATCGATTATTTTTCGATTATTTTCGATGCTTAAAATGATGGCGAAAGATCTGTCACTTACATTGCGAATAATTTATTTTTCACTTCGATGATTGACTGCATGCCGCTCGGTTGGTCTTCGTTTTCTACTTTTTCGACCATCTTTGTCGCATTTTGTTGTCGTTTTAATCGTTTTTGTCTTCTTAGGTTTTTGTCGTCGTCTTCTTCGGCAAGTTCACCGCCTTCGACAGAAATGAAATACAATGATCCCAAAAACTGATGATGTATAAAGGCATTACGTCATTTTGTGATGACGTCATATTTGAGAATTGTGATGTCAGTTAAGTTTTATATAACAAGGAAACCGCAACGGGTGTAGTAAGTAATCCTTTTGACGTCTTCAATGCCACGTTTCTACTATAGGCTATTCGTTTAATTTAAAAAACGGGCAAACACTGTAGGCCTAGGTGTAGGTCTACATATATTAGGCTAAGTATTATTAACACAATTGACAGCAATTGGCCTTCTTATGGGACGTCCTTCAATAAGCCTACCGCTGGCCGTGTTTACAACTAGGAAACGGCTAGCGCTACAAAAAACCCGTTGGCTCATTTTCTTACTGATGGAAGAGTAGACCTTGACGGCTTGGCCTTCGGCCAAAGCAATCTGCGCACCCAGCACGTACAAGATCAAATAATTTTTTAATACGCATTCGGCCAGCGATCTCTCAAACAACTCTGGCCTTGAAGAGAATAGTCCTGTCATCTGGCGAATAGAGTTACAATGACTAATGAGCACCTAGCGAAAATCATAGACTAATAAGTAAGTATGTAAGTATTATATTGACCAAGATCTGACAACCGATTGCACAATTATTAGCAACCACGAAATTTTTTTGGACGAAGGCAAGAATAGATTATTTACAATAAAATTTAGTCAACTCGGTGGAAAACAGTTAACAGTTAACAGTTAATTTACTACATTTAATGGAAACGCGTTGATATTATTATTTCTAAATATTCATGAGTCACGTGACTAAACAGTTGTCGATTAAAAACAAAGCATTACGACTTTCATCGTTTTAGAATTCAATCGAAATTAATTTATTACTGTAAAATACGTTACTATTTATTTTGTTAATATTCGCTGTAAGTCCTGGGGTGTTTATACATCGCGTTGTCGTGAATGGAGAACTGTCGAGTTGCGCGTTGAGGTGATTCTTATGCCCTCCGTTCTGTTGCATTGACGGTGAAGTCATTTCAGAGTGCAGCAGTACTGCTTATCCTGCCTCGGTGAATGAGACTTATTGGACAAGTGTGTGTTTTATTTACAAGCCTGTCTGTCACATCACGACTAGTAGAATCCTGTACTATTTATCTGCCAGAGTCAGGATGCGTTGTGTGGAGCATTTTACCTGATTAATGCGTTGTTGACTTAAATGGCTGATAGTTTGAATGATCGTCCGTCATTTCTGGTATTATTTTAAAGTTCTCTCTTTTGCGATCTTATCATTATACAGATTACAGATTTGTTTAAAAATTTTGGAAGGTTTTGGAACTACTTGTATTTTTGTTGAGTTGCATATTGAGATAATGTTAAAGTATTAAAGGGTACGCGAATTGAGGATTTAGAGAATATTGATGAAAATGTTTACTACCAAACTGCCATCGTAGATATTCTGTAATTGGCAAATTCATATCTGACATAGCTTCAGTATTACAGACATTTGTTCAAATATTATGTGTATTTTTAGTGAGAGCTGCTGATGATTGGAGATTAGACAAACCGGCAAAGATGTTGTACGTGTTTCTCGTTAACACGGGTACCATGCTGACATTTGAAATGAATTTTGCCATGCAATGGTGAGTTGTTTTGCTGATTCTTCATTCTCATTCTGAAACGTGTTTAACTGTTCAGTTTTTCAGACGTGCTTTCATATCGTTGGGGCTGAAAGTGGCCGTGTCTGTCCAGGTCTGCGACCCGGCTTTGATTTTCACCACCTACCTTTGCAGGGTCTTAGTGGGGTCAGCGTCATGTGTTTAAGATTTAGGCCTATGTATTTATCATATTTTCGTGTATTATTTCAACATTTAGTCAAATACACCAATTTTTCACATGACTGCACTTAAAATTCCCGAACTCAGACCCGGCTCCTTTTTCAAACTGCTTTCAGACCATAAAAAACTGGGAACCTGTCCCGGAAAACCGGGACATTTGGCCACCCTAGTTTAGAACCACCCATCGGAGCTTGCAGTCAGAACACTTATTAGTATTCGTTTAGGTCATGGTTATGACTTATTATTAGTGCATAGGATCAAGACAAAGACCTGCCTTGTCTACTCACTGACTCTCACTGGCAGCCTCACTTAAATAAGTTGCCGGATCTTGACTGGACTGATCGTAAATCTATCGAGTCGCTTTCCATTATCTGTTTACATTTTGATTGCAATTCATTGTTTCATAAATAGATAATAACTGCCTATTGTTCGTCTCTGTGACTCATCTTAAGTATCTCTGAATATGCATTAATTCATTGTGAGGATTTATATAGTGCTCACCCTTTAAGGCAACTACTCAGGAGTGCTCCTGACCCAGCATGTCCAAGTCTTTAGATGTACATGAAAAAAGTCAGCGTGGACCTTGGGAACAAGCACAGTGCCAAAAGCGATGGCCAACCACATGATTCTGCTTGGCTGCGTCGGGCAAAACGGACGATGAGCAATTGAGCATGCCCTGCTCAGTAGACCAAAGAGAGCGACGATCCTGTGCACTCGAGGTTGGACAGCGAGGCTCAGCAATGACCGCAAGACCAAAGCGATGATTTTTGTATGAGGTTCGCTTCTGGGAGGGAATCCAGTGGAGCACATCCAGCATATAGCCGGATACATCCAGGCCAAATATGGGATGAATTCACAAAGGCGTGCGGTCGGATGTATATGGTGTATCCTGTCATTGGCTGTGGAAGTGCCAGCTGATTAGTTTCTCCTTTGACTCATCAGTCAGCTTTTGTCGTTCCCCATTCTCAATGCAATACAGTTAAAATGCAGGTACAGATATTTGAAAATGCAGGTGCAGATATTTGAAAATGCAGGTACAGATATTTGAAAATGCTGGTGCAGATATTTGAAAATGCAGGTGCAGATATATTTTAAATGCTGGTGCAGATATTTGAAAATGCAGGTACAGATATTTGAAAATGCAGGTACAGATATTTGAAAGTGCAGGTACAGATATTTGAAAATGCAGGTACAGATATTTGAAAATGCCGGCACAGATATTTGAAAATGCAAGTACAGATATTTGAAATTGCAGGTGCAGATATTTGAAAATGCAGGCACAGATATTTGATCTGCTTCCTTCTTCGTGGAGACGTTATCAGCTTCTGCGATTGATTTGCGCTTGTTCTGCTAAGGTTTCACATTGAGCATCTGAACTCTTACTTGAAGATGATGCATTGTGTGTGTGTGTGTGTGCGTTTGATAGCGTGAGGGACTTACAGGATGTCATTGCGAGGCAGTGTCGCATACCTCAGGATAAGCAGGTTCTACTGATCAGCGGAGGAGACAGTCTTGACCCTGGCGCACGTGTCTGCCGATATGCTTCTGGAACGGTTAGCATTGTTTGATAGATTCTTAAAATTCTATTTCTATTGTATACGATGCAATTATTGATCTTTAGTTTATGGCTCATCATGGATGATGAGGATTATTTATAAACGTCTGTAGCCTGTGTAACAAATATGTTCGATATTGGAATGTGGATTCTTGCTATGTGTTGAACTTGGACAATGCCAGTCATTGCCTGCTAGTCTCAGTTTCGAGCAACCTAGTAGTCGTTAATACAAAACACTCTTTAAATATCATGTCTAGCAGTCACTGAATTTTAATATTTGTATTGTGATTATTAGATCCACGGGGCACGGTGGTGGAGTGGTGGGTTTGGTACCTTGGATCCTGAGGGTTTCAGGTTTGAATCCACCTGAAGCCGTTGTGTATGGACCTTGAACAAGTCCTTCACTTGCAATTGCCTGTGCGCTTCGGCGTGAAACTCCTATGGAGTGTCTGCATTGTAGTCAGGAGCGCCTCTGAGTAGAGAGCTTGAAGGGGTGCTATAGCAAATGAGAGAAATGAGTTAGAAACCTTTTTACATGGTCTCTGAAAGTACTTGAGCATGCCTGAATTAGCAATTTTGCTTCTAGGAAGGGATAAGGTGAGACAGTAAGACACAGCCTTTGAAAAAAAGTATAAATCATTAAAATATTGTATTTACCGGCAGTATTGGTATTAAGTAGGTTGCAATGGTTATACACGTCTTTCCTGTATAGTTCTGATATACATGTCTATTGATTGTGCTTTCATTGAAAATGATTATTGTTTTGATTCAGTGTTAAGCACGTGACACATGACGTCTGCAATGATTTTCTCGGTTCTGTGTGTGTCAGTAAGGGACTGGAGGGGTATTGGTCATTTGAGGAAGTCTTTTATTGATGGGTCTACGGTTCAAATCCAAAGGGCATGCATTTATATATTCAGACTATATTCAGACTTTATTCTACAAGAGAGGTTACTGGGGTGTTGGGTTGCCACCATGTATGGTCTGCATTTTTGGTAAAAATACTTCAGAAATTTTCTTGAGTTTAACTAAGTGTCAATAAGGAGGCATTGCATCCTATTTGTACATATTTCATGTTTAATTAAGGATATTTATGCGTGCAAAATGTACATGTGCGTTGTTTGTAGGATACGAATCCAATCTTCTTGTTTAGCAAGCAGGCAATTGAATCTACCTCCGCTCCATCAGCCAGTGTTAACTATGGAACAGGTTGGTAGATATTTTGAACCCTCCTATCTATCACCTAACTCAGTCTGAGTAGGGAGTGTGGTAGAAATCATCTTCACAAAAACATTGGTTTTCAGCAACTGGGAAAGCAGTTAAAGATCACAATAAAATTGTGTTTTGCAAGTTTTGAAGTCGTTTGGCATCGTGTATTAAGTTGATACATGATATACATGATATACTCAATTTGAAACAATTTCTCGTTAGTTTCAGGGTTTGAACAGAGAACATTGTGTGATTGACACACTTTTAGGAGGCACCTGTAAGAGTCTGGCAATGGGAGGAATATGACATTTCAATTTAAATTCCTATCTCAGTGGTTTTCTGGCTACCCTGTTTTGCCTGGATGAGGAGGAAGTTGTTAGATGAAGACGTGATGGAGGAAGAGCAAGGATAATGGTTTAACCATAGAGCTAATGGACAGCTGATCGATTGTTGAATATCTGTTTTTATGGCGCCAAATGACCGCAGTGTATGCATTGTTCAGTGGTTGCTGTGTTTTTATTTCAGAGAGTCACCTTAAGGACCGAGTGGATGACTCGATGTCTTTGCCTTCCAGCTACGAGACTTTGGTGGCTCGGACAGAATTAGCGGCAGTAAGTTTTCTGCTGCATGATGCTTATGAATGCAGTGCTCAGCCTCTCTGTGGTATAGATCTATGTGCATTTTTTGCCATTAAAATGCATTGCCTCATTTGCAGAACTTTTGGAAGATGTTGGTGACCTGGTTATGCAGTGTTAATTTTAAAAATATATGTGAAAACTTAACATTTTGTTATTGATAATTGAAATGTATAAAATCAATCAATCAGTCAATCAATCAGATTTTTGTAGCCAGTTTAGCAATAGAAGTACTTGATCCAGTAGTTCGCAAGTTGTTGATAGCAATTGGGTTCTGGAGGATTAGAACCCATTAAGTATGGTCACCTAAGCAATGCTTTCAATTGTACATAAATGCCAGCTGATCATCATGAGGAAACTCAATTAAGTATATAGTGAAGGGAGTTGAAACCTGCTTAGAATATATTTAATGAATTTAGTCTAAACTGACAGTTCATTGGTTTATCTACAAACAAGATTAGTTTATCTACAAACAAGATAGGTGATTTATTTCTATTATTTAGCTAGGTGCACACTGCACAGCCTCTTTTTAATGTCGATGTAGATGTCTTAAGTAGCAAAATTGATATAGCCCTTTTGTTATTTTTAAACTGAGAGATGTGTCCAGTTTGAGAATTGCCCCTTTTTTTAACTTAGAGATATGTCCGGTTTGAGAATTACCAGAATGGAAGTTGGTTTTGTTTAGGTGTTCTGATGTTCCTTTGAGCAAGAGAGCAAGACTCAGCACAGCATAGGTCATCAACAATTCTTTAGAATAGACTGTGCTCCGTTACACACACACGCACGCACGCACACACACGCATACACACACTCGCAGACTGTTGATGGTCTACACCATACTTGGTCATAATCTAAGAAACTTGGCTTCATTCTTAAATGAATTTATCTGCATTGCATTCTGTGGCATGTTTTTGTTGATTTTACTGTTATTTTGCGCTTTAGAATTTCTACGAGGTTGCTAAAGAGGAGTACAGAATTTGCAAGCATCTTCTCTTCGATCAGCATCTCCAACATCAAGGCTGGTTGGCCGTCATTGCAAACCTTGAAGACATTACTAAGTAAGTCATTGTAATCAGTGTCATCTCATCTTCTGCTAGACAGATGCTCTCTCGTCTTATGTATCCAGGATATTATGTTGCAGATGCTGAACCACAATTACATATGGACAAAACCTCAATCAGTGGTGCTTCAATCTGCCATTCATTTCATCCTTCATTCATTTATTTATTCCTTCCTTCCTTCTCCCATCCTGCCTTCTTCACTTAAGTCAACTGGTGGGCGAAGCGCATCTTTTGGCTGTCTCAAGACCACTGTTTTTCTCTTGTTGTCTTGCACTGGGAGCACCTCTGATTAGTGTGCACTGCGAGAGGCGCTATATGAATTTATAAATACAATTGTACAATTGGCTTCATGTCCATTGGAGTTGATAACCCAACTCTGCCTGTTGACCACTTTAGACTAATGATGTAATTATGGTTTGTAAGACTTCAGTTATGTTCTGACTTTTTTGGCTGTAGCTGGGCTAGTAGTGCCTCTAAGTACCGTAGATCTCTTGAAGGTGCACTGTATAAATAATTGGAATGAATGAATGAATGAGTGATGGTAATTGCACAGAAAAGTAAATTCCTCACGGAGGATAACATGGCATTCATTTGCATCAATATTTATATTAATATTTATATTAATATCAACAACAACAACTTTGTACCTGAACTGAAATCGTATCTACCGGTACTTAGTTGTGTATTTGTTGTTAGTCATAAATGTAACATTCACACTAAGAGTGGAGGCTAACGTTACACTAACAGTTGTCTAAACTAAGAGTGGAAGCTAATGTTACACTAACAGTTGTCTAACTGCAAATGCTATTGCTGAGAACGGCTTTCTATAAATGTTTCGATTTCAGTGACTGCTCAACATGATATTTAAAGAATGTACTTTGTAATTGTTGTAGTGCTTTCAAAGCCAAATCGAATGTCTTTCTGCAGTTCTTTGATGAATTCCTGGCTGCAAGAGAGGAAAACTTGAAGCTTGTCATAGGGTACGTTCAAATATTATCAGTGCTGACTGCTCGGTTTTCAAGGAATTTTTCTTTGTTTGGTCTTATTGGTTTAACGCTTCAATGATGAGCTTGTGCTAAAAGTGACTGGGAAACTGATGTTAAAGGGTTAAACTGAAGTCGGCTTATTTGATCGTCAACAGTTTCGCAAGTTTAGCAAGATCTAATTTACGTCATTTCACATTCAGGGGATACCAATGTGAGTCTTGTTATGCAGAATCACCCAACTGTGGCTGCACTCCACTGACTTCCATTTCCACAGCGGATCACCTTTAGGGTTTCTGCATTGGCTGATGAAGCTGAACTCTTATTTAGCTGTGGTTGGACTGGGCTCACTTCTGACTAGATTACCTTGAAGGTGTGCTATATAAACACTCAATAATAATAATAATATTGAGGTAATACAGATGATGACTTAAGATATACCGTAGTCTGTTTATTAAATACCTGTTATGTACTGAAGTTTATGGTTTTTATTTATACAGAGAAGCATATGTTGGTGAATTATCCTCTGATTTCTGCATTTGTTATGCTGTCTTTGAGTTTAGTAAAAAAAAATTCTGGAAGTTTAGTTTAACAATGTTCAGTGTGTCCAATGTCCATGTCACTCGAAGCAGTGGGTTTTTAATGCGGGATGGACACAGGGTTGAGAGCACGACATTATAGCAGTTGAAGACTCTGTCAATTTTGTAGAACATATTAAGAATTTCACTTGGATTGTGTTTCTGTTCAGTTTTCCACCTGTTCTGGAGTTATTGGCCAAAATTCCTCTTCTCCATAGTCTGGTAGTGTGTGGCCTTGCTGATGTGTCAGTTCCAGACCTTGGCAGTCGGCCGAGAACACTTTTGGAGTGGATTAGTGCTCAGGTTGGTGACAAATTTAAACGAAAAGTGATTCCGTAGTTTACAAGTCTGAAAACTGACTTAACATCGCACTATCAAAGTCTGGTCTTTTTTAGCTTTTTGTTTGGAATTGTTGATTATGGTACTGTTTTTTTTTTACTTTATTAATGTTCTAATAAAAAATTATTTGGTTTGTCTTAGTTTGAAATTTGGAGTGAACTGTAATTTCTTAGACCGTGAAAACATTTTATATTATTTTTACTGCATGTAAACCTAGAGGAACTGGGTTAAAATTGTCTGTTCCAAGATACTATTTGCTTGTCGCAACAGAATATCTCAGTTGTTTTTATAAATTGAAATGATCACTCAGAATTTTTTGCTACCAAATTCATTTGAGTGGATTCTTTTAAATTCGCATAAATTTTACTCTTATAGTTATATTTAAATGTGGTCATGTCTTGTCTCAGACTTTGTTTTCTTACAATATATTTTTCTCCCTCTGTTGTTTCTAGTCTGACCAATTTTTTTCTTTCTGTCTTGTGTTGGCATTCTGTTTGCACACCTCTTCTGCCTACCCACTGACTTTACATTGTTTTAAAGCGTTGGGTGGACCATAGTTTGTTGCTATATCGATTTGTCTGTGAATTTGTTCTGCATAGGATGCAAACAATACATTGGAACAGATGATGCAGCAGTGCCAAGCAGGGCTGGAACAGGTTGGAATAGTTATTATCAGTACTTATTTTTCTGATACATTAGTCTCTTCACAATGACGTGTCTAAGAACCATCTAGGTGAAATACTGCAGTGCAGCAGGATTGAGAAGACCAGTTTAAAAGCTTCACTAGACATGGATCCATGTTGTAGACCATGTTAGATTAGAATTATTGTGTTTGCGATTATATGAAAATATATGAGAAGTTTCTGATGTGATGAATAATGCATTCATTCATTCATCATATTCAAAGAATTTGTATAGCGCCATTTCTAGGTATTCCAGTTGAGACAATCCCATGTGCTGCAGTGAAAGAGAATAGCACAGCCCTGTACAAACTGTGGTATAGGATTTCTCATACCATTTACTACACTTTGGTTGGTAAAGGGTTAAGAACTCGTTTGTCAAGTAGGATCGATGTTTACAAGCTAGAGACATCAGAGAGTACCGTAATGATGACAATGATGATGATGATGACGACGATTATGATGATGATGATGATGATGATGATGATGATGATGATGATGATGATGATATTTTGATTGGCGTTCTTTCCGATGCAGTTCAATGAATCGACGAAGCGAGCGTTGCTGAAGGAGGTTGAGATGATACTGGTGCAGATCAACGATGTGACATGGAAGGAAGTGGGCGGTCTCGACAAGCGTCTCTCCTACCTCGACCAACGCATTGAAGATGCCGCAAAGCTGGTCAAAGAGCAGGAACAGATATTCAAGGTAATCAAACAATTCACTTGGAGGGACTAATCCATCGAGGATATCATTCATTTATTCATTCATTCATTTATTCATCCATTCATTTATTCATTCATTTATTCATCCATTCATTTATTCATTCATTTATTCATTCAATCATTCATTCAATCATTCATTTATTCATTCATTCATTCATTCATTCAGAGAATTTATATGGCATCTCTTCAAGACTAATCAGAGGCACTCCCAGCCCAGCCATAGCTAAAAAAGTTAGATTTGAGTTACTTTTAAAAGCAGGCGATTTTTAACCTAGGCATCAATCGCAAATCTAATGGGAAGTCATACGTGTGAGGTGTTGGGGGAGACTAAATATGCGAGGTGTTGTCGTCTTAATTTTCCGGCTTTGGCATACAAAGGGTGGGTGTTTTTTGCTCTCTTCACCATCTGAGCTAACTTTACTGAATGCACCGACGAGTGTTATGACTCAGCGGAACATCTGTGAATGCAACTCCGCTGGTGCATCTAATGTCTTGGTTTTGCTAAATTTATTTATTCGTTCAATCAACAATTTCTATAGCGCCTCTTCAAGGGGACTACTCCGAAATAATAATAATAATGATGACGACAATTTCTATGGCGCAGAGTTTGTTACACAGCACATGCTGTTACAAAGGCGCCTCTACATATACAAACGCAATATATTCAGTCAAAGGTACGCCTTAGAAAACATATATGTCTTCAGTCGAGTTTTGAAAGCCTCAACTGAGTTGGCAGAACGAACTGTGGTAGGCAGACTGTTCCAGTAGCTCTCCTGACTCTAGCGCATTGAAAGGCACAGTTTTGAGTTGAAAAAAATGCGTCAGTTAGAGCCTCCGGAAGCAGACGTGGCTCCTGTGGAAGTCCATTCCAGACCAATGGGTCCGCCAGGGATAAAGCTCTATCCTGCATGGTTGCAGTTCGTGTGAGTGGAACCAAGAGCACCCTCTGCTTGAAGCGCCTGAAGACTATGCTATTCGTTAGCGGCGGTGCTAACTTTGGGTCGGGAGCGCTACTCAATCTGTGAGCGGCGCTATACAAATGTTCAATTACAATTAAAATTGCTTGCATGGGTATTAGTAAAATCTAATGGGAGACTATGCATCATATGTTGTCCTAATGTTTGCGGTGTCCTAGTGATAGATGTCCTGTAGTGCAGAAAATCCCGGTCTCTATTTCAACGAAGATCAATCGACTGACTGAATCTTTAAAAAAAGAACTTGTATTTTTTCCAGTCAATCGAGAACAACCAGGCAAGTGCTTTCCACGTCCGTGATCCCTCCATCCTTCCGGAGTTGTGTGATATTCACAAGCACCAGGTTCCACAGTTGCTCAAGAACCAGGATCTGCTCCAGCAGATCAAGACGACATGCATTGAAGCAAAGGCCAACCTGGCAGAAAACCTGCATAAACGATTAAAGTAACTCAATTGCATAGATAGTTATCTATATTCTAATAATAATACACTGTACCATTTTTGTAGCACACTCTTTTATGCCTGTAATATTAACCCTGATAATGATTCAGTTGTGGATCCAGAATCTGTTTTTATAATGTTATCTGCTGATAACGCCACCCCTTTAGGACAGGGTGACTTGATCTGCCTGTGTAATGTTATTGTGCTTTTAATGCAACCCCTTTAAGACAGTGTTACTTGATCACCTGTAGAATGTTATTGTGCTTTTAATGCAGTCGTTTGGAACAGGTTGACTTGATCACCCGTGGAATGTTACTGCTTAAAATGCCACCTCTTTATGACAGGGTTACTTGAAGAGACTGGATGGTCTGAGTTCAATTCCCTGGCGTTCTGGATGGTGTCTGATATGGGAAAACCACAGTGACCAACTCTTTAGCTACTTCATACTTACCAGCCACTTCAGTTACGGCGGCTGCTGCTGCAGAGCTGTCAGCTGCTCATAAAGATGAGAAATACAGCCCATCCTTTGCAATACATGAATTTGTTCCTCTGTCCCTTGAAACATTTGATCATTCGTTTCTGATATGCATGCAATCGTACTTAGATCTCCAGAGACCCGAAAGAAACGAGTCTTCTCACAGTTTTCAATTTTCATTCACTGATTCAATGCGGTTGTTTACCACATTTATTTTGACTTGCCAGAATTGGATGAAATGCAGCCATTCCAGATGTTACTAACTGTCTCCAGACAATTTTTTTTGTCTCCATGAGTAATTTTACTTACCTTACTGAAAAATAATACTAACTTGCATGTGACAAGTGTCAGTATATGAGTTTAGTGTTTATTTTAGCTGGTGTTAGTAAGTGATGTTGCTAAATGCTGAGTTGTTTGTATATTTGTTGCTAGATGGGTCGTGCATGTTGAGAGAGGACTGAGCGAAACTGACAGCAAGATCTTCATATGTCACGAGTCGCTGAAGAAGTTGAGACGTCGTTTAGAAATCATTCGCCAGATCTCCAGCTCACCGGGAATCTACTGTCACACGGTGTCGGAGGTCGTACGACGCAAGCAATTCTCAAGACAGTTCCTCACGGTATGCACTGCATTTTGATAAAATTCAGCTGCACCAGGGTTGATTGTGATGATGAATTCTAGATTTCGCTTAAGTGATTTGCTGCTGACCATTTTGGTAGTTATGCTTCAGATTGGTAAATATGCAGTTAAATTTGACTGCTGCAATAACTTGTGAGATTACCCTTTCGTACTTCTGACAAATCGACCTCTGTTTTAAAAATTACTTGAATCACTTTAGCGCTGACTGGGATAGGAAGTCTTCTGAGTAGGTTTCTTATAGGGGCACGTGGTGCTGTATAATGAATGAATGAATGAATGAATGATATCATTATGACTGTAATCATTCTGTGGTTCTCGGTTTGAAATTAAGGTTATTATCATTATTATTTTAACATACTTGGATTTTAATAACCTTAGATGATATTTATATTGTTGTTTATGATATATTTACTTTTACTGTGCTTTACTGTTGTGCTTCTCATTGCCAGTTCTCTTTTCATTGTATTTGCAGATGTAATCCGGTGTATCAGTACTGGTTGTTTATATAGCACTTTTTCCATTCCAGAACTTCTTAGGATTCTAGCTGCTTCAGATACAAATTAATCATTTCTATTATTAATTAATTAAACTTGAGGTGTATGCACAGTCACACCTAAATGTGAATCTGAGGCGTGGATAAGTTGTCTATCAAGAGAAGATTCAATTCAATTTGTTTAAGATGTGGTTTTATATTGAAAGCCATGGAGAAATAGTGAGTTTAGTTGTACTGATGATGATGATTTTTCAAGATCAGAAGACTAGCAATTGACATCGGGCCCAGACGATATCATTATCTTGTTAGTGAGTTTTGGACAGTGCATCTGAATACTTGAAGTTTTAACTGTTTACCAATTGTTTTTTAGTTTGCCACGGGTCTGTCAGGACGGTGTAGCAAAGTACGCTGTGATGAACTTACACGAAGGGAAGAATTTGACAATTATTTTCGTAAGAACATTTGCTTGTTTCTACCTTTAGTTTTTAGTACTTGTTAATGTGGTGTTTTTTTAAAGTAGCCTAAATGAAGTGAGAATACAAGTGATATTGTCATTTTTCGTCGTATCACTGCCGGTGAAATCCGTGTTTATAAAAATCTTTAATAATTATTATAATAATAATATTCTCTTTATTGAAACAATTTGTTTGATACACCGCAACCGGTTACAATGTACAATTATGCAGTTTAAACAATTCACAAGAACGGAGATCACAGAATACACAAATCTTAACTATGGTGTACTAGCTGAACAGACAGCCTGCAATAATGAAAGGAATAACTTGAGAATGTTTTGTTTTGGGGATGTTAACTGTTTATTGTGTCTTGTTTATTTCCAGAGCATCATTTCTTAAAAGCCTTATTCCCAGGTCTCGAAGATGTCCCGCCATTGTTCGCTGTGAGTAGTTTCATTTCGATTTAACATGTGACATTATTGCCAAATTGTTGTTGTCACTATGTTTGACTGTTTATCATTGCCTTATGTAGATTCACATCTGTTGCCCACCTCAAGGGTTAAGAGTTCATTGGATTGAATTAGGCGTGGAATAGATTGATGCTAGTGGCAACTGTGAAACCATCGTTCTCCCACCAAATGTGTCTCATTGAAAGTTGAATGCGCTTTTGGTCGCTGATGCTGGTTCTTTTTTACAATGGTATGGATCGGTTTTTTCGCTACATATTTTAGACAGTTGTAGTGTATGTGGTAATGTTGCAGGGTGGTCATTTTTTTGCTCCAGGTTAAATTTTGGTTTAGTTAGAACTTCGTGTAATGTATGTATGTAATCTATGTATGTCTTGTATGATGTTATGCACAGATGATGTATGTAATCTATATATGATGTCATGCGCAGACGATGTATGTAATTTATGTATGATGTCATGCGCAGACGATGTATGTAATTTATGTATGATGTCATGCGCAGACGAAGTATGTAACTTATGTATGATGTTATGCACAGACGATGTATGTAATCTATATATGATGTCATGCGCAGACGAAGTGTCCTGAGCCGTTTGACGATCGTCTTCCGCTGTTGACGGAAGCTGACATTTTGTTTCTACAAAGTCAAGTTCCAGAACTGATGGAAACTCTCAGGTCAGGCGTCGTTTATGTCTGTTTCAATCTGATAAACTTGTGCTAATATATCGAATATTTAATTAATCTAATATATCGAGGAAAGTGTTTGGGTTGTGGAGGATCGCCTCGTCCAGGCAACTGTGTTGAATGGTCTGCATGTATTACGTCACCTTTTCCCACCTACAATCCTATAACCTTTGCCGACGTGTTGATGAATTTGAATTTCCACTAAGAGATACTGTAATAAGAATTTCATACCAAGAGTCCTATTTGAACGCATTTCTTTGCCAACAGGATTGTTGAATAAACGGAATGACGTCATGCGGACTGTTGACTTTTTACTATGCGACAGTGGCAGCACAATCTGATTAAATCTGTCTTAAAACGCTAATAACTCTGGTTTTAAAGTGAACTAAAAGCTGAAAATAGTCGCGTTGACCTTATGATTTGGGTAAGAATCAATTGCAAAATTTGTGTTAGACCGACGCTGTTTCATTTCCGAGCCTATTCTGGGACGAAGAGTCAAAATGCTTTCAGACTTATAATATAGCTTATTATTATTATAACTTTTATATAGTTTCCCTTCAAGGTAACTACTCTGAAGCGCTCCCAGTCCAACCATGGCTAAATAAGACAGTTTTTAGGTTCATAAGGAACATAGTGGTGTGACCTCTAGACACCAGGTGGAACGCAACAGGGAGGCCATTCCAGGTCCTAAGAGCAGCATCCAAAAAGAGCGCCGCTGCTTAATTGCAGTCACATATATTAACTTGGAAAATGATGATGTTGTAGGGTTCTTGATCGCACCGGTGCGTCCATAGCTGACCTGTTGTGGTCACCACGGACCGCGGATGATCTCGCTACCGATGACGATGTCCTTGACAAGAGAAAATTGCTAGAGGTCAAAGACGAACTCGTCTGCGAAGCGCCGCTGGAAATATCGTCGCAAAGCGTCGAGATCATCACCGCGGAAGAATCGCGCCTCGTCGAACTGGAAGCTTTCCAGGTAACTGCTGCTGCTGCTGCTGCTGCTGTACCTCTCGTCTTGTGCGTTGTTGATCCAGCAAGCTGCTCGAAGATGGATGGTGAGGGAAAAAGTGGGAATGCTTCCACTGAGGCGTCGCCGGAAACAGAAGAGAATCCAGTCCATGACACGAACGACACGTTTATGACGGCCGACTTCTACATCGATGAGTCGATGCCGTCGTCGATGACTGAGCTGGCGTCCAGTAAAAAAGTAAATTTTTACACAATAATGATAATAATAACAATAATAATAATAATATCACTATTTCTTGGTATAATATATAACTATAGTATTCCCTAGTGTAGTGTACTTCCTGTTTTTGATGTTGTTGTTGAAAATATTAAAAGGAAATAATAATAATAGTAATAGTAATAATGATAATAATAATAATAAGACGATTTGTATAGTGATGTAGCTCAGTCCAGGCCGAAGGAAAAGGCACTGTGCACGACTTCTAAAAGTTATTGGCATTCGTATGATTGTTTGAAAAGATACTTCTTTAGATTATTGCAACTATATCTGGCACTTTCCATGCATAATTTACCTTTCGAAAACAAGAAATTGAATTAATTCATTATTCATTATGGAAATTTATATAGCCCCCTTTCAAGGTTGCTACTCAGGAGCGCTCCAAAATCGATTGTGATCGTAGTCATTAGTCAGTTTAGTTAGTACCTTTGAGAGATTCTTAGTGATAAGAGAGTAATAAATAAAAGTTTTCTGGTTGCACCATCTCCAATCTGCCCTTGATGCGTTTCTTGCCCAAGTTCACGCTAATTGGTCAAAATGCTCACAATCCAGAAACATTTTGGAATTCAATCTGCCTTTCACTTTGCTGCCCAGGTTGTGGCCAACATACCAAAGTTCTTCTATTTTAGAAGATTTTTAGAATTCGGATTCTTGTTGCTATGTTGGTTTCAGGCAGTCTCTTTATCCCATAAAGTTTTTTCCTGTTTTGGACCACAGCCCCTTACAATAATCTTCCTTTGTATCTGTCTTCTATTTCATCAAACTCTGTTGTGCTTAAGTTTCAGTTGACTGGAGACCGCAGCTGTTTACCTCGGTTAAGTAGCCATGCGTGCATCGCTGTTTATGGATCACGAAAAGACTCTTGTGCAATATATACAGGATATGCATTGTGGCCATGTGTGCACACTGTACTCATGTGCACAAACTGTCCATACAGCTAAGTTCCGGATTGTGATTTTAGTCTCATGTTGGTGTTCTTTTTGAATTAAATGCAGTATTTCATGATTGGTTGGTTGGTTGAATAATGATCTGTGTGGCAGTTGTCTTTCTTGTTGGCATCAGAGCATGCAATTAAAACCAAGTTAAAAGACGACGATGTGGTAAATCTAAACTAATTCTAATCATAGGTATTTGAATTTCTTCGCTCTTTTTACAAATGGCCTCACTGAACTCTAGGAGTTTTTTGACTGTTTCCAGTTGGCCGAGCTTCAGAATGTTCTACAGGACAAGAACGCTCAGCTTGAGCTCAAAGAACGCGAAGTCTGCGATAACAAGCGTCGCATCGAAGAACTCAACGCCAGACTCTCGCAGTACGAAACAACGAGAAAACTGATGAGCGAGATGGTCCTCAGCTGCTACGGTCCTTTGAGACAGGACCTCGAGACCATGAAGTCATCCGTCGTGTTGAACAAGAGTCAGAGTTTGGAGGAACTCCACGTGGTGCACAGTAATCTGGCTGAGTTGGTAAAGACGTGGAATGCGACCAGCGAACAGATTGCGTTGGAAACACAGACGGCCGTTACCAGGCAGTTTGATGATAGTCTGAATGCGCTGCAAGAGAAGCTGGATTCGGAGTCGTTGATGCATCGGGACTGTGTGAGTGAAAACGAGAAGCTGAAGACTGCGGTGGACGAGAAAATTGTTATGTGTCAAGATTTGACTGATGAACTGGAGAAAGTGAGAGCGGAGAGCGAGACTTCGAAGAAAATGCTGCTGGAGTTGGAAGTGGAGAATAACAGACTGAGAACAGATCATCAGATGGAGTTGGAGAAGAAGGACGAACGGATTTCAGCGTTAGAGAAGACAGCGGATGAAACGAAGGACGTTCTTAAGACCAAGGACGATGCGTTGGAAGAGCTGTCGAAGAAATTAGATTTGGAAAAGGTGGAGATTGTGGAAGCGTTGAAGAGGGAGCATGCGGAAAACGAGGAGAAACTTGCAGAGGAAATAAAGCGAAACTTGGGGCTGATGCATCAGGAGGAGGTTGACGATATCCGAAAAGAGTTTGAACGCCAGCTGAACGAAGAGAGGAACGCGGTTGAACGACTGACCGAGGAATGCAGACGTGCTGTCGAAAAGCAGGAGGAACTGGCGAAGGAAAGTTCGTTGAGCATCGACAGGTTACAGAAGGATCATGACGCTCAAGTAGATGTACTGAAAGCGGAATGCAGTGTTGCTGTTAAAGATTTGGAGAATTCAAAGATTCTCGTGGATGAACTTAATCTTCAGATACAGCGATACAAGGAACAGACGGAGGAACTCAAGGACA
Source organism: Lumbricus terrestris (assembly GCA_949752735.1). Lineage (NCBI taxonomy): Eukaryota > Metazoa > Annelida > Clitellata > Crassiclitellata > Lumbricidae > Lumbricus > Lumbricus terrestris. Next base: position 17,213,133 of record OX457053.1, on the reverse strand, counting down.
TTATCGAAAAATCCATTTCCGAGCGAGAAGAGCTGGGAGAGACGAACATTAAAGACGAGAAGACAGAAGAGGCAAGTGCAGGCGAAGTTATTGGTAAGACTCTCAGTGAAAGTGAAGCGCAGACCGATTGTAGTGAAAGGGTTAATCAGGAAACGCAGGTTGAATCTGCTGATGCAACGTCCGTCATTGGATCTCCTTCAGCACCAGAGACTTCCGACGTCTGCACTGAAACTTTGCAGGAAGAAGAAACGAGTGAAAGACGCGGTGAGAAGATCTATGCGGAAATCGAATCACAGACAGAGGAGCAGTTGTGTAAAACTGCCGTCAAAGATGGTGTGGTCCAGACGGAAGACTTGCATCAAGAATTGACGGAAGCCCTGTTTAGTACAGACATTGCTCCCATGAGTGAAATCCCGTACCTTAGCGACATGTGCTTTGGTCGCGAGTCCACAGACGACGTCGAAGGCCTTAGCGACAGGCGTGTTGGACGAAAGTCCATAGACTGTGCTGTCCAGAGTGACGATGTCTACATGACAGGATTCTGTGACTTGCGTTCGTCGGTCGATCTGTCGTTGGCCTCTGTCCCTCCGTACGGTGAGCAGGGTAAAGACTTGGAGCTGCAGTTGAGAGTCGATGATTATCTGCCGCTTCAGCGCCATGATGAGATTGTGACGAGGCTGAAGGCTGACTTGGAGGATGACAAGAGAGTGGCCGTTCAGACAGTAAGCGTCTTACGACTTTCTTTTTTAATGTTTCTGACTATGATTGTTTTAAGTATTCACAGTCCAAGTACAAGTAAGGCCCTCCCTACTTCCCTCCCTCCAACGGGATGGGTAAATGTGCACATACTTGAATGGTGCTTAAGTACTAATGAAGTACATGTTCTAAGTATCTCGCTCTGTTGCATTTATTGTTGTTCTGGTGTGTATGTGTTTTAGTCAATAGGTCTTTGGATTTAGTCACTGAGTTTTCTGAGGTTGTCATTCGTTCATTCAAGTATTTATATAGCATCTCTTCAAGGAAACTACTCAGAGGTGCTCCTAACTTCAGCACATCAAAAAGAACAGTTTAAGTGCTTAAAGAATGTGTTTAGAGAGTGACCAATGGATACAGTGTCCGCACTGTTGTCGGGAATGCCTCTGAGTAGCGAGGTTGAAAGGGTGCTATGGCAAAGGCGAGATATAAAGAAGGGACTTTGCAAGTTTGATTCTTTTGTGTTGCACCACAGGCCGTTGAGGAGCAGTGTCTACTCAACAACAAACGTCTGGATGATTTGCTTGAGAGACACAACGATGAAAAGCAGCAGCTGAAGTCAAACTTTGAGGCAGAACGACAAATCATTTTCAACGAAGCACTCAACCGAGCGCTGTCTGAACGCGATCAACAGATCGAAAAACTTCAGAAGACCGTCGACGAATTGCTTGGTTAGTCGACTTATTTGCTAACTTGTTTGAACTGTTCGTACGCAATTAACCCTTTGAACCCGGAGCTCCCGTAACTCTATGGATAACGGGCCGGAAGGCTGGCCTGTCGGGTTCAAAGGGGTTAATTGCGTACGAACAGCGTATTAGTGTAAATAATGGTTGGATAATGTATTTGCCTTAGATCTGACCCAGTGGTTCCCAACCTCTTTTTGACTTTGGGGCCACTTTTTCTAAGTTGGAGGACACGAGGGCCACTTTTTCTTAGTTGAAGACATTAGGGGCCACAAGGCTAAAATTTAATCAATCAAAACTGTTATAATTGAATCAAAATAGAATGTTTCATTGTATTTATAGACGTCAAAATAAAATAATTTGTAATGGGAAATAATTATGTGTTCTACCCTGTCCAAATTGTCAATTTTGTCATATATTTTTATTAATTTTGTTGAGAGACGAGGGCCACATTTTGAGGTCTGGTGAGCCACTTTTGGCTCGCTGGTCACGGGTTGGGAACCACTGATCTAACCTTATCTAATATGAACTTTTGTAAAGCGCCTCTCATAGCGTAGCTATTCAAAAGCACTCTCAGCATCTTGAAAGAGAAAGGTCTTCAAGCAGTGAAGAGATACAGGTGAATCCTCCACCAGAATCCTGCTCCAAATTGCATGGGGGATGTACTTGTTGGCGTTGATGAACTTGCTCATTCATGCTTTCTCCTGACACACTTGGATTGCTGCAATATCATCCTTGCAGCCACGTGTCAGGTATCCGTGTGTCAGAGAGTTATGTATCTAAGAACCATGTGTCTGATAACCACGCGTTTGCACCTTTGAGGATTCTTCTATTGCTCCTTCTCTCATGATTTTTTATTGTATTGTATTTAAGCATTTATAAAGCACCTCTAGTAGGGTGAACGATTCAGAGGCGCTCCCAGTGCGCAAGGCCCCGTGAGAGGAAGCAGGTTTTAAGAAGAGACAAAGCAGAGGAGAGACTGCCAGACAGAAGTGTAGAGCGAACAGAAGGAGAAAGATCATGCCAAAGAGAAGGATCAATTGAAGCTATTTAAATTGTGAACATTAAAGTTGTCTTTGTAATAAATTGTCGAATATAACTTGTTAAGCTGAGGCTTAAAATTTTGCAAATTGCTTAGTGTAACCGGAACTCTGTCTTGTGCTGTGTAGGTGGTGGAGCGGTTAAATCTGATACCTCAAGTCAAAATGCTGGAGCTTCAATCCCAGACAGCAACGTTTCCAGGTAATAAGAGACTGAACGAATCTACATTTTTCAAATGAATTTCTATTTCATCAGCAGAAATAATTTCTTGCCCGTTCTGCATCCAAGGCACATCTTTTTATTCTGTGTCACCTATCTGTTTAGTTATGTGGCCATTTCCAATTTAATCGAATGACTTACATGGTGCCGTTATCGTAATGCCAAAGGAGGTCCTGTCAAGCAGAATCATAATTGAGAATTATTATTAGAAATCATAATCTGTTGGAGAATTGAGATACATCTAGTTGGCAGATCAAATGTAGGGGTCTATTGTAGGCTGGAGTCTAGACTGGATTTTTGTTTGCTTTTGGAGCAACCAGTATGATGAGTGCAAGACAGGTGTGTGGTTGGGTTTTTTGCTGATGACTTTAGAATGAGAAGTTTGAATGGTTTTATAGTTTTTTTCATCTCTCTTACTTATACCTATGAGGGAAGTAAGTTACCCAAGTCAAACCAGCTTGAAGCCACTGACAGTAGAATAGTTTGAAAACATGCAAGATGTGAATCTTAAAATATTCAATATTTGAAATTAAACTGAATAATTGATTTGTAGATTAATGGATAACATGCTGGCCAAGAGTGCGAGAGGTATTGTTCGAGCCTCGTTGGGCGGATATGCTTTGTAGGCTGCTATTAGCACCATGTATTGCAGGCTGTCTGATCAGTTGGTAGAGTTAAGATTTATGTATTCTATAATCCGAGTTCCTGTAAATTGTTTCAACTGCATAATTGTACACTGTAACTGGTTATGGTCTGTAAACCGGATTGTTGATTAAACGAAAATTATTATCTGAAAATGGGATTTGTGCATTGCTGACTCAGTGTGTGTATGTTTGCATGCATGTGTGCATGTGTGTTGATATTTGTTTCTGTGTGTGTCCAGATACGTCCAGGGTAAACTGGAGGATGAGCTGGCTGAGGCAAAGCAGGAGATCCTTCGACTCCAGGGTCAGCTGAGACTTCAGTCGAGCTCCTCGATTGGTCAGTCATTCATGGGTCAGTCGGTCATGACCCAGTCCACCATGGGACAGTCTTTTGCCCCACCCTCAGACGCATCCGACCATAGAAAGTCTCTCAGACATCCTGACCCGGTTTGTTGCTGACATGCACTTATGTTATATCAAATAGTTGTCATTTTTCTCTTTATTTATGTATGTGTGAGCAGTCGTTATAGTGCCCCATCAAGATTTCTACTCGGAGTCGCTCCCGGCTACAGCGCGGACACTGAATCGGAGTTCGACACCGAAGCGAATGAGCAATTACGAGTGAAAGACTTGCTAATGGTCCCTACGTGCCTGGGAGGGGGCGGTAGCCCCCGTTGGGCGGACATGCTTTGTAGGCTGCTATTAGCGCCATGTATTGCAGGCTGTCTGTTCAGTTAGTTGGTAAATTTATGTCAATTAAGACTGCTGCATTACTTGTACATGTAAAGTGCAGTGTGTTTGCAGGCGCTTAATTAATGAAAAAAACCATTTTAAAACTTTTTTACCATGTAATCTTATTATGACCGGTGTGAATTGATAAGTGAGTAAATATATTATGAAAAAGCAATGAATCTTGGATCATGGACAAAGACAGTCTTAATGTCCAGTGCTTTGACCACATGTGTTTCTGTGTCATTGATTTTGCTCAACAGGGTTATTTACACGTCAGCAGTGAATATTATTTTACCTTTCAATACCTCTTTGTCTGCATGCAATCTCTTCATGTACCTCAAGTTTTTTCGCTGCAGTTGTGTCGCTTATTTTTTGTGTGTGCTTGAACGTGCAATTTTTTGAATGCTAGGTCCGCTGGCAACAAGATTGTGACAAGCTCAATGAGAAACTGGTAAGTGCATCAGTGTTTTGTTATTTTTTATTTAGAGTATCTTACACCATGAATAACATTCTACTGTAAATGGATATTCAAGTGTTTTGCAAATTTATATACGTTGGTTTGTATATTATTATTACTTAAATTGTAATTGCTTGTTTTTTTATTTGTGTTAGTTTTTTTTATCTGTGTTAAGTGTAATTTCTTTGGAAAAATATGCTGTATCTGTTGTAATTGGACCTTTTATTTTTAGTAATCCGGGTCGAAAATCGTTTAAATGTATCAGTTTTGCATGTTAGAAAAACCCGGATGGCCTTTTTGTAGGGGGGCTTAGCCTCCCTAGCGCCGCCACTTATTTTTTGCTATTATTGTAATTATCTAATAATTTAGCATGGTAAAACCCTGCTGAATAAGCAGATGGTATTCCCACATTCGGCAGCCACTGAGTGAGTGTCTCTGGAACGAGTGGCTTATCTTCAGTGGATCATGTAGGTTGCCTGTCTTTTATTAGGTGGCCATTTACTGAATGCTATTAGGTATTAATGAAGTTTTTGTTTGTAATGTTACAAATGTCATGTGTTTTTTCTTGCTAAATAGAAAACTTTTAATTTAAAAATCTGGTTATGAGACTTTACTGGATTTGCTGACTTATTACATATATGTCACTTTCTGTTCTAGATGCACTTATCCATAACTGGCAGAAGTTTGGACATAGTTATGCAATATGTTAACATGTACTCGTAAGTATCAGAATTATTCAGTATGCTATACTTACTTTTTAAGTATCACAATTATGTACAGGTAATTTTTACTCATTAATATCACAATTGTGCAGCTTGCAAAGAGTCATGCTGTATGTTTCTTGTACTGGTAAGTAATAAGGATTAGAATTATGCACAGTTTATGTTTAATCGTTATTATAAGAATTATTCAGCTTGTTAATTTCGACTTGTAGGTATCAGAATTTTGCAATATATTAAGATTTGCTGTATCAATAGGTATTGATGATGACAATCATATGAAATGGCATGATGATGATGGTGATGTTGATGATGATGTTGATGTTGATGATGATGGTGATGTTGATGATGGCATCACGATACGGTCATCCAACTGAATTGTTGGCCTAGTGATTGAGTCATTACATGGGTTTTTGAATGATGTGTTGGTTCATGTCTTGGAATGATTATTATTTTTATGTAGATGTCACGATGGTGATGTGATTTTGTTCATATGGAACTCTGACCTGGGTCACTACTTGGCCTACCTAGCCACTGACGGTCCGGAACACTTCCTACATGCAGACTGCGTTGGACTCATTGACAGTCTGGACTCAGGTAACTCAGCGTAAAAATTAAGTCCTTCAGTTGTGCTTCACTTAAAGCATTAGTACAGCACATGGTGGTTGGCCCAGTGGTCTGGAATGGCCTTCCTTTTGAGCTACGCCTATATCCTGGGACTCTACCAGGATCCTTCCTTATTAAACTTAAAACTGTTCTTTTTGGGCACGCTGGAGTCGGGAGTGCCTCTGAGTAGTTTTCTCTTGAAGGAGCGCTATATAAACGTCCGAATGAATGAATGAATGAATGGTGAAAGATACTTGGGTATTTGTTACAGGGTCTTGCTCTTCTCTGACTATGTCAATGAATGTTTAATAAAGTCACAGAAGAAATGACTTTTTCTGCTCTTACATTGCTGTACCATATCTTGTATGTATGCATGTATGTGTGTGTGAATGCATCTCTGTATTTATGTGTGAATATATTTTGCATGCATGCATCTTACTGTTTGCAGAACATCTTCAGAGGTGTGTCTTAAGAAACCGTTTCTTGGGATGTCTTACATTACCTTACCTGGACTCTTATCATAAACCATAAAATTTGCCTAATTCTGTAGTATTCATACTTGCTGTTTCTTTCTAGATCTGAGGGAAGCAGGAAAATGGATAATCGCTGAAGTCGTTAGCAGAGATTTCTGTTTGGCCAAAAAGGTAACAGACTGCTACTGCTGCTGTTTGTCATTCTGACTTGCATGTTCTTAAGGCTGATCTGAGGATAGTGTGAGCACTGTTTCTGTTTTAAAGACCATTGATGGTTCAACTCATGACCATGTTGCTGCCAAGGGTGGATACAGAAATTTTCGAAGGGGGGCCAAAATTTTGGGTCTTGTTGATTTTGTTATGTCGCCGAAAAAACTGACCTTTTTTTTTTAGTCATCGACCAATTTTTCGGGGTAAAGATGCCATTTCATCCGCCAAAAAAACTGATGACTTCTTTTAGTCATCGACCAATTTTTCGGGAAAAAGATACCATTTCATCCGCCAAAAAACTGATGATTTTTTTTAGTCATCGACCAATTTTTCGGAAAAAATATACAATTTCATCCGCCAAAAAACTGATGACTTTTTTTTAGTCATCGACCAATTTTTCGGGAAAAAGATACCATTTCATCCGCCAAAAAACTGATTTTTTTTAGTCATCGACCAATTTTTCGGAAAAAAGATACAATTTCATCTGCCAAAAAACTGATGACTTTTTTTTTTAGTCATCGACCAATTTTTCGGGAAAAGATACCATTTCATCCGCCAAAAAAATGATGATCCTTTTTTTTAGTCATCGACCAATTTTTCGGGAAAAGATGCCGTCTCAACCGCCGCTAAATCGACGGGGGGGCCACGCCCCGTACGGTTTTTTAATAGGGGGCTTGATGTCCTGTTTTTCTCTCCCACTACATTTATTTAATGGCTTGTTGAAACCAAATGGGGGGCCACGTCCCATGCAATTTTTAAATGGGGGCCATGGCCGGATTGGCCCCCCCTGGATCCGCCCCTGGTTGCTGCTGTGCTGTATTTCTTAGGTTCTTGGATATCCTGATCACTTTTATGTATGCTAATAAACCAAAAAGAAACAGCTGTCATGATTTCTTTTGAATAATTCTAAATCTGTTTTTGGCATTGACTGTGGTGTAGCATCTCCTTTTGGTCTAATATGACGTAGATGTGTGATTTTGCCAAGTTTTTGTTCATTCCCACGATTTGAAATCTTGCTGGTCTCCTGACTCATTTACTGTTTATAAGCATTCCCAATCGAAACACAAAATTTACGCTTAGTTTCCATTGTCACATAGTTTCCATTATGTGGTTTCATATTGCAACTATCATTCAAAGTTAATGTATTGACTTTGTTTCTTACATTTACACTATTCTTGTTACAGTTATTGAAGTGAATTTTCAATGTTGTAGGTTAACAACCGTTTCAGAGTTCCAATCGGAACAAAGTTCTATCGAGTGAAGATAAAGCCGTGGACTCCTTCTTCTGCCCAGAGTTCTCCAAAAGCTTTAGCTGCAGGCGATCGGCCGAAGCAGACGACCGACCCCGATGACGAGAAGCCAAGCGACGACAGATCCTAACCAAGTGGAAACTCGTCATCGTCATCATCATCTCATGACTGCAGTCACAGAGCCTATGCATATGTCCATTCAGACTGGTTTTCTATCGTCATGATCATCGTTTCATTCTGACTAAGCTCCCCGAGTGTCACTGCTGACACTTACTGGAGCTATATAAATATAGTTTTGGAGAATAAGAAGACGCTGCTATCTAAAACGATGCGGGTCTTAACCTTTAACGACCAGCTGCATATGTTTTCCCATTCATTTGAGTGGACGCTGGTCGTTAAAGGGTTAAGCACTTGTTTTTTTACTTGAGTTAACGGTACTAATACTGATAATCAGCTTAGATGAATTTAAACTCATGTTCCAGTTCAATACGTGTCGTACAGCTATGCTATCTATGATATCTTTGGGTGATAAATGTTGTTGCAGATGCCATGAACGATCCAGGATTGTATTGCATGAAATGGTCTTGGTGGCTTGCTAAACACTTTCTGGTAGTTGCAATAATCATGATTTCCGAGGATGTTACGGTGTTCTTGGCTGCCAAAATATCTTGCTGGAGTTTTTCTCGAGTTCTATTGCCTTGTATGCTGGCCAATTATAATTAACATCAAGAACAAACCAAATGTTTCTTGTTAATGCTATGCAGGAAAAAGAATAAAAAGAAAGGTGATGGAAAAGTGTTTAAAAAATATCGTGGGAGAGGCGATATAAGAATAGGTTTCCCGACTCTAAACTGACCATGTTGCAGGTCATAGACAGAAGATTCAGGGTGTAGAACGTTGGGTTAATGCAACAGTTTTTATGTTGAGGTCTGCTAACACTAATGACGAACTGTATTGGTTTCTCGGTTGCTTTTAGTTTGCTCTTGTTGGTAAAGGGTTAAATAACAATAACAATTTCCAGAGTGATCATATTAAAGTCTTTACTCTTTACTGTAATATTTGTATCTCAATGAAGAAACCTCCATTTCTTTTCTTTGCTTTTATGCACTAAAAAATTACAGAATTCCACCGAATTTCTTCTTTCTGTCAGCTCATTCTCACAGATTTGGGGATTTATTCCACTAAAGTGGTGATAATTATTGGTTGAGCAGTCCACAACTCCGAAATATCACTGTTAGCAATGTTTTTGAGACACCGCACAGCGCATTCTAAGTAATAGATAATTAATTCATTCCTAAATGCATGCAAATGCAGATAATGGATTATTGCAAAACCATGAACTTGGATTAACCTCAGAATGAGAACAGCAGAACAGAAGCATGCATTATTTGGTAGATGGATTACTTTGTCAAGTCGCCCTGTTGCGCGGGGGGGGCGGACTTGTAACCATCATGCTAAATTTTACGTTATCTTTTCGCAATGCCATCTTGTAACCAAGACATCATGCTTCTAGCCAAACTATTGAAACTGTTCAAAATAACAATCATCTTGAACAGACAAACTAAATTACAACGTTGATAGGCGAGAACTTTCACGAGTGCCGATTCAAATCATAAATCAAAATAGCTTCTTCACCAGTTATTTATATCAGGCATTTAGGTGCCTTGGAGTAGTTTGCGTATTTTCTACCAGGGTTGGGAGCGACCCTGAGTAGTATGCTTAAATGGTGCTATATGAATTTTTGGAATGAACGAATGATTTGGCACGAAGATCAGAAGGTTGTGGGTTCGATACCCGCTAGCTCCCCATCCCGCTAGCTCCCCATCCCGCTAGCTCCCCATAGGGTTGACTCAGCCTTCCCTTCCTTAGGGGCAACTGTTGAATAACTTGTAGGACAGATGGACCCCTTGCAGACTGCCATACTGTTACGTTTACTCATCTGTTACACTTTCTATCTATCATCCGTTTAATACTATTATCGTGTAATCATACTGTGCACTTTAAGCGGTTTTAATTAACACATTGGCCGCCTACTACGAGTTAACTCGTAGTACAGCCAGTCATTTAACATGGCGTGTAGGCGGTGAATGTGTTAATAAGCGAAAATAATTATCGTTTTTATTTACCTTCAAGTTATTGCCATCATTCGTTTGTCGCTACCTCCGGACTCAGTAGAATAGCGCATCTCGGTTCAGTGCCGTGATCGTTGTTTTCACCATCATCATTTCAGATTTTGTCTGTCTAGCACTTTCTCTTAAATACTGTTCATACGAGTTTGTTTCAGAGGCATTGTAAACAATTATATATAACATTTAATTTTTCCTGCACTTTTAACTCCATTTACGCTGTGGATCTCCATTATTTTCCCCAGGTTATCATGTTTTAAACGCTTGAATGCTGTTTTTATTATAGGGTTGTATCCTACATTGGTGCGTTGATAAAACATGGTTACATTGGTTAGAGCACTTGCCTATCAGATGGTGCTTGGTCATTATATACCTGGTAATGACATTTAATAAATGCATAATAATAATAATAATAATAATGGTAATGATAATAATGGCTGACCTTTCTTGTGTCCAAAATTGTACTGACTTTAAAGGCCTGCTTGAAGGGGGATATTTAATCGTTCGTTACATGTATTGGATGCATATCTCTGTAGATATAGCTGTGTAGCCCTACTCTTAGTTCTCGCCATTCCCGCTCCCTTTGTTCAACTGAACAAAGTCTGCTCTCAGTCCCTTTTGCTCGTACTTCCACTATGCAGAACCATGCTTTCTCGGGGGTAGGAACCTCAACTTGGAATCGTCTTCCTCGGACACTCTGCTCTCTTTCTAAAAATCCTTCTCAGGCTTTCCTCTCTCATCTTAAGACAGTTTTATTTGGCCGTGCTGAGTTTGAGAGCGCCTCTGAGTAGCCCCTTGAAGAGGCGCTATATGTAATGAATGAATAATGATTATTTGGTCAGGCTCTATATATTTTATGATCTTACTTAGCAGGTTTATGTTCACTCCGCCTCAGCTGATGTTTAAACCAGATTTATAATTTAGTATAAATTACCTATGGATGCATGACATGTGTTTGGACCATTTTCTTTCTAATGCTGCTTGTGTTGGAGTGTTGGATAGTGCGTTTTAAAACGTTTGTTCCATGGCTGTGATCGAAACATTTTGAACTTGAAAACTGTGACCGACTTACATTGGCGCAGCAACGTTGGCTATCGTTACTGTGTCAACGTTCGTAAAGTAGCAGAATCAAGAGCTTGGAGTGGAGATCTCTTCATATCAGATGGTACACATTCGCCTTCAGGCACTGTGTCTGTGGTTCAAATCCTGGTATATTGTATGAAAGTGTGAGTTTGCTTAGTTATGGTTGCCACATTTGCACATCAGCCATGAGATTTTTCAACCCCTAATTAGACTGCCTATGAAGACAAGTGTATGTGATTCGTAACTAATTACATTATGTTTAAACACAAACGATCTGGTTATGGTGTACTGTATATTATACATGCATCTTTTTACCACATGGCATGCTTTGTCCCCATGGGGTTATTATATTGTTTTCTTGACACCCTTGAACTGCTATTATTAGGAGCCCAATACTCCACTTTCAACTATGAAATGTAAATGCCATGCTAGGGTTTTTCTCACATATTCCGGTAACTGAGAGGACAAAGCATTTCATACTGCACAGCAGATGTTAAAATTGTGGAATCGTCTGTCAAATCTGGAATCTGGCAGGGAGGATACAAGTTATATAAGTTGACGTCGTGCATATATTATTTGCTGATATCACACAGTCAATAAATGTACAGTAGCTGTGTTTACTTTACTCGTCTGATTAACAAAACCAATTTAAGTAATGTAATAAGAACATCACTTCTTTTGCCTTGACTCTAGAAGCATCTTGAAGCAAATGAAACAGCATGTCACATGATTCAGTAAAGCCACATCCAGTTTCATGCGACCTTCACAACCTTTGAAGGCCTTGTGCACAGATGGTTATACCAGAAGATGGTTATACCAGAAGATGGTTATAGGAGAAGATGAAGCATTGAAGCAACTTGCACATGAGAACAGCAAAGTATAAGCCTGCAGTGAAAGATGGATTGCTGTTGCCAAGTCACCGTGTTACTGTGGTTACCTAAATACATTTATATAGCGCCTCTTCATGCTGCCATAACATTACCTTTTCATAATGCCATCTTGTAACCAAGAGATCATGCTGTAAGCCAGACTTTTAAGCTGCTCAAAATAACAGTATCAAACCGAACGAACAGACTAAATAAAGTGCAACAACAGTTGGCGAGACATTTTGTGAATGTTTTTGCTTCACTGTTCAGATCAGCAATGAAATCTTTTTCAGCAGTTATCTGGTATTTATAAATGTCAGAAAGTTACTTTATTAAGAGCAGTAATGCAATTGGTAGGCCTAACATGCATCACTTTTTCATTGTCACAGTACTAAACATCTGGAATATCAGACACTGCCTTATTAAACAATGCCCAAAGGAATGATTTAATTAATTCAAAGCTGACTGAATTACACACCCATTATTACCAACTCCCAACAGTGCCGATTAGGAATGTTTACAAAATGTACAGTTCATAAACCACAATGTAAGTTTGATCCCAGCATTGGGTTTACTAAGAAATTCATCGAATTTGAACAAACTGCCAAATTGTTGTGGGTTAAGGTATAAGACGCCAAATTAAACAATGAATACCTTCTCCTCAATGGAACTAAACAAATTATTTACAATTTTATAATTAAAGAAAAAACCTTAACCACAACCTTTTAACCTTTTATTTAAACCTAGAATAGACCACCACAAAACTGTTTATTAATTTTTGCAAAATTCGGTTTTAATTGTCTCAACTTAATGAATGCAAACCATGTTCAACTTTTTGCTAAATGCCTGTCAAAGCACTGTTATAAATCACCCTGTGACTTGGTGACTTATAACCAATTAACCATCCTCCCATTACATTATCTTTTCATGATGAATCTTGTTACCATGCTACTAGCCTAACTGTTGAAACTGTTCAAAATAACAATCAACCTGAACAGACAAACTATTTCGTACAGCTGACAAGAAGTTCACTTACATGTGCGAGAGCAGATTATATGATACAGATACAAACCCTTCAGATGAAAAAACCCAGTTACTTATGCCATGTAATATGGATAGTATGATTTGTGTATCATTTTTACTAGGTAACCAAGGCAGTCACCTGCTAAACAATTGATCCATGAATTTTAAACTATCTTCTATCAACAACTTATTTTTATGCACAAGTTTAACACTCGCAGCAAACAAAACGATGATGATTAAAATGATAATCAAAATTAAGACAATAATATGACGATACTGAAAAAAATGACCAAAATATTAATCAAGACAGTGCAATGATGATTGTCAATAAATATGGAGAAGGAGATACGAAAAAGTAGGTAAGTTCTGCATATAATTATAGTCGTCCTGTGACATGAAAATATACAAAACTGTACATATTATGATCACAGCTTTCGGTAAAATCGAATTTTTCAACAAAATAAACACAAGATCGAATTATGGGAATTTTGCACAGAATAAACAAAAGATCCAGCGAAATGAGATTTATAGATCACTTTTAATGGGCTTACTTTCAATATCTGCCACACGACTTGTGACTACTCTTTCTGCTACTCCCACTATTCTTACAGAAATTACAAGTGCCTTAAGTAATGATACTGATCCAGATGATAAATCTCAGCTTTGCCTGGATATAAGAAGCCAAACAGCATTGTGCATTTGCCAATGGTGTAATAAGGCTATTCTTACTTACTTGCTTTAACAATGCTCTTATCTTCTGCCATGGTGCCAGCATAAAAAAGATTTGTCCAAGCAAAGTAGTTTCACATCTGATTGACATTTGCATCTGAAAACCATCGCAAAAAAATCAGTGGCTTAACCCTTTACTGACCAAAGTGTAGTAAATGGTATGGGGAAATCCTGTACACGTGGTCGGTAACAGGAGCAACTTACAGATCTAATACGACGTTTCTTGACATTTCCAGTGATGTCATTCGGGTAAATCATCTCCACACCAATAATTCATAGACACTTTCATATCAGATAAAACTATTATGACAGGTTAAATTAGACTGATAACACTAGGCACCAAAGTTATTTAAGTTTCAATTTACTTTTCAGTTTCAGTTTTGTTTTAACTCTTCAGTTTAGTTCTAGTTTAAATTTTCAAATATTTTCAGTTTTAGTTTTCAGTTTAATTAAGTTTTTGTAAACTTTCAACAGAAGGAATTGAATTTTTTTTATTAATGACATTCATTTTTATTAGCAAGAGCAATAGATTTAGGTGAATTCAACATTGCTAGGCACCAATGCAACAAACACAAATTTAGAGCATAAAATATATTTTAATCGGCTTACTTGCTACAAGAGAACAGCTATTCGACAGAATTTACAATAGCCTATTAATTATCTTTAATGCAGAAACACAACAGAGTGAAATGCCACTTTCGTTGATAGTTATTCATACAAAATTATTGCAACCATTGACAACTAACTACAAACACAATATTATGGCTCTCTTTATGACATAATCAGACACTTGGTTGCCAATCCAGACAATTTCATTCAGAACAAGAACAAAATCAACCTATTCTAATCCAGTCAACTGAATGGCTGCCTTGCAACGACTATTCACAGAGACACATTTCATAACTGAGGCCTCTTCGATAGATCACAGAGAAACACTTTAAAGCCAGAAACCTTTAGGAATTCTCCATAACCTTGATTTTTTTAGAAATACACCTAACACAGATCTATGCATCGAGTCCGGCTGATATGAAGTTGACAAAGCCTGGTTACTTTCACCAACTAACGGTAGTCAGAGCATAGCAAAACTCGTGGGCTGCTTGTTCTGCCGTGCTTAGCATGCGAAGAGATTTATCTCCTTGTTGGTGCATCACTGACTGTTTCACTGTTATATCTAAATATAACTTGTTACGAAATGTTTCTTAAATAAATGTAGACCCTGCTGAAGATAAAAACATCATAGTCTAATAAGAAACCTATAATTACGAATTAAATGACCTCTAACCAGTGGTTAAATTGGTTTGGGTGAGCAGTGGAAACGTTGAATGTGTGAGCAGTGGGAACGCTGAATGTGAGCAGTGGGAACGCTGATGAAGAGTTTTATTGGAACGCATGTGCTTCCAGAGTTCCATCATGATGACCAGTGGGAACGTAAGCCAAGAATTTTGAGAGCAGCAGGAACGCCGTTCCCACCCACCTTAAACCCTGCCTCTAAGTATATAAATTTAACTTTATTTGCACTTGTCTTTGTGATTGGGGCATTATATCGTTCTGGATAAAGATCTAACACTGGTCAAGCAGTTACTTAAGCAAACTGTGAGATATTATGCAATACAATCAACAAGTGGAATAGATTGCACGAAACTATGAACTGCTATAGTAATCTAAAACCAAGAATTATGGGATACGATGAATTATTAATAACAAGAGAAAACTGCAGAACTGTCAACATTTGCAATGCCTGAGAAATATTATGACAAACCAAGCAACAAAAGCATCAACTTAAAATCGATGTAAATGTATTGTGCTGTTTATGACAATTTATAAAGTGCTTCTATGAGCAAAGTTTTTCAGCAGCATCTCCCAATATGATCGACTGCGAGAGAAAAGGCAGGATTTGAAGCAAAAGAAAGATGAGGAAAGTCCAGTGGCGTAGTCAAGGGGGGTTTTGGGGGCTAAAACTCCCCCATTGGCCTAGGGAAAAAGTTTTTTTAAAGGTCATTTATCCACTTAAATAAGAAAAAAACTGCTTGTAGCAACAATTGTTTTTCTTACTTTATTCCCTTTGTCCCTTTATTCCCTTTTATTTACTGTAATACTGTTTGGTTGGTGTCAGAAAGGGCATCCGGCCAGGCCATAAAAACCCCAAATCCCCCTCCCCATCATAAATTCCTGGCTACGCCACTGATGCTGGAAGTTTATTCCATAGAGAGGGACCTATGCAGGCAAATGATCTGGATTGAGTGATGGTGGTCCTGACACGGGGAACAAATAGGTCAAGCCGATCAGTGGTCTAATAGGACGCAGCAAAATAGCAGAGTGGACAAAGCGTGAAATCACAAAGATACTTCAGAACAAGACCCAACCGAGACCGTGACTTTTTCTACGAATGATTTATGTCCAACTGATATTAAAAAATTACAAGCAATTCCACGACATTCTGAACCACTTTGCATTTTCTAGAAATGCTACCGGGAGCTAACAGTTACATCAGTTATTGCAAAAATACATAAAAACAAACTGAGATGCGGTTTGCGCAAAGACGAAAAAATTACTTTACAATTAATACTTTCACATTATTTTCTACCGATGCAAAACTGAACAACTTATTCGTTGTAAATGTCAGGATTAAAATTCTTAAACTGCTAGACACCAATTACCCAACACCTGTGCAGAATGGTTCACGAGACAATAAAATACATCCATATTAATAACAGAACTGTCATTGTTACAAACACACGATGGAGGCAAATAAGACAGCTATAGATGCATTGCTACACGATATGATAATGAAGCTGTGATATTGGAGTTTTAATATGGAAAGAGAAACAACAGCACGAAGCCTCACAAAACGGAGATCCTAGTGTAGGAATTTCACAAATGATTGCAGTTAAACAGCTTTAAATACATCTATTACAGCTACTGCATAATATGCTTGACAGTAGCCAGCCCAGCCAGCCAACACAGAATACACACAGTGTTCGATTTCTAGTCACACACACAGCAACAGTTCTTCAATTACCTAATCCAATTCATATCACATTCACTTTGCTATTATCTCACACATCTTAGCACAAAAATATTGCACGCTTAACTAAATCTGGCCTTTGCAGTAACAGACCCCTGGGGTAAAATAAACGGAACATCTATATTCAAATAATCGCATGATATAGTTGATATTTACATACTGTATTTACACAGAAAATGGAAAGTCCGATAAGCCAACCCTGAAGCAACGAAGGGTATTTAGTGCTAGCAACCTTAATTTCTTAGCCTCAGCATATGTGGGCGAGTGGCAAGTGCCAAATCTTCTCCCTTACCACGTCAGCTTCCCCCTGACAGTGTACGGTCAGTGTACTTGTAATATACATGTAGCTGAGTGGCTGGAGGCACAGGGGGAGCAGCAATTTCTTTCCCGGCAAAAATTTAAGCCACAGACCTCCCAATTGACAGTCCAGTAAATTAACCACTACACTACCGAGCACATGATGTATAAGTAAGTTACAACTATGCGAATAAACAGTGATATATATATATATATATTTTACATTCCATATATATATATATATATATATACTAATATATACTAATATATATATAATAATTCTATCAGAATTATTATTCTTATCTATTCTATCAGAATTATTATTCTTATCTACTTACTAACAGTTTTCCAGCTAGGACGATCGTAGACGGCAGAAACAGTCTGCCATCTGAGATATAAGTTTTCAAAACACATCACCAGATTAATACACACAATTCAGCGAAAATATCGGACAAGAAATCGTCAGAATACTATTCACTCAGATCCCTCTTCAAGTGATGTCATCCGGGTAAACGATCTAAACCACCAAACTCCAATCATTTACAGCTACATTCAATTTCATAATCGGCAATGAAATGCAATGTTCAACGCTCGTTTCATTTAACACCGAACTCTTTGAACTGCCTTACTAAATTTAGATCATAAAATTGTAATCGTCATGCGTCAGAACCAGTCATTTATATAGCGCCATTATGAATTATTTCACATGCATGCAGTGAAACTCGTTTACTAGACTTCAATCTCAAAAAAAAAATACGTATATTTACTATACGAACCTAAACAAACACACGTTACCATTTGGTTGGACTAAAGACAGAACTGACCACAGATCATGACATACCAGTGAACAATGCTGTACCAAACCACAGACACAACCAATTCCAAACTAAGGACAATCAATAGACCGACCATTCCAGTAACAGACAACAGATCCAGCCATTTCAAGACCACAGACAACCAGCAGACCATTTAAGCGACAGATCAAAGACCATAACTTAGCAATGAAGCATTACAGAGCTGGAAAAACGATCAAGATCAAAAGAGGAGACACCAGTGGCAGTCCTAGGCAGTTTCAAATGAGACCCAAAACAGATAAGGTCATGCTCTCCTCCGCTGAACTTTTACTCTGCCATCAGGTCTTCCCTGGGTACTGATGACAACTTGCCGACGACATCCACATAACATGAATCCTTTTGTTCAGAAGCACCCCTGACCATGAGACAGTCAGGCGCAGCACAGCCCCGTGCCAGCGTCATTGACAACAGACTAGACAACCTCTGACAATTTGGCTCAACATTTAAACCTACTTACTATGCACCGCTTAGCATTCGTTGTGACAAATGACTTAACAACAAAGCACCCGAGAAAAAATCTTGCTATTGATGACGCTATATATATCACCGTATTTAAAATTACAAATATAATTCAAATCTTTTCAAAGAGTTAAGAACTGAAAATGACAACACGGAATTTGAACCTGTGCGCAACACAATAATTATAAATTCGAACGCAATCTAAACAGTCAAACAATTGGTGAATGATTAAGTTGGATTTGGTGGCTAATAGTTCACATCGGAAACGATGAAATCAACTGCAAGTGAAGAAACAAAATGAAAGTATCAAAAACAAGAATACGAAAAATAAAAGAGACAGTGTTGAACAATTCGCCATTAACGCAATTCAAACAAACTGTAATGTAAGTGGCAGGTTTCAAGAAGTTACTACACACAAAAAATGCTAAAATTAATCAATTCATGGGTTACGACTAAATAGAGTTTTGCAAGGTGCAACACTTTGGACCCAATTCAAAGATGCGTCAAATTCCTCCGGCAAAAAAACACATTAAAACCATGAGACCTGCAACATTTCTCTGATGGACATTTTACGGTGTTACCACTTTAAACTGACAACACTTCTCTGATCGAGACTTCATGGTGCTACCACTTCAAACTGGACAGCCATGGTAACTGAAGACACAGCAATGACCCGTTAAAACTCTGATTCTTCTAACTCGCTGAGACTTCAGCAACGTATGCGAGACGACATCAGTTGGACCTGGTTCGCAGACGTGCGGCATTTTTCTCATGGACAACAACACAAAAAGAAGTGCGGCTCAAGAGACAGCAAGTTGGATGCAGGTAAGTGAGATCACGGCTCTTCAAAATCCTTTGTGCAGAACGATAATTTCATAGACGTGTCTACAATAAATAACAATATTAAAGTAATATAGCAATATCGATATAGAGAAGCAGGTGCCAATTCTAATCTAATCTATTTTGAGATTTATAAAGTGCCTCTCACAGTACAAACTAATCAGAGGCGCTCCCAGTGCGAAGAACTCCTGAAAAAAGACATGGTTTATAATTGGAAACTGTGGGCAACAGGCGGTGCACACAGAAATCAAATATCAATAGTGACAGTGAGATGGCAAAGTGGTAACATGCTGGCAAAAGGTCAGAAGGATGAGGGTTTAATACCCACAAGCCCCATTTGGTCAACTCAGTCTTCCACTTGCTAGATGGCACTGGTAAAAGAGACAATAGGACGGATGGACATCTTGCAGGTTGCCATACAGCTAATTTGACACTGGTTAAACGTCTTGGGTGAAGCGTTTCCTTGCCAGATCATTTATCTTCAAATCTGTTTCGACTGAATCTAATGAAGACCCAGAACACGAATGTGGCTGGGTAGCCTACAGGACGCACATGTCAAAACGACTGATGATGATTCAGAGTCACAATGTTCCTGACTGGAATCAACAGTTCCTCATCATCATCATCATCTGCAGCATTCGTGTGTGTGTGTGTGTCTGTGATTCGTGTGTGTGTGTCTGTGATCACATGATCACGTGAATATACCCTTAGCAAGTATGGCTTCTATTAGTTGCATGAGATACAGACAGGTCTGTCACAAGGCAATAAGTGTCATCCAGTGCTTCATCAACTAATCAATCAATTAGAATATAAAAATCCTTAAAAATCCTAATAAACCTCTACTCAGAGGCACTCCATCCCAGGCCACATGAAAAAAGCAGTCTTCAACACTTGGGGGTGAAACTGAGAACAGCTTCAGTGACTCATTCATCATCACATGCCTGGATCATTGTAATTCCATCCTGGTTGGAATACCAAAGATTGCCCAAAACAAGTCCGTCCTCATCTGCACTGCTTGGGCCATAGCCTGCAACGCATTTGCATATTTCCACAATGCATGTGGAAATGATAATACACTGGCTACGAAGTGATGTGCAGTGAGCATCTTTCAAGATCATCCTCATGAAATAAATTGTTTTTCACGTTGTCTTACAAATGCACCTCTGTACATCAGTTGTGTAGTGTACTTAAAATGCAGCATACTTACAGGTGAAATTTGCTATATTAAGTGGCATCATAACGAACAAAAGTCGAACATACATACATTCATTCATTCAAGTATTTATATAGCGCCTCTTCAAGGAAACTACTCAGAGGCGCTCCCTCACTAACATACACACATCACACATCGTGGGGCGCAGTGGTGTAGTGGTGGCGTCGTTGCCTTGAAGCCGAAAGGTTCGAGGTTCGAATCCACCTCGCCGCATAAGGACCTTGGGCAAGTCCTTCACTCACAATTGCTCAGCGCTTCGGCGTGAAACTCCGATGCAGTGTCCGCTCTGCATTCGGGAGCGCCTCTGAGTAGACAGAGCTTGAAGGGGCGCTATAACAAGTGCACATACATACATACATACATCATTGAAGTAGAAAACTAAAATCAGCTACATAAACAAGGAATGTCTGCCTGCTCACCATCTCATCTTCGATTGCAATTTCCACAGAGGACATTGCGTCTGCGCTTAGACTCGGTGAACGCGCCGGCAATTGCGACAGCCGATCGAAGAGAATGTCTCTCGTACTTGAACTGAAGTTGTTTGCTGAAACAAAAGCAAAAAAGAATTATTTCTACGAACAATAAACAGATCTTCCTTGCGCAAACCTAAGTAAACACAAGGTCCACTTGATTGTTCAGATGTTCATTCTGTAATGTGATTTTACCACATCATAGAGTCATTGCCTGTGATGTTTGTGTGCTAGAAGTCCCACACAACAAGTATCCGAAATATCAGAAACAGATGCTTTATTATATCTGTATTTAACAGAAGAACAGTCACCATAATCAGTGTATCTATTATTAGAACAGTTGCTATCCCAGCTTCTGAACATAAAACATTCAGCTCGTCATCACAGCTTGGTGCCTAGAGGTCTCTCCTTTCGAACCTAAAAACTGCTTTACTTAGCCGTGGCTGGACTGGGAGCGCTTCTGAGTAGATTACCGTTGAACATGCACTAAATAAAAACTGAATAAAACTAGAGGGACCCAGAGGAAGCACAGCTGATCCTACCAATCATTTGGTTGCTGGATCCCATGGCACTGACACTGGACACGGTGTAGCTCATCGTCGCATCCGTGTGCTGTGTATGCGTTGGCGTTGATGCAGCTAAGCTGTAGGCCGACGGAGACACGGCCAGGCGGCGAGCAGACGTGGCGAGGAACTCCTCTGACTTGTGCTGCTTGTAGAAAGACATTGGTCGAACGGCAAGTGTTTCGTGGCTAAAACAAACAACACAGGATACAGTATCAAGTTTAATGCTACCATAAAAAGTTAAACTGAAGCAGCTGTACTATGAAACTTTCTCTCTATGGAGTCTGAAAAGTGCATGGCACAGCACCATGAAGGTTTGTTTGCATAAAGGCATTTTGTGAGCAGAGGCAATAGACAATGCGTGCACTGTGCTTTAGACGAGATATCAAAATTTTTAGAGAAGTTATAGAATTTCTGAGAAAATCCGGTAACCCATGAGTCAGATGACAAGATACATAACACTCTCACAACAAGGAAACATGTCAAAATGTCCACCGTATTGCATCAGGAAACTACTAACAATACGAGATGACATTAAGTCGTTTTTAATTCAGTATAAGTATCAAAGTAAGTATCAAATATACATCCGCATTCATTGCAACAGTCACTGCACACTGAAGTTACCTGATGGATTTTGGAGCAGAGGAGGAAGAGTTGGCGGTCACTGGATCAGTTCGATGGATCTCGGCAAACGCTGTAGTACTCGATGACGACAACGTGTCTTGCGTTGGAGTGGAACGTGGAAGAACATCTGGCCGCCTGCCACCAACCGGTCCTAAGTTATCAACATATGAAACACTTTCATCACATCCGTCAGTTAAGGCACTTTAACCCTTTACTTTTCAAGGGTACAGGATTTCCCATACCATTTACTACACTATGGTTGGTGGACGACTGAGTGCTCGCCGGCATAAGCGAGTGCCCCATGGGTGAAGAAACTGAAGGACGGACAATGGACGGCATCGACGCTGAGAGATTGGTGTCTCTCCATTAAAAACACAGAGAGGAAGGCAATGGGAAACCACCTCCCTACTTATCCCGAGTTATATAGAAAATGACGCCAAACAAAAAAATGGCGTTATTGGACATACGAACCTGGCTGAGGGCAGAGAACGTGAAGAAGAAGGTTGGTAAAGGGCAAGATTTACATTTACCGGTACCTAATTCAATGTGAATTCAGACATGGCAACAACAAGATTCAGCCCACAGTTAGGCCTAAGTCATCCAGGTTCACAAATATTTCTAAGCTCATAAACTTTAGAAAGAATGAATGTTGGTTAGTTCTAAGACAGTAAAAATCAAGGTATAATAAATCTAAGTAGAATATTGAGATTAATAAGACAAATACCTACACGAAACAAACAAGACTAACAGTTAAAATCTATCAGTTTATAAATTTTAGGTATTTTGAAAGCATATTTAATAGCAAGTCTGACTAACTGTTAAAAACCATCAGCAATAACTTTTAGCTACTCTAAAACCATGTACAACAATAAGTTTGGCAAGCAAAATTGAAACCAAAAACTACATAAATCCAACTTCTAGTCAACAGAGCAAACACAATTGGGCAAAACCTTCGAAAGATTCAGGTCAAACACTGAGGAGACACCACAGTATCACACCACGACACCACAGTATCAAACCACGACACCACAGTATCACACCATGACAACACAGTATCACACCACGACACCACAGTATCACACCACGACAACAGCACCTCACATTGGTGAGCACTGCAACAGGATATTTCCATTTGATATGTACGGACACAATACAATGCAATGGAAGGCACAAGCAAGGAGAAGCAATTTACCGGTACCTTCACTGGCAGAGGAACTGAAGAACTTCTGGCTGTTCTCGGATGGAACCAGCGATTTCCGACCAACAATGGACTTCCGCTTCACTTGCGATTGCTTAGCTGGTAATTTTTAATGAACAGGCAAAGACAAAAATCACAAAAGTAGCAAATCAGTTTAACTCATAATCTCCAGCTTGCAAAATGACACTTTGACCAGGTGAAGTTAGCCAATATCAATGGTATAAAATGTTTTGAGAGGCACTAATGCTGATGTAACCGTAAACTTCTGCTTAATAATATTACACATAGATACTGCCAACTGGCGTCGAATGCATTTACCTACTTCGGCCATTTTCATATGTGCGAGAAAACCAAAACTGCTTCAAAAATGATTTTAAAGATTCTAAAGAAGCGATTTCTGCGTAAACTCACTTCTGAATACCGAATGAGCAAAGAAATTCTGGAATCGCTGCGCATAGAAGCCGGGATGGTGAACAGAAATGGTGTCCTAAAAATAATACAGAAATATCATTAGATGTTTAAAATCAATCAAATCAAATACACTTTATTGTTCATCAATATCCAAGCAAGAACAATTTACACAACATACGCAAGCAGTGACAAAAAGGAAACCCAAAGGAACACACTGTTCCACTAACAGAGTCGCCTGAATATACAAATAATATCGTACCAGTGGAGTGGCATTTTACAGCACAAATCACATTTAATAATCCAATAGAATAGTGTTGCACCATAAGCAAGAGAGCCAATTTGTAAATACACCCACTCATATTGCACTTAAAAATTTGTACAGCTCATTCATCACAGAATATTGCAAAAAACAGTTCATTCAACACCAAAATATTCAATTTCAGCTTTTGGTTTACCACCTTCTGGATCTTGACCTCAGATTCATTTATGCAAGGGAACCAGTACTTATCTCCCAACCAGACCATCAATGAACAAGGTCATAGTGATATATTACCACATGGCAGTGTATGATTTATAAAACTGCCAGTATGGATAGAAAGGTATCAAAATTTCACAACAAGAAAAGAATTTTCCTTGGCAAAAGTGCCTTTGAAAATATTCCAACACATATTCAAACCAAAAGAAAGCACAAACCAAACTGCCTTCTACACCAGATTTAGGTGATGCTCTGTACAGATCTAAGGTTACACTGCAGGAGGAGTTACACACCCCATCGTGAACGAGAGACTTCATGGCATGTTCGAATTTCTTTGTAAACCGATAACTCTGCAGAATGTCGATGATGCCAATGTAGAGAAGCAGATCGTCGCCCTTCGTGTTTTTCGCGGGAATTCCACCAGGCCTGAAAATCACAACATGAGAAACAAGGGTTACTTTCAACACATAATCTTGAGCACTGATAGATGTTCAATTGTTCATCTTAAAATAAACCTCTATAGATCTGCCAAATGGCCGTGTAACAGAGACCCTTTCTGCTTGATTTAAAACACGCTTGTGTAAGAATTCAGATACAAACACTGTATATACAAACCTATCAGAAGCAGCAGTTGAAAATGCAAACATAACTTCAGCAACCCATCAACAGTCAATAATTAACCAATGAAGTCTTTGCTGGCATTGCACCAGACTTCATAGCATTCATTCTTTCATTCATTCGGACATTTATATAGCGCTTCTTCAAGAAAAAACTACTCAGAGGCGCTCCCGACTCCAGCGCGCCCAAAAAGAATAGTTTTAAGTTTAGTAAGGAAGGATCCTGGTAGAGTCCCAGGGTGTAGGCGTAGCTCAAAAGGAAGGCCATTCCAGACCACTGGTCCAACCACAGAAAAGGCTCAATTCTTCATGGTAGTAGTACGAGCAAAAGGAACTAATCAGCAGAGCGTAGCTGACGACGTCCTTGGATACCCAATGTAAAGCTGCATAGCTCTCCGAGGTAAATTGGGGCGAGGCCCTGACAACATCGCCATACCAATGCAGCTACCCTGAACTCAATACGCTGGCGAATAGGGAACCAGTGAAGTACCTCAAGCATGTAGTTTGAGACATGACCATATTTAGGGATTAGCAACGTTGGGTTGAGTTAGCCAAGATGGCCTTCTTCTTCTCCCTCTTCTTAAATAGTGTTCTGCCCTTAGGCAGATCGTCCAAGATTCCAACGACACCATTCTTGTCTATTCTGTGCGTTTTCTTTGATTTCTTTGCAAATATCCTCTCCCCTTTTTTCTGTCCATCAACCAGTCCATCATCATCTTTCTTGATCTTCCTGGTGGTTTCTTCCCCCCCCCCCCCCCATTCTTCCCTCGAGTACTATCCTCAAGAGCGGGTCTCCATCTACATGAGACCAACCAATTCATCTTGCTGCATGAAATTTTCCTACCCAAGTACCAACTGCACTCATATGAACATGTCATACAAGTTACTATGTTACGGAAATGCTTACATTTGGTCACCGGTGAAAGCCTGAATAGCTTCCATTGCAGTTGAGTACTGAGCAAGACGTCGTGGACGAGCAATTGGACGTCCAGACTGAAGGACTAAAAATCAACGACAAAGAGTTGCAATTCGACCAAATCTAACCTGAAAATAATCAAATCTAACCTGAAAATAATCAAATCTAACCTGAAAATTACCAAATCTAACCTGAAAATAATCAAATCTAACCTGAAAATAATCAAATCTAACCTGAAAATTACCAAATCTAACCTGAAAATAATCAAATCTAACCTGAAAATAATCAAATCTAACCTGAAAATTACCAAATCTAACCTGAAAATTACCAAATCTAACATGAAAATTACCAAATCTAACATGAAAATTACCAAATCTAACGTAAAAATTACCAAATCTAACGTAAAAATTACCAAATCTAACCTGAAAATTACCAAATCTAACCTGAAAATTACCAAATCTAACCTGAAAATTACCAAATCTAACCTGAAAATTACCAAACTTAACCTGAAAATTACCAAATCTAACCTGAAAATTTCTAAGTAATAATCTACAAAACGTCGGTTGACATTCGCCTTCAAAGCTAAACGACATTCGATATTTGTCAATGCAAAAGACAGGAACATATAGATTTACAAGATTTAATTTCTCATGAATAAAATTCTATTTATTTATCCATTTTTTGCATTTGCTTTAGCGCCCCTTCAAGCTCTCTATTCAGAGGCGCTTCCGACCACAGCGCGGACACTGCATCGGAGTTTCACGCCGAAGCGCACGAGCAATTGCAAGTGAAGGACTTACTCAAGGTCCCCACACGTGTGCTTGACAAAACCAAATGACACAAAAACATAAAAAACGCACATTTTTGCAGTCAATGAAAAGGATGCAACCGTCATATCTGACTTGTTTGAAGCTAAACAGAGTAGGCGACGATTAAAAACATGGCAACAACGGAGGAATTTGCAACTTTAATCAGACTATGGGATCATCATCTGATAAGGGTACTTCCAACAAGGATCTGATATACACCACTACCTTCTAGGAACTCTTCCCACTATCATACCATATCCGCTCGCTTAAATTCACGAAGATTCCATATTAGATTCACTGGGCCAGGTGTGTGGAACTCAATTCCTATTCCCATCCAACAGGCATCCAGTTTGCAAAGGAGTAAAACACGGCTACACCACTACTTGATTCAGACTCATTGAGGAAGATACTTAACCTTTATGCACTGATTTGTTTTTTGTTTTTTTCTGTTTATTAGTACTGTTCAAATCATGTTGTTAGCCATCCAGCCACCAGTCAAAATAGTACAAGTAAATAGCAACGTTCCCTCTAAGGCTTGCCGGTGGTTGTGCAAAATTGGAATCTCTTGTGCAACAATTTACTGTTTCATTTTTTTGTGTGCAACAATTTTGCGGAAGAAACGGAAGTTCAGTTAGACACAATTCAAGACAGAAAAATTATCAAGAACTGTGCTGTAAATGTGCGTGTTCGCGTATGTTTGTGTGTGCGTCTGCGTGTTTGTGGGTCTTGTACTTATGCCTATGTCTTCCAAATTATCAGCTGTAAAAATTATTCGTGTTCCGCTGCAGATCTTTAATGCAGATTCATTGAGCTTCGTCCATATTAATTGTAGGCCCACACCAGGCGCCCGGGTATAAGTTTGCGGGGAGGGGCAAAACATGGGGGGGTGGAGTCAATTTTTTTTTAGCAAGAGCTTGAAAATTGCCAAGCTCGAGGTAAATTAAGAGCATGAGTATTTTTCGTAGAGGTTTTCAAATGTAAATTTCTCTGTTTCATTAATTGACCTACTAATGCCATAATTGGTGTTTTTGTGCAAAGAAATTGATTAAAAAAGAAAAATGTAGGGCCTGTGCTAGTCATTAAAACAGGTGTCAATTTTCCTTTGGGCTAGTGCCCCTCTCGCCCCTGTTAGTGAGCGCCCACGGTCCTGATGTTGAATAAAGTTTGCTCCTTATGAGGCTATTATTCCCGCGGTGCGTTTGCAGGCGGTTCAATAAAGTATATACTTACTTACTTACTTACTTATTTAGATCTACATGGTCGGCTATTTCTGGGTTTTGCTTTAATCTGGTTCATGAGATTAAAACATCTCTGACAATAATTATGTCTGCAGCCAATACTCCCTAAATTTAAGTAGACTTTCTTCATCGACAGCTTATCATTTTCAATTTCTTTGAAACCAGATTAGGACAATAAAATAATTTTCTAGCAGTATAGGAGGCTAGGAGCTCCTTTCCAGAAAATTATGTAAATGTAAATTAGTTTACAATTGCGACTGACTGATTGTGATGATTTTTCTGTAGTCTTTCCTAACAAACAAAATAAATAAATTATTTCCCCTCATGAAGCCTACGTCAATGAAAATCTAACAATGTCAGCTAATCTAAAAAATTATATTTGTGCCATTGTCGATTTGAATACCAGCCTCTGTCAGCTGAACCTCGAAACCTACTAAATCCGACAAGAGCTAAACGCTGACTGGCTCGTTACTAGAACTAGATTCCATCCCGGCTTGCCCCACGGGTCACAGCCCACACTTCCGGTGGTTAGCTACACCGAACGCGCATTTAATCACCTAATTAACCTGTGCATATGCGCAAATCGCCAATTCAAGGCCCAAGCACTGCCACTAATTACAGCCATTATTCGTCGAGTCATAGACTTCCTCACTTTGAGATTCGCCACTAAAATAATTGGATACGTAGATCAATGGGGAGAGCTAGATCGTATGCGCAAACTGACAAAGTGGCCGGAGATACTTTACAGCACTATCGCCATTGTTTTACATCCTAAACGCAGATTTAGGCAAAATTGCTACAAGAACAAAATAAATATAATACGTAACTCAGACGGATTTTTTGCGCGGCAGATAAAATCTTCTGCGCGGCAGGAGTTTTGGTTCTGCGTGGCCGCGCAATCGCGCAGCTTAGTTGGTAAATAGGTGTGACTGTTAGTGGGATATTCATCCCTTAGGCCTTCCTTGTTGCCATCCTGTTACATGAAGCATACTATACTATGATAAATTCTTTATGGTTGATGGCTACAATAAATGAATTGAATCGAAAAAAAGATAAAGCAGCAAAATTTGATTGCATTGCAGTGATCAAAATCTAAAAAAGTAAGAAGCGAACCTCCAGATGAATCAATCAGAACGTCGCTCTCCTGTTCATCGTCCAGATTCTGACTATCGTCAGAAATACTCAGGTTCTGAATCCCAAGCAAGAAACTGTAGTCCATTATTTTAAAGCTTCCAAGAACCTGAAGTTCACAGGAAAAATAAAGGAAAATCGTTAGCAATCATGGGCAGAGTTTATCAGGGGCTGGAGGCTAAGCCCCCAAGAAGAACCAGAATAATTTTTTACCGTGGGCAACCACCAACCACTCCACGTACAAAGTACAAACCATGCTCAGCATCGCTTAACTTCATTGCACTTAATATTGCCACATCCAAAGCACCAAGCTACCATCACCTAGTAATAATAATAATAATAATAATAATAATAATAATAATAATAATAATAATAATAATAATAATAATAATAACATTATTAGCACACTATGCCAGTGTTTTGCTAGGCGTTCACTGTTCATCAGGCACAGCCAGTTGGTGTTTCACAATTTGAATTGGAAATAAATGATGGTTTTCATAATAATAATAATAATAATAATTACACCAATTTCTATGGCGCCGTAAAACAGCACATGCTGTTAAACAGTTAAAGGGTGCCTCTACAAACAAGAACGCGCAATCAGTCGGAGGTATGCCTTAGAAAAGAAATATGTCTTGAAAGCCTGAGTTGGCCATGCAACGCTCTGAGCACTGTGACAATCACTTACCCTACAGTCCCGGTCAATCGTTTTGATGAGGGCGCTGTACATGTCAGGGTCGAGAATAATGCCGTCGGCATGCAAGTCAATAAAATCCAGATCTTTGAGCGTCGGACTGGCCTTTAGCTTCTCCTGCTTCGACGCTTTGCGTTTGTATGTGCTGCCCTTCAGATCGTACTTCTCGTGAAGGCGAATCGACGATGGCAAGAGGTTGTTCATGACAACAAAACGAATGTTCTTGCCACCGCACTGGAGCAACAGAAGAACAGACAGCAGATTATCGTCATAGGTTCTTTACTATTGACTTCTGGAGCAAAGAACGACATTCTGATTCCAAGATCGTTGAGATCTGTGAACCTTCTCCTTTCCTTGACAATCAACGCATGATTATTACAATTAATAATTATAATAATAATAATAATTATTTTTATTACCACACCCGTACTTATTGATAAATATCATCATGATCATTATTCTTAATGAGCCACCAACTTCCTACGAAGTTATGGCACTAAAATTTCTATCATTATAATTATTATTATCATTATTATTATTTTTTTTTTTTAGCGCCCGAGGTATATATGATCCCTCAGGCTTTAAAAGCAATAAATACTAAAAACTGTGTTCTGGAGTCAACGATCGTCGTCACCGGTCGATTGTGCAAAGGTAGAGCGAAAAGAAACAGCGTTAAAGCGTTGGGTACAAACAGAAAGACGCTGAAAGAGGTGCGCTGTCTCCTGCGGGTCTCCTGACACCATGGTCAGCCGCCGCCCTAGTTCTGATAAGAACTCCCGACCCTGTGCATTGATGGGACCCAGGGTCTCAAGTGCGACTGGAATGAAATCGTGTGTACTGGGGATTTCTGCATATTTTGCCATCTTCTTGGTGGATGCCATTTCAGCTGCTGCTCCAGGTGTTACGGAGGTCAGATGAATATACGAGTTAGCACACGTATGAACACTCGTAGCGTCCCATGTCATGTACTTCCCTCTTGACCACGGGATCAACGTTGCCCCATCCGGTCTTTTGCCATCAGTACGGAGCAGGCCTGCTGGTTCCTTGGTGCTCGGGACATCTGCTCGCTGAAGGGCTCTCCAGATGATATCGTTTATCGTGAAATGCCTGCTTGCTCGCCCTCCAGAAAGTCGACAGACCAGTCCATGATGTCCACCCTGGTCAGTCACCAAACCGCACTGGCACTGGTGTGGCTCGCAGAGATCCAGGCCTAGGCGAAGGCCTATGGCCACTCTGACGGCCTCATCGCTGAGACATAATCCACAGGAGGCCATTGGAAAAACTGCCATCCAATCCCCTGCATGGGCGGATGTTACTGCCCGCAGCCTCGCCATGCTGAGTGGATCTGTCGCCGAGGACCACACCAACGATATGTCCTTCTCGACCAGTGGTCGGTCCCAAGCTCTTTGGGCAGTGATGGTCTCCACCTGTCCGCTCGGGAGCGTCGCACTGCGCTCAATGAGGATGTAGTTCTTGAATGGATCTTGCCAGTCCTCCGAGTGAAGAATAGCGGTTGTAAGATTTCTGGCCGATGCAGCTGATGCAATATATGCAGAAGATGCCAGCATCTGAAGCCGTCTGATTCCTAAACCGCCGTCTCTTATCGGAAGCGTCGCTTGAATCCATTGGATGTCACTGAGTCTGATGTTGACGACTGACTCCAATCCCTGTCTCATTTGATCGTCCATCGCTCTCAACAAGATGTGTCCCCAGCACTGCGCAGTTCTGAGCAAGAAAGTCAGTCTCGCGGCCCCAAAGCACGATCTCATTAGCATCAGGGCACCCTGCGTGGGCAACCTCATCAGGTCCTTCAATGCCTGCTCCAATCTGTCAGAATGATCCTGCAATATTTTATCCAGCGCCGTGCCTCTACTGAGCGGCGCCCCCAACAGAGTTATTGAGTCTCTGGTAACTCGTTTGAAGGCATCAAATGTTTTGTCTACCTTTTCCTCCCCGGCCAAGATCTCGCATTTCTGTCTGTTCAAGCATAAGCCTAAGCTTGGCTCCAGATCCGAGATGATTTTCATGTCATTGACCACGTCTTCGGGTTTTCCTCCCAGTGACAAATCGTCTAAGTACCCGACTCGGAAGCTGGATGTCAATGATCGTAAGACAGGTTGCAGTGGCAGACAGAAGAGTAACGGCCCCAAAGGGTCACCCTGTTGCGGACCCATCTGTGATGCAATAACGAACTCCCCGAACTGGAGCACTGACTCTGCGGAGTATGCCTGATGTATGAACGGGTATAGATCGGGTATGATTTTGTGGACAGCGCGCAGCATCACGTCTCGTCTCAGGGTGTTGAATGCATTGGTGAAATCCAATTTGACGAATATCTGGCCCTGTGGCATGTCTGTGATAAAGGCTCTTGCGGCATGGACCGCCGCTTCACAACCCCCAGGGGTGGCAATGCCCATCTGGAGCGGGGCGAAGAAAGAAGCCAATCTATCAACTGCATACTTATTCGCCGCCTTAGCCGTAAGTCTTCTCCAGACATACCCGATCACTATCGGTCTCAAGCCGCCTGTGTTTTTGGAGAGAGCAATCAGGGTGCCTCCGAACATCAGCCTGCGGATCTCATCGGGGCATTCGCCCCTAAGCATGACGTTGGTAAATCCAGTAAGAGCTTGGATGAGGTCCTCCGAAGTTTCTTTGTTGTTCATCAGATCAACAAGAAGTTGGGGGCGAAAGCCATCCGGCCCACCTGCTGATCCAACGGGAAAAGACCTCACCAATCCAGCCATGTCAGCCTCCAGCATCTGATATGGGGTGTTTCCAGCCGGGTCTGGTAGATCCGTCATCCTAGTCGGCTGTTCATCAACTGGGTGCTTTTCTTTCATGATCGCCCAGTTTTCTGCCGTTGCTTTCACCGGATGATCTCTACTGCATAAGATACGGGACGCGGCTTTTAAGTTCCCCTCCTCCATTATTATTACTATTAATATTCATCATCGCCATCATTGTGGCTGTCGTCGTCATCATTATCACTGCATAATATATCATCATAATAGCAATAACTAGCTCTGCACCGACCCTCATTGTGCAGTGTGCACAATCCATTATATCTAACGTGATGGCCACCAACCAGCAATGCTACAGATCCTGGCTGTAATTTATTCCAACTCAAGAAGTTCGAATAAGTTCATTTGATCAGAGCTTGGATGCCTAGCACTTAGGTTAAGTCAGGACATTAAGTCTTCTCAAAAAGTCAAGTCCAGCTGACAGAAGCAAGAAGCTAACAATCACACAGTGAATAATTAATAAGCCAGTAAATGATGAATCTGAAGTGAATTAACGCAGTTGGTGAAAGAAATAAACGGGAGTTCACCTGGTAGCAGTACAGTCCATAAAACTTTGGCAGCAGTGTACACGGGTTCTGGTTGAGATTCTAAATAAAAAACCAATCAGCTTTAACAAAAGCACCGATACATCAATCTTCATCAGATGAAGATTGGCAGATCAGTCACACAGTTTACACACACACAACAACAAAACAATCACACTACCCACATGTCAATCCACTCAGATTCTTTCGCATTTTAGCACATACACACTCCCCACTGGCTCCTTATCAATGACAGAATGAAAGTCAACATCCTCCTTGCAGACTGACTTTGCCCTACAAACACGAGGTGGTCATGCCCACCCATCATCTCATTCAATCAATCACACGGATCATCTGGTCCCTCACTGCCAGATATCAACACGAGTACATGTATACTCTCATGAGTGGGATCCTTGAATGGGTGTTATCTAAATTCTTGAAATTAATATGTAAATATCTTCCTGCTCACATTGAAGCATAGTTTACCTTTAAACCCCGCTTAAGTTTCTGTTTCTCGTAAAGTCGAGTTGCCTCTAAAACGCGCTGCACAAGAATCCAGATACATGTATACCAGTATACGTATTATTAGACAGCACTTGGCACATTATAAGCATAGTCCGAATGAATGAATGAATGAATGGCCAAAAAATGAGACAAGCGCCACGGAAATATTGAAATTTTACCAGACATGTCGCTACACAAATGTCTGATTAGACGAAACAAATAAATGAGATGAAGACAAGACCGATCTAAATATGCCGAGGGATCACTCCAACATGTTCTTCTCTAGCCTACGTTGGCCGCTGAGTATATAGTCTAGAAGAGGCGCTATACAAGTGCTCTCACTATATGAATAAATAAATATTTACGTCGACACGAAAAAAGTCAGCCTTAACAAGTGTACTTGAAAGAATGCAGTCAGGCACAAGAGAACCACTCTGTTGACCTCCCTCACCCCACCTCCCATAATTTCAGTGTGTCATCTTAAGCTTTTGAGAATCATTGCGTTTCATTACCAAATAATAGCCGGGTAAAAGTTTCTGCAGGAACTCAGCCTCCTTGTGCTGTACGGTCTTAACGATGAATTCGTCGTCAATCGTGATGTAGAAGATGCTGCCACTGGCGCCGGGATTTGACAATTCCCGCAGCGGCTCATCACAGAGAGATAACTGTAACATAACGAATCGAGCTAAAGTGAAACAGAATCAGAGAAACTATGACAGTTGTGGCAAATATGACTTTAAAAAAGGGTGGCGTTGGCCGTAAATGTAAAGCATGCAACCTCAAACTCAATACACTATTCGACAGGAAGTGAAGTGAAGTTCACAAAAAGTGATCTGTTGCAGTTGGTGCAGAGATGAACCATAGAAAGAGAGTTCTGAATCACCTGACATTTATTTAATATGTAGGTCAAAACAGGATACATCATACACCATGTAACACTGCTGATACACCATATAACACTGGATGCTCCAAATAACACTGGATATACCATATAATACTGCTAATACACCATATAACACTGCATACATGATGGGGCGCGGTTGTGTAGTGGGTATGTTCGTTGCCTTGCAGCCGGAGGGTTGCAGGTTCGAATCCACCTCAAGTCACCGTGTAGGGACCTTGGGCAAGTCCTTCACTCGCAATTGCTCAGTGCTTTGGCATGAAACTCTAATGCAGTGTCCGCGCTGTAGTCGGGAGCGCCACTGAGTAGAGAGCTTGAAGGGCGCTATAATGAGTGCGCATACAAACAAACCAAACAAACAAACAACACAGCTTATACACCATATAACACTGGACAGATGTCATATAACACTGCCTATACACTATATAACACTGGACATTCCATATAACACTGCTTATACACCATATAACACTGGATAATACCATATAACACTGCTTATACACATGGACGACTCCAAGCAAAACAATAATACTTTAACAATTGCAAGCGAAACTCACAAGAAAATCTTCAGGCCGAATCTTAAAGAGCTCACGGAAATAGCGAAAGGCGATTGGAGCGTAAGTCTTGAACCTGAAGTCGTTACACCGATGTCCTGGAGTCATGTTGCTGCCTTCTCTGCACACGAAAGACACAAATAAATTACGCCATTTATAGAGTGACGCTTCCCAAAGGCTGCCCTCAAGTCATTTCTGTGACGTCCTATAGGGTCAAGTATAGAAATGACTTTCCCTACGAAGATAAGACACAAATACAATGAAATCACTTAATAATATTAATTGCAACGTATCCTATATGGGAATTTATAAAGCGCTTCTTACCGTATTCAGAGACATTCTCAGATGGAAGGCACGGGGAAATAGGAAGGTCATCCAACTTCAAGCAGTGAAGGGATGAGGACTACACCCCCAATGTGATCTTACTGCGAATAGAGGGAGGGAGTGAGGGAGGTAATAATCAGATTAGAGATAACACTTCTTCCACAACCATAATCTCAACAAATAGGAGTGAACAGTCAAAGTCGAAATATAATGTCTTATCAAGCTTCATCAAATCTTTTGATAAGAGCCAAACAGCATCTGCATATAACTTTGTTGATATTCCTTCTTCCTGATCAATGATGAACGTTGCAAAAACTCGTGTACTTTTAAACTCATTTGTTAAAGGAACATTCCACGATATCCAGATAACCCCAGGTCCATAAATAATCACACTGCCCCCCCCCCGCCCGCCTTCCATTGAGCAGCAAATAACCCTCGAAACTGGGTTCATCATCTGCAAGGTTTTGGCTATTCATAGAAATGACATTTTACAATGGACATATAAAGCTTACAGCCACCAATCCATCAAATCCTCTGACTGCCCAACACCCCCCAGCCCACCCTCACCCCCTAGCTGTCAGGAAAACAATTTCTTTCGATATTGATTGCTGTTCGTATGACGTAGAACTCCTTCTGGAACCACTGTCCTTGTTCATCACGCAATTGGCCTTTCTCAACTAAAGAGTTAAATCTTCTCTCGATTGCATTCCTGATGTTGGCTGCGTCCAAATTTCCCTGCTACTGGAATATGTGTCAAATGAACTCACCTTAGAATTTTGCAGACTTACCGGTTTTACTTAGAAGCAATTGCATCAAACGTTAGCTTGCATCAAAACAATGGGAGTTACACAATGTGCGTGCGGGCGTGTGAGTGGGTGTGTTTGCATGTATGGGTGTTTGACACTGTTTGTGTGTTTCTTATCGTGGGTTTGTGCGTGCATGGGTTTGAATCTGTCTTCACGATTCAAGATTTTTTTATTGCAATCATTTGTAACAGTCAGTAAAAAAAACGATATGCGAACTATACAGCTGATGCTAAGTGAGTGCATAGCTGAGAGTGTGCATGGTTGTATGTATTTTTGTGTGCTTCTCTGCTCTTTGCGTGTCTGTGTGAGTAAGTTTTTGCCTCAAACTACAGTGAAGTCGCTGATAAAAATTTCACAGAACAGCTTCACGCTGATGGATTGCTGTGTCGTGCAAATGCTTCTGTTTAACTTCTATGACGAAAACCTCAAGCCCAGGAGAGTTATTGGCTAAGTTCTTTACTGCTCTCCTGGTGGATGAGGGGGGTATGTACTGCATGACCTGCTCCCACCAGTCAAATCCGCCTTCTAACATCTGCGCCCACGGCCCATAACTGCACAATCACTCTGACAGATGACTGTATGATGAAAAAAACTTTCATCATTCAGATGATAATACACAATCCAGGATTTAGCGTAATGTACTCTGTGAACATTTGACAGTCTTGATCAATTTTATGAATTGTATATTTTTATAAACATGTCTGAACACCAAAATGTGGATATCTAGCAATTGGTCAAACAAAGAATATTCTTATTGTATTGTATTTATCTCATAGAATGACTACTCAGAGGTGCTCATCGTTAGTAATAACATAATATTATTATAATAATATTTATACTAAATAAATTAGCAACTGCTGATCTTACCTTATTTAAGCACATCGCTTTGATCAGTATCAATAATCCAAAGTTAATGCTAAATTGTCAACCTGTAATTTGCTTTGTTTTCTTAGGTAAATTGCAAACTTACTTAGGAAAGAAGACGGTCTCAACAACATGGAAGTCCTCATACAGGACGTCTCTCATTGGCTTTGGTGATAGGCTGCCGACACTCTGTCCTATTCCCAACTGTATCGCAGCCATCAACTCCGAGGTTGGCCGCTGCAGAAACCAAATCAGACAGCGAGCGATGAATTCCATTAATAAAAGACAACGAAGCTACACACAAGAAACTGAAATAGAATGCTGTGATGCAACTGAAAACACAAACATAACACTTTGCAGAAATACTGCTCACAGAATGTAGTCTTCACACAGAATACTAGTAGTGCCACTGAAATGAACACTCCCACATAAGATAAAATATATGTACCGTGAGCTTTCATCATAACAGCAACATGCCAATAACTATATAAGCATATACACAAAAACAGCACTCCTCACAGCTATATGCAACAGAATATATGCACACATATAATATACATTAATATACGTATAATTAATTTATGTATTTACAAGTCTCTGCACTGCGTTTTCTGTGACTTTCCACACATTGCGCAGTGACTATGCATAAAATTAATATCAACTGATGCCAGCAACTGCAGCAAGAAAAGAGAGAATTAAAATAGTCTGCAAGAAAAATAAATCCTGAGTGGGTTTCTTGAAGAAGTGCTATATAAATCCATAGAAGGAATTAATAAATCAATGAATAGATTTATGAGTGCTAAATAAGACCATAATGGAGAGGATACATCATGACTGTCGCCAGAGCTCCAAGAGCTGACGGCACCAGGTGACCAGGTGATATAAGACCATAGAAAGAATGAATAAGTGAATAAATGGATTCTGGATGTTACATATAAGTCCATAGCATGATGTATGCTATCTATATAAGTCCATAGAATGAACGAATAAATGAATGGATTCTGGACGCTATATAAGTCCATAGAATGAATAAATGATAGGGGTGAACTTCTGGTCCCGCGGGCCCGCTTAGCTATTAAGCAGCGCCGTGTTTCTCGGTTGTGGGGCCTACTGTCTGGAACGACCTCCCGGTTACGCTTCGCTCTCTACTTGTGGCCCATCCGGCTGGGTTCTACAAGTCTCTCAAGTCTTTTTTCTTTGCTCGTGGTTGGGCTGGGAGCGCCTCTGAGTAGTTTCTTGAAGGGGCGCTATATAAATACTATGAATGAATGAATGAATGAATGAATAGATTTTTGCAAATATCTAAATATGATGGAGGAACACCAACTTGGCATTCAATGCCTCACTTACTTACTCACTAACTTCCACCAACAAAACAAAATCAACGAGACCCTCTTCCTCCTCCTCCTCCTCCTCCGCTGGAGAGAGTCGGTTGACTGACCTTCTTGTAGGTGACTTGTCCAGTTCCATCCACTCTCCGATGTCCGATCTTTCGTTCCTTGTCTGACTTTGAGCTGAACGCCATCCCAGACATCGACGGACGTCTCTTGTCCAGCATCTGAATATCATTCAATGAAACACAGAACTTCATCTAAAACAATGCATGCATACATACATGTCTCATTGCATGCACAGATCTGGCTAAGAAGTAGGACTTCTGCATTCTGGAATCGGCTTCTATCGTGCGCAGGAGCTCACAAGATTTTTTATTTTAATTTATTTCTCCATTTCTATAGCACCCCTTCAAGATCTCTACTCAGAGGCTCGCCCGACTACAGCGCGGACACTGCATCGGAGTTTCACGCCGAAGCGCTGAGCAATTGCAAGTGAAGGACTTGCCCAAGGTCCCTATGCGGCGACTTTAGGCAGATTCGAACCTCGAACCAACGACGCCACCACTACACCACCGCGCCCCACAAGATGATGTCACAACCCTCAAGAATTTCAGCCAAAATATACTTAAAATACAGAACCATATCAGCTGAAAAATATTTCAACCCCAGAACCATCTAAGCTTAATATACTTCAACCCTAGTATCATGTCGGCTGAATATCCTTAAACCAAAGAATCATGTCGGCTGAAAGATACTTAAACCAAAGAACCATGTCAGCTGAAAGATACTTAAACCAAAGAACCACATCAGCTGACAGATACTTAACCCCAGAACCATGTTGGCTGAAGATACTTAAACCAAAGAACCACGTCAACTGAAAGATACTTGAATCCCAGAACCATATCACCAACCTTTAGATCTATTGAACAGCTTCTATAGCACCACTACAACGATATACTGGACAACATGAAATGGTTCCTGATACCAGTAAGTTACCCCCCCAACCACACAACAGGAATCGATATCGTATCTGAGATGAATCTCATTCAACTGCAGACTAACACGGAACAACATAATCAGCGAGATAAACTTAAGTCACACACAATCAATATGAAGAAAAACACCACACATTATAGAATTAAGTCATGACATACATCCATTATTACCTTAATAATACCTCAGCTCATGCCTAACCTCACCTTGCCTAGACCAACGATGTGATTATTGCCACTATGATGTTATTGCCACTATGATGAAATTGCCACTATGATGTTATCGCCACTATGATGTTATTGCCACTATGATGTTATTGCCACTATGATGTCATTGCCACTATGATGTCATTGCCACTATGATGTTATTGCCACTATGATGTCCAATCTTCCCACGTTAAAGATTTGAATCTCTCCCCCTCAATCGTCCCAAAGCAAGTCCTTGAAAATTTTATTTCCCAACCCAATCTTCTACATGCAAAAATTTAATTCATTATCTACTCAATTAAACAACGATAAAATCTGAGCATATAAAATTATCTCCTCTGTAGGTTTTCCTAACCTCAAAGGACTTTGTCACATGACAACATCTGTGACCATTCTGCATAAATGCAAGATGTCATTTCACATGTAGGCGAGACCAGTTCAATAACAGAATGATTGATTATTTGTCAGACAGACAGATTGGCCCACTGGCTAATTGACTCACTCACTGGTTAATTGAATGATGTCAATAAAATTGATTGAATTAGGTCAACCAAATTGATTGAATTATTTCAATCCAATTGATTGAATTATGTCAATCAAATTGATTGAATGATGTCACTCAAATTGATTGAATTATTTCAATCGAATTGATCGAATGATGTCAATCAAATTGATTGAACGATGTCAATAAAATTGATTGAATTCTATGTCAATCAAATTGATTGAATGGTGTCAATAAAACTGATTTAATTATGTCAATCAAATTGATTGAATGATGTCAATCAAATTGCTTGAATTATTTCAATCGAATTGATTGAATGGTGTCAATCAAATTGACTGTCAAATGATGCCAATCAAATAAACTGATGTAGTGCTGGATTAACAGCACAATAACTTTAACAATGTTCTGTCCTGCCACATCTTCTCAAGCACAATGAAAAGAATTCTGTTTCTCTTAACGTCAGGCTCTTAGACTGTCCAACATGAAGGCACATCAGGTTGAGAATTTCTGCTGGTTGGGTTTCAACCTCAGTCTTCTTTAGGATCCTCATAGTCAAGTTTCTTGCGCATCCCTCTTCCACAGTAGACCATAATCTCACCCCAGGTTATTTTTCTATATTTCTCATAGTAAGAAAATGATTGATTCCCCAAAATCTACCGACACCCTTATGCCAACTTACCCACCAATGCCCTTATAGGGGTTATTGCATAATTACGTAACACCGAAAATGACCACTTTTGACCCACCCACCCTGTAACACTTCGCAATGCTTCCCTTGACCCACCCACCCACCTGCTCCAGCGTTACGTAACGTTATTTTTTACGAAAAATCAGTTAAAATTTAGGCCTATGCGAAATCGTACATACAATTCATATTTTCATAGCAGATTTAATATAGTATGTGAATTATAATTTGACAGTACAAATAGGCTTAAAGTTTACAGAATGCTTTATATAAATGGCAGTCATGCTTGAGCAGCAATTTCTTAAATTTTACCTCAAGAATAAAATTTTACACACTGGTGAAAAATTTCACGGACTCAATTGCTCATTAACAATTAATCAAAATTAAGATGCACTAATAATAATTAGTTGCTTAGTCTGGGCACTTCAATAATTATTAATAGAAATTTTGCTGAATGCTGTTGAGCATCATTTTGAAATGCTTGAGATTCGTGTCCACTAAGTTAAATATGCTTCAAAGTGGTTCTGCAATGTCAGGAATCCAAGGGGAATTAGACCTACCTTGTTTTATCGTTGGTAAAACTATCACAGATCAAAACAATTCGAACAGCGGTTTCCGGTTTGCACAAATGGAAGAACAGATGATGTTGGCCTGGCATGTAACTGGTGTCTGCTGCCGTATCTTCTTCAGATATATATAGACCTACTTCGGTTACATTTTTAAATCAATGCCACAAAGTTTAAACTTCGATTGCATCATGTCTGAAGTGTCATTCGATGGTAATTTAATATTCATTAATAAAAATTTTCAATGCCTTACGTAGCGTTCGGCTCCCCCACCCACCCACCTAACGTTTCATAACGTTTTCAGTGACCGCACCGACCCACCCTCGAGCGTTACGTAATTATGCAATGACCCCTTATGTCAATTCACACGTTTCAACCAAAACCCTTAT
Organism: Lumbricus terrestris; assembly: GCA_949752735.1. NCBI lineage: Eukaryota > Metazoa > Annelida > Clitellata > Crassiclitellata > Lumbricidae > Lumbricus > Lumbricus terrestris. The sequence continues at coordinate 17,171,732 of OX457053.1, read as the reverse complement.
ACCAACTTACTGTGACGACAACTCTGCGAGTGACTATTTTTCATGTGCCATCATAGTTCAACATCATAATATAACCAAATCAGCCCAAAGAACAATGAAGATATTAAACAACGTAGGATAAAAAATTGCTTATTCAATAAGTCACATGTTTACTTGACGTGTTTACTTAACAGCCCACCAAGGTGGCCAATAGATATGTAAATGCGTAGTTTAACAAAACTGAACATCACCTGATTGTGCAACCTGATGCAAAGTATAAAAACTCAGTTGCAAAAACAAAATTTTCCAAGGTTCAGCAAGACAAAGTGCAGGTCAACGGCCTATCGGTGCATTTTGATTGATTTCTTAATTTAAAACAAAGTCTTAAAGAAACTCTCAGCCGAGGAGTTTCCGTGCAGAGGACTGAAGGGAAGCTGTTTCACAAGGTTTGGATCCACTATTCCGAGGATCCACTATTCCGAAGTTCCACTATTCCGAACTATAACCCTAAACCTAACTATAACCCTAACTCACCCCAACCCTAACCATAACCCTAACCCACCCCCACCATAACCATAACCCTCCCCAACCCTAACCATAACCCTAAACCTAATCCTAACCCACCCAACCCTAACCCACCCTAACCCCAGCCCTAACCCACTGTAACCCTAACCACCAAGTAGTGTTGTGAGGCGGAAACTTTCCTCGGAAAGTTTCATATCTTTCCGGAAAGTTTCGGAAACTTTCCGACGAATCTTTCCGGAAACTTTCCGACATATTTTTTCACCAATAAAATATTATTAAATACATACTCAATTCTAATGAGTCTGAAGTTTTCTTTCAATATAATGTTACTAAATACATCAATCACTATCAGAAGTTAGTGTTGTGAGGTGGAAAAATTGTCCGGAAAGTTTCATATTTTTCCGGAAACTTTCAGACGTATTTTTCCACCAATAAAATATTATTAAATACATACTCAACTCTAAGGAGTCCGAATTTTCTTTCAATGTAATGTTACTAAATACATCCATCACTATAAGCAGTCTTAGGTGGTTATAAGTAATAGTTTATTCAATAGATGGCACTGCTAGTGTTAGCGATAATTGTTCACACAGCCCAAAAATACTGGTACATTTAGGAATGAAATGCAATTAAACTTTGCTTATATTTAGAGAAAATATTTTTATCATTCAGTCACCTTCATATTTGTGAGTTATGAAAATATAAGACAGAAACAGAAATTGATGCTGTATTATTTCATGCTTATATCAGTTTTTTACACATTTTCTGCAACAGAGATGACTGCAGACATGCAAGCTACAACTAGTTTTCAATAGGTTACTCTAGTCTGAAATGACAATGAACAGTGTTTATTGCTCATATTAATTGTTTTTAAGTTCAACATTGTTTGCATCGACAGAAGTACTGTAAATAAAAGGAGTTTAAACAATAAGAAAAATTTCTGAGAGTCAATTTCTGATATTTTCTGATTTTAATGTGTTTTCCGGTTCTTCGGAAACTTTCCGGAAACTTTCCGGAAACTTTCCGTCAAAATACTTTTCCGGAAAAGCTACATCACTACCACCAAGGATAACTGAACAAAATATAGTGGATATTCGGAATAGTGGACCTTCAGAACAGTGGACTTTCAGAATAGTGGACCCTCGGAATAGCGGGCCGTTACCGTTTCACGATCCAACTCGATAACTGAGAGGCAGTTTGGACGAATGCAAAACGCTGGCGAAATGAACACAGCAACCGAGTGAATCTGTGAAGCACCCGAGATAGCCACTCGGTGATATATAATCAGACATTCGTAGATCACCACTTCAAGCATTTTTCCCCCGTTGATTTATATCTCAAAGAATCATCAGAGGGCAGATGAGAAGTCAACCTTCTCATGCGATGTTGGGCTACATAAATCTTTATTACAGCGCTCTTATCTTACAAACAATGCTTTACATCTATTCCGATATATCTAGTCGATTACACGAAGACAAAAGAACCGCCTGTTCTACATTTACTGCGACTTCCTGCTCAGCAGACCAACACTTCATAACATCTGTAGAGTGCAATAAATTCTTCTCTAGTCTGTCATTTCTGATCTTCAACATTACTTAAGAATGTCATTTCTGTTCTTCAACATTACTTAATAATGTTATTTTTCTTCTCCAACATTACTTAATAATGGCAGAACAGAACAATCTGTCTGGCATTCACCTTCCTTTGATAAGGCCAAAAAAAAATAATGTTGTGTTTCCGGTAACCCGACCGACCCTCTTTTATTGCCGCGACTCAAATAATTTTGTAAAATATTTTTATTTTAAAAAAATTTAGTAAAAAAAAAATATTTTTGTAAAAAAAATTTTTTTTTAAAATTTGTATTGACATAATACGGTGACATTGCCTTCCGTATAGAGTTGGATCTTAGGCCAAAAAACTAATGTTGTGTTTCCAGTAATCCGACCGACTCACTTTTATTGCCGCAACTCGGAAAATTTTGTGGAAATTTTTTATTTACACTGACATTGCCTCCCGTATATGAGATGTACAATTGGAACATCATAATTATAGCCTTCACTAAGCCAGGCGACGATCGTAAGCAGTCGTCTTTCAAGGTATATAATGATCTGTTAATTAGAGCAATCAATAGTTTCCCACGGTCAGTTTGACAAAGCAGGCGGTTGTGGGGTGGATGGGGGGGAGTAATAGATCTGAAAGGAGGGTTTTCTCACGGTAGCTCTTTGCAGGCATTGAGTACAGGGCCATCTAGCCTGTAGCACATGATGGCTATACACAGCCTGCTGCAAGTTTATAGTTTAACTTGCTGTTTTTCCGTCCTAAGACAGTCCATTTTTGCTCACTTTATTCTAGCTGACCAGGCTCTCTTGTGATCACTATGCCCTCCTTTGCTCTCTGCCTCTTTCTGCTCTCTTTTGCTCACTGTGCTCTTGTGTTTACTGTGCCTTTTTGTGCTCAGGGTGCTCTGTTCTTCTAACTCTGCTCTCTTCCGCTCACTGAGCAGTTCCCTTTTATTTCGAGCACCCTTTGGTGAAGAATTTAACATTCATTCATTCAAGAATTTATATAGCACCTTTTCAAGTTAACTTCTCAGAGGGGCTCCCGACTCTAGCATGGCCAAAAAGAACATTTTTCAAATGAATAGAATGTTTCATTTTATTTTATTGATATCTCAATTTCTATAGCGCCTCTTCAAGCTATCTACTCAGAAGCGCTCCCGACTACAGCGTGGACACTGCATTAGAGTTTCACTCCTGACTAACTACTTCATGGCTGCCAGTCTTGAGAAACCTCTAGCCTTATCATTCTCACTTGAGCCACCTCTAACGGTGATTAGGGAAAATAAATCTAGCAACCTCTAGGTGTAGCTATAGACACTGGCTCGGCCAATCTGGAACGACCCCTAGCAGTGATGTTCTGTTTGCACTCATCTTCCCCTTCCCTTCCCACTTTATCTTACCAGAAAAGATGTGAAAATAAAATTAATAGAATTGTTTTCTAGGGCAGTTTTAGGTGCAGACAGTCAGGAAATAGGCAGTTTATACTTGCTTAGAACACGTAGGCCTACTTTGTTGCAGCGTGTACCTTTATGCAAAAAAGAGTAGTGGGTATAATTTTTCGGACAGTCACTGTATAAAAATATTTTACCAAAATAAAAATATTTTCCGACCTACCTACCCAATTTTTTTTAGCTCTGTTACCGGAAACACAGCATTATTTTTTTTTGGCCTAAGAAACACATTGACCGTCATCCACTCAGTGGGCAGACTGGTCAGCCAGTAAGAGTACTGGCCAACCTCCTTGTGTGCTGAGGCAAAAGAAAACAAATGCACTAATTTCATATCCATGACTGTCCCATGGCTCGCTAAGGCAAGACACTTCTTCTATTTCATCATCTTTCTTTATTTAAATAAGCATCAATTTCTGATGTGTGTGTGTGTGTGTATGTGTGTGCTTACATCTGCCTTTGTGCGTGTGTGACACTGTGTGTATATGACTGAGTGTGCATGAGTGCATGCACGTGTGTGCGCGTGCTTGTGTGTGCATGCGCGTGTGTGTGCGTGCTTGTGTGTGCATGCGTGTGTTTGTGTGTGCATGCGTGTGTGTGCGACACGCCCGAGCGTGCCTGCAACCGTGACGCTACATGTGCCTGACAACACTTCTACATTAGAAGAAAGGAAGCAGGAAGCTACACGAACAAGAACAATATATCTTCGGGCCATTTGGGAATCAATTACGAGTGACGTCCCTCTTCCAACAGACTGGCGCCATGCTCATTGTCTTTCATACAATGCAGTATAACAGAACAAAAAATTACAATGGCTTGGCAGAATCAGTGTCTGGAGACACCACAGTAGGACACCATTGCAGCCCTAGCATTCAACAACAACGCTGTTCTTAAATCATCTTCTGCAACAACATTGTACAGCTGCTGAGAATAACACCCACCAGCTCTTCGTTATAACCGACTGCCAGAATTTCCTTCCAAAGGTCATTTGGTAAATTCTCTCGTCTGTCATTTTTGTCATTCCACATTTTTCTTGCCACATTCACCCAGCATTCTACTGGCGATGAAGAATGTTTCCTTCTGCATCATTCACAGTCAACCACTCACATTTATTTAGGTCCCATTATTACCTTGAGCAAAAGCATTTTACCAATAAAAGCAAGTAATCCGCTTTTGCCTCATCAAGCAAGATCCATAATTTATAACTTTCGGCAAAGAGTTCACAATTTCAACCTCCCCAACAAAGACACGACGAACTTCATCCCAAGAATTTTATTTTAAAATATCTACAAACAAACTCAACCCTATGTACTAAGTATCCATTGCATTAATGTACACATACAGCATTTCTCCTGCTGTATTTTTGGAAATAAACGAACATACGTATACATACATAATTCAAGTTACAACGTTTAGTCCATGTTCTTCGCATGCTTCAAGTCTCACTGATGGAGGTCTCAATTCAAGCAGTCTGTGCAGCTCAATCTAACCTATTCAGTTACCAATGTTCAACCTTACCAGCTGCTGGTATGGGTAGAAACAAATCACCCTTAGATGATGATAAACGTCCAGTCAATGTCGGACTGGTAGAGTTCTGTGTGTGGCTCTCAAAACTGCAGACCTCGGTGGGGGGAGGACAGGTTGATATTTACCCTGAAAGAAAGAGTTGGTCTTTGATTGATGTCTTGCGGCAGGTGATAATGGATCTGCCGACGACGTATGTGTCGGTAGAGTGTTAGATGGATATTTCTTAGACTCTAAGTTGGACTGGAAGAATAATCAGACACACGCACACACACACACGCACGCACACACACACGCACACAAACACACGCGCACACACGCACGCGCACACACACACGCACATGCATGCAGCTGAAGCTTTCCAGTTCTAAGCGAAAAAGATCACCGTGCTCCATGCCAATGCCACCCACTTCCCACCAACGCACCCATCTCCGCCCGACTCCTCCTGGCGGCAATGTCAGTCAGCGTCAACACCACATGGAGAGGACAGGAAGTGGAAATGGAAGCGGCAGTGGTGTTGGAAGATAAGGACGAGGAAAAGGAGGAGAAGGAGAGTCATAGGATACACTTAGAAGAGCTGCACTTGATGCTGCTTGGCAACAAGGCCGAAAGCTGTCACATGATCCTGAAGAACTGTCTCTTTTAATTCTCACTTCTTCTGCTTAATCCGTTTGGTATTCTTCCAGATCTAGCAAAAAATACGAATTGTTTCACAGTGCAGTAACATGAGCCGTAGCAGTGGACTTCTTGAAAACAGTAGCCGCAGAAGTAGCAGTGGACTTCTCAAGAACAGTCTCTCCATGTCTACCTTGTATGCAAAGCCACAGATGAAACCTTGGCTACATCTTTTATGGTCTCTTCCACAATAAGAAGAGAAGTTTCTCTCGTGAATCCAGAAGAGACTCTTCCAACGAAAATGACCCAATGACTCAAGGAGTACCAAAAACTACAAGTCAGGGAAAGGTCTTGGTTGGCTGAATACCAGAAAAGATAAATCTAAATCTCCGGACTGTATACGGCATCCTTCGGACTACGACCTCCTGCACAGTGGCGGCGCCTGGATTTAAATCTTGGAAAACTGGTCCTTTTCTGTGACCGCCATGCTGTCTGCCAAACCTCGTGCGTATCTTTACGGTTATTTTGGAGGGGGGGGCTAAAGGAGGTTATTCGTCCAAAAATGCTAGTTTTACATGGGGGAAAAAATGATGGCCTTTTTTAGGGGGGCCGCCACTGCTCCTGCAGACGACTCTTATTGGACAACCCTCCTGACTAGACACAGCGCTTGTAAATAAGCTGGAGCCCTGTGCTTGGCTTTCGAGTGGCGCTTTAGAAATTTGGAAATTATGATTACAATTACGATTATGATCAACGATGACTGGAGGATTCGATGGCAAGTATAAGCGCAAACGAAAGACTTTTGGGCCCAAACCCTATCGAGCTATTGCATGCGCATTGAAGACTGCATGCGTATTGTTCAAAACATGCTTGAATTAATGGGTGAATTGCTAGAGCAGTCCATTATTTTCCAATCAAATTGCGTCACAAGGGTCAGGCAAGGCACTGTGAGAAATGGTTTAAGTGTTGTCATTACAAAACAAGTCAAAAACGCCATCCACTGTATTCTGCACACGTTAAATGATGGAATCTTCCATCACAGAAGCACAACAATAAGGGAAACTGTGCATGGAATTAGCAAGAAGACAATACATATATCTATATATATAATATATATAATATAAATATATATAACATATTATATAGATATACATATAAATGTAAAAATTCACTGTATTAATCTTCTATTAACCTTCTTCTTCGTTGTCAAGTGGCCAAAACCTATCTAATCAAATTATGCATGCAGACCATCTTCATTCTACATGCAGCATCATTTGCATGTGGCAATAAACAGCAAATTCCAATGCAATGAGAATTCTAAGACAACATGGCTCAAGTAGTTTCACTGTGCTCGACAATCTGTTTGGAATAGTCTAACGCCCGGCATACACGACCACAAGCAGTCAACTGATAGACTTTTAGAACAGAACTTACAAGGCCACTGCTGTTCTGACCAGCATGACTAAACTTTATTATTACTTCTGTGTATTATTTTACATTTCTGACCTGTAACCTGGTGCGCTGTGTCACCTGGATTTGTCACACTTTTAATTAAACCAATATCGTCATTGTCATGACCAGCATTTCGACATGACAAAGCTAGTTACAATACAGCTCATATTGTAAGGCCATGAAAGTGCAATGCTAGATATAATAATAAAAATTATTATTACTACTTTAAAAAAATTGCCCTAAGGTATACAGGATCCTTGCTAGAATGCTAGATATAAAAAATTTATTATTATTACTTTAACAAAATAAATTGCCAAGGTATACAGTATCCTTCGGGGATTTCACTATAAAACAGTATAAAATCAAAAGTCTGCAAAGGCTCTACTCATTATTTTTTTTATTATTACTAGTATTATAACAACAACAATGAAAATAATAGTAACTATAATAATTATTGCTAGGTTTAAAATCATAAGTATAACCAGTTTTTCTCTGCCTTTATTTATCTCTGGTAGTCTTTCCTCATCTCTGTCTCTCCTCTCCCTCACCTCAAATCAACTGCCTTTTCGCTTGGGGCCAATAGCACTGGGAATACCAGGTACTTCCAAAAGGATCTTGCTGAGAGAAGTGTTTTATAAATGGTCATATACAATACAATACAATACAATGCAATACAATACAATAACATAAACAATCAATATGGCATAATGGATCATGATCATGAGTTAGTTAGCACTAGGAGTGACTATAGTACTATAGAGTGCCATCCATATGGGTCTCGGTTGGGGCACAATGGACAGCTAGCTTGAACACATACCATCTGCAGTTGCTAGGCTTGTTGTGCATTGGTGGCATTTCAAAATTTAATCATGTCTCTCATTATGATCCATTGGCTGCCTATTCTCCAGCATATTGAATTTAAGGTACCAGTCTGGGTCTGTTGATTCTATTTGGGGAATACATCTGGCTACTTATGGGAGCACTGCTGTCCCATCCTACATTTTGCTGGAGAGGGAAGTCCTCACTCTGCATCTCAATTTGAACTTGTTGTTCACTGTGCATGCTCTTCAATGATGCAATTTGCTGTCTTCTCATTGGCTGAGTCTATCGTGTGGATAGCATTCTTTTTCAGATTTGCATATTCTTTTAACTAGGGATTTGTCATACACCCTTCACAAGCATTTGGAAACTGCTCTCTTTTTTGCTAGTGCGCCGTTTGGATGATAATGTAGTTAGTGGATGTCTTGGAAAGGACAGTACAAGTACTCTGAATGAGTGAATGAATGAATGAATGAATGAATGAATGAATGAATGAATGAATGAATAAGCAAGTGTCACCAATTTCCAAACTATTAATATTATTATTATTAAGGAAGTTTTACATAGCACCTGCAAAGTGGACATAATATGCAAACCACCTAATTAAGTTATCCTATAAACTAATGCTAGAATTATCAATTGGTGATACTTGTGAAGCTGTTTATAATTTTGTTTTTTAAATTGCGTGCTTGCTGTTGCAAACGGACCAATAAATAAAGTGAATTGAATTAGACTACTGGGAAGTGCAAGACCCCTGATAAATAGGACAGTTTTACGATTTTTAAAGTACAAAGAAGAGTGGCCCCTGGGCTCAAAATGTAGAGAGGCCATTCCAATGACCAGCAATTAAAAAGAGAGAAAGGCACTATGCAATAGCAGTCCGCGAGCAGGCAACCAAGCGCTCAGGTTGGCACGCCAACTGGAGGTTGGATCGATGCTGGACGCAGGGAGTCAGTCATTCAACGCACCAATGCACAGACACTGTATGTAATGCACTGAGGGAAAGGAAGCCAATGCAGGACATCTCAAATGCACTCAGACATACGCAACATAATTATCTAATATAATATTCATGACAGTCATTCTCAATATTATGTGTATTATTATTAATAATAATATGAATATTAATGTGAATATTATGCATGCAAAATGTGCACAAAATTCAAGACAAACCATCTTAAACTAATTTCATAATTATAAGAGATAGCTCTCTTTTTTGTGAAAGAGAAGGATGCTCACTACGATAGACAGAAGACTCTTCTTAACATGATGAAAAAAGCCAGTCCAACTGGATATAACAAGCGAGGAGGGGGGTTAATGTTATAAGACTGGCACTAGCAGCTGCCATATTTGTGACCATTTACTCTTTCACAGAAGCCTACTAAATCAGCTCCAAGAAATAGCTTGGACTTTGACCCTAGATCTTAGACTGCAGAGTAGTTCTGAAGCACTTGATCTGTCTGAACCCCACTTTACTGCATGCCACCAGGGTCAAAAGACATCCGTGTGCCACGCCCCTTCTCTCCCCTCCCCTCCCTCCCCTCCCCTCCCTGCTCTGCATCAAAGTGTTGGATACTAAAGAAATTTAACTGTACAATGGCAACGGCAGAAGAGATCCTGGTCTTAATCTGAACTGTCCTGATTATGTCAACAACACCACATACCACCGCTGCCACCAGTCACATAATTACTTCACACTGATTGCACATTTATCAGGCAGTATAATTAAACTATGCATCATACAGAATTATTATTCCTACGTTAAATATATATATATATATATATATATATATATATATATATATATGTGTGTGTGTGCGTGTGTGTGTGTGTGCATATATATATATATGGTATATATGATTTAAATATGCATATATATATATTATATGCATGAGTAATTGTATATTACATATATTATTATATATATGATTTAAACGAGTATGTATATATATATATTATATATGCATGAGTAATTGTATATACATATATATATATATATATATAATTTAAATGCGCATGTATATGCACATTAGGTATAACATGCTCTATATGGATATAATATACGTATATATAACGACATAAATAAAATATCAAATTACAGGATTACAGGAAAGGCAACATCCTGCTTGAAAATTTCAGTTTGTTCATTAGCCAACTAATTAACTTCAGATGTAATTAACCTCTCTTTCTAATTTGTGATTTTTCCAAAGATGAAAGTGAAGCACAGTATATTGCCTAGGCACATTAAATTTTATATTAATTAATGTAATATTGGCCACTATACCACAATGCAACATGGTTGTGTGTGCACGCGTGCGCATGTGTGTGTGTCTGAGTGTGTGTGTGCGTGCATGCATGTGTCTGTGTGTGATCATATCTCTTGCCCATTGTATGTGCCTCCCCCCATTGAAATTCATAACTTTACAGCCAGAAACATATCACACAACATGCTTAGCTGTTCTGGACAAGTATCTCTTCAGATAAGCCAGATAATAATCTACCATTAGTAGACAGGACATCATGTTCACCTGTTCACATACATACATACATACATACATACATATATATACATACCTACCGTAAATATATACATACACATATTTAGACACACACCATACATAGGTACATACATGCACACTTGTGGAAGGCGTTGACAGGACTTAGGTGTGAGAGTGGTGTAAGTGGGGGATTGGTGCACAGGTGTGTGTGTGTGTGTGTGTGTGTGTGTGTGTGTGTGTGTGTGTGTGTGTGTGTGTGTGTGTGTGTGTGTGTGTGTGTGTGTGTGTTCAACAAGGTGATGTACCTTTCCTGCTTGTTTTTATCATGCATTACTGTTCAGATGTCATTAACTGTGTGACTGATTTATGCCTGTAGCACTTAAATGATAGAACAATAAATAAGCCAACTGAGTGTTAATCTAGCGTTACCTCCAGAGAAAACTTCCGGGATTTCTGATCAACAGAGTCTGAAACAAATACAAGCAACAAATATATATATTATAAGTAATGTATGTATATAACATGTATGTATGTATGTATGTATATATGTACACACGTAAGTATGTGTGCGTGTGCATATGCTTACGTGTGTGTGTGCATGCTTGCACATGCATACACATGTATGCATGACATTGTGTATATATATGTAAGGATGTATGTATCTAAAGATGTATGTGTGTATGTATGTACGCATGTAAGGATGCATGTGTGTATGTATGTATGTATGTACGTATGTGTGTACGTATGTATGTACGTAGGTGCATATATACGTACGTACGTAGGTGCATACGTGCGTACGTACGTATGTGTGCATGTATGATGTATGTATGTATGTACGTACGTACCTAGGTACAACCATATGTGCTGAGGATAACAAATTTCATAATCATTTACTTGATGAACCAACATCAATCAATTATCAGCTAACTGTCCAATATATAGACAGCCAACCCACTCGATCGTAGGTCATCCATCTTCTCATCAGCAGAAACCAGTCATTTAGCTTTGAAAGCACATGGCAAGCTAATGTATGTATGTATGTATGTATGTATGTATGTATGTATGTATGTATGTATGCATGTATGCATGTATGTATGTATGTATGTGTGTATGTATGTGTGCATGTATGTATGTATATGACCATTTATATAGCGCCTTAACAAGAATCTCACGAAGGTGCTTAATATATGTAGGGCTGTAATCTGTAGAGTCCTCGAGCTGCTAATCCCAGAGAGGTTCTGCATCTGACAGCTAGACAGCGTGATCTTTAATGGCGCTATGTAAATGTCTGATACATGTATCACTTTAACATGTAATAATCTATCTATGTACATCACTTTAATGTCAAACATCTGACCTTTGGATTCTGAAGAGAAAGCAAACCCATCCAACACCAGTTTAATCAACCAATGTCCTAGAAAGTCTTCCCACTTCAATACCCTCCTTAATACCTTGACTTGGTAGCAATTGCTTGCCTACTGAAAATGCATAAGTACTGGAATTACAGACCCCAAGATGTCTGGCCACACAAAGAAAGTAACCACCTTGTGTTAACGAGACAATTTATGCATGCAGCAATGTTACCATTAAACGCACTGTGGCATCAGTCAGAGATTGACAGGTCTTCTTGAAATGTCCACACTTGAAATAGACCACTTGAATCAAGACGCTGATACAGCTCACATTTGGCAAATTCAAAGAAGATGAGAAATCTCTCTGACTCTGTTAATCCACTTTCAAGATGGCAGAAACCGTACCTTGGATTTACAGGGGTTTTTCTGGCGTGAGTATACACAAAACGTGCAGTCCTAAACGAATTTGTGCAGCTGTAGAAGCCTTTTTTAGCAGTTAAAAATAGTTTAAATGTTCACTAATATTATCCGATTTGGAGTAATTTACTATGGATGATGGAAGGGAGCGAGGAATTGTGCAGTTCTAAAAACTCATTAAAAGAAGGGCTCCTACATGTCTTGGCAGATTGTAGCCTTGGAGGAATGAAAGGTCAAAGTACCTCCTTCATCTGTTGGCCAATAGAACCGCCCACCCCAATGGACATCCGCCCACCCCAATGGACATCCGCCCACCCCAATGGACATCCGCCCACCCCAATGGACATCCGCCCACCCCAATGGACATCCGCCCACCCCAATGGACATCCGCCCACCCCAATGGACATCCGCCCACCCCAATGGACATCCGCCCACCCCAATGGACATCCGCCCACCCCAATGGACATCCGCCCACCCCAATGGACATCCGCCCACCCCAATGGACATCCGCCCACCCCAATGGACATCCGCCCACCCCAATGGACATCCGCCCACCCCAATGGACATCCGCCCACCCCAATGGACATCCGCCCACCCCAATGGACATCCGCCCACCCCAATGGACATCCGCCCACCCCAATGGACATCCGCCCACCCCAATGGACATCCGCCCACCCCAATGGACATCCGCCCACCCCAATGGACATCCGCCCACCCCAATGGACATCCGCCCACCCCAATGCACCCCAATGGACATCCGTGACCTAGTGCCAGTCCAAAGCCTGGACGAAGGAGACGCCAACATGCAATCTTTGTTGATGTCGCATATTGGGTTCAACTGAAACAGCTACATTTCACATAGCACAAACATGTCACATAGCACAAACATGTCACATAGCACAAACATGTCACATAGCACAAACATTTCACATAGCACAAACATGTCAGGGTTATTTACACAACTTGGTCTGCCTCTGATGTGAGTGGAAAGATCTGGGTGATAACGTGTCAACAACAACAACAACAACAACAACAACAACAATTCTCATCCCAAATGGACTTCCCTTCAATAGTGTTTGTGTGTGCCAAGATTCCTTGTGTTTGTACAAGCACCAGGCTGAATGGTTGAGTGAAGTAATTGGCATCTGTCCCTCTCTTTGACTTTGTCCTCCACCCCACCCAACCCCATTCAATTTCAAAAGCAGATCAGCCTCAACCCCAACAAACATTCAATCAGATAATAAATCCAGTGGGTCACAAGTTCTGGCCTGACAACAACTCCTTCACTGGTTGTACTCTGCCAGTGCCAGTCCCAAGTTTGGATAAAGGAGGAGGGCGACACTAATCATCTTTGATATGGCATAATGGCAGTGTCATTAAACAGCAGCAAACCTAGTTCTGGCCTGCTCTCAGGTGTTACCCATTGGCTGCCTGCTATTTACTCACAATTTAGAAGCATCATAGAGTAGCCCTGGGACCTTTAAGTGTATTTCAGCCACAAGGTGTGCAATGATTGGAGCTCTGGACAGACACTACTTTGAGGAATATTTATTAGCTCAGTGTTTGAAGTGCTCTCTGACGCTAATAACATCTGCTTGCCGCAGCAAACAGTAGAGCAATCTCAATTCCCAGTGTTGACATGTAATCTCATAATAAAACAGACCAAATGCGTCCAACACAAACAGCCAAAGACTATTAAATGAATTGTGATTTAATGTGGCCGTGGATGAATAATAATATGAGCTTAATAGTCAGATGGCATGCCATTTTATAGCATTCTGCTCATTTTAACGTGAACATCCCAATCACTGTCAAGATGTCATCCATGACCATAATTGCATAATTTAAAGTAATCCAGATGCCAGATTTTTAAAGTTCTATACTCTAAAGCTAAGTATGTATGTATGTATGTATGTATGTATGTATGTATGTATGTATGTATGTATGTATGTATGTATGTATGTATGTATGCTTGCATCAAGTTGCATGTATGCATGTATGCATGTATGCATGTATGCATGTATGCATGCATGCATGCATGCATGCATGCATGCATGTAATGTATGTATGTATGCATGCATGCATGCATGCATGCATGCATGTATGTATGTATGTATGTATGTATGTATGTATGTGCACTTGTTATAGCGCCCCTTCAAGCTCTCTACTCAGAGGCGCTCCCGACTACAGAGCAGACACTGCATCGGAGTTTCACGCCGAAGCGCTGAGCAATTGCGAGTGAAGGACTTGCCCAAGGTCCCTACGCGGCGACTCGAACCTTCCGGCTTCAAGGCAACGACGCCACCACTACACCACCGCGCCCCACAAAGTGCAGAGCCCTAGCTAATTCACGATTGCTGTGTCAAGTCAGAGGGTTGTCGAGAGATGGTTCAGTAGAGATACCAGTCGAGTCGCCATGGATACCAACGAGAAGAGGCAGACCAGCTGCTAAGGTGGGTTTTGGTGCGGATGGAATGCTTCGAAGGCACAGAATCCAAACAACTACGGTAGGAATGCCTGAAGCTTTGAGACTTCAATGTGAAGTGGAAAGCCTGAGAAGTGATAATTCATTAATCCATTAGTAGGATTTTTTACATAGTGCCCATTCAAGGCTACTACTCATAAGTGTTCCCGAAAACAGTATGGCTGAAATGAACAGTTCTGAGATGAGCATAAAAGAGTCAGAGTGGACCCTGGGAACAAGAGCAGTGCCAAAGGAAGCCTGTTCCAGAGTCAGAGTCCAACCACTGAGAAGGCACGATTCTGCTTAGGAGCCATGCAGGCAAAAGGGCCGATGAGCATATGCTGCTCAGCAGAGCGGAAAGAGCAATAACACGGTGCACTTATGGTAAGGCAACAGCTGAAGTCTTGAAGATAGACGGGAGCAAGACCCAAAAAGAAGGACAGACCCTGCCACACCAGAAGTGATGAGTAGTAACTGCTTGAGATCTAAATCGCTTCAAATTCAAATCATCATGGTCCAGCGATTACAGATCCAAGTGATTGGTCAGCATTGTGCAACATAAATATACTATCGAGCTATTCCATATGTGCCAGAAACAACTGCGTCTCAATTACCAGTTTATTCCCATGTGCTCAGCATGAAAAAAGAGATCTGTTTAAGCAGTCAGAGTTGTGTGTGACTTCATTTCTCTAAGTAGCATTGAGAATGGGTGAACCCATCCCATGACCCTCCCGCTTTCCCTTCCCACTGGCAGCATACAAGCAGAATATTTTTTAAATAGTTGAGTGCACCACGGTGTGCAGATGGTGCAAAAATCTCTAGTGACTGCCCTGATATGGATAAGAACCTCTGGCTGAGTCAGGCTGACAGCCCAGCACCATAACCATTAATCACTAGGCCAAATGAAGGTCATGTTCTAAGCTATAAGAAAATAATTAAGTAAGTAGTCGTTATATGCATCTGACATGTGCTGGTAACTAGGTAGACAGTCATACTCAACCAACTAAATATATATAAAAGTATGCCAAATGTTGCAATTCAGATTCATAAATTATGGACAATGGATATGGTAGATTGCTGAAAAATGTAATCTGGACAGCTCATATAAATATTAGAGAAGCCTGTGTAGACACTTTGCTCAGTTTCATAGTAAATGCATCAAAATACATTGGTTTCTTGGACTCTATACAGTGCTTCCCAGATCCATAGTGTTCAAAATCTCAGAGCCAGCTGGCATTCCTCAATGCTGAAGACCCCATGGGAATCTTCTTGGACAATCAGTGAACCATAGGTTCGGAGGCTACAGTATCTGCAATCACCGAGAGATGGCTGGATTGGACAGCAGATGGATGAAGCAAATGCCACTGGAGTCATTTCCAGAGAGACATGCAAAGTAATCATCGGATTGAATCAAATGTGTCTTACAGAATGCACATTGCGCATTGCACAGTGGTTTCATCGGATTCATCAGAGGGAAAAATTAGAATGCATGTACACCACAGTGAAATCTCGAAACCTCGTTACAGTGCAGTGATTGCTAAAGTCTCGATTCAATTATGGGGCAGTCAATCACACATTCAATCATACATTCAATCACACATTCAATCACACATTCAAGCATGTTTCTATTTATTGCAATCATCATTACATTGTATCATTTCCTACAGTATCGTCCCGGTCATGGCTCACAGGTTCTTTGCTATTCTGAAGTTATGATGAGTGGATGATGAAGCTTGTAGAACAGTGTTTTAAGTCCCAGTAAAAGACAGAAATCTTCAAATTACAAAGGAGTGTGTGATGTCATGTCTTGTATTGGAAAATATATGGAAAGTGCCTAGAGCTCACAGTGCATGCCAATCAGAGGCGCTCCCAGTAGGAAAGACCCAAAGAAAATAAAGTAGTTTTAAGACAGGGAAAAGATGTGCTTTGGGTGTCAGTCAACAATAAAGAATGTGTTAATGGAGAGAGAGAGTTGATTCCAAAGTGCAGGACCAATGAAGGCAAAAGCTCGGGCCAAAAGCTTTGGCCATAGCAGTCGTTGCTCGCGGAACAAGGTTATCATGTCTGTCATGTGAGCACAGTGGACAAACACAGGAAGCTGAAGTCGACAAGCGGATGAGATTATAAAGATATACTTTAAGTATATCTTTATACTGACCTATAGTGCCTAATAGGCACTATAGGTCAGAGTAAGATGTGGATAAACAGAGACGATCATTGGGCTTCTTTGCACTATTTAATTTGACACAACCAATTCACTCTACAGTAAATGTACTGGTAATATCAGTAGCATACAGGAACCGAGCCCCTACTAATTCATTCATTCATTCATTCCAAAAACTTATATAGCGCCCCTTCAAGAAGCCTACTCAGAGGCGCTCCCAGCCCAACCACCACTAAAACGATAGGTCTTGAGTAACTGGTAGAAAGCAGGCAAATTATTCCGAGGTAGTAAGCGTAGTGCAAGTGGGAGCCCATTCCATGTGGACGGGCCACCAACCGAGAAGGCTCGACACTGTCTGGTAGCAGAGCGGGTTCGAGGGACCAGCAGCTCCCCCATTGGCCGTAAAGCTCGACTAATGTCGTGGAATGATTTGTATGGACGTATAATCGTATATCATTGCCATCATCAGTTCTCGGCATCAACCAATTGCTGGAAGTGGATGCAAATGAATGAGTTCCAGTCGCTCCAGTGACCTTTAAGCCCGGTGAATTCTCATATAATCATTCAGCTGGAGTCATGGATCCTGATTCAGTGATTGAAAATGAAAATTTATACCATTAATAACAAATGGAAGTTAGGTCACCACTGATTTTTTCATTTGAACTGCATAAAAAAGTTAATAAAAAAATCTAATTGGTGAAAAACTGAGTAGCCTACAACAACTCAAGCTTTGAATCTTTCAACTTGAATAAACTATGGCCTCAATGGCATACTTTTATATGCTACATCAAGTGGATGCCAAACATGATGGTGTAATGATAGATGAATAGAGTAATGATGTCATGAGAGAGTAATGATGTCATGATAGAGTAATGATGTCATGATAGAGCAATGATGTCATCATAGAGTAATGATGTCATGATAGAGTAATGATGTCATGATAGAGTAATGATGTCATGATAGAGTAATGATGTCATGATAGAGTAATGATGTCATGATAGAGTAATGATGTCATGATAGAGTAATGATGTCATGATAGAGTAATGATGTCATGATAGAGTAATGATGTCATGATAGAGTAATGATGTCGTTATAGAGTAATGATGTCATGATAGAGTAATGATGTCATGATAGAGTAATGATGTCATGATAGAGTAATGATGTCATGATAGAGTAATGATGTCATGATAGAGTAATGATGTCATGATAAAGTAATGATGTCATGATAGAGTAATGATGTCATGATAGAGTAATGATGTCATGATAGAGTAATGATGTCATGATAGAGTAATGATGTCATGATAGATGGCTGCCAACTTTATTCTGACTACCAGAATGAACCACATGCAAATGTAAACGCCTTTAAATAGTTCGACTCTGTTCAATTATTAGGCAGGGCTGTACTAGTAAATTTTGAGGTGAGTACACGCTGACCGGGAGAAAAACCCGACCTGCTCGGCCCCGAAATTTCTAACGACCTTTTTTTAGTCATCGGGCCAAAATTCATCTTGAGCAGCAGCCGCGTGTACCCTGATTTACTAGCGTGTATGGTGTACCCTCCTTTTTACCCGCGTATACCCTACTTTTCGTGAGGTGAGTATACGATGCCGTTTTTCCCCGGAGGTAAGTATACGCTGTATACCCGCGTATACCCTCGTGTACAGCCCTGATTATTAGGTCCCCAAGCAGGAGTCGTGGTCTAAATCTCTCAAATAAGCCAGCATCCGGAAGCGAATTGGGATCCACAAGCTCTCTAGTTACATCTAATGCAGAGACTTGTGGAACACAGCCAACACTCTGACCAATGTAGCTAACTAGATGAAATAAGTGCCGGAGCACTCAATGAAATTTCTCAAAAGCTTCATTGTTCGTTGGCAAATAAACATACAGATCTTGACAATACACAATACGCTATTAGGTTTTAGGTTTCTCAGAATAGGATGTCAGCTCAGATGAAACCCATGACATCAAGCTAAACCAGTATAATAGAGAAAAAGTTGCATGTCAGGCATAAACGGCTGAGTCATATTTCATAAAGCTGGTGACTGGATTTATTATCTGATTGAATGTTTGTTGGGGTTGAGGACAGATCTGCTTTTGAAATTGAATGGGGGTGAGGGTGGAGGACATGGTCAACGAGAGGGACAGATGCCAATACTTCGCTCAACCATTCAGCCTGGTGCTTGTACAGACACAAGGAATCTTGGCACACACAAACACTATTGAATGGAGGTCCATTTGGGATGAGAATTGTTGTTGTTGTTGACACGTTATCACCCAGATCTTTCCACTAACATCAGAGTCAGACCTACGTTGTGTAAATAACCCTGACATGTACACGATCAAATACAAGGACTGCTGTATACAAACACGTAAGGCACAACAAGCTACATGGATGAAAGAAGTGAACATTAATCCTGTAGGCAGTACTAAGCATGACCAGCTGTAGATTCTTCATTCTGTCAGCGCTCACTCCTCAAATAATCTTGATTGTGCCACCCTGTTAGAATTGCACAACCAGAAATCTGATTCTTGTGTGGCTCTGGCGGCCAAAATTTCTGACGTCCGTCAGCCAGCGATAAAATCTGATGACTTTTTTCTTAGTCATTCATCTGAAATTTGGCCTTCCTGCATATTTTTCACTGCACAACCCCTTCCTTTCATTCCGCTCTTATCTGCACTTTATACCTTTTTCTAATGATTTTCACTGAACAAGATTGCTTCTACAATTGCACAAATTCATTTTTAATACAACCACAAATTTTGTGTAGAACTGCACGTTAAAAAAGTCCTGCTATATATCCATGTATGTATCTGGAATTTTATAAACCACATTTAAAGAATCCTCCACAAGTACTATAGTCGTGACACACAAATTTGCTTTAAAATTTCAGAATTTATTAAAGAAGCAGCACACTGGTCACTGGTCAGCAACCTGTTAAGGAAAGAAGGAATTCAGGCAGGGCTTCTTTTAGCGTGCAGTTCTACACAAAATGTGCAGTTCTAAATGGATTTGTGCACTTGTAAAAGCACTTCTGTGCAGTTAAAAATGTTCAGTAAAAATGGCAACTGACATTCGAGTGAAATGTAATTTACCATGGAAGATGAGAAGGAAAGGAACTGGGTTGTGCAGTTCTAAAAATTCCTTAGAAAAAGCCCTGAATTATTCAGGATCCTGGTTTTGGATTGGGTCTCATCAATGGTAGAGTTGCTTGCGTCCATTAGCACCTAGCAAACACTTCACATGAAGAGGAGCAGCACATTTTATCAGTTCAACTGCAGTGACTGATCAGATCAAATCACTTGGCAAAAACTGATCGCATTGAAGTCTAAATAAAAAGAGCAGACGTCGTCGGACATTTCACAGATGATCACGCAAGTCAAGAAACCAGAACAATGTGGGGCGCGGTGCTGTATTGGTGGTGTTGTTGCCTTGAAGCCGGAAGGTTCGAGGTTCAAATCCACCTGAAGTCGCCGCGTCGGGACCTTCACTCGCAATTGCTCAGCGCTTCGGCGTGAAACTCTGATGCAGTGTCCGCTCTGCAGTCGGGAGCGCCTCTGAGTAGAGTGCTTGAAGGGGCGGTATAACACGTGCACATACAAACAAAATCTACCCAATATGGCAATACTTTCTGCTTGGATCATAACATAACATAGATAAATATGAGCTATCAGGACTCAAAAGAAAGTACCGATAACACATAATTCATATAGCATGGCCTTCAAACATCATCTTAAAGGCTCTTCCAATGCAGCTATATATGGCAAAACAGAAAATTCTTCACTTTACTGCAAATGGCACCATCCCAACTACTTGAATCATAACTCAAAAGGCAATAGCAAAGAGGTGAATCATTCCAGAAAGACCTTATAATATGACAAAACTACGAATATTACACGATAACCGGGATTCTGATATTAACCCTTAGAACCTGACGGGCCGGTTTTCCGGCCCATTATCCATAGAGTTATTGGAGCTCCGGGTTCAAACGGTTAACAATCTTAGCCTGAACAGAGAAGGTATGATAAAGTATGGCAACAGCCTGGACAAAATGAACAGATATATGTCTGCCAGTAGTTTTAATGCTGCAAAAACTGTATCCAAGACCGTCCTGGCCATATTGAGATGCCAGCTTCCCTAAGCAAATGTTTGACTATGCACAAAACACAGAGTAGCAACACAATGGAGAAGTAGGCCTCCCATTCTCAGCCGAACAAAAGCATGTTTATGCATCCTGTATTCATACACTCAACAAATAAAACTTTTTACGCTTCACAAGCCATAATTTCTGTCGTATGGTATATGCACGAATCACAGCCAAAGGAGTAGCAGTAAAGTTTGCCAAGCAAATTCTGAGTCCCACACCCTGCCTGATACATATATGCAAATAGTGCTCTGCACATATTTCTCATTTAAAGGAAACTCTAAAGAAGGCACTACTACACTGGCTTAGTGAAATAAATCGAGGCACCTTTTCAAGCAGTAGTGGTGACACTTTTAAGGTGCAAACGTATATGCCGGTATCTGGATACACACAGACATAATACTAGCATTGACTGCAATTGGCAATAGAATAAGATTCTGTTCAAGTACTGAAATAAATCTGAATAAATGCACATTCAGCTTTGTTGAGTAAACTAAACAAGTGGGAAGTAAGCATGAATGGTAAGTAAGTCCGGAAACTTTTCTGTTGTTCTCCATTCGAGTTAAGCTTTTCAATGTTTCACACATCTAGTTACGCATATATACAAAACTTTTGGCAATTTATCTGCAGGGGATTTGAATTCCTGAACCTTTCTAAATACATCCATGCAAGTAATTAAGATTTGGCAGAATTAATTCAAATGTCCTATTTTATCTTACAAGCACAGACATGCTGCACAATGGGGAGCATGACCTTAGCATCAAGCCTGAAATTTCAGCTCAGTTTGAATCAAATTACGTCTGTATGTACAGCAACAAACTGGCAACTGTAAACACCATTTGAACAGCAATATTGCTCCACCGTTGACAAGTCTCTCACATTCAGAACCCTGGCACTTAATCATGGCATTCAATGTCCATTGGCATTCAGAGTCAGGGTAACAATGCGAGACATAAATATATTTGTTATGGCAAGTCCCTTTGATTCTCTGGTATGCATCATTTTCAAGCATGCCTCCAACTGAAACCTTTTTACAGCAGATATACGACCGCTGTTCCAATCGTAATTTGATCCGAAAAAGCTATCAGACCCTCCATATAGAAAGTTATTGCTAGGTCAGTGCAGTCATAAATCTTACAAATGCAAAAAACACTGAGCACTGGGAAATGGTGAATTGTAAATCATACACACAGAAAAGCGAATTCACACATGACACAAACTATGGGATGAACAGTTCAGCGTGGGATCACTTGTGGTACGCAGATTTATTGTTCAGCTGTTTCTGACAACACAACTTGTGATACATTTCTGTTTCAGCAGCAAAAGCAAGAAATCAATAAGTAACGAAGCACTGCTACTTACCAACCGATGGACGGTGTTCCTGTGTCGTTGCCATATCATATTTTCCAGCTCTGGTGGTCTCTGAAGTCATCCAATCAGTTTATCAAGCACTCCCTCATAAATCCAATCCGTGCAGGCAGCTTACACTAACAGGTTATGATATAACGAGCTTAAACATACACGGCGTCACACAACATGCGTATTAGTCCAGAAAACAAAGATTTTAAACGCTACCAGCGAGTCTATTCTTTATCCATTTTTAAATATTCAAACGACCTAAGCAATAGTTGATAGCAGTGATTTTTATTAAATTATATTCATGGATCAAGTGCATCAATGTACACTGATCAATGCGCACTCGGGAGTGTAGTGGGCGTAATTAAATGGTCGAAGCTCGTTGCCCGGCTAACAGTCTAATTCAAATGCCTACACACAACTAGCATCGATTCTACGTCTTCATAAGTTCCATACGTGAAGTGCAAGTGGAAAACCACCATATCATAATTTTACATATGCAATAAAAAAAATTGTCAAATATGTGCCGCTCAGCCGAAACGACTGTTTACAAAAGCTACCAGACCATCAACTGGATCTGTCCTAATCGCACCGTGTGTCACGCGAACAGCTTTACATGCGAAAATAGCTAACCGCAACCAATGGCAACCGTTGCTTATCTAACGTGTTTAAAGCGGCAGGACACTGACCTCAATCGTAAAGTGAAAGTTATTCTTACTCTACTGTGTGCGATTACGATGTTTCGGTGCACTACACCATAGATATATCAATCGTGAATGAAACACCACATACGCTATCTATACTGTGGCGCTATCACCGCATCTTTAAAGAATAGCAATATTTGTGTTTTTAATTAACGCACCGCAGAAATATTACATTTCATAGCTTGAACGGATGGTAAGAAGTTGATATGGGAGGAAAATTTAGCAGTTTAGCAGCCATGCAGACGCTTATCACGTCCTATACTGCTCATTGTGTCAGCGCCATCGGTCAAAAAAGGTTGAGTCGGCCTTATAATAGTAATAATTACAATTATCATTGTTGTACTGCTTGCTACTATTTGACCCGATGTTCAAATGATAAAATTAATGATCCATCAGTTAGGAACTCAGAAGTCTCACCGCAGCAGCAACAGATAGTCTAATAATGCAAAAATCGGTCCTCGATCGTCCCACATTGTTACTTATATTTTATTTATTATTTATTTATAATAAATAATAATTTTGTACTGGAGGCACAAAATAATTTAGTCACGTTCATTGTTATTTGATCCGAATGAACTACCTTCCTGGGGGACAATCCTACATTCGAGTCTCTGTGTAGAACGGCGGATGGGAGGCTCTTCGCTGCCCTCCTACTTAATCCAGGACATGTATTAAACCCGCTCCTCCCACCATTGAGGCCCCAGCCTTATTCCATGAGGCCAAGACTACATGACCGAATCATTCCTAGCCTCCTAGGGCGGACAACCTTACGAGGAAATCATTTTTGACGAAGATGCTTTATCATATTTAATGTAATACCATAATAAACTACAGTGCAGCATAAATTGTTGCATAAATTGTCGGTCATTAAAAGAACTTTTTTAATTAAAAATTTTATATTGGATTTGGACTTATCATTTTATGCCATTCTAAAACACTTTGACATTGCTGGATATAGAAATTATGTACGTTTGTTTATTTTACTTTGTATGTACACCAAAATGCGGATAGCAATTGGTATATTAAAGAATATTCTTATCTTATCTTATTATTAATCTCATTAACCTATATATAGTAGCTTATATAAGCATAGAATTATTCTTTTTTTAATTTATGTCATTTAAATTGTGCTCTCATCCAAAGACAAATCCAACCAGTCAAGGCTAATTAAAGACATTCTATAGGAAATTATATTTGATCAACTGCTTTTTGTACCTGATAGCGGTGTGTCTATCAGTTTTTGTTACCATTAAACGAATATAATAATTATGGGCATATATGCGCGAACGTTGGGTTGGGGTTGGGAAATATAGCAGAATACAGCATAACAAAAGTTACAAATAACCATTTTAAACGGTTCCGAAGACATTGAATGTTCATCTTGCATCATGTTTTGCGCACCTGAAAAAGCTGATTTTATGATCTATAGCTTCACTGCGGAATTTTGGATGATTATTCGCGTCCAGTTTCAATGGTAGATGGCGACACTTTATACCTAACTCCTCTGTACGTTGTCAATACACAGGTCGCATGTTGGCATTTCCGGCTTCACGTTTTTTGGGTCAAGCTCTGGGCTTTAAAAAACTTGTTAAGTACCTTAAAATGATCTCATTTAATTTGATATGGAACAAGACTGATTAATTCGTAGAATCTAAAACGTTTCTTGACAATACTATCGTCGTCGACGAAGCGACGAGTAGGGTTTGCCGAGTTCCTATGCCGGTTTGATGGCAGTCGCCTTTCGGTGACACGATTCAATGAATGAGGGTGTCCTTTTATTTGCTTTGCGGGATCGCGAGTTATTAGATCATATCGACCATTTGCGACATGTTATCGCATTGCAGTTAAGCTTAGTTTAGACCAAACCATCACTGCAGATACAATGCCTATGCAAGTGTTATAAAAAAATGCAGGAATCACAAATACATCAAATACTGAGAACTTTTCATAACGATTCTAGTTAGAAAAATATATTAGCTATTTTCTTATAAATAACTTGCGTATACCTGTCTATATTGCCTATTTGACTGTTTCCTCAATTTTTATTTCAGCATCAATTTGCAATGGCTTTGCCGAAGGTAGTGTTCGTCTTGGGTGGTCCAGGTGCTGGGAAAGGAACGCAGTGCCAGATGATAGTAAAGGTCAGCAGAACAAATTTGTCAACACAAATTACAGCAGAGGTTACAGAATACATAAATATTAAAGGTAGACTAGCAGGCTAAACTGTTAAAACAGTTCCTGGGCATGGTGTAGCGGGTGCTGGTGATAATATTGGTCTGTGAGAAGCAAAGAAATGTGATGATACAACATTTGACATACAGTCCAGTATGAATGAATTTATATAACATCAAGTAATTTTATAAACAGGCATTGATCATCCAAAAATTTTATGCAATTCTGTTCAGTTTTGCAGTCATATATCTGAGTCAGTTCTGTTCACTATTGTTACAATATTGAATAAATTTGTTGATAGAAATTATGTGACTAATGTGAGAAAAACATATTCGATGTGAGTACCTCAAGTGCTTTCAACAGCCATAGTGTAGTGCACATGCATGGCTTTTAATAGCACTTGCAAATGTCATTTGAACGACTAGCATTGTGCATGCAGAATTATTTTGCTATTCTCTAGAACCATAGAATTATTTTGCTATTCTCTAGAAATATGGTTATGTTCATCTCTCTGCCGGTGACCTCCTTCGTGCGGAATGTAACAAGCCGGACTCCCATACTGGAGCACTCATCAACAAGCACATAAAAGATGGAACCATTGTACCTGTCGAAATTACCTGCAGTCTTCTAGAGCAGGTCAGTTTAATCAATTGAGTCTGTGCACACCATGATGCCTCTTTCTTTTGTAAGATTATGCACCACCTGAAAAACTTTTTTGATTCTTTTATTTTTCGTGTCTTTCTGTAAAATATCCGTGTTTGATTAAGGTCTTTCTAAACGACTTTTTGTCCATTATTTTCCAATATTATCTTCAGTTTCTAGTGCCAGCCCTTTGGTAGCAATGGACACACATCTCTTTTCTGTCAGGGTCGATCGAGCTGGGAGTGCTCCTGAAAGATTTGCGAAAAGAAGCGCTTTATAAATGGTCCTGTATAAAGTACAATAAGTCAAGTCAAGTGCTTCACTATTGATGTTTAATTCAGTTGTTGTTTAACTATTACTTACTGTCGAATGTTTTGTGTTATGTTTGTACAGTGTAGGATTACTTTTCAGTCAAATGAATTTGTGCTTGCAGAGTTTACTTGAATGCTTTATTGTTATATAGCGTTTGCTTTTCTTATGCTATCAAAGATGCCTTACTTATTCACTTATTTGTTGAGCTGTAGCTTTGAGTTCTGTGTTACGCTGTATTTTTCCAGGCGATGAAGGAGGCGATGGCTGCAAACGATTCCGTAGATAGTTTCTTGATCGATGGATTCCCACGCAACAAGAACAATCTGGACGGATGGAATAAGCAGATGTCGGACAAAAGTCACCTGCTCTTCATCCTTTTCTTCGACTGTACTGAAGACGTGAGTAACTGAAGATGTGCTAGAAACTTTTCCCGACTGTTGGAGCCAAGCACAAAGCACAGCTTCTTGCATAAACTGAAAATGTTTTACATAAGTTCACTGCTCTTCGTTCCCTTCTCTGAGTACCGTGAGTAACTGAGTAATGTTGTCGATAAACTTTTATGCTTACTGGAAGGGTGTAAGAGCGTGGGATAAAACAGAGCTCACTTTTTAGTTAATCCAACCACATATTTGATTAATATAATGCCAAGTGCAGAGTCCTCTCTGTGTAAGTTGAAGTGATGGGAATTACAGAATGTGAGTATATCTCTAAGGTCGTGCTTCACGTACCCTCGCAATGTCTGACCAAGTTTAAACTCTTAATGACCAGTTGCGCATGTTATGGCTGATTGCACGCCACCTTGCAACCAAAGAGGGTTCAACACATCTTGGCATCATTTGCACCAGCCTGTCCCAGGCTGTAGATCTCTTCTTGTTCCTCTTATCCATTCCTCCACAATGCAGCTTAGCAGCTTCACCAATCGCCATCATTATTAACGATCTGTAATGTATGACGGTGTTTGTTGACTTTTATGTGTCTGAATGTCTTGACTTTTCTCTGTATGTCGGCACTCAGCATGAATTGCTTTCTCGACGTCTCCCCCCTTGACATTACGCTGTGGGTTGTAGTGGTGGATTCGGTGGCTTGGGGCTAGAGGGTTCCAGGTTGGAATCCCACTTCAAGTTGTCGCTTATAGGGACCTTCAGCAAGTCCTTCACTTGCAATTGCTCATGTGCTTCAGTGTGAAACTTCGATTCATTGCTCGCACTGTAGTCGGGAGCGCCTCTAAGTAAAAAGAACTTGAAGGGGCGCTTAAAGCAATAAATAATTAGCACAAGGGTAGTTGACATTGATCCATGTGCTATAGCGGTCTTTATTCATTGTCTGCAGGTTTGCGTACAGCGATGTCTATCGAGAGGTGAAGCCGGAAGTGGAAGAACTGATGATAACCTGGAAAGCTTGAAGAAACGGTAATGCACTGTTCACTTTGCTTGACTGATGATAACTTGGAAAGCTTGAAGAAACGGTAATGCACTGTTCACTAGTGTTGTGAGGCGGAAACTTTCCTCGGAAAGTTTCATATCTTTCCGGAAAGTTTCGGAAACTTTCCGACGAATCTTTCCGGAAACTTTCCGACATATTTTTCGACCAATAAAATATTATTAAATACATACTCAATTCTAATGAGCCCGAATTTTCTTTCAATATAATGTTACTAAATACATCAATCACTATCAGAAGTTAGTGTTGTGAGGTGGAAAAATTGTCCAGAAAGTTTCATATTTTTCCGGAAACTTTCCGATGTATTTTTCCGCCAATGAAATATTATTTCTAAGGAGTCCAAAATTTTCTTTCAATATAATGCTACTAAATACATCCATCACTATAAGCAGTCTTAGGTGGCTATAAGTAATAGTTTATTCAATAGATGGCACTGCTAGTGTTAGTGATAATTGTTCACACAGCCCAAAAATACCGGTACATTTAGGAAATAAATGCAATTAAACTTTGATGTAAATTTAGAGAAAATATTTTGTGTCATTCAGTCACCTTCATATTTGTGAGTTATGAAAATATAAGACATAAACAGAAATTGATGCTGTGTTAGGCCTACTTCATGTTTATATCAGTTTTTTTACACATTTCCTGCAACAGAGATGACTGCAGACATGCAAGCAACTAGTTTTCTATAGGCTACAATAGTCTGAAATGCTAATGAATAGTGTTTATTGCTCATATTAATTATTTTTAAGTTCAACATTGCTTGCATTGACAGAAGTACTGTAACTAAAAGGAGTTTAAACTATAAGAAAAATTTATGAGAGTGAAATTCTTATATTTTCTGAGTTTAATGTATTTTCCGGTTCTTCGGAAAGTTTCCGGAAAGTTTCCGGAAACTTTCCGTCAAAATACTTTTCCGGAAAAGCTACATCACTACTGTTCACTTTGCTTGACTGATGATAACTTGGAAAGTTTGAAGAAACGGTAATGCACTGTTCACTTTGCTTGACTGATGATAACTTGGAAAGCTTGAAGAAACGGTAATGCACTGTTCACTTTGCTTGACTGATGATGCCTGTATTTTTAAACTGTCAGCATCTTTATGAACTTTTCTAACTATTTATTGCCAAATCGTTTTTTAATGTTCGTTAACCACTTTTTGTCTCATGGCATCTCGCACTGAGCTCTGATAAGTGTACACTGTAAGATGTGCTATATAAATTTATAGATACAATATGATACACCTACATGGCTGATGTTTACTGAAGAGTTTTTTTTAGATACAATACGATACAACTACATGGCTGATGCTTAGGTGAAGAGTTTTTATGTTTTATGTCAGAATTGTAACGTACACAGACAGCACGAAGCCCATCATTGACCACTACGATGATCTTGGTCTGGTTCGTAAAGTCTCTGCGGCAGGATCACCTGATCAGGTTTGGTTATCAGATTCTTTGTTGGTATACTAACAATTGGAATTACCTTGCTCCTGCACTATAGGCTAAACTAGTGACTCGTTTTTCCTCATCTGTCTGTCATTCTTTACAGACATTTCTTCCCCCTCCACTGTCGAGTTTTATGTGCTGAATAGTCGTGCTAAGAGGAAACTTAATTTTCAATCATGTACAGTTGTGGTCGGTCAACATTTGAAGCACTAAGGAAATTGTATTTTCGTACCATTTCCTGCTGTTGCAAATCGTACATTTTGTGAACCCTGTTCATACGTACAAATAAGCTTCCCTGCCTCACCTTTACAAAAGTTACTTACCGGTAGATACTGTTAACTTAGTGTAAGACATTTACTTTACCATAGGCCACTATTTATTTTTCTTAAACATCATATTTACTAGCCAAATTTCTTTAACTGTCACTGTTTACAGAACAGAATTTAATTATAATTAAGTAAAATGTCATCGGACGATATAGGATAAGAGAGTTACAAATAGGCTAATGTGGACATTACAAGTAGACATTTATTTTGCGTATGCACATATTTCGCCGAGACTCCTCCGGGAAATTTTTTGCAAATTTTTACGTTGATGGTGTATTGCTCACACTATACGGAATACAAGCATATGTTGCCATGTAAGTTTCCAAATACATCTGGCTAGCCAATCTTTTATGCAGTCAGTATCAGTCATTATTTATTTAGTGTCAATCTATGTATTTTGTCTCTATTGTTCACTCGAGTTGTTGTGTGTTATTTGTAGGTTTTTGAACAAGTGAAGAAATTTTTCGATGCAGTTAAAAGTAAATGAAGGCGATTGGTTACCTATGATTCCAGCGAGCGGTAGACCTCTTCAAAAGAGAACTTACTTCTATAAGTAGGAATGTTGCTAGGGTTATTCTATTTATACTAATAATACCTGCCGTGATTATGACGAGAACAAACTTAATTTAGGCAGGTGATGTGTGGGATTGCTATTCTTGTGGTTTGCTAGTAAAATTAATTATGCTCCTTTAATACAACCTGTTAATATTGCCGGTGGTTATGTTATTTTTAACAAAGATGGCCATGTATACTGTTAGGTAAAGAAAACACCAAACATTTAACAAATGAGATGTTGTACATTTATATATTTAATAATATGTGCTAATTTTTGATTTTTACATTTAAACTAATGCATTTTAGATCTATTCCATTGTTTATGTCCAAACATTTTATAGACATTGTAAGAACCTGTCAAGGTGAATGTACCAAAGTTACCCCTGACAGTTTTAAAACACATGCTGTATAAAGGATCAATAAGATATTCTTGGTACAAATTAAATATTGCACACGATCTGCAGGCCCAAGGAATATCATAACTTGAAGGAATTGTAGAGTAAATGTTGTGGACCGTGGTATTCAGACCATATAGCCAAAAAATTGCACAACTTCAAAGCAAAATGCATTATGCGCACGATACACTTTGACCAAGATGCATCACATCAAGATTTTGACATTATTTATGCATTACCAAAACAGACTTTGCCACTATTTATGCATTAGCAAGATAATACAAATAATTTTTTGTGTCAACCACTGTTTGTGTTATGCAGTGGGTCAGTATCTCTCATTGTACAGCACACAAATGCATGAAAACCGACAGGCCAGAGATCGCAGCTTGTAACATGGACGGTACAAGTTCAGGCCTTTTGGTGGGTGTAGGGACCTTGAGCAAGTCCTTTGCTCACAACAGCTTTGCACCTTGGATTCATATTTACTGACCTTCATTAATGCATAATAAATGCAACTGAATATAGCATAATCAGAAGACTATACGGTTACCTGGTATTCTGGAATAAAGGCTCGTACAGCTGCTACAAAGATGCTTGCATTAAGTGATTTTTGCAGTTCAAGAGGAATCTCAAATTTGTACATGTATATGAGTTGCCTTTTAAGGACATCTGCATCTGGGGAGTGGTGCTTGTCTGAAACAGTCAATGGGTCATGCCTAGACATTCAAATCTATTGGCAGGAGCAGCTGTCTAAATTGAGTATAAAACATTGCAGTTTCTCATCAGAGGATGCTGAAAATAACAACCAAAGGCAGACTCTTAAAGAGTCTGCTTGGCACTGGATTACCAGCAGCGCTGATGCTGGGCATGGCAGTATAAAAGTACCTCCAAGTAAACAGGTAGGGTGGTATATAAAACTACCTAACCCAAACGGATTTAGCCCTGCAAGATCAACGGCATATTTCTTAGTTGGAGTTCCGAAGGCAATGCCTAATGTGGACAAGGAGATCGAAGCTCAAAGTACATCATTTCTTGCAAATATCCTTTCTGCATGACCGCATATTGCAGTGATGCATACAGCTGAAGGTGTCTGTAGATGGTTGTCATCGTACTTGATCCAGTGGATTGAAAGCCCTGTGATCCATGGCCTGCCATGAGGTCCAGTATGCACTTTGGTGTTGGGGGAGTTTCTCACTTCCAATCAGTCAGTGGGTCCCTGGACATGAAAAATCACCGAGGTGCTTGTCCACCATGACGTCACGAATGGCGCAATTGC
The DNA here is from genome assembly GCA_949752735.1 of Lumbricus terrestris. NCBI lineage: Eukaryota > Metazoa > Annelida > Clitellata > Crassiclitellata > Lumbricidae > Lumbricus > Lumbricus terrestris. The sequence continues at coordinate 17,140,145 of OX457053.1, read as the reverse complement.
AAAATCCAATATGGCCGCCACCGGCCATATTGGAAAATTAGTCTTTATTATTTCTTGCACGATATGCAAGTGTAATAACTCTAATATTACTAATTCAGGTATGTAGAATTCATTTCTGATATTTAATTTGTCATACGGGGTCATCTGAAGGTCATACGGGCATTTTCAAGGTCATTTAATACATTTTTTTCAATTATCACAGCATATGCACGTGTAATACCTCAAATAATACTGATTCTAACATGCAGAATTCATTTATGATATTGTTTTTGTCATCCGGGGTCATCTGAAGGTCATAGGGTCAACTTCAAGGTCATTCTTTAATTTCTTCATTACTCACATCATGTGCACGTGTAATACCTGAAATGTTACCCATTCAGATATGTCGAATTCATTTAGGCTATGATACTGTTTTTGTCATCCCGGGTCATCTGAAGGCTATAAGGTCATTGTCAAGGTCATTGTGTTGCATCAATGATGCGGATTATAACTTGAATGAATGCAACAGTATAAAGGTGTTATAACTTTAATCAAGCAACTTTAGTCAGCTAATTATGTCATGTTATAAGTCGATGCTGCCTTATGTCATTTTTCAGTGTTTTTACAGGAAGAGTTCTTTGTCTTCCCATGACAATATATCACGCAGAAATTTGAGGCAGCGCGACAACCACAGCGTAGAGTGTTACACTTTCCAGCACACTTGCATATTGTGAGCAGACTTCGCGGTAAAGGAAGCAGACATTTCGATGGAAGCAGTGCACCAAAGTGTTCCTTCCATCCGTGATGTAATGGCTCTAGTTCTGCACCGCGTTCATTGTTTGTTGCAAGTAGTTGGCATGCTCTGTGCACCAGGAAGGCCCCTCGCTGGATGTGGCCTCTGATCTCGCTGCTTGTAGGAGGAAGAGCGTCAATTCCGACTGTGGATGTGATATAGTTTTCTAGTCTCAGCTGGTCGAACGTCTCACATGTTGTATTTGACCTTGCTCCTGCCCAGACACGTACCAAGTACTTCTCTGCTAATTCTGCATCTTGTTCTAACAGCGTGTCTGTCTCTCCAAAGTTTGTCAGATACTGTACTGGGTCGCAGGCTAAAGCTGCATGTTTCGATCCCACCTTACTCATGCAGTCGTCTCCTGTCAACACATGTGCCTTGATGACTGCTTTGGCCAGGGATGCTCCAAGTTCAGATACCGCTTGATGAAGTGGAAGCATTCGCCGATGTTCACCAGTGCCATACTGCTGCCACATCTCCTGCAACCCCAGGTCAATGAAGTATGGTGTGTAGTGTAGCAATACTGCGAAAGTGTCCGTGTCGTTTGAGACTACGACAAGTCTCTTGCACCGTTGCACACGAACAGCCCAGTCTACGTGCACCACCAGCCTGGCATCCGCCTCCTCGATCCAGTTCAACAGGTCTGGGATCTCTTCTCCGCCAGTCGACATTGCGGGAAGTGCTTCATCTTCAGAAACAAGAGAGCTAGCAATGACTGTTACATTGCCATATTCTCGATTGCTAGCAATATCTCTCACCAGAAGCTGCAGGTTTCGCTTGTTTTCCATCGATGCCCAGAACTTTTCCAGTTGATGAGGAATTGGCGTGTCTCTGTTCATGCCGATAATTGCGATGCCTGATGTTGAGTCAGCACGCCGCATGCGCTCCCCTTCCTTAAGAGACATCTCAATGTAAGAGTCGAGTACCAGATGGACATACTTCACGTTTTGGCAGAGGGTTGAAGCAGAGCTTATGACGGCGTCGATGATCCTACCAATGTTTGGAAATTGTGTGAGCGGCAACTGCCGAATCCTAGACATAAAATCTACCACAACATGAGTATCAAGATTAGACTCCTGGCACCATTTGGTGAGGTCAAGTTTAGGCTCAATCTCTCCCACAAGTAGCGACTTGTTGGTGTGAGCTGGAATATCGCCATCAAATAATGGAGACGCTGAGACCAAGTTGTGTGAAAGTATCTGCCTGATGTCCATACCCCGTTCTTTAGCAATGTCCATGTTCCTATGTGCCTCTGATATGTCCTTGGATGACAGTTCATTCTTCTCCGTTTCCATTGTTGATGCTGTCTTCTGAGGCTGGTCGGTGAATCGTGGCAGTTTCGACTTCGATATGGTCATGCTAATTTTCTTTGTCTTTTCTACTAAGCGATCCCGTCTGTACGAGCGGTAGGCATCCTTGCCATCCTCTAGAAAGTTGAGCAGACGCTTTGCGACTGCTCGGTCAGCAGCTACTTTTGTCAGCAGATTGTGTAACGGAACGGTGGATACATTGATTGTCACCAAGTATGGATTCTGCCGCTCTAGCACGAAGTCTAAGAGCTTCGACACGTTGTGGTTGAATGTGAGACGGCGAGTTGTGCTCAATGCATGCTGTAGATGGCACTCTGTATGACTCATGGATTGGTTCGATGTTAGAATGTTCAGGAGGCTAGTGATAGACCCAATCTCGTGGAACAAAGAAAATTAGCATGACACGGACACTTTCGCAGTATTGCTACACTACACACCATACTTCATTGACCTGGGGTTGCAGGAGATGTGGCAGCAGTATGGCACTGGTGAACATCGGCGAATGCTTCCACTTCATCAAGCGGTATCTGAACTTGGAGCATCCCTGGCCAAAGCAGTCATCAAGGCACATGTGTTGACAGGAGACGACTGCATGAGTAAGGTGGGATCGAAACATGCAGCTTTAGCCTGCGACCCAGTACAGTATCTGACAAACTTTGGAGAGACAGACACGCTGTTAGAACAAGATGCAGAATTAGCAGAGAAGTACTTGGTACGTGTCTGGGCAGGAGCAAGGTCAAATACAACATGTGAGACGTTCGACCAGCTGAGACTAGAAAACTATATCACATCCACAGTCGGAATTGACGCTCTTCCTCCTACAAGCAGCGAGATCAGAGGCCACATCCAGCGAGGGGCCTTCCTGGTGCACAGAGCATGCCAACTACTTGCAACAAACAATGAACGCGGTGCAGAACTAGAGCCATTACATCACGGATGGAAGGAACACTTTGGTGCACTGCTTCCATCGAAATGTCTGCTTCCTTTACCGCGAAGTCTGCTCACAATATGCAAGTGTGCTGGAAAGTGTAACACTCTACGCTGTGGTTGTCGCGCTGCCTCAAATTTCTGCGTGATATATTGTCATGGGAAGACAAAGAACTCTTCCTGTAAAAACACTGAAAAATGACATAAGGCAGCATCGACTTATAACATGACATAATTAGCTGACTAAAGTTGCTTGATTAAAGTTATAACACCTTTATACTGTTGCATTCATTCAAGTTATAATCCGCATCATTGATGCAACACAATGACCTTGACAATGACCTTATAGCCTTCAGATGACCCGGGATGACAAAAACAGTATCATAGCCTAAATGAATTCGACATATCTGAATGGGTAACATTTCAGGTATTACACGTGCACATGATGTGAGTAATGAAGAAATTAAAGAATGACCTTGAAGTTGACCCTATGACCTTCAGATGACCCCGGATGACAAAAACAATATCATAAATGAATTCTGCATGTTAGAATCAGTATTATTTGAGGTATTACACGTGCATATGCTGTGATAATTGAAAAAAATGTATTAAATGACCTTGAAAATGCCCGTATGACCTTCAGATGACCCCGTATGACAAATTAAATATCAGAAATGAATTCTACATACCTGAATTAGTAATATTAGAGTTATTACACTTGCATATCGTGCAAGAAATAATAAAGACTAATTTTCCAATATGGCCGGTGGCGGCCATATTGGATTTTGCAATTGCGCCATTCGTGACGTCATGGTGGACAAGCACCTCGGTGATTTTTCATGTCCAGGGACCCACTGACTGATTGGAAGTGAGAAACTCCCCCAACACCAAAGTGCATACTGGACCTCATGGCAGGCCAAGGACTACTGGTCTCGTACTGGAGATGAAATATGTGCTTTTTCAGTACATGTAGTGTTTAAGTAAGTCTTGTGTAGGAACCATTTTGTGCTTGTTTATATAAAGTTTACGAACAAAATACAATTTAGCCCTCGGCTCCTCGACTAGTAGTAGACTTCATCAGCCATCCTTAGAGCCGTACTCTTTGGGTTGACACAGCAGGAGTTGACTTTCAATTTAAATTTCTTCAAGAAGCATCTGTTTTGAACTAGACGGAGAAACACCTTGGTTAAACAGTAATTGTTGGTACTTCTTGTGTGCAAGTCAGTTATAGCTGTTTCAGCAACTAATTTAATCTCCTGACAATGCAATTTCGGCACAGTTGACTAAAACAAAACCTGTTTATGTTGATCATCGTGCACCAGTAACTTCACCGTTTGAATCTCATTGTCAGCTAGGATTGCCTTTGGAGATGGCCGAGTAAGTTTCCTGAAGTGGTGAATGTAACAGTGTGTCATCACGCTCATTCCGCACATCTCTAGTGCTCACCAATTTATAACTTTCCTGAACTGCTACGCTTGAAGCTTCACTGCTTTCAAACTCATGACGCTCAGTGTATTGTCTTGAGTTGTGAACAACATTGAAATGTTTCGTTACATCTTCGCCTTCCAGCATTGGGGGCGTTTTATTAGTTTCGAAGGTGCGAATCTCTTCACAATTGCTCGATTGCTTAACTTGTTCTCCACCTCCTTTATTGTTTAACAATGAGGACCTGCTTTCAGTGTCACCTGCAATCTTTAGCTGTGTTTCTTCGAATTCACTGGACAATGGCACGTCCTCTGCCGAAACAATTGCATTCGTTTCTATGTGGTGCTTTGACCAACCTCGGTTCAGGTAAATGGAGTTCAGATCATGTGGTAACGATTGAAACCTTGCTCCTTCTGTGGTCGATTCAGCTCCCAGTATAAGCGATGAACACTGAGAAATGCAGAGGACCGACAACTGCATATCTAAATAATGAATGAAATGTTTATAATGTTGGTATATTAAAAATTATCTATTGGCAAGAGCAACTGTATATAAAAATAGTGAAAACGCTGGAGATTCTTTAATTAGAGATATATAACTAAAATAAATATGCATGATCTATCTTTGAAAAATAAGAATCTAAACTACGGTATTGACACCAGCTACCTAAATATTCAGAAAGCTATCTGAGAAAATTAGAAGATGCTGCAGTGCTGCACCAAATACACAGCAGGTATCCTGAAAAATGGGGCACTTGATAAGGGTAAGTTTTAAAGTTTCGTGTAGTTCTTGAGAGTGATATTCTATTGGCTAGCATGCTACAGAGGTTGGGAGTTAAAATCCTCACCCCCGGCAGAAATACATGTCATTGTTTCTGCGACAGGCACACTCAATACTTGACTCACTCTACGCTTTCAGGTGACAAATCAGGCCCAAGGAATAGGACTGGCCATCTGACCACACACTAGCGCTCTAAATGTAATCGCAAATTTATATAGCGGCTGTGTTATGGTTTCGACCCTGAGGGTGAGATCCTTCACCACCGCTACTCCACGTTTATATTGCGACCGAGCCACCCGCAGTAAAGATCCAAGAAATTAATCTCTGACCGACCGGGAATCGAACCCGGGTCGCCGACGCGGCGAGCGGGCTACCAACCCACTCGGCCACCGAGGATCTCTAGCACTTTATGTCCATGTCCTGCGTCTTTGGATTAGCATAGCCATTAGGAATTAAATTTCTTGAAGTCTTTAATGTAGATACAATGATACATGTAAAAAATGGTACATCATATTTATGAACTTTAGAGAACAGAAAATGCTAAACCTCAAACTGGTCTGTTGAAGTAATAAAAAATTAAATTACTTCAAGATTTACATTGCAAATGGCAATATGTAGTTTTGTACCTTCCTGTTTATTTGGATCTCGAGTTTCTTGCACACTGTGGTGGCGGTTCACCCTTCGTCTGTGTCGAAATCTGCCGACAGTAAATTCTCTTTCAGAATTTTGACTGCCAGGAAACTTGTGTCGATTGCGAATATGCGTGGGCAGGTACCAGAATCGGTAAGTAATAACAATAATGATAACTATCAAACAGACGATGAAAAGTACCAGAATAGGTATCAGAACTACTAATGTCACTGGCTGATCTATTTGCGAAGAGATGGCAGTTGTTGACAAATGGCGATTGTAGTAATCTGCAAACACAAGCAAAATCTAAACATATGACGTCTTTAACAATTTCAGATCTAATAATAATCTTTTATTGAACAATCCGGTTGACAGACTGCAACCGATTACAGTGTACAGCTACGCAATATAAACCAATCGCAATAACACAAATCACAGAAGACATAAATCTTAACTACTAGCAGAACAGACAGCCTGCAATACACCACACTGATAGCAGCCTACAAAGCACGTCCGCCCTACGGGCCTCGAACTCTGGTCCACTGATCACCATGTCAGTGTGTTATCCTATGCACTACATATATGTATGTATGTTTAAATCACAGCAAAAGTTGTTGTCTAAGCTGAAAGTAACCTACGAAAAACTGCTTTAAGCTGTACACACTACACAGTAAATAAATTGCTGGTAAAGGTCTCATTGACCGTCAAGTGTACAGGGTTACACAAAAGGAACGAAGCTTACAATAGAAGTGTAATGTGTACAGTCTATCACTGACTAGTATACAGTGTACCGCAGGTTTATTGAAAAGCAATTGCATGATGCTAGTGGATGAGTAAGGATACATGCTGTGGCAGAAACTGAGTCTCAATTCACATCAATTCATTCTCATCAATTTATACAGTGCCTCTTGAAGAGAAGAGATCTACTCAGAGGTACTCCCAGCAACAACTAAAAAATAGGATTTGAGCGACTTGTAAAAACCCAGGCGAGCTTAGCCTAGGCATCAGTCGCAGGTCAGTCAAGAAGGCTCGGTGTTATCTGATAGAAATTATTGAATGTTGACACACCCAACATTCACATGTACTTACCAATATGGTACATTTCTAATCATTAACATTAAAAATTATTACTGATTGTATTGTAATCTTAAATAATCCTAACTGCTCTATTGTGCCAGTAGATGTGTGCCTATGCAAAGCTAAGAACCTTACCCGCACAATGATAAAAGCAGCTGTCTGGCTTGGTAATGTCACGGCAGATGTCTGAACAGTGGCCACAAAGTCCGCTAACTGCATCATGAAATTCATCGACCCCACACAGACCACTCGTAACACCCATTCGACTGGGCCGTGACCTTGGACGACATTATTTCAATACATGTACAGATTGTCTTTAACTGAAAACATAAAAGTATGAAATAAGAGTGCATTACTTCAATTGCCAACAGCACAGTTCTAACAGAAAAAGACAGGATGAAAATTGCAGGGGTGGTGGGGTTTCAACCCCAAGTCTTTCTTCATAGTAGTCTGTTTTTCACACCCCAATTCCAAGTAGATCATGCATAGTCCAACCCGACCCCTCCGTTATTTTTAAACAATTCTCACACTGGAAAAAGAATCTAAGGTTTCTGTTCCAGTAGAGCCCGTTGCAAACAACAGTGCAAAACACTTGAGACGAAAAGGACAAAAATTTAATAACATTTAGTATAAAATAAAAGCTTGATCCATTCACATGTCAGTACATTTTAATGTTAAATTGTCGTAGGGACATGGGCGGAGTTTATCAGGAGCTAGGTAGGTAAGCCCCCCAAGAAGACTCAATTCAGTTTTTTACCGTGTAAACGGTATCTTTTCCCGGGCTTAGCCCCCCTCCCCCAAGAAGGCACAGACTCATAAGTTAGCCCCTCCAAGAACGGAAACCAAATTCCGCCCATGCGCAGGTATACGAATGGTCATCAACCTTCGACCCTTTGTATGATGTCAAACCACATAGTCACCAACACTTCATGCCTCTATAAGTTATTTCTTTTTCTATTACTTAAGTTTGAAGTTTCCCCAGTTTATTTCGTGATTAAGTTTAATGCAAGCAAACAACTACCTATTAATCCAATATTATAGCCACTCAAAAGTCAAAACAGCACTTTTCCACAGACCCCATCCAGATTCTTCCACTTCCCCCAACGCCGTTTCAAATCATCATGGCTGTGAAATGTCGCCATATAAATTTGTCGCAATTATTATTATTATTATACTTATCCAACATGGTTGCAATCTAACTCCTCGTCTGACACTCCAGATCTTGACCTGGTATCGAATTTGTTTTGATCGAGCGCCTGTTATGTGTTAAGCTTCTGTGAGCGCTGTAAAACTTCCGAGTTTGCATTACTTGGGATCGCTTGGGGTACGTAGCGAAAACGCAGTCGGAAATCCCCCAAAGTTCAGCCGGATCCATACAACTAGTTTTAAGGATTCGAATGCATCTCATGGCTACTGTTTATTTTATTACAAATATATTGTCTGTGCAACGGATCGCGGATCAGCAGCTGGTACAATAAACAACATGCTTACTTACTTAACTTAAAATTTTCACCACTTTCGGGTAAACACCCATCTATACGATTTAAAATTCTAAATCCACGCCACATGCGTTCTTTATATAAGATCAAAAGTAAAAAAATCAAGCGCACATTATTCACCAACAAAGGAAACCCGCTTTTCCTTTCATTCGAAACAATGCAAACAAATAATTAAAAACGTTTTTAAAAGCGGAAAAACCTATTTATAACCACAGTACCATAACCACGTTCAACTTAATATTGACACTGATTGATGTCGTTACGAGGTCGCATGCAGGTTGCCACTCCTTGGGTTTTTTCACAAGATCTTGGGTTTTCGTTCCGAACTTAGAAAATGGGTTTTTGGGGACGAATTTGGGTTTTTTCTCGACGGGAAAAAGGGATTGTTTTAAACATTCTCTGGTATTTTTTACATTTTTGAGAAATTTTTCTGAAGAATTGAGTCGGATGACTAAAAAGTCATCAGATTTTTTGGACGGGAAATTCCGAAAATTTTCGAACATTCTGGACATTTTCGAAAGATTTGCTGAACCTGGGTTTTCTTGGCTTTTTTCGCCTTTTCAACTTGGGTTTTTTCATTTTTTAGAGTGGCAACGCTGGTCGCAAGCGATTAGTAGGCCTTTGTAGTAGGCATGAGAAATCTTCTTTCATTGGTCAGTATGAGAAGTCGCCTGTGATTGGTCAGTAAGAGTAGTCTATAATAATGGCGGGTATGATAACAACGACCTGTATTTTATACCACATAATTATAGGCCTACTCGCCAATCCCAGAAACTGCTTGAGAGTAAATTATTTTATATGCGTGACCAAGGACGATTTATACACAGGACAGGAAAGTTCTTATATGAGCGCCTTGTACAGGAAAATGGCGTCCGACGCCGACCCATGCGCCGAGCGTGTAACGTGGCGCTCCTAGCGAAGCGGGCGTAAAAGCGCGTGTTTCCTTAACGAATGCATTGCGGATGCTATGTAGAAAACGATGAATAATTATCTTTAAAGCAATAAATAATCGCATATGTAGAGTGAAACATCGTGCTCAATATACGCTGTAATGTCTATCACCATTAATATGGCATGTTACATAATTTTAAGGCTAATTTTGAAATTTTTACGAGGCGTCCCAAGCCGGATTCAACATGGGCCTAGCCCATGGTATCGACGAATTGTTTGCGTCTGATACGATGAGATCGAGAAGAGTTGAGGTTGAAATAAAGCGTTTGAGCAGCTGTAGCCTATATGAACCTATAAACTCAATCTAGACGCTCAATGTTAATTACTGTCACTGTCTGATGCAATCAAGTGTTCCGATTATGCTAGCATGGGCTAATAGGCATGCGTCGTTCTGTGACTGCTGCCAGTTAGCAGCACATCTCACGACGGGGGCACGGGTAAAATGCTGATTTGCTGATTGCTGATTTGCTGATCGGCCGGGGGTAAAATGCTGATTAGCCAATGCTGACTGGTCAGCATTTTACCTACCAGCCAAATCAGCATATCGGTGGGTAAAATGCTGATTGAAGATTGCGGACAAATGTAAGTAAGTAAGTAGTATTTATTATTTATTAGCATTTATTCATTTCGAAAAGCCAAACTCTCGGTATTAATGTTTAACAATTAATATTCTTTGTAATTGTAATTGAGTTAATTTTCGTTCCAATATTATTCATTCATGAAAAGATTTTCTAATAATTATAGCGTCTTACGAGGCCGTCGATCGCCGTTCCCCAATCACGTAGCCTAATATAATATTCAACTTTAAACATTTAAGCATGCAATTTAAACTACGATACTTTTGCACATTCACCAGTGAGAAAACACCACTTCGTTATCCAGTATACGAGCTTGCCTAGGCCTGTGCAATCAGTGAGCGACAACAGAATTTGAATCTCACTAAACAATAGCCTTATAGAACACAAAATTGATTGTTAGGCCTACTGCAATAAAACCGATGGGCGAACAAATTTATGCTTTTCAACAAAAAAAGTTCATATCTAGACTAGAGAAAATAAAAAAGGACCATAGGAAAACATGATCAGAAGAAAAATTATCCTGGGTGAACATGCAGTGATCTCAAGAAAAACAGCAGGATAAGAGATAGAAAGACGAATAGACAGACAGACAGTCATGGGAGTAATACAGCAGGTGGAAGAATCTAAGTCATGTTAAATTTTTATTCCTCTGCATAACATAAATACAGGTCGTTTTGCTTAGTTACATCATTTTCCACCAACTAAGAACATTTAATCCAATACAAGTTTAGCACAATACTTATAACCATTTCAGTTCTAATAGCAACTCGTACATACAAATCATTAGGAACAAAGTCTTACAAAAAGCTATCATTGGCTGAGTTACTGATATTCACAGAATGATGTTCAAAGCCAATGCTAAAGCGTACAGGTGCAGGCATATGCAACATACATGCAATGAAATTGAATGTTCCTCTATTTTTAAAGTGCATATAATAAAATGTTCCACTAAGAATGTAAAATGTGTGACAGTCACAAACGATGGCAACATGTTGATGATGACAAATATACAGAAGCCCTTGAGATTTCACAGTATGCACACAAAAAATGTTCAATAAACCATATAGACCACGGGCAGCTTGCCACTGCTCTGCAACTTTGGGGTGAATAACAATGTTCAAGTGTTAGGATGCCAAATATGTTTAAGTTTCATAATTTTTCGTCTTTTCTTTGTAGAAATTGCTTTATTTGCAGACAAATTTTGATCCAGAATCTGCGGCAGTTCGTAGTGCAATCTGGTAGTAATATACACAGTTAAAAAAAATTCATGAACTAAGGGGCAAAGAGAACTTTTCAAGTGCAGCTGACAAGACGTAACAATGTCCTGTTTGATACGTTGCAGCACATGAGGTAGGTGAACATGCCTAGTGAGACTCATCATGAACTGCGACTCCACATCACACAGATATCGAAGCATCTCTGGCTTTGGAATCCTAAGTTTGCCAAAATCACCAGGATAAAGGGCTTTAAAACGAACGTAAATACAATGTTGGATTCGTAGGAAGTGCATTGTTATCACACAAAGAGTCTAGACAGGTGGCACATGGATGCACCATGTGAACCCTTTTTGCAACATACCCACCAATATATGCCATGGCATTAAGAGTGGCCAAATCATAAACCTGAGTAACATGAAGGTTACTTGCAAATACATTAGATGCTGAAGAACATGCAATAACTGGTTCATTTGTTGGCACCAAATCTCCAACTTCTTTCACAGGGGAGTTTGCTAATTTATGAAGACAAAATAAAATTTCATCGTCATTACTCTCAGTTTCCATTAGCATAACTTGACAAGAGATTATTTGCTATACCCTGGCGCATTGCACTACGAAATTTACCCGCTGACGGATTATCACTAAATCCACCTTTCTGCCGAATGGATGCAAAGTAGCTTTCAAGGCAATCCTGATTTAATCTACGAGGCATCATAAATTTCAAGTCTGGTTTGACTGCTTCCCATAAATGCAGCAGAGCGGAGAGAGATAGTCTCCAGCCATCAACGCAATAAATTTTTGTTTTCGATCCAATAAATTTCCAATGAGAAAACCAACTTTACATGGAAAGAAGTGGCTGTCAGTGGACGTCGAGTAATTTTTACATCCTTGAAATTTACACCATTGCAGGAATCAAATAATTTATCCATGCGTTCCACAAGTTCAGCTGTGACAATAGCATCACTAGGCAGCAAGTCACCTGGAAGAACACCTTAGCTGACATTGAAGAAACTGTAAAGGACTGCATATCATATGACTTAGCTACTTAGATGCAGCCTTAATAATTTCATTCATTGACATGGAATTGTCTATTTTCTTTGCACGTAGTTTTCGGACCTGTCAGATGTAGTACGAGAGGCGACGGTGAGTTCATCAGTACTGTAGATCATGCTTCCAAGAACGAACTGATTGTCCTGTAAAAACAAACATAGGTAAAACATATAAACATATGCTACCAGACAACGTCGAGCCTTCTCGGTCGTTTCCTGAATGAATGAATGAATGAATAAAAATGCAAGCATTTACTGCTCAGCGTTCTTGTCTAAGAATCACAAGCAAGGGGTAAAAAGTGGAAGTAGAAACATTTTAAAAATATGAGTAAAAAATTACTGCAATGTAGAAAACATCGTGTTAACAGTGTCAAATGATGCGTGGATTGTAGCATTAGTTCAAGTCAAGCTATGGGTTTACCAGAGATCTTTTCAATTAATATTTTTATTGTCACAATGAGCACTACAATGGGATATATAATTGCAAGCACTTTATGTTCATCCACATGGCACATTCAAACAATTTAAATTCATTCTGAATTCAATGCTAGATGTAGATTAGTAAACTTTCTAAAATAATATAAAATTTGAAATATAAACAATGTGTTTGAAGCATTTCAAGGATCTATGAGCTAACGCAAAAAGCCTGTTTGGGCAGTTTTTCACGGTTAAACTTTGAGTTCAACTTTTTAATTTTCAATTAAATGAGAATTAAATTGAGAAATAAGTAAAAAGCTATTATAGGGATATGTTTTAATTATTGAAACAAACCGCCAATTACAAATAGCCTTCTAAGTCTTTGTGTTATAATTAAAGGTCGGTTTTTGCACTCGCCATTTCAGTTAACGGTCCGCGAGCTTCAGCCAAAAATTATTGCCGGTCCGTGGCCTGCAGAAGTTTGAGAACCACTGTACTAGGATGCTGAAACTAAACTAGATATCAGATTTAGATTTTAAATACTAAAACAAATTGCAAACAAGTCCTACAAAATTTTATTTCTAACCTGGTGGTGTTGAAACATCTGCACGTGGCTTTCGAGGTAGAGATGGCTTTCGAGGCAGTGGTAGCCTGCGACACGACTGAAGTCTCTTGGGTAGATTTGGAACATTGAACAGTGTTGGTGGCACTGCATTCCACACCAAGCTGTCTCGCCTTTGGCTTTTCATGAATTGACTCTCCTCAAAGTGGTCGGCACACAGTCCACAGCTTTCAGATAAATACGCTGCAGAGCGTTTCACTAGATCCTGACGTCGCATAATTGTACTCATCGCCTGCATCTGCCAAACACATGTAGCAATGCAAATTGTTACCTCTCAATTACTTATCATTTGCTTTAATTTATTACTCGGCGAAGTTACGGGAAAACAAAACAGATGTCTGACTTTTCGAATCAATGTCAGACACGATTGACCGAATGTACAGGGTGGCTCAAAAAAAAACGTACCACCGGGGAAAATGCGATATCTTCGCCGCCGATTGAACTTTTTCTGCGAAAATATCCCAATTTGTAGGAGAATGAATTTCCAACAATCCCTGAAAGTTTCATTTGAAACTTTTCATGTTTGCAAAAGTTACAGCTGTTCAAACTTAAAATTTCGTTTTTTCAAATATCCGCGGAAAATTTACGTCACTTGTAGATTTCCATGTCATATGATATCACTTTTCCCTACGACCTCAGCATTCGGTTTTGCAGTTTATTGTAAGGTATAATGAGAGTGTCCACTCTCTGCCTTAACACAAGCTCAAATTCTTTTTGTGAAGCTTAGTATGGCCTTGTTGGTCGGGTCCTGCGGCAACGGACCCCACATTAGCAGCAAGACTTGCTTCAGCTGGCCAATGTTCTCCAACTTGGGATTAAATGTCTTGCAGCGTTCCAGCATAGCTCCCCAGACGTGATAATCAAGAGGGCTGAGGTCGAGTTTGTTAGTCATCTTTGCCAATGCATTTACTTCAGTTGATGTCAATAAGGTAGCGCCATCATAATCAACCTTGCCGTGCGAGCAAGCAGGCGCACTGTCCTGCTGCATAATAAAACCAGATGTTAGAGCATACCTGGTCTTCAATGAGTCTGGGTAAGCGAGTTCAATGATGGGTTTGACATCTAACCTACTGAATGGGATTAATTGCAGTCTTTTCTTGCAGCCGCAACACACGCCGGCATATCTGATGCCGAAACCACGATTTGCTTTGCAAACTTGACCTTTCGATTACCAAGCGAATTTCGTGAAAATCGCGCTTTTTCCGTCAGATCAAGCGACCACTTCCTGCCTCTCTTCTGACATCTGATCTTCGTTACATAAACACGTTTGCAGATAGTCTTCAATGTGCTCAGGCTCCACTTTTCACTGGGTATTTTGCTATGATCACGCGATGTCTCAGTCTCTGTTCATGCAAAGTCCGAGTTCCCATTTTATCTTTTGCAGAAACTTTGCCCATGACGTTCATTGTTTGGGTTCACCAATTGAGACCTTAATCTATAAAATATCACCAAATACCAGCAGATTGCTTCATAAACAGCTTCTTTACAGCTCATAGTGAGGTCGTATGACATCATCATCAATGTGTGTGTGTTGTAATTTGCCAAACATCCTAATGAAATCACTTGTATTGGAGCATGATTCTCCGGATAATTGAAAAAACGAAATTTTAAGTTTGAACAGCTGTAACTTTTGCAAACATGAAAAGTTTCAAATGAAACTTTCAGGGATTGTTGTATATTCATTCCCCTTCAAATTTCGAAATTTTCGCAGAAAAACACCAATCGGCTGCGAAGATATCGCATTTTCCCCGGTGGTACGTTTTTTTTTGAGCCACCCTGTACACACAGAGTTATACAGCCGAATTCGTTCGCAATGCCGACCGCATGTTTATGCGATTTAGATTACTTAACCAAGCAAATTTCAAGCAATATCTAAAATCATTGCATCATTTACCTTTCTTCGTTTTTTTGGAAACCGAAATAAAGACAATCCAGGATTTTTCTTCCTCGAAATCTTACAATTAATCGATGAACACCACATTGCGCGTGCCGAGTTTGTTGTTGTCTACGAGAGCCTTTACGTCCGCTTCACCAGGCGGCGCGACGATCGCCTACTAAAAATAGAACTGACCAACGACACCATATATAAAACGGATATACATGCTTTTTATACAAGAAACCTATCCTCTAAATATAGAATCCTTGATGCGTGACATTTCAATGCCATTGCCCATAATACTGTTACCAATCTATTTAGGCCTACGCAAGAAGTATTTTTCATCAATGAAAGTACTATTTGCGGAGGAATTATTTTCGTCAGTCCACCTTCCATTTAAGCAAGAATTGTTGCTATTAATATGAATCCAACTTATAATTATTTAAATGTGTCCTATAACAACGAATAATTTAGAACGCTAAAACGGTAAAATACTCGGATTAATACAGCTTGGTATTGACCCAGACTACCTGCAAGAGCTATGTTGCTGCACAGGTAGGCTATCCAAGGCCACCGCCCCTCCGTTCTGCACAGAAGAGAGTGCACTTGGTTCCATTCTCACGAACTGCAACCATACAGAATAGGCCTAGAGCCTTTTCTTTGATGGGCCCAGCTGTTTGGAATGGGCTCCAAGAGAAGCCTGCAGCTCTTACTGAAGCATTTTTTTATATCAAATTCAAAACTGTGCTTTTTGCTGTGCTAGAGCCGGGAGTGCTTCTGAGTAGCCCCTTGAAGAAGCGCTACATAAATTCTCGAATGAATGAATGAATTCCAGAATTAATGAATAATTATTGTTGTACTCTCCTACCATACCATGCATCCTGTGAATTGGAAGGTAAGGTCGAAGATCAGATGAGCTGAAGTATGAATTACTAAAGTGGTGAAACTCCAGTTTCCATTGAAAACTCGAGGGAGCGCACAGAGATGTGATGGGCAGATAATGGTGAATGAATGGCAATGGTTGCGGTGGAGGAAACGAGCATTTACAGATTTCAGAGATCAGATGATATAAGGTGAGTTAGAAGTTTGTCATGGAGTTCAATTATTACCACAGTATTTAATTTATACTGTGACATTACTGACAGTTACTCATCTGACTCAAAGCAGACACTGCTCATGAATAAGCTGGTGCCCTGCACTTGGATTTCAGGTGGTACTTTAGAAATTTGGGGATTGCTATTCTGAACAGTAGTCAGAGGTAATTTTATGGCATACAAGTTACCCACTTCTTCCAATTCCTACTTCTCCCTGTAGACTGTAGTGGTTTTCACACACACACACACACACACACACACACACACACACACACACACACACACACACACACACACACACACACACGCGCACGCGCGCACACACACGCACATACACACACTTCCTCATATCACAAAAATCATGTATTAGCTCACGTAGTCAATTACATTTTTATTATTTATTTCCGAAAATAAACCAGAACGCTTGCAAAATAATTCAGGTTATAAAAGTTGTAGAAAAAAATGGTTTAAAATAAAAATAACAAGTAATTTAATATGAACAAGTTCAGAGTTTTCTTACAGAAACAAAGTTGGTGACAATCACAGATCCAACCTGAGCTTCTGCAGTCAGATATTTAAAAAAAAAACAGACAAAAGAACTTAAAAACTTCCATCTAAACAAAGCATCAGCTTCTCCTTCGAACGATAACAGAATCAACAGCATACAATGAAACTTCCTTCAAGTAGGACTTGGACCTCCACTGGACTAGACAATCATCATGGGTGGAGTTTGGTTTCAGTTCTAAGGGGCTAAAAATAACTTTGTCCTTGGGGTGGAAACTTTTCATTGACCAAATTTCTGATTACTTTTTTAGGTCCTCCGGTCGAAATTTCGTAAAAATATACCACTTTCTCCGGCAAAAAGTGATGCCTTTGTTTTAGTCGTCTGGTAAAAATTTCTTAAAACTATGCCATTTTCCAAGAAAAAAAACTGATGACTTTTTAGTCCTTTGGTTGAAATCTTGTGAAAAAAAATTTGGGAGGCCCGCTAGCCCCTGATAAACTCCGCCCATGCTGCTGTACATTGATCTCTGGACAAACCCTCTGATATGACACAGCACTCGTGAACAAGCTACATGGTGGTTTAGAAGTTTGGAGTTTACAGTTACGATTGAAATGCATAAATTACACCACATCTGACAACAGTAAAAATAACTGCAAGTACCACAAAGTATTCCTATAACATCTGCCATAAAGAAATGTAAGTTATCAACATTTATTAACCTTAAGGACCGAAAATTGCAATCACACACTTTAACCCTTCACCGACCACAATGTTTTAAATGGTATGAGAAATCCTATACTTTTTTGGTAAAGGGTGGAGTAACAACGACTTGGATACTTCTTCAGAGCCACGCATAGGTCACAAATTGACCAAGTGATTAATATATTCCAATATGTGCCTAAAACATCTCACAAATGAAGATATATCCCAAACCCCGACACCTAGTAGACAGCAGGATTGGATATTTAACAAGTGAGGCTACAAGTATTCAGTCCCCATTCAGATCAGCTTTTTTGGTTATCAGTAAAATTCATCCAGTTTGTGGTAACTGCCTTGACCAAACTGAAGGGAAAAACGCTGTACAAAGAGAGATGTGTGAATCATGCATTCCTGCTTTTGAACCGGAATTTCTTATCACTCGGACATTTTAAGCCTAATCCAGATAGTAAACACTATTGTTTACAAACAAACACCATTGATCTAAATAAATAAGTGACCAAAATGGCTTAGCTGAAAGCATCATGCTTAGCATAGATGCCTAAATAGGACTACGTATCACCCAACATGCTAGCAGCAAAGAATACCACAAGAAGAAACCCTCAAAAACAAACGAACAATAACTGTCTGCGTAACAGACATGCAATACAAGCAGCTGTGCATCTGGTACATGTACGAACACGCAAGCACATGGCACATGCGTATGTGTCATTAATCATATCCATACACAATACACATACAGGCACAGACAGACATAGGCACACCAACATAATTCACACACACGCACATAGAGATATATACAGGCATATAATAATTTCTACATAAATTTGATGAACTGATCTGCAGCACACTCGTGAAAGAATTACCAAATAAGCTTCAAAAACAGCACAAAAGCTCAAACTGGCAATCGCAAGCAAAGTGTTCATTACAAAAGCAGAACATAAGCACAATTCTTCGTCTAAGCCATACAAAAATAGAACTTACAGTTAACACGGACTTCTTAGCAAATCTGGGACCGTTTCCTCAGTGAGCAGCATTTTAAAAATCATAATCAAATTGGTACAAAGCAATATGCGAGACATCGAGGCATAATAAAAAAAATTGAACCAATAACTAAAAAGTTTGTTTGCAATCGATAGGCAGGCACTCTTCCATGTGTGTGCAATGTACTCTTTTGTGTGCAATGTCTGCACGTAATGTAATCCGATACCTATTCACATATAATCGCACTTTGCATTAATTCTTCCAGCTCAAAAGATACGACTGTAGAGATATGACGTGGTGGCTGATTGATCAGAGACCAACGCCTGTTATGTGCAAAGTATGGATTCGATCCTTGTCTGAAACAGCTACTGTGTAGGGACAGTGAACAAATTCCTTTGCGCAAAATTGCTCTGCAAAGTGGCAGCGCCAGGATTTCAGTTTTGGCTGAAAATTTTCGTCCGATAAAATTTCTGACGACATTTTTTTTAAGTCATCGGTTAAAACCTCATGGAAAATTTCCACTTTTTTTAGTCGTCCAGCCAAAATCTCAAGATAATTTTCCATTTCAGCCGTCTAAATTTCTGACAACCTTTTTTTTGTCATTTGTTTGAAATCTTGGAAAATGGTCCTTTTCATCCGACAAAAACTTTCTGACATATGTTTGCCGTTCAGTTTTTAGGAGGGCGGGGGCGGCTAATCATGCAAATATTTCACATTTTTACGTGGAAAAAAATGGATGGACTTTTTTGGGGGGGGCTCAGCCACCCCTGTCGCCGCCACTGGCTCTGCAGTATAATTGCGTCTGTGTTATCAAGGCGTTTGCAATTCTGAACTTTGGAAGAAGAAGGGCAATATCGAATGCAATTGTATTGTAAATTCCTGTATCCCAGTCATCATCAAGTTGTAAAGTATTCTGCCCCCGTATCAGAGTGGAATGCACTAAATCATGTAATGGTGAATTATATTCTTTTTACATTTGCAACCCCCCAAGCCAGAAGCAACCGTACGGTTTGTGTTACAAAGTGAGGGTTTAACAAACCACTTGGGCTCCGTATTCCAACTTCTCTTCATGTTATTCCTGTGTTCATTTATTTCAGCCGGGTTAACCCTGGAATATGCTCTGGTTCTATGGAGGCTGCACACAACAGCTCACCAACACAACAATGCTGCTGCAGAATTTTCGGTGGAACATTTGGCAAGACAGACTAGCAAAATAATATCATGTCAAGTAGACATCTTGCTTTTTACACACACACTCTACACTAAAAAGACTCCTGCTTAGTGACATAACTTTTCAAATCCATATGAACTGAACAACTTAACCCTTCAGCGACTAGCGTGTACTAAAAGTGACTTGGAAACCAATGCAGCCTGTTATTAAAGTGTTAAGTCATGCGAAAGTAGCATAACATACGGAAAAGGTACGGTTCTTATTCAACAGAGCAAAAGGCATCAGATGAAGTAAGATCATGCAACATCCCTTCGTGCAGACACACATAAAACACACAGACAGTAAGCAGGAAGACCTCAGTAACATCGGGACTTAGGCATTCATACGTGTCTCAATCTCTTAGCTGGTATAGCACTCTGGCACTCATAAAATGAGAAAGTCACTCGTGCACAGTGTTTTGTCATTCTAACTCCCTACAGATAACCTGTACTAGGCTATCATGGGTAACTATTTATGGCACAATGAGATCGTGTTTAAAATACCTTCAAGAAGGTCAAGCCAAATTATGCCCAAAATGTCAGTATTAATCAAACTTCTCCTGAAGTGTTTTGCACTCAGTAACAAGACACACACACATACATACAAGTGCGAGAAAATACACACACGCACAGACGCAAACACAAATTTGCAGCACTTATCCCGATTACAGAGGATCCTACTTATAACTGACCTGAAACCAGATGGTGACTGATCAGTAGGAAGAGAATAGTGAAATCAAATTAAAATATCACTAACAGATTGTCACACGTTAAAATTCTAACGCAACAGGTAAACTATCTCATCAAACAATCAATCAGAATTTCTATAGCGCCTCTTCAGTCAGAGGTGCTCCCGGCCTAGGCCAAGTGAAAGGAAGCATGATAAAGCATTCTAGATTATGTTAAATGTTGCATGAAGCATTTCAATGCTACGTAAGTGAAGTATCAAGATAAAACAAAAATGTAAGTTTTTAAGAATTACCACCAAAACAAGATGCATTTGAAAAACTGTATACGAAAACATTGAAAGCAGAATGATCACAAGCTAAGGCTTTTAGACTCTAATATAAAACTGGCAAACAGTGTTGATGAAATGAGAAGCTGGCAAGTGTCTGTTTTCAACCAAAACTGGAAGCTGCTTCCGTAGGTTAGCATACAGTGACTGAGGTGTAAATACAATCCAGTGAGACACCAACCATTTTCAACACATTGCATTCCTTGACAGGAAATTGTGAAAATCTGATAATAACGCCGAACCTACGCATTACATGTATCAGAGAATGCTTTAGCAATCAACTTTCACCAAGGCCATAGCCAGGATTTGATTTCGGGGGTGTTTCACTCATCAATTTTTCTTCCCCAAAAAACTGATGACTTTTTTAGTCATCCGGAATATTTCGGGGGGTGTTTTCATGGTTTTATTTCATGGTTTTCACATCATGTGCTCGAAAATGCATTATATTATTTTTCACATTTTCCATTTCGGGCAGGGGGTGTTCAAACACCCAAAACACCTCCCCTAGCTACGGCCTTGACTTTCACCACCATTTCATTTAGTAAAATGTATTTATGGGCACTCATGTCTGAATTGTGACGCTCAAAAACACAGAAAAAGATTTTCGTTGACATGAAAGACAAAACTGTAAAAGTATCATGATAGTCATAAAAAATTAGATTGAACACAATCATAGCAAGTTGGTGAACCAAAGCAGTTATTTAACACACCAGAGAAGCAGTTACAACAGCACATCTCAGACATCCGCTGACAAATAGCATAAAATCATGATTACTGCATACAATCAATTTCAATTCAGTTCTTTGGCAAGATGTTTACTTTGGATGAACTGCCTGAGAGAAGAATTTTCACGATCCGATTCAAACATTGATGATATGTTGACAACATCTGTTAGAATGGCTTGCAACATTTACAAAACAGCGTTGAAGACAATGACTTCTATTTTGTCCATCTGCCAAAGAGTTCCAGCGTTAACAGTAACCCTTTTCCTAAATACATTTCTGAAAATGTAGCAAACGGCAGGATGTTTGATAGAGGGGGGACGGTCGATGGGTATTCCCTCTGAATGCATCCATTCGTCTACGAGTCACGGCCATACATCTTCTTGTGTTGGGGCCCGACATCAAAGTAGTGATACGCTAAGCTGGAAAAGTAAACCAACAAAATGAAATAATTAACACAATGACACAATACAGAGTAGAACAAATTAAACAATTTATTGTCTGTGATCTGAAAGCCTTTTGACTCCGTAATCTGGGAAAAAATTCTCTTCCCTGGAACAGGCATCTTTTGAAATACCTGATAATGAAATTTAAAGAATCTGTATCAACTGTTGAAGGGCAAGAAGATATAAAAAGATTGGAAGCCTTTGAGATGTTGATATGGCGAAGGATGGAGAGAATTAGTTGGATGGAAAACAGCTCGATGGAACGCAGAATGAAATGAAGAGATACTGCAAATAGTGAATGAAAAATATCCCTGATAGGAATCATAAGAAGCAGGCAGAAAACCTGGTTGGGTCACATAATGAGGGGAGACCCTCTCCTAAGAACCATAATTGAAGGAAGAATGGTGGGTAAAAAATTCTTCAAGAAGACCGAGGATGATGTTATTTGACTGGATTAAGAAGGAGAGTTATGGCAAGTTGAAGAAGAGTCGGGCAACGTAACGAATGGCTCCATCCCACTCGGGTCAGCACCCATCCCTCAATAAAATTAATTATGCACTCTCTACCAGTGGCTGAAAACAATGCCCATTTAATGGTCATTGTTTTCAGCCATTGGTAGAGAGTGCATAATTATGTGGCATCATATTTACGTTGATCCGATCAACAATACATTTATTGCACCAAAACAACTGGAAGTCTGTCATACCAGATCCCCAGATCACGTGACTAGCATAATATGCACATCAAGAACTTTGAGCAACAATTGTTAGATGATCAACACCATGCCAAACTGCATAACATTTATAGCACTCTGATTCTGAAGCAGTATCTTAAAAATCCGCTTAATAGCTTCCTTAGGTTAAAAAAACAACACACAAATCATCTAGCCATGCATGCAGATTTGCCAAAATTTTTGGTTAAAGTTTTATTTACAAAACTACTGTTTAGCAGATAGCAGAATTACGATGTTAGAATCACACGAATTAATAGGTCATTGTTATACTCCAAGACAATGAGCAAACATCAGCAGGCCAAGAAGAATAGACCATGTCCCTTGTACATCAAGGTCCGTCAGCCGTAGCTGGAATCTTCCAGTACAAAAGAGTAAAAAGAGATGAGAAAGATAGAAATGCAATTCAAACTAGAATGCTTACGTGATTTGTAAATCAAGGTCAATATTTTGACGAGTTGGAATTGCGCTGGGGATGCCGATGACCCGGTCGAATAATGCTAATCTGACCACTATAGAGAGGGTGAATGAAGCCCGGGTCACCAAGAGCCCTGCAAAGCGGAGTATTCGACTGACTACCGGTGTACGAAGGTGACCGCTGCTGGTCATCAGTGCTATCAAACACTGGGTTCTGGTGACCTTGCTGGTACGGAAGTTCACGTCTCCGTTGCGGAACGCTGACCATAGAACAGACATGCCAACAGTGAAAGCCGGATCAAATAAAATCACATTGTCAAAACAAACAGGCTGCTGTTGCCGCACCAAAATGGATCAATGAATTCCGTCATAAACCAGTTGCAGCAATTTTTCTGCTGCCTGCTTTAACTGAATTTTAAAAAAAATTACGACCGTTTATAAAGCAGTTTCTGCAGCATGGGATCACTGGAGTGATTTAATTACTTCTTGGTTCCTTTTGATTATTTGATGTTACTATTAAGGTCAGTTATGAAGTTTAGTGCAGCTCCAATTTGAATACTTTAAAGTTTATAATTAAACACGATCAATAAAATTTATGTATTTTAAACAATCTCGTCAATAGTAAATGTTAAACTAAAAAAGAAATTCATAAAGTACAATTTCAAGAGATACTTATCAGGTCAAGGTTTAGGGTTTTCTGTAATCTGTCTGTTTGTAAATTTTTAAATGCAGATTGTTCTGCAGCATCACAAAGTGATGAATCAATTGAACATTATAACACAGTCTTGATTTAAAAAAAATAATATATTCAAAAGTTTGGCAATAAATTGGCTTTTAGTTGAATTTTGAGCAACGTTCTTAATTCAACACGGCATCTCACAGTCTCACTACAACTGACGGAATTGTTTGATCCAATTTAGTGCAACTTAACGTCATCTGCATGCACAGGATTATAATTTATTGGTCAGATTCAATGCAGGTACACAAATCAAAACAGGATCGACAACAGATGCAGACAGAGATGAATTTCTTTCCAAGTCTTACTTCACTTCACGTCTCCACAAAGGAAACTGGTTTCAGATGCAAAGCAATGCAAACGAATGATTGCTGCAAGAAAATGAAATCTACAGAACACGTAGGCTGCACTTAAAAGAAAAACTGTTATAGCACTATATATATACACATATATATCTCTTACTTTCTGATTGAACTTAAATGTGATCTATGACACCCAGAAATGTGCACCAGTAAGAATTTAGTTATGTCATGAGCAGTAGGTACTTGTCATGAAAGCTATAGGTATGAACTGACAAATGACTTCACTTCACTGGCGAGGAAGGAGAAATTACAGATGATTGGAAGAATAAGGAGCATACAGTAGCTATGCTCTGGTAGGCATTTGCATCAGAAAATAAACATGAAACTTCCTTTTTCCACAGATAAACAGTGCACCTAATAGCCGCGTAGGGCATGATCTGACTGACGTGTGACAATGACACAGTGACAAGAGGGTAGAACACTACTCACTCATCAAGCGGAATACTATCGTCTGTGTTTACATCAGCATTACTGTCGTAATACCTGTTAAACAACGCAACATGAAAAGGGAAACAGCAATAGTGTTTAGATCAAGTGTTGTTAGACACCAATGCAAACCAACGTCAAGCAATATTCAAACCAGAAGCCAATTCCAAACTAGGACAAACATGATGCACATGCCGCTGATAACCATCACACATTCACCCCTGATGCTACCCCATTCAACATCTACCCGTAAGTATGTGAAATCTACCTCAACAGGAAACATACTTGAATGTAGTCTAATGTAGTTGGTCATTTGCACAACGCACTGGAAAATTTTCTATAGAACCCCGTAGTCAGAGTTCCAGGGAGTTTTAGAATTGTATGCTACAGGAGGCAGTGTTGGTGCTGGTGACACTGCTACTATCATTCAATGTTTTATTGTATGTCTTCCATGGAACTTTTGATCCACTGAACCCTAAGAGTTCCAGCAGTTTGTTATATTCCCCTAATGGATTATTCAACTCATATGTACCACGGGTTTTAAAATACAATAACAATAATAATATTAATAATATTATTATTATTATAAATAATAACAAATAATAATAAAATCTTAGTGATTTTAAAAAATGACAAGAGTCTCCAAGTTCCAGTGAACGTTTAAAAAATAAAGATTGCCAGTGCAAGAGAATGTAAGACCAATCGGTCAAAAAAACAAGGGTAGATAAAAAGCATTACTTACACACGCAAGAAACCACTCAATGGAGCTGATGAGGTCAATCAGCACAGAAACAGGTTCAGGTCTTTCCAGCATTCAAGCACATTACAGTAACTTGAGCCAATAATACCCATTTGAAAGTAATTCCCCCAAAAGTCAAACAATGAATTGAACTACTTTCTTTCAAGCAAAGCAATGTAACAGGCAATTGCAAAGATTAGATGGGAATCTTTTTCAATTAATCACAGCAATTAAAGGAAAACATTAAAGTTAAACTTGGTCTTTCAAGCAAAGCTGAGTTAAAGAAAACTGTGAATGTGAGATGGAACACTCTAGCTTCAGTTAATTAATGTAATTAAAGGAAGAACTGTAGTGAGTTAAAGTAATTCAAGCTTGTGAAAACAAGATTTGTTGGTAAAAAAAAGTGATAAGCAGAGCAATATTATCAAGTCAATGATAGCTAAATCCAGCAGAAACACTACAATACACGAGCCTTTCGAAGACACAATGGAAAATGGAGTCCACTTGATTCTAGTGCTAAAACTAACATAAGAAAACTACTGGAGTTGTTCATAGCATAACATATAAAAAATTATACATATAAAGAAGTTAAGACTTATCTGCTAATAATTAAAATGCATAATAATGTGTAAATGGTTGGCTGTGCAAATGGGTGGAAATCAAAACAAGGTGCTACAGATTGGAAGAAATAAAGAAGTTTTGTCTTGCAAGACAAAGAAGCAGCAGAAACCTTGAGGACTCAGTCATCATTTAATCTGTATTATGAATATGCTAATTTACATCACAATTAGAACAAACAGGTGGCTGGTGGGTGCATTGGTTAGGGCAAAAGCTTTGGGACCTCGCAAGGGGTCATTCACATCATAATCAGGGATAAAAACTAATGCAAGGAAAACAATACCGTTTTGCATTGTCTGTGCATTCTATTTGAATTTTAATCCCATTTCGTTTTAATGGCTTTGGAATAAATCAATAAATCAATGAAATGGTTTAAGAAACAATAATAATCTAGACAAGTACATCGATAACTATGACCTGAACAACAGCAGCAACAACAACAACAACAAAAACAACAACAAAAACAGTAAAAACAATGATAATCAGGAGATGACCTCCTGAGGGCAATCTCATAAGCCTTTTATTCCAGACATTTTTCCCATTGTCATAACCTATTTTCAATCATATGTACATAATCATGTTTACCCCTTGTCGTCTAAACAATACAATCATGTACAATAACAAGAGTAGAAAAATTAAGCATTTACAAACAGATTACTGGAAGAAAGTGACATCTGAATTTACATAATGCTGCAAATCACAGATTCATGAATATGCATGAATATGTAATGCATAGATTCATGAATATGCATTATATAGATTCATGAATATGCATATGAATTACTACATCAACTTAATCTACATGCATTGAGATTGGCATTAACAATAGCGTTAACCAACAGTAGGCCTACCAACCACCAGCATTTACCATGACTGTCAATGAACATTCTAACACCCACCACAAACCTCTACTATCAACCACAAAGTTAACCACCTCAAGGTCAACTTAAGTTAACTACAAGCATTAACTGTGAAGTTAGCAGTAGAGTCACCCACCAGCATTAACTATAAAGTTAACTACCAACATTAATAACTATAAAAGATATTAATGTAGCTGAAGTTTTAGATTTTCATAGAAAATTGAAACCAACCAAAATTTCATGATTACAAAGTATGCAAATGGATACAAGCATTCTAATACCCCAATTTGTGATCATGAATTTAGACACAATTTAAATAGGACAAAAACAATTCGGAGAAGCAAATAATACTAAAAAAGCAAGTCAATTTCTGGGAAGCTGAAACATAAACAGAAACATAATACAGAATTCCAGTAAAGCACAAAGACAATTAGAAGAATTTCAAACAGACAAGAGAAGCCGCTTTGAAGTCAAAGCCTTCATGATTAGAAGAAACTTAAGCAGGGTGATAATTTCAGGATATTCATTGAGAATGCCAAAAACAGATATTCACAAATTATGAGGCAATTTTTCGATAACCATCACCTATTTTCAAGCTGTCTTACATGTTTTCAAAGAAATTTAAAATCTGTCAAACAGTCTTAGAGATTGAAAATCCATGCTAATAATTGTTGAAAAAATGTTTATTCCATAATTTAGATATACAGTGTCATCCTTTAACACTAAGAACAAATTCAAGGGCAAGCATGAAAATAAAACTCCCTCCTTAAGTAAGGTGCAAAGAAAAAAGAAGTATAATCTGTTGCATAGCATTGCAAAAATTGACAGTGGTTTAAAAAGCTATTTGACCATGCTTGAAATTAATTTCAGTGTCTAAGGATTCACTGCACTGTTCCCATGAAATTTTAATCGACAGGTGCAAGCAGTAGAAACTATGCTTCATCTTAGTAGTTTGCTAAAATCTCTAAAGTTCAAAGAATTCACTATGGGAAGAGTGTTCATAGATTCACTGGTTATTTAGAAGCATAAAATAAGTCTTTATTTTGAAGATAATACAATTTTTATTAGAATTTTGAATTGCGAATTTGCTAGGTGTTCAAGTCCTTTTAAATCCTTTTTTCCGCAGCAAACTTCTGCTTCTGTTGAAAAGAAAAACAAAATAATAAAAAAATTCAACAAAACTGAAGTACCAGAAGTAAGCAAACAGTGTCAAAAATGGTTTAGTTCAACTGGTTTCTTAAGTTACAATCAGTCTCAAAAGTTAACTAGTTCACAAACTCAACGTAGGAGATTAGAGACGAGACCGATTCAAAGACTTAGTACAATGTCATTTACATTCGTGAGACATTTTATCAGGTCAGTTTGTTTTAAAAGACCGTTTAGAGGTATTAACACCCACAGGCCTCTTTAATACATGTTGCAATTTTTGTGATAAATATTCTCAGTCAGTCAGTGTGTGTGTGTGTCAATAGAACAGGCTTCTCTACAGGCATCTAAGGTACCAGTATGCCCTCCATTTGTGTTAGCACCAGAGACACACAGTAACCCAAAATCATACAAAGCTAACAAATCACAATTTTTAACAACAACTGAAACTAAAATTAACAGAAAATTTTACCATCTTCTTAAAACAGAAATTTACAATAATGCTTCAAAAGGGGCTGTTACTTCAACAACAGAGCTCTAAAAATATTAATAAATATCCATGCAATGAGGTAGATGTGGTACACACATCGCATATCAGACACACCAGACCACAAATATGTAAAATGGAAGTCATGGCTGCCATTGGAAAAGAGGTAAAAGGTCAATCTAGGGGTTTTGAATACATTTGTCTACATGCCTCCATTCGATCTCTACCCTTCAAGGTAGCTGAGACACAAATACATCCAGCACAATCTCACAGCAACAACAGTTACAACATACCTCATTTAAGGTAAGTGGGTTTAATATACAGGAAACATTACACAGCATTTAAAATTCTTTTAAAGCGACCACATGCAGTCCAACAGACTTTTATGTAGCGACCTAGTACAACAGACGCCCGTACAGATAGACTGCTTCCATTTTGCACTCTCAAAACCAGTTTTTTATAACACGCTATGCTTTCTAGTCGTAGAAGTTGGGAATCCTTCCATCTGTTCCATTTGTTTTCAGCAATATTTCTGTGCTTTTTACAGGGGCTACATCCATACACACACATAGATAAACAGTCATATGTTCCGTAGTCACTGTGTTCAGTAGCGCATCGTTACCTACACAGACGACTGGAGGCCACTATGGGAAGCAGGCAACATCCGCAGAAAACATTCAGATGAAGCCAGGGAAAATATCTACCGTAATTGAAGAGTGCTTAAGAATAAAACATGTATACCGAAAGAGTTTGTGCGTCACAACATTTGAAATTCACTAGGGCCATCATCATCATCACAACTTGACCACTTGACAAACTTTCTCTTTCACCAAAGTATACTATAATATACATAAGTGAATATATACAGATATATATATATATGTATATATATATATGCATATGTAATTATGTGCGTATATATATATATATATATACACACATATATTGGCATGACATATTTTAAAGTAGCACACTTAGAAAGGCCATGCATAAACTTTAGCTCCATATAATACTTATAAAATTTATTTAAAAAAAACTATAAAATATATAAAATAAGATAAACTATGCGACAGACAGTGAACTATAAGGCCATGCAGGTATTAGTAGAACAAATAAATCAGTTTCGAATCAGCTCAGTCTTTGGCTACTTAAGTATGCTTCCAGCGTACTTACGGGTCATCAAAACTTTTGCTGTCCACAATGTAACCCTCGTCGACCTTGCGATAAAGTTCGACGAGCTTGACGGAGAAGATGATGCTTGGGATACCAAAGAAGAGGCACCAACCAAAGCTGAACCAAAAACCATTCTGAAAAAAAATTGGATTTGACTGTGGAAAGAAGAATTCAAGACACAGTTTGTATTTGCAAACTATCATCTTTTGATCAATACTGCGGCAGTGCAACTAGAGTATCTACACAATCAGTTACAGATATACCCATCAAAGTCAGCCAGTGTTTATTTCCTCCAACAGGAACTTATGTCAATACGCACTTTAAAAAAAGATGATCTTTTTCTAGAACTTCGATGCTGTGCAGTAGAATTCTTCTTCTGGAGGAGAAATTTGACATGTATGTCTGCATGTAAACAGGAGCTGTCAAATTTTTCTGGGGTGTGGAGGAATGTTGCACATATCATTTTTCTGGGGTGGAATGGTCCGTATATACATTGTATAGTGCTAAAAGTGTTGAAAAATAAGTGCCTGGACGCCCCTTACCTTTCCAAAAGAAGTGCCTGTACCCCCTTTACCTTTCCAGTCAGTGCTGGCCAATAAGTGGCAGGACGGCATTCAGATTTTAAAATAAGTGCATGGACGCCATCTATGACCGTCCAGGCACACTTTAAGCCCTGCATGTGTACAAACCTCTTGGGTTTTCTGGGGGGAAATACTCATTACGGGGGGAACTCTCCACCCAGAGACGTCTAGATTAAACATTGAAAGTCAACAGCCAGTGAGCAATGCCTTTGAGCGGGTGAGGGCGTCTTAGAAGAAATAATAATATTGACGTGGTCAAGTCAACTCGGCTATAATATTCGGGGAGATGACGAGACGGCAAACGAGAGGACTGGTCACCCGTCCACACATGTCGAGGCAATGAAAATGAAGACACAGACACTTCATATTCAGGGTTTCCTCAGGGCAAGCTTAAAGACTGGTCTCCCTTTTCTTCTTATAAACATTCTATTTAAAACGTAAGACAATAGAAGACAGAACATGTTATATTCAGACAATGGCTCTTCCAGATGCGGTGCCAGACATTTCTTGTAAGTAGGACATTTCCAGGGCATTCGTCGTACACTGACGTACGAGTGACCAGTTCAGGAGACCATTTACACCTCAAATAAATTTTCGACAGGGCGAACATTCTGGCAGGGAACGATCAGGATCAGGGTAAAGATTTTTTACCACTGGGGTATATTCATTCATTCATTCATTCATTCATTCATTCATTCATTCATTCATTCATTCGGACATTTATATAGCACTTCTTCAAGAAAAAAACTACTCAGAGGCGCTCCCAACTCCAGCGTACCCAAAAAGAACAGTTTTAAGTTTATATGCCCCAGCATGACCAGCTATAGCGATGCCATAGGACTAATCAATCAGTTCCTCGTTATAGTTGTAATATTTTGAAAGCATTCCAGATAAACGAAGAGATATTTACGAATGGACTGAGGAACGACTGGCAGACGGAGAAGGTGACGACCTTAAATTCATCGTACAGAACGCGACATCTTCCGACGTTCTTCTGTATCTAAAATCGGACAACAAAATCAATCAAAAGCAGACAACCTTCGACCTTCAAACCTTAACCTGACCGAAGATATAGGATTTTACCATACCATTCAAAACACTTTGGTCAGCAAAAGGTCAAGTCTCCCATTGTCAGATACATGAACTATGGTGATGTTTATGAGACGACATCGCTAAACAACAACTAACCACGATGCCGTGGTTACTACCAGAGACGCTGGACTCTTCAGTACATCAAGGCTGGGTTATCAACCACTTGCATCCTTTTGCCACCCCATATCTACTTGCACAAGGGAACTCCTCAGAGGCGCTCCCGACCTGCAGTAAGGTCTATGTGAGACTGGAATAACCTACACACAGAGGCCTTTTAGGCCAGCCTGTACGACAGTTTGCTTTCAAAAACTGTTGAATATTGTACTTAGTATCCCAGTGTGATATCTGTGAGCCACTTGTTCTCGCCTTTCTCTTTCATTTATTCATTAATTGTTCTCAATTGAACTCAGATACCTTCGAGACATCCCCTACTGGTGGTTCCTGGTTTTGTTTAACGTTTGAGCTGCCAATGAGTTCCATCATTAGAAAGAATTGCTCAATAAATGCAGATAAACAATACAGTCAAAATAATGAACAATGCACCTAAATAAATCTTTGCAACCTCATTACTTAACCTCAGTGGTTTTACATAAGCATCCGCAAAAAGTCTAAAATAAATTAAAAGAATGTATTTTACAAAAATTACCTGATTCTGTAAGCTGTTTATAAACGCTACGGCACCATCACAGATGTTTTGCATAAAGTTCAGTATATACTAAAAAAGAATGCAAAAAATAACAGCTTAATTTGCAACACACATTTTTACCACATCATCAGAAATCCATAAGTTTTAATGTATCACAGTGGGATATCTGTGAGCCACTCATTTTCTCGCCTTTCTCTTTCATTAATTCATTCATTGACAATAAATCTAGCAATGGCGATAGTGATGACGAATTGTTAAACAAGACATTTCACACTAGTATTAGATGCATCCAGACATTTTCCCTGGTTTCCAAGCAGTTGGATATCTTACTGCATCTTCTCCTGGCAGCTAAATATCCAAGCCACATATTCACATTATACCACCACCACCACCACCACCACAACCACCACCACCACCAACAACAACAACAACAACAATAATAATAATAATGATCCAGTTGATCCAACAGTTGATAACTGAACTTTATGCCGGTCATCAGATGTGAGCCAAGGACATAGCCTGACAGTTATGACTGCACAATGCAAAGTACAATGAGAAGAACAATGAACGGACGAGTCAACAGAGAATCAAAGAATAAATGAATTAGTGAGTGAACAAGCTACACGTGAATTAATATCTTAGTACGTACATTTGAAATAAGTTCTGGGAGACTCGATCGGATGAAGTCCTGCATATCAATCAACGCATTTATCAGATCTTGCGTACGGTTTGCAAAAGTCTGCAACATTCAAGAAAAGCAGCTAGATAAAAACATGATACGCTCCGAGCATTTACCGTGAAATTGACACATGAAAATGATCGTTGTGTGGAAGCATTGATCAAACTGTGGTAAAATTTAAAGCAGTTCGTTAATTAAACGTCAAGAGATGGTTTTGCATGGCATGTGATTGTTGATACAGTAGGATCAAGCAGCTTTACAACAAATTGTTATTTAACAAGATGTTTCACACTAGTATTAGCTGCATGTGACTCTTCTCAACACACACCTAATAAGATCAATGGAGCACATAGACACATTCTTGGTCGTCCATCTGGAATGACCTCCATTCAAAGCTAAATTTATCACATCTGACCAATCAAACCTCGCTTCATAAATCTCTGAAATCTTTTTTCTTTTGCTGTGGCTGGGTTGGGAGAGTCTGTGAGTAGATTTCTTGAAGGGGCAATGGATGTCTTAAATGAATGAAAAAATTAATGAATAAATAAAAGTCCATAGCGCACATAAAATATTCAAGTTGCCAGTTTAACTTGCTAGATATTGGTGATAGTTGCTGTCAAGACAAGATCTTTTACAAACCGTTGAATTTCGACTTGGTTCTATTTCAGTCTTCAGCCTTGCTAGGACTTCCCTAAGATTTGTCTGCAATACACAGTTTCAACATTGAATCAACAACTCCAACGCACTGGTCATTAAACAAACACAACACATCTAGAAACTGACAAAGTATTATTTGTTTCGCTTAATCACTCATCTCGGTAACACATTACTGACCACAGGGAATAATGCAAAGCCGGATTTATTACACAGACACAAACACAGACAGTTTATGTATGTATGCGCACTTGTTATAGCGCCTCTTCCAGATTTCTACTCAGAAGCGCTCCCGACTACAGAGCGGACACTGAATCAGAGTTTCACACCAAAGAGCTGAGCAATTGCGAGTGAAAGACTTGCCCAAGGTCTATACAAGGCGGCTTGCGGTGGATTCAAACCTGCAACCCTCTGGCTGCAAGGCCACGAACATACCCACTACACCACTGCGCTCCATCTTTGTGAAGTACTTAAACGTGTTATACGAAGCGTCTTGATGCAAACTACCGGTACATAAAAAATGCATGCATGCAATGTTGGTCAGCGGGTAAACAATAACAAGGACCATTAGATTTTGAAAAATTGAGTGTTCGCAAAAGAGGAATTGTTCATTTATTTCATCAAATACCACATGTATCTTTATCTTCAGCACAAACCAAGGAACTGGAATTTTAAATACGACTTACCGTGATGTTGATCATGAGCAAAATAATTGAACTAGAAATATTTCGAAGTCTCTGCGATTCTTGCTCCAGGGTCTTACTCTGATTCACTGTCTGCAAAGATATACAAAAACATTCTGAATGAATTTCAGCATTGCACAGGGGACCAGTGGACCTTCTCCAAACAACAAAATCAGGCTGTGGTAGAGGAGTAACATGTTTCAGATAAAATCTCCAAAATACATGTCTTGCAAGATAACAGCTTACCATTAATTATATAGGGCTAGCAGATTGCTAAGAAACATACATTGGCTAATTAATTAACTTAAAAACGGATCTATTTTCAGTAGTACATGTTTACTACATGTCTATCATGATGATGATGATGAGTTCTTTGCCCGAAGGCATTGGCTTTATGTCCCTGGGGATGTGATGAGTGAGGTGGTTTCCCGTTCCCTTCTTCACAGACAATTGTGAGTGAGCAACTTGTCCAAGCTCGCTACGTAGGGGTCTGAGGTAGATTCGAACCTGCGACCCTTCGGTCACAAGGCGACGAACTTACCGCTACACCACCGCATCCCCATGTTTATCATAGGAATTTTAAATAAGTCTGTAGAATTAGGATGCTAACCAGAAGCTTATTTTTGGAAGCTTCGAAAAGTTCATCTGCCAACGAAGTCACGTTGGAATTTGTTATCGGCTGATTCAGCTGCAAAATACA
This sequence comes from Lumbricus terrestris, assembly GCA_949752735.1. NCBI lineage: Eukaryota > Metazoa > Annelida > Clitellata > Crassiclitellata > Lumbricidae > Lumbricus > Lumbricus terrestris. The sequence continues at coordinate 17,105,594 of OX457053.1, read as the reverse complement.
AGACAAATAACATCACTGGTACTTCATAACAAGCGCTCGTGAATAAGTTGGTGCCCTGCGTTTGGCTTTTGAGTGACGCTCTAGAAATTTGGAGATTACGATTAGGATCACGATTGCTGTCATTCTGATTACCCTTAACCAACCGCTCTTCATCTTATGATTAATTATGGCCTTCCTTATGAGTTACGCCTACACCCTGGGACTCTACCAGGATCCTTTCTTACTAAACTTAAAACTGTTCTTTTGGGGCGTGCTGGAGTCTGGAGCGCCTCTGAGTAGTTTTTTTCTTGAAGGAGCGCTATATAAATGTCCGAATGAATGAATGAATGAATGAATGAATGAACTCAACAATAACAAAGAAATGTGGTCACATGATTACCCACACATACATAAAAAAGAACACAGTGTGAAAAGCAAAACACTGCCAGCGTTCCTACTCCTTAAAGCATATGCAGCAACGTTCAAGAGTACAAATATCCAAAACACATTGTTGCCTAGCCATTTTTCATTCCTGCATGAACTTGCTATTCTTAATAATTATATAGCACCCTGTTAAACACCCTGAAAATGTTTTCTGGCCGAACAGATCCAATACATGGCAGAAGAAGATGAGCAGTCCCTTTAACTAGGCACTGAGGCAGCCATGGACATGAACTGTTAGCGCCTTCATTTTCTCAGCCTTGGCATATGTGAACGGGTGGTGGCCAGTCCTCTCCCTCATCATCTTATCTTCCCACCAGCAGTGTACGATCGATGTACTCATCATTGCTGAGTTGGCTAGACTGCTTCTTATCTAAGATATGCCTGACCAAAAAATATTGTGGGGTACGGTGACTTAGTGGTGGCGTCGTTGCCTTGAAACCGGAAGGTTTGAGGTTCGAATCCACCTCGCCGCGTAAGGACCTTGGGCAAGTCTTTCACTCACAATTGCTCAGCGCTTCGACGTGAAACTCCGATGCAGTGTCCGCTCTGCATTCGGGAGCGCCTCTGAGTAGAGAGAGCTTGAAGGGGCGCTATAACAAGTGCACATACATACATACATACATACATACATACATACATAAAAAAACAGCGAGTGTACGGCTTCAACTCACCAGCTTATCAAAATCAGCAAAGCGGATGTCCTCAAGATCCGCATTTTTCAGCTCGTTGAGAAGATTGAAAATCTCTCTGGGGGCGATGATGACATCGGACAGGTTCGGTTTGATCTGGTCCCTAAGCGAGAGAACTGAGCTTCTCACAAGACTTCGCTAGAGAATTTTAAAAAACAGTCCTGTCGTGATTAGTCATGATACAGCTCACACAGATCACGACCTCTTCAAAGTTCAAATCTGGTAAAGCTTCGAAAAAGGCAAAGAGCTTTCTTGCAACATTGCTATACAATTATAAATTCAAAATTATTTACTGTTTCCAAAGTAAGTATACACGCATAATATCATGTTACACAAGTGTTATTAAGATGTCACCTCGTTCGGTAACCGCCCAGTACGAGTTAACTCGTACTGGCTGCAGTCATTTAACATGGCGTGTAGGCAGTCAATGTGTTAAGGGCACAGTTTTGGGAGCAATAGGCACTCCAAAGGAGACAAAGTCACGCTTAGTACGGGACTATTCACGTATCATAGAGTTACGCAAGATGATGGAGAATCATTTATCCCTATCCACATCAATTTTTACTTCTTTTACACAACGTCCCTCATCTGACCAACTCTCCCTGGGTCGTTCCATTGTCTTGTTTCTGCTCTTCACTATTGGATGTCCACTACCCAAATCTGCCTAATTGCTACAAAGACTCAATTAAGCTGGCTTGGGACTTTAGTTTCTATTACTGTTTTATGAATATTTATTTCAGTTAAAATTGCACATGTAAATAGGTGTCCCTGTTAGCGGGATATTCATCCCTTAGGGTCTTCCTTGTTGCCATCTTATTATGTAAAGTATGTTATACTATGTCCATTGTTTATGGCTGATGGTTACAATAAATGAATTGAATTGAATTTGAGGTTCGATGCCAGCATTTAGATTAAATTACCAGACTGTCCCATTAAATTACCAGACTGTCGAAATGACCCGTTAAGTTTGTAGCTTCTTCTAAGTTGAACGCTTTAAAAATGCCTTCGTCCTCTTTGCAGTTTCTAAACAATACGGACAAAACCAAACCAAACAATTTAGACAGAATGTCTTGAAAATAACAGAAAAGTCAAGAAATGTCCTTCAAATGCTCATCAAATAAATATTACCAATCCAGCTATACTGCAAATGGAATACACACATGAAATTAATCTCCGTTGCATGTAATTAGCCATATTTATGGCTCTATTTACATATGTTAGCCAGCAGAAAAACCATACATGTGGAAATGCTTCCCTCAAAGGGATTTTCTGTGGTTTCATGAAATGATTAATTTCTTTGCAGCACACACATTCATATCCAACCATTTAAATGTAAACACTAATGTCTTCTTTTTTTACCTTTATCCAAAAACAATCGACTTATTCTCTGCATTCAAATTTTTCCTATTCATCAGTCATGTCTCAAAAAATATTTATGCTTAGACTCAAAATAAATGCCTACAGATGATGATGATAATGCAGAAGTTTTGGAACTTGTATACAACAGCAAGAAATCATATAACTGATAAAGTCATCATGCAGGTTTGACCATTTGTGTGGTACAGGGGTGTAGAGGTATGTCCAATGCCTTGGAGCCGGAAGGCTGCAAGTTCGAATCCACCTCAAGCCGCCTCGTAGAACCCTGAGCAAGTCCTTTACTTTCAATTGCTTATGCGCTTACTTGTTTTAAGTTGCTGTCGTGCTAACCAGAGTTTTCTTATAATAAGCAGATATTTGATATAATGTCTATCTAAAGTTTTAAGTATTTGCCGAAAAAAGGAAGTCATAATGGTAAAATTCATCAAAATGCCATAACTGCAAATGAATTAAACCAAGTGATGCATAGATCAGAAAGAACACGAAAATCTACTCACGAGAGTAAGGACATAATGGTGAATTTTAGCTTCGTTTTATTCAGCTGTGAGGCAAGCAGTCTTTCTCCAACCTAAAGCATTTAAAAGAATATAAACCAAAAGAAATCGTGAGCGATTAAAATTAAATTTCATGACAACACATCTAAGTGCTTCTGAATCGTTGTAACGTCTGAATCGTTTGCTCACGAATTTATGGCACTCAAATCTCTATGTATTATTATTATTATAATTATTATTAATATTACTATTATTATTATTATTACTATTATTATTTTATCACTACATGCCACTATCAGTTTGATTCATCTGAAACTTTATTGATATCGTTAGAAAAGGAATTAAACTCATTTCCATAAGCATCAATGATGATAACATATGTTCCGCAGACAAAGGATAAAACAAGGAGCTGAGACAGACCTTCAGAAATGCTTTGTTCTCTTGGTGAAGCGCCGGTCGACAAACCTCAGTGTAGGATGCCCCACCAACAACAAAGAGAGCAATAACAACGGCCATCAGCAGCCAAGCGAAGAGGAACGTAAAGCCGACACCACTAGAACAAGAACAACATCGGACAATCATATCAACCCAGCAAAACATCATTGACACAATCAATCAATCAATCAATCAATCAATCAACCAATCAATTAATCAATTGACATTCCGTCAATCTATCATTAATTCAGTCAATCAATATTCGTTAAATAAAACATCACCAACAGAAGACTGCTATCCGACTGCACAGTTCAATCTTGGTCGCTGGTCCTACAACCTGCAATGACCTCCCTATTACACCTCGCTTAGCACCCAGGGGCCACTTCACTCTTTTCTTTAAGAATTTTAAAACTCTCCTATTTAGCTATAGTTGTGCCAGGAGCACTTCTGAGTAGCCTACCTTGAAGAGGCGCTATATAAAACTTCCTTAATAATAATAATAATCATAATAATAATAATAATCATTTATACTTCGGGCGAGAAAAAATAAAATAAAAATTAATAATAATATTTCCATTCACACATCATTCACTAGCTAGATATGGACATTAATGTGGCTTCATTCTGGAGAACCATAGGTTGATGTCTTGTGCATTAGACACCAGAATTACAGAATAACTGACTAATAACAATGAAATCAGTGTTTACTCAAATGTTGACATTTTGAGTATCATACATCATGACTGCAGACGTAGCTAACTATTAAAAAAACAGTAGTTATTCTTATCACAGAGAGCAGTCTGACAATATATAAAACAAATAATTCTATCTATAAACAAAAAGAGGCCGTCAGATCAATGACCTAATTACAAAAAAAATGCCACAAAGCTACTGTCCTGTAACTAAATTACATTACTGTTGACCCTCTCCCAACAAAGAATACTCACGCCATTAGAAACGACGCCCCAACCCCTCGGTTACACGTCCGTGCATCTTCCCCTGGCGCTTCACCGCACAGTCCGAAGCAGAGACCGATGCACGTGAAGAGAACGAGCAGCATGAGAACACAGCTGAGGGCAATACCGACGTAATACCTAAAATAAAAATCACATCCTCAGTGCTCAAAAACTTAGTATTGTATTGTAGCTATAATATAACAAACAAAAGCATATCAGAGAAAGGACCGGACAGGAAAAAATGGAGATTCGCATCAGAAAGAGGCGACTAAAGTGGATGGGACATGTGGCAAGAGGCAAGAATGGAACAGGAGAGAAAAGCAAAACAGGCAACAATCTGGACTCCGGAAGGAAGACGTGGTAGAGAAAGGCCAAGAAAGAAATGGATGGAGCCTGTGCGAGAGGATCTGCAAGGTCTGGAGATGGCATGGAACGATGCTCTTGAGATGGCGATGAACAGAGTGGAGTGGAGAGGAGAAACTGCATTGTCCGATGTGCAGATCTGCATGGGAAGGACTAAGGTCTAAGGTAAGGTAAGGTATCTATACATTTTTTAGCACTTCTAGCAGTGTACACAAATCAAAGCGCTCCCAGTGTGCTAGGTCCAAGAAGCAAAAAATGGTCCTGAGACAGCAAAAAGAGGCACAGTTAATAAGTAGGAACGTGTTGATATTCACTAATGCTAAACAGACAACTTTTTAATATTATAAATATTTATTTTTTAAGCAAGGTGCATGCATAAAAAATAAATATATAAGATATGGCAAACAGAGTGCTGTGGAGAAAAAGGATCCGAGTGGCTGACCCCTCCCCTGCGAGGGATTAATCCCAGTCAGAAGGAAAAGAAGAAGATGAAAGATGCATGCAATCTTTGGGGTTTAATTTACATGGTTTTTAGTGCAGACGTCATACCGGTAATCGCCGTATTCTTTTACTTTTGGCATCACGGTCCGCTGTAGAGTGTTAACGGTGCTGTTAATTGGCAACTGAAAATAAGAATAGAAAATGGTCAGTTTGCAAAACTTTTCTATCTGTGACGAAAACAATAAATACAAACATCTTCCTCTTTCAAACATAAAATAACTATTATACATCTATTCCACTGGAGTTACGCTGAGAGCACCTTTGAGCAGTCATCTTGGAGACTGGAAAGGTGCTATACCAATTATTATTATTATATTATCATCATCATTTATAATTATTATTATTATTATGATTATCATTATAATTATTAGTATTATGATTATTATCATGATTATTATTATCATGATTATTATTATTATTATCATTATGATTATTATTATGACTTAGGTGGCAGCTTGTACAGTAATGATTATTATGATGATTATCATTATGATAATCATTATTATTATTATTACTATTATTATTACGACTTAGGTGGCAGCTTGTACAGTATTATTTTCAACAGGTAACTTAAACTGTTAGAATGTTGAAACAATCAAACATACATTGTCCTTTGTTTCTGAATTGAGGTCATCGATTAATTCCTGTGAATCATTCACGACGCCTTCTACCCTTTTGTTGAAGTCTTAAAAACATAGAAACAAAAGATATAAGAATTCAACTCAACAAAATATTTCAATCACTGTTGAATGCCAAAAAGATCAGAAAAAAACGGTAACATGGAATTCAAAACGAGAGAGAGAGAGAGAGAGAGGGGGGGAGAGAGGGAGACAGAGAGAGAGAGAGAGACAGAGACAGAGACAGAGAGAGAGAGAGAGGGAGAGAGAGAGAGAGAGAGAGAAAGAGAGACAGACAGACAGACAGACAGACAGACAGACAGACAGACAGACAGACAGACAGACAGAGACAGAGAGAGACAGAGACAGAGAGAGACAGAGAGACAGAGAGAAAGAGAGACAGAGAGAGAGAAAGCAGATGAAATTAATACAAAAACTCACCTCAAGTTTTGAAATCACAATCAATCCTCAAACTTTTTTTAGATCATTGATTAAGATTCATCATTCACAGCTTGAGTAAAAACTCGAACACCTACTTCTCATTTTATTCATAGAAAAATATCTCATTTTATTCATAGAAAAATATCTCATAGTTAGAAAGTCTCTCTGTCTTTCTCTATCTGTCTCTGTCTGTCTGTCTGTCTGTCTGCCTGTTTCCTTTTCTTTGAATCCTTAGATAGCCTCTTCTTTCCAATCTTGTTCCTTTATCCAAAATGCTTTCCAGTGTACTTTCGCTTCTTGCTCAGGTGATGTCAACTTGTCCTGTATTACAGGATCTTTCCGGAAATGAAGTCCTGCCAAGTACAAAGTCAGTTACAGAAGTTTTGATTCATATTATTGCTTCTAAAGTCTGAATCAGTCTCTGCTGGCAAAAACTCTAAAAACTCTAAAACTTTTTAAGGTAAACAGTCATTCGTGTAGCTCCAATACAGGAACACTTTAGAAAATCCGAACCATGCAAACAGGTAACACGAATGTGGATGCATGCAACACTGGCCAAGACAACTACTCACATACAGCTACACGGTACACACTAACCAACTACTCACTCACAAAAAAACCCCGTTATGATGATCAGAATCTCTCATTTACATCAATACTAACTGCATCAATCAGGTTAATGAAAAAAATCTATAAATCGTGAAAGAAGAAGCACATGCATTAAGCTAACCTAAGGATTACAAATGATGGATAGATGACACTTAACTAATTTTATGAATGAATAGCTTATTCTATTCTATTCTATTCTAGGATTTATAAAGCACCTCTCACAGCGCAACCTCATCAGAGGTGCTCCCAGTGCGAAGAACAACTGGGAAAAGAAAACTCTTAAGACAACGGGCAGAGAAAGTAAAGCCTCCAGATAAAATCGAAGCACAAGTTATAGTAGGAAGGCCATTCCACAGCAAAGGACCGACAGAGGCGAAGGCATGATGCTGGAATGTGGCAGTCCGAGACCGTGGTACAAGGTCATGAAGGTTTAGAGAGAATGGTAGTTGAGATAGGCCGCCTAATAAGATCACAGAGGTAGCAAGGCCCTTGCCCCAAAAACATCGGAGAGGTAAGAAAAAGAATTGTATATTGAATCCGGGCAGTTAAGGGAAGCCAGCGAAGGTGCTCAGTCATGAAAGTCGAAATGTGAGAGAAACGAGAAGTTTATGTACAGTAAACAGAAAGATTCTCAATGTGGTTGGAAAAAGAATACCACAGAAGTCATTTATTTTAGGACAAACTGAAACAAGGATTATCTAATGACCAGCGAGAAATAAAAGCAGCTGGGAAAATAAGAAAAACGAGTTCACCATAAAACCGCTAAATGCAGAAACTTTGCCAATTTCCGTACTTTCTAACATGTTGGACATTACAGATGCTAAATCAACATACTGGACTTACCAGGTACTTATGATTTCTGTACAAGATATTGCATGTTTTGATGCAATTTTTCTTTGCACACTGTCTCACTGGGAGTGTCTCAGCCTAATTGACAGCATGATGATGAATGCGAATATGTGGTCCAGAGACCAGACACGACCTCACAGTCAGGTCTCAGACTAAAGACCACGTATGCCTTCTACAGCAAGACAAATGCCACATCGTCCAGAGAGAAGAAATCAATCATTAGTCTATGATGGCAGTGACCTTGGAACCAGTCTACAGGCTATTATAACAAGGAACCAGCATAGACCATATGACTGCACCAGAAGATACAGTCATACAACTACTTCAATCAGCCGCAGGTGGTACTTCCATCAGCCATTCTACCAACCAGCAGAGGACAAATGCCAGCTCAACATGCCCCCACCAGTGGCATGATAAATATCTGAGATGCATGTCATCTTTCACCAAAGATGCTCAGCAGTGACATATTGCGATCAATGACGACACTACCACATAAATATTAGCGATGCAACTTTGGTCGAGAGATTCTGAGCATGATATAAATGATGGAAATTCAAAATATTAATAATTTTGGACGACCAAAGATGCTCAGCAGTGACAGATTGTGTGTCATCTTTCACCAAAGATGCTCAGCAGTGACATATTGCGATCAATGACGACACTACCACACAAATATTGGCGACGCAACTTTGGTCGAGAGATTCTGAGCAGGATACAAATGATGGAAATCCAAAATATTAATTGGACAACAGAAACAACGTGTGTGTGTGTGTGTGTGAGTGGGTAGACCACTGGTGATGATGATGACTCAAGCCTCATGTGAACTTCTCAAAGGGTGGGACATAAATTTTTATTCTATGCTACATGTCAAGTATCATAATTCATTCAATATATATACATATATATATACACACATATATATATATATATATTATACACACAAATAAACACACCAGTATCATGGTACAATATACACAATGTACATGATGTAATATCAACACAGACAGGATGATTAATTACTGAAGCAAATACAGACAAATCCTTCACCGATGAAGTGACTAGATAAAGCTTTGAAAATACGAAGGGGGTGTGGTTCCGGGAAAATGTCATGCATGCAGCAAAATTGGCAAGCAAGCCCTTCTAACAACTAACACCAAGAAGAAGCACTAGTAGCTATGCATGCCTTCATGCGGCTAATACTTTACCTTTAAGAAATGAGCTCACTTTATCTAGAAACGTGACGAAAAATAACGCGTTTAACATAAATCGAAATGAAATCGAAAACTTGTTCATTAGTTTTATTTGACTGCATACCTGCTGATTTATTTCATCATCTCATTTAATGGCTTGTTTAGCAAATCAATTTGTGGGCAGTGGTGTAGTGGTGGGTTCGGTGCCTTGGTTCCAGGCTCGAATCGACCTCAAGCCGCCGCGTAGGGACCCTGAGCAAGTCCTTTACTTGCAACTGTTCATGCGCTTCGGCATGAAACTCGAATGCAATGTCCGTGGCGTAGTCAGGAGTGCCTAAAAATGTATTTAATAAATGCTTTTAGTTCCTGCATTCCTTTTAATGAGAAACATCGTAAAAGAAGAGCCAGACAAAATGCCAATGAAAAAATATCCATACTTGCATGATTCATAAATGCTAACTCACATCAGATAGCATGCACCCACACACACACCTACACACACGCAACATACACACACGCACTCACACTTAAGATGTACTCAACAGGTGCTAGTGTAAATGTCTAGAACTCTAGATTTATACACAAGCACACAAGCATATACTTAGGCCTCTCAATGTCATCAAGTGTCTTAAGCCTTGCAATATCAATAAGACTACTGAAGGGTTTGCCTTGGAGCATGTGCACAGAGCACGTTCAAGCCACTTGTGCAATGGTCACCTTGGAACCTAATACATAACTGCCATGTACCATCAGCAGATGCCTTGTCACTGTTTAACAGGTAAGCCACAGAAATAAAGGAAAATGAATATATAAGAGCAGAACTTCTACAATCATATACTGTGACTGGTTCTGTGACTGGTTCTGTGACATGTCCTGTGACATGTTCTGTGACATGTCCTGTGACTGGTTCTGTGACATGTCCTGTGACTGGTTCTGTGACTGGTTCTGTGACATGTCCTGTGACTGGTTCTGTGACATGTACTGTGACTGGTTCTGTGACACGTTCTGTGACTGGTTCTGCGACATGTCCTGTGACTGGTTCTGTGACATGTCCTGTGACTGGTTCTGCGACATGTCCTGTGACTGGTTCTGTGACTGGTTCTGCGACATGTCCTGTGACTGGTTCTATGACATGTCCTGTGACTGGTTATGTGACAGGTCCTGTGACACTATAACCTGATAGTTGGATCACAAAAAACCCTGAATCCTACCTATAATTCTATTATTCCTTATGAGTCTAATGTTGACACAAAAACACCAGTTCCATTAATTAATTATAATCAACAACCTTCTACACGACAATACAATCTTAACAACTAATGCAATCTTACACCATGACAATACACAAGAATGAGCATACATTATTATAATGCATTTAATAATGCGATTTTGTGGGTCACACACTTTGCAGGCACAATCGGAAGAAATCATATCAAGTCTTTTCAACCAGTAACTATCGGTATTTCCAGTTATGCACTTTGGTTCGCTCACAATTAGCACATTATGGCAAAACAAATAAAGAAGCAAAAATACACAAATGCTTATTTAAAATAAATAAAATCATTGCCCTCATAGTCAAAAATATTAACATTTGGTTTCACAACTGCGCTTAAATAACAGAGCTACAGCTCTCGAATCCAGATCCAACTTACCTCGGATAGTGTCTCTAGCCTTGTTCAGTATTTGTTCGGATGTGTTTAAATACTGCAATCTGCCCTATTGAAGAAACAGAAACAATTTGATGGTCATTTCCATCTGGGAACACTGTGATCACAGCGATACTAAGAAGAAATCAATGCTAATTATGGTACAACCGTCTGTGCTTCAATATTGACCAACTCAGTGGACTCTTTCACATGAAGTTTAAATCTTATTTGTTTGCGGCTTAATCCGCAGTTGGCTGTTTGTGAGGTACCTTTGTTGCAGTACAGCCGCGTTTTGGTGCCATATAAATTGTCATTATCATTATTATTGTAATTTCATTGTCCAGGTAGAGACGCAAATCATGCACTCAAAAGGTAAGCCTGCTGTAGGAGACTGGCCGAGGTTTCACATTGTGCGTTTTACCATCAACAAATATCAACAAGGCTGGATTATTCCAGCTGCGTTGAAGCATTGTTCTTCTTCTTCTAGAGGGTCAATCATTGGACTGAACCATTGTTCTTCTTCTTCTTCTTTTAGAGGTCAATCCTAAACAATGAACTGAACCATTGCTCTTCTTATTCTAGAGGTCAATCCTAAACAATGGACTGAACACATTGTTCTTCTTCCTCTAGAGGGTCAATCCTAAACAATGGACTGAACCATTGTTCCTCTTCTTCTAGATAGTCAATCCTAAACAATGGACTGATATTATGCAATAGATTGCTTTCAGGAGAGCTATTTAATCATCTCATATACCTAATCAGAATTCTAAAATGCCACCTGTATGTTCGTCCTGCTGTTCAAAAGAAGAATTCCACGTAGACTTACTTCTTCGATCATCTTCCTAAAGTCGTTGTCTATAACGGATCGTATCACAGTCAGTTGATTTGAAAGATTCTGGCCCTATATCAACAACGAAAACCACTTAATTTGAATCCACAGCACAAGATAAATAAGTTTTAAAATTTCTCAGACCACACTTTCTCCACATTACAAATGCAACATGAAATGAGAGACAGGACAATTCAACCAAAGCTTTGTCATTCCATAAAGAGACAACGCACTATTTTTACACTCGACCATCATGTTAGGCACAGGAGGCAGGGGCAGGGGACAAGTGCTCCCAAGTTTCGGGCATTCATTTTTTTTCAGGCAAGCAGGTGTCCAGAAAAATGCTGAACAGATGCTAATTATAAGTATTCGGGATTTATTTATGCATTGGAAAAAAGTAAAATCTTGGCCTCCACCACAACGCTTGTGATGATAAACCTTAAACAGTCATACTCTACATACATACTCTACTCATTATTACTTTCTACTTATTAGGGGTTTAGGGCATTTGCAAACACACTGGCAGGAAGAGAGCACCAGTATGAGAATTGTGGAAAAATAACTGGGGGGGTTGGACCATTATACACTTGGAATTTGGGCTTGAAAAACATACTTTAACATGGGGCTCTAAAAAAGACTGGGGGGGTTGAACCCCCCCAACCCCCCGGCAATTCTCACCCTGGAGAGCACGGATGCTACTCATACTACTCTACTCATACACATACTCTACTCATACTCTACTCATACTTTACTCGTACTCTACTCATACTCTACTCATACTCTACTCATACTCTACTCATACTCTACTCATACTCTACTCATACTCTACTCATACTCTACATGTAGATAAACATTTATCAAACATTTATCTAGCAATGGCTAGACACTAATCAGTAATTTTCAACTGGCATCCCATGGGAACACCAGACCACAATTGTTGTGGGGTGCGGTGGTCTAGTGGTGGCGTCGTCGCCTTGAAGCCGGAAGGTTCGAGGTTCGAATCCACCTCAAGTCGCCGCGTAGGGACCTTGGGCAAGTCCTTCACTCGCAATTGCTCAGCGCTTCGGCGTGAAATTCCGATGCAGTGTCCGCTCTGCATTCGGGAGCGCCTCTGAGTAGAGAGCTTGAAGGGCGCTATAACAAGTACGCATACAAACAAACAAACAAACAAACAAACGACAGATCTTCTGTCCATACTACAACCTTCACAAACTGCTCAGTGATACCTAAAACAACCAACTCCTTCCTGAATACTACCAGAAAAGTTACCAGTAATGTCAACAGTCAGTGTCTGGGTTACCTTGGAGAAATCGGCGGACAGGTTGAGACTGTTGACCTGGTTCTTGAGACGTTGACACTCGGGAAAGAACTCACATCCATCCGGAAGCGCATTCAGGATGTTCCGCTTCACCTGGATGAGCATCTGGCTGAGCTGGTTCTGCAGCCGGACCAACGATTCCACATACATCTGGACGAGTCCAAGGTTGGAACTGATCTCTTCCAGACCTAAGTGGAATAGGAATCAAGACATGGAAGAATCTACCATCCGTACCCTGCTGTCGATATTAGACGACTATTATCTTGGCAATTTTGAAGGGTAATTATATGAATTTATAGAAACATATATCATATTAATTCATCCGTTCCATTAAGATATGTGAGTAGGGCCCCTTCAAGAAACCTATTTAGATGCACGGCCAGCCCAACCAAGGCAACACAACTTTAAGGTTTAAGCAACATGCAAAATGTATTGGCGTTATATTTCTAGAGAGTAGGCACATCTCCAGCAGACGTCCACTCCAAGTAAATTCTAAATTATATATATATATACATATATATAATTATATATATACATAAAGATACATACATCAAACATATATATAAATTAAAAATATGCATGTATATATAATTTGAAGCACATCAGCACTTTCTTCACTCTCGGTTCACACATGTACAACACAAAGCACGGTGATCCATTTGGTTTTGCAAACATGAAACTGTTTTAATGAATCTGTTAACCCTTTCCAGCCCACCGGGTCCAATTGGACCCATACATTTGTATAAATTATAGAATCACTATTAACTCCCAGTAGGTAACTTTGGACCCATACTATGACCACAGCTAAGTCAATACTTCATTTAGCATATTATATATCTTAGGAATTTCTGTAAGTGGTCACGTGACAGTGGTTGTTTTAAGCGGGAATTTTTATGAAAATATATCCTAGTTATCAAGATAAAATCAGAAAGGGAGGGGGCTGTTTTAAAATTCTGTAACTGTGATTAATAGTTTGCATATTGGTAGACCAGAGTGTAGTAGGACACATGTTTAGTTTTGATAAGTCAGAGTGGATGTATTTTGATCCACAAAGTGAATGGTCCAAATGGACCCAACGGGAATTGACTGTACAAACAATAGTCTTCTGCTACAAAACCAACTGAACATAAGAAATAAGCAATAATTCTCAGTTATAACACTTTTACGCATAAATTATGTAACATATGGATGGCCACCTAATTGAAATTGGCGACTACTGTAATATGGCTAATAGGTTATGCATAGTTGGCAAACATGTACTATTGGGAGTTCAGGTTTCTCATGTCTTGCGTGATGCTTCTGCAGCAGTTGTTTACCATGTTTCCCAACAACAACCATAGCCCTAAATAACCTGCATGATGCATAACATAACAACAGTTGACCCTCATGATGCCAATTGCACCCCATACCACATGTCTACCACATATTTTATATTTTTGGGTTGGAGCTATTCGTGTAACATGCTCTCTTCATGCCTTCACTGAACCATCTGATGACCCCGATCCTTTGTAATATTTCAAGCAATTTGCTGATGAAGTCATGATCCAGAACATAAAGAAATATGATTGCAAGGTATGCGGACTTTACATCAAAGGATTGCTCATCAAAGGACAATTCGTCAAGGGAATGTTCGTCACGGGATATTCATCAAAGGACTATCCATGAAGAAACGAGCTTACATTCATGCGTGCACATATGTATATGCAATTATCTATACATACATAAATGCATACCATACATACATATATTCATAATTATGCATACATACACATACATACATGCATGCAAGTATATGTCTATGTGTGCACCTATGTGTGTATGTTTCTATATATATTTATATGTAGCCTATGCATGCATGAATATATGTATGCGTGCATGTATGTGTGCATATATGCGTATATATAGGCCTGAAAACATGTATGTATGTATGCAATGCATGTATATATGTATATACACACGAATGTATGTATGTATGTATGTATGTGCTTGTATGGAATGTTCATCACGGGATATTCATCAAAGGACTAATCATGAAGAAACGAGCTTACATACTTGCGTACACATATGTATATAATTATATAAACATACATAAATGCATACAAACCATACATACATATATTCATAATTATGCATACATACACATATATACATGCATGCAAGTATATGTCTATGTGCGAAAACATGTATGTATATTTCTATACACAATTATATGTATGCATGCACGAATATATGCATGTGTACATGTATGTGCATATATGCGTATATATAGGCCTTCAGACATGTATGTATCCATGTATATATGTATATGCACACGAATGTATGTATGTATGTATGTGCATGTATGACTATAATCTACATAGGCCAGTTATAATTGTTGTATGGTGACCTCGCATATGCAACATTGAACTGAACCGCCAACTCCCACTGGGTCCAATTGTACCCTTTTCGCCATTTATTAATTAAATGTGATAAAATTAATTTTTTTATAGTTCTTGCTTATTTTAGGTGGGAATGATGAGATTTAACCCCCAAAATTTTTTTATGATGGCTAGAATTAATTCGGGCTGGAAAGGGTTAAAATTAGCGCTGTCAACATCATTAACCTAATTACTATTCAGGTATTTTTGCCTTCAACTTTTTCTATAATGGCATTCTAGTTCAAGTTTTCTCTATCGGCTGCACTTTCTTACTTGATGCGAGTGCCTCTGCAGTCTGAAGAATTGGTCTCGAGTCTGCCAACGTCGACAGTTTCTCTCTGGCCTGATCCGGAAAATCTGTAACCAAAAAAATCACACACATACAACACTACTACAGTAATATTTTTTCTGATCATATCAGACACAACTGCATTTAAAATGATCCTATAGCTACCAAATGGTCGATGGCTTTAAAACTTCAGATATATATATATTAAGGATTTGTATAGTACCCTTCAAGGTTACTACTCAGGAGTGCTCCCGATTAAGTCCCAGCTGAAAAAATGCATCTGAGCAAACCCTGGGCATAAGGTGTAAAAACAGTAGGAACTCATTCCATATCATGGGCCATTAACAGAGAAACCACAATGCTGTCTAAGAGCAGTTCATTGCTGGGAATGACAGTTCACTCTCAATTTATATATATATATATATATATATAGTTATACTTCTGCATATATGCAGTTATTCTTCTGCATATATGCAGTTATACTTCTGCATATATAACAAAAATATATGGATGTACATATACACATGAGAGTATATACTACATATATGTATTATACATACATATAGTGTAAATTGCACCCTGCCATTTACTTATTGACACGTTCTGTAGATTCCAATCATACTAGTGTCAACGGTTGCCAGATTCATCAAGCACATCAAGCATGAACCTTGACTCTTCCTAAATGGATCCAGATTTGCCAATAATAATATCCCAGACACCACTGAATAACGTCAGTCGTTATGTACTTTCGCTGCCTGATGAGCAGGCTTCAAAGTATTCATTTTGAAAATCACAGCTATTTGCATCACTTAAAATAATCTCTGGGTCAGTTCTCTAGTTCAGGCATGCTCTGAACTTCTGTAACTGCTGTGCGCCAATCCAATGCAGTGAACACACTACCTGTTGGTATTTTGCGATTGGATTCTCCCAAATCTAGAATCACAGATCCCCAAAGTTGTGTGTGAAGTATGCCCCTTGATATGAATACTGATACTCACTCCACTTATACTCCAAGGCTAAGGTGATACGCGGATGCATACTGGAAATGTCTACATATTTCCGTTGTTTCTTCCATTTCTAAGGCTTCCATCATCTGCCTTACCAGTGGGATCGACCTTCTATTTTCTCACCAATCACCAACTGTTTACTGCTATAATTTAATATTGTGTCTTTGGCAAATCTGGTGCTTGTTCTGTATTTTACCAGAAGGCATGATTATACATAATAATTGACCACAAGTGGACCATCAGTAAGCAGCTTCTTGTTTGATACTCTGAGACGGTAGAAATCTCCAGCAACTTCACAAGCAATAGCTATTTTCACACAGCATAGAATCACTTGTTCATCTTGTGTGCATGTATGTATCAGCCCTTGTTATAGCGCCCTTCCAAGAAAACTACTCAGAGGCGCTCCCAACTATAGCCAAGAAATTGCGAGTGAAGAACTTGCTCAGGGTCCCTACACGGCGGCTCGAAGTGGGTTCGAACTCACATCCTTCCAATTCCAGGACACCAAACATACCCTTAAGCCACCACCCCTTTGCATATAATATAAGTTCTTCCTTGCCAATTCCAATTTTAATTAAATTATAAGATGTTAAGTCAGCTCAGCTTGCAGAAGGATGTATATCTTTTTGACCAAACCACTGAGCACCAAGCAACAGCTTCTTTATTAAACACTAATTAAAACCATGTTGTCAGCGGTTGAATAAAAAGCTGCTTTGAACTGAATTAACCTTTTTCATTCGTTTAATCAGAATCCCACCAATAAAAAATCAACTGCAAATTTGATTTTCATTTTCCAGTCCTTGATCATGTTTTTAAGCAAGAAAAAAACTATTCATTTCATCCACAACTCATTTCAATATTCCCTTCCCTTCCCCATCAAGCTCTCCTGAACGCAGCACTCTGATGCTCTTCGGATCATTTCAGTATACAGCTTCTCATTAAAAACTTGTACCGATAAGAAAAATGACTTGCATATTCAGCACAACAATAAATTAATAACGGATGCATTGGCAGCAGACCGTCCAGGACTCTAAGCCACCACAGTGCAGTGCATGCACGTGCGCGCACGCACACACACACACCCGGACCAGATAATAAACAGAAAGATGTAAACATACAGCAATGGCTAAAAGTAAACGTTGACTATAATTCATTTGTGCAAAGTTGTTTATACTTTACTTTAGCCTACATTTCATGTCATTTACGTTTTCTGCCGTTTTCATTTCATACAGCGTATAAAAGATCTTACGTTCAAAGAATATTATGTTTAAAAGATCCAAAATTCAAAGGATCCAATGTTCAAAAGATCTTACGTTCAAAGGATATTATCTTCAAAGGATCTTATGTTCAAAGGATCTTATATTCAAAAGATTCATGTTCAAAGAATCTTATGTTCAAAGGATCTTATGTTCAAAGGATCTTATGTTCAAAGGATCTTATATTCAAAGGTGGCCGATAAAATGGAGGAATAGGAAGACGAACCGAGAAGCCGTTTGCCGATGATCTGGATTTGTTCTGCTATGGGTAATAGGACATCAGTCCGCAATTCCTGTGGCCAAACAGAACAAAACAAACTGCAGATATAATAAACGCAAGGAACGATTCGCAATAAAAGGAACATGGGATACAACAGATGCCACTGTGTTATGACAGATGACATGATTTACAACCTACAGAAGGGATCTCTTTCTAATATAACTGTCTTTAGTCAGAGGGAACACAGAATTTACAACCTAGTGAAGGGATCTCTTTCCAATCTAACCCTCTTTATCAGATGGAAAACAGAATTTACAACCTACAGAAGGGATCTCTTTCCAATCTAATTCTTTCTCTCGTCTTCCCAAAGCAGCCATAATCAATCCTGCCTGCCTTACCCGTACATAAGATCAATTTAACTAATCTTGCTCATCTCAGAACCCCAATATATTAACCCCTTACATCCAGTGGTTCATGGTTGGAGTGTATACCTTCCAAACTCAGCTGCTCTTCTACACGTGTAAGTGCCAGTCCAAAGCTTGGAGAAAGGAGGAGGGCAATGCTAATTATTTTTGTTAAACAGGTACTGTAAACCAGAGTCTACATTCCAATGCATCTCTGCAGAGCATGCGGTGATGCTGGCACATCTAAGAGATTTAAATCTCTGCTCAGCATGATTGGTTCAGTACATAAGCCTACGTGGGATCGTAACCATTTACCGACCAAATGCACAGGACTTCCCATACCATTTACGGTACTACACGTTGGTTGGCAAAGGGTTAAATGACATGGTAGACAATCTAACAGGCAGCTGTGGTAAAGGATCTCACGCGTTCAATTCAGTGAGAAATCAGAAGAGGTTGGAGGTCATAATGTCCGGTTGATTTAGAAAAGCATGTACAATTGTACAAAGTTTACTCTCATATATTTCTATTTTCTTAGCTACAGCTTTCATTCTTTCTTCTCTTTAACTAATGGTTGAGGTTTAGACTTAACAGCATTTCATTTGGTTTTTGGCATCCAGCTCTGCAGTGGCATGAATAAACGAAAGCACTTCAATGATTGGAGCACCTCTGAGCAGTTTCTCTCGAAGTGGTGCCATATGAATTTACAATCATAATCTTATTATGAATTGCCTCATCCAATGACCAATCAATTGCAACCAATTGATCCCATGATTGATCAATCAATTGATCCGATGATTGATCAATCAATTGATCACATGATTGATCGACCAATTGATCCCATGATCGATCAATCAATAACTTCATCCAATCACAAATCATTTGATCCCAAGATTGATACATCAACCACACATGATCAATGCCATTTATAAGACCTACCCCGAATGTCTTACTACGATATGTCTCGATCCTTCGAAGGCTTGCAGCGACAGTCGCAATAAACCCATCATCGTCCGAATCACTGCTGCTGCTGGACGTGGTGGCAGCGGTGGCGGTTGTGGTGGGGCGGATGTTGCTTCCAATGGCTGACGTTTGATGGTGGATGAGTTCATTGGTGAGAAAGGCACAGACCATGCCAGCCCTAAAAGACCAAACAAACTGATACTGATAGTGACTATCGAGTTTTCAACTTGAACACTGCGCTACAAAGCGAGAACTAGATCATTCCGCAACCAAAGAGCAATGACAAAGGTTGAAGGTGACAAAAAGTTAAAGGTTGCACAAAGTTAAAGGTAACACACAGCTAAAGATAGCACAAACTTTTAGGTAGCACAAAGTTAAAGGTAACACAAAATTAAAGGTAACACAAAGCTAAAGGTAGCACAAACTTTTAGGCAGCACAAAGTTAAAGCCTAAAGGTAACACAAAGTTAAAGGTAGGACAAAGTTAAAGGTGACAAAATTTAAAGGTAACACAAAGTTAAAGGTGACAAAAGTTAAAGGTAGGACAAATTTAAAGGTGACAGAAGTTAAAGGCAACACATTAGCCTGTGTGCCTTTATAGCAAACACTTCGAAAAGATGTCCTAAAAATCTCATTCACAAACACTGACAAACAGCGCACAAACCATGTCATGTACTGTTGCATGAACAGGAAGTACAATAAATTGATTGTGGAAACCTTAATCATGATCATGATCTCGAGATTTCAACAGCGCCCAAACAATCAAGTCCAGGGCACGAGTTTATCCAGAGGCATTCCGTCATATGAAGACCAATACCACTCTAAAACATTAATGACTGGTTTCCCAGTCACTCTTAGTCTAAGTACCCTCTCAAGGTTAAAGTGTTAGCAAAGGTTTAGGAAAGCAATGTGGACGGTAATTTAAGAGTACCAGGACATTAGATGATAGGCCGGTGCATAATAACCCAAGAATTACCGGAAGGCCAATCCTCTGAATATCAGATATCTTATGATGATGATTACACATCGTCAACCAGTGGCGTAGACAAGGGGGTTTCGGGGGTTAAACCCCCCATTGGCCTACGAAAAAGTTTTTTAAAGGTTATTTATCCACCTAAATAAGAAAAAACAAAACAATTGCTTGTAATAACAATTGTTTTTCTTACTTTATTATCTTTGTTACTTTATTACCATTTTATTTACCGTAATACTGTTGGGTTGGTGTCAGAAAGGGCACCGGCCCAGGCCATAGAATCCCCAACCCCTCACCCCAATCATAAATTCCTGGCTACGCCACTGGTGGGAACAGCAAATTGGAAATGGTCCCATTCAGAGATTTTTTATAAAAGCAATGAACACCTACACATGCCCACCCCCCAACCCATCAAAAGCAAATGAAAGTAAATGTTGATCATTGGCTATTTATATGTATACAAAAGGAATTTGTTTTAAGTTGAAACTAGCAAGCTTTCAACCATAGCCTCGGTCCTGCCTACCATACAGCGATCTCTGTAACTCTACTATTAGAACACGGCACTTGTGCTCCGACTAAACAATGTCTGCTCTCTGTCCCTTTTACTCGTACCTTCACTGAACAGAACCGTGCTTTCTGGGTGGTAGACCGCTCAACTTGGAATAGCCTCCCCTTGACATTCCGCTCCCTCTTTAGAACTCCTTCTCAGCCATTTCTATCCTCTTAAAATAGTTTTTATTTGGCCATGCTGGGGTTGCGAGCGCCTCTGAGTAGTCCTCTTGAAGAGGCGCCATGCATATTCTCATAATGAATTAATGAATGCATAGGTAAACCATTTTATAAACCAAAACAGCGAGATCTAGTTTCTGAATTACAACAACCCTGAAGAGGGCAAAATTATGGTTCTAAAACTCAAAATCCTACATGAACGGTGTGTGTGTGTGTGTTTGTGCCTGTGTTTGCGTGCGTGCGCGTGGGCATGCGTGTGTGTATGTGTGTGTGTGTGTGGGTGTGTGTGTGTGGGTGTGTGTGTACGTCATGGTATCAAAGAAAGTTCGCGTGCTGTGAGCATGTGGATATAAATCTGCACGTATAAACCGTATGTGTAGAACTTGATTTGACTGCAAGTGGCATCAGGTTGCAAATAAACAGGAAAAAAGGATCCTTGAGTGCCTTAGACCTTCAATACATCACAAGTTACAAGAGTATTAGACCAACACTCTGCCATACATCATCTGTGGTATAATGCAAACAAACACTCCACTATATATATATATATATATATATATATATATAATTTTTATATATATATAATTTTTATATATATATATAATTTATATATATATACAGTTTTTTATACACTATATATATATATATCCAAATGCTATTAAAGTAAATCGGATGAAAATAATTTACTACTATAGCTAAATAAACACTGAAACAACCTTTTCTGTGTTTTTTATGTAGAATTTCAGTCAGGCTCTGATATATGAAAATGGGTAAACATTGCTAAAGGTTCGTTCCTTAAGAGCATATTATATAAATCTATAGTTTTTATTAAGCTGTGATTATGTGACTTAGTAGCCTGCTCCTGGTATCAGTGTAAGAATTGTGGAAAAATAACCGGGGTTGGACTATGATCCAGTTGGAGATGGGGTGTGAAAAACAGACGTTACTATGGGGCTCTAAGAAAGACTGGGGGGGTGACAGCCCCCAAATCCCCGGCAATTCTCACCCTGCCAGGTATAGCTTATTTTGAAATGCATGTACGCAACAATGTATGTGCACCAGTCAGATGCAAATAAAGGCTGCTTACTTACTTACTGACTTACCTACTTACTTATTTACTTATGCGAAAGCTGGAGTAGGTTTATCTACATTATATTAGACCAAAAAGAGTTGGCTTCGGAAAAATCGAATGAATTTCAAGACTGCAAAAAATACGAATTGATGCCATTTTTACACAAAGCATTGCATATTCAAACTCTGATAGATAAGTTGTTCAAGAAAAACTCAAGTGGTCTGGACGGGAAGAGAGAATGAAAGTTGAACGATTTCTTCTCCACAAACCACATTTCAAAAGCCTCAAGTCTTTCCACTTCTGCTTTTCCAATAGTCCACGTTTCTGCTCCATATAGCGTCATGCTCCATATGAGTTTTTTTGACAGATTATTCAGATTTTGACGTGTATAGTACCGAAACTAGCAGGACAGTTCTGGCTATTGCGGACTTTATTTGATAAAGCACCAGTAGTACATACGCTGGTCTCTCTGACATGGCCTTTGTGGGTGCCGAGAAATTCTCTAAGATTTACATAACATTACGTTAAAGTCAATTATATGGAACACGACCGAGCTAAGCAGACCATCACGCCATGCCTCCAAATGACTGGCATCTGGATTCTGGTGTGCGTGGGTGTGCAACAGTGCCTGCGCACCCATGCATGTGTGAGTGTGTCTGAGCGTGCATGCTACTGTCCAAAGGAGGTAAATATATGGCAAACACACGCGCGAGCCAGGCAGCAGCCTCACTTAACAACTACACAGCTCAGCTGTTCGCTACAATTATAAGACGCATTATGCCCGAAATCCGATCTACATGTAGGTAGCTGGCTGCATAGCTCACCGACAGTACTGTTGTAAATCAAAAGTCGTCCCTCGCAGCTGCTGCGTACCCATGTGTGTGTGTGTGTGTGTGTGTGTGTGTGTGTGTGTGTGTGTGTGTGTGTGTGTGTGTGTGTGTGTGTGTGTGTGTGAGTGTGGGTTAACTAATACATATAATAACATATTAATATCTCCCACCCCATTCCCATATCGTCCCCCAATGATATAAACGGCCCTCCTCCTCATTGTCCGGTTCATCAGGCATCCTTGTTAACAATCATTTGAACACTGACAACGAATGAGACAATGATGATTAGCTCAGACAAACGACTGAATGAATAAACATTAATAATTATCACCCACCAGGACCTGCTGATGATAATGTTGATGACGATGATGATGATGACGATGAATGATAATAAGGATGATAATGATGATGATGCTGAGCCAATGCCCTGTCATAGTCACAATCACCATCACCATCACCATCACCACCACCACCACCACCACCACCATCATCACCATCACCATCATCATCATCATCATCATCATCAGTTCCTGATGCCTGCCATTTGGCGGCGATGGGTACAAATAAAAGATTACCATTGTCCTCCGTCTTTCGTCAAGTCCATTGTTCTCCTTAGTGTTAGTCCGAGAGAAGTATGATTGTATGTGCACTTGTTACAGAGTCCCTTCAAGATTACTACTCAGAGGCGCTCTCGACTACAGCCCGAGCACTGAATTGGAGTTTAACGCCAAAGTGCTGGAGAAATTGTGAGTGAAGGACATGCCCAAGGTCCTTACGTGGTGACTTGAGGTGGATTGAAACCTGCAACCCTCCGGTTGCAAGGCAACGAACATACCCACTACACCACCGCACCCCACAATATATACATATACTGGCAGAAGTCTGTTTAGCTTCTAGTCTTTTATTGCTTTTCTAGCCTTCTAATCCTAAATACCGGTACATTGCTTTGTTGGTCATATCTGGCAATCTTGCCATACATTACATACACACACAAACAATTGGAGTGTTTAGAGTGTGACTTTAACCTAGAGCAAAAAAACTTAAAGGTCAGTGGCAAAAGTACTATCCAATGACAAGAGTGGGGTAGGGTATTTAACAACCCAGAAACATAACATCAGTGTGGCAGAAAGCAGATGCTAGAACCGGATACGGCAGTTTTAATCATTAAGACGTGTTAAGAGGGTAATAACAGAGTCAGGTTAAGCCAGGCAGTCACCCTAGCCGTGAAGTTCTGTTTAGATCTGAAGGCTAAGACTCTCTGGTGGGTAAACGCAGGAGGAGGAGGAGGAAGAGGACGGGGAGGAGGAGGAGGAGGATGCGGAGGAGGACTAGGAGAAGGAGGAGGAGAAAGAGGAGGGAAGGAAAGGGAGAAGGAAGAGGAGGAGGAAGAGAAAGAGCAGTAGCAACAGCAGTAGACCTTTGACTGAATCTTTGCCATCCTCCATTGCTTCTTAAAGACTACATGCCTAAAAAATTTTCTGTGGGAAAATATTACATGTAGCGTTTTTCTTGGAGAAATTTCATTCCTGGGAGGGAAACTCCCCCCCCCCCCCTCAAGGAATCACATTTCAGGGAATGTCATTCCTTGGAGAGAAACTCCCCCAGGAATGACATATCAGGAAAACAATACAGGTATAACAATCGGTTTATATATGCTGCATAGTCCGGTTAAACCCCGGACGAACGTTTGTACACCCAAGAGCTATGGTACAGCCCATGGACGCTGCAGGCTCTCTTCTTCAATTCTAAATGTCTAGTGTGTAACTGAGAAAAGTCCATGCATGTATGTATTTGGACATCTCCAAAGAACAGTTTCAGAAATCACAAAGAACAAGCTGTAGCATACAGGAAATCTGAATCCCACATACCGTCATACCATGGGGAGGGATGGAGAGGGATGGCAAGGGCCTTAGGGTAATGGTTAACATTCTGGCGTGAAGACTCGGTGATGAGCGGGATACTGCTACAATCCCAAAGGTTCACTCAACCTTCCAATCGGCAGATGGTAATAAAACTCCGCCACTGGTTGCACTCCGCCACTCGCCAGTGCCAGTCCCAAGCCTGGATAAAGGAGGAGGGCGTCGCTAATGGTCTTTGTTACCACACAGTGACGTTAAACTGCAACTACACACACAGATGGTAATAAAATTAATATAGTAGAACGCTCTGTTGGCTGTCGACCGTTAAATTCCAATCCTGTAATAACTTGTGATCATCCGTCGTCACATTATGAATTGTAATCATTCTGTCAGTTTGAAGTTAAATGAAGACAATAATTTATTATCAATGATTAATTATTAATAATTAATTATTAATGATTAATTATTAATGATTAATTATCTATTCTATCTATGGATTAAATGGTCTGCGAATGTATTAATATAAAGTTTATAAACCAATCGAACAGCTGCTGGTCCTAACAACTGCAGGTCCTATAATAGCTTTTATGGAATAGAGCGGTTGCTGGTGGTTACGTGAAAAAAGATAAGGTGTTGTTCACTGCCGGGTCATATGTGTTTGCTTTATATTTAACGGTGTTTTGGTGATGTCAGGAACATCAGCGGAACGGAAGCTCATCCAAATCACGTAACTATGAAGATGAAGAATAGAGTGTCCTTCATGCTACAACTGGATGTGATTTGACATATTTACCAGGAATCAGCTGAAACAATGCATGAATAAACTATTTGAAAGTTCCCACTTACTTTCTACATTGGAACATTCCATTATGAGCTCATTACCAAGAGCTCTGTAATTTTGGAAAGGCTCATTTTTCTAGATATTGATGTTCAGATATTATCCTCATCTTCATCGGATGGAGTGTGGTGGAAGAAAGTAATCTTTACCAGTGTGCGCCAAAGCAACATTATAGAGTTTGTCTACAGCAAATCGTGTGAAGTTGACAAACGTAGCATCAGGCTCTGCTGCTATCGAAGTGCGATCTTGTCATGTGCACTCAGGTGCAATTGCATTGACAGCAGCAAGGCCTGAATTGACTCTACAGTACCCTATATCCGTCAAGTCATGAAAAGTTGAAACTATTGATAGATCAAGTTATGAAACATTGAAGCATGCATCTGTATATACATAAAGCCAGCAATAGTTAAATTGCAGTGCAGTCATAGGCTACTAAAAAATTTCACTATAGGTATGACAATTTCACTGCATAACACTGCATGTGATTTTGTTGGAAGCACATGACCTGGAAATTACTAGTCCAGACTGAAATCAAGTCTCCATCGCATATGTTCAAGACATCACTCATAGCCAGTTGAAGTTTTTGTCCACCATTTTGGTTTTTGGTTTTCTGCCAGTGTCACATAATATATTCCGTGCTTTTAATTTCATCACTTTCCTTAATTCCGAAAATTCTCATTTACATTCTGAATTGACTTATTCATTAGATACAGAAATTCACTAACAGCCAATTCGATAATCTGGCCGCCATTTTGGCCGACATTTTGGTGTCCAGGCAGTGCTATATATGTGACATTGGTTTCATCACATGCCTTGACCTTGAAAATGTTGATTTAGACCCTGAAATCATGATTTCATTGCATACATAACTTCACTTATAGCCATTTTAAGATTTTGTCCGCCATTTTGTCCGCCATCTTGGTTTCCGTGCAATGACACATATGTTACCTTGCTTCCATTGCATTCCTTGACCCCGAAAATGTTGATTTAGACCCTGAAATCATGATTCCATTGCATACATAACTTCACTGATAGCCATTTTAAGATTTTGTCCGCCATTTTGTCCGCCATCTTGGTTTCCGTGTAATGCCACATATGTTACCTTGCTTACATTGCATTCATTGACCCCGAAAATGTTGATTTAGACCCTGAAATCATGATTCCACTGCATACATAACTTCACTTACAGCCATTTTAAGATTCTAGCTGCCATTTTGTCCGCCATTTTGATTTTCTTGCAGTGCTACATATGTGTATTCGGTTCCATTGTATTCCTTGCACCCTATAATCTTAATTTAGAGTCTAAAATCGTGTTCCTGTCACATACAATACTTTACTTATAGCCATTTGAAGAAACTGACGCCATTTTGTCCGCCATCTTGTTTTGCCATTGAACGGCCAAAAATCCAGCTTGCTAACAGCGATTTTCGTTTTCAGCAGGGTCAAATTAGTCTAGAAACACCGGTTAGCAAATTGTTACATGATTTGCTTCTAGCAGTGCCATTTTGAGATTCCAAGCCTGGTCTATAACAGGTCGGGTGGCAAAAATTTCCTTTCTCGCGGAAACCTACCTGGCTTGGGTGAGGCAGAATGAAGAAACTTTCCCTATTGCACTTCTGGGTCAAAAGCTGGGGAGGGGACAAGGAGAGAATTGGGGAAGGTAGGATGAGGAAACTTTCCCCAATCCCCATTGCACTTCTAGGTCAAAAGATAGGTGGAGGGGAGAAGGAGAGGGGAAGGTGGGACACTTCACAGTCCATTGATTTTCTGCCTGTTAACTATCCTATAGTCATCAAATTGATCCACATCACAATACCTTATGGCCAGGTAATACAAAGGTACGGGAGCACTTTCGATGTCATGGCAACAAAGGCCTGGAACAGGATTTTCAAATATCGGTTCGTTCTGCTTGAGTAGTCAATCACAAACGAACTGGATTTAATTAGGCGGACTGCGCCGCCTCTGTAATGGACTTCGATCAGCGAAACAGCGTAAACAATGGTTTGTTTTGATGTGGGGGAATAAACATTAAATAGCCGATTGAGACCAAACACGAATGAATGCACGGAGGGAACGACGGGCAGATATATGGATTGTCTAATTTAGCATTGGATTTAATGACCAATTTATATTAATCATTATAGGTTGATGTTGTTTGGCTATACATGGTGATGATAGTGGTATTTGTAAACCCACTCAGTTGTCACCCTTTCTGATACCACAGAGTTAAATCAAGAACAAAGGATTGTGGTGGAATATTTAGTGGATTGATAGTGAGAGGGTCAGGATAATAATTGGGTTCCCCATTGCTGGATGGAGTGTTGGATGGAGTGTTGGATGGCTTGTTGGATGGATGGCTGGATGTATGGCTGGTTGGAGGGGTAGATGGATGGATGGTTGGATGGATCAATGGATGGATGGATGGAGGTATGGCTGGTTAGATGGATAGACGGATGGTTAGATGATTGGGTGGGTGATTGGGTGGGTGGGTAGATAGATGATAGATAGATAGATGGATGGATGGATGGATGGATGGATGGATGGATGGATGGATGGATGGATGAATGGATGGATGGATGAATGGATGGATCAACGGATGTACGGTTGTAATGACATCACCGGAAGCAATATCCAGTTTAGATCTGTTAAACCAAGCAAGGTTTTCATTCAATGAAGGCTATAATAATATTTGACTCCTTTCCACTGCTATAGACCTTTGTCAGATGGCCAAGCAATTACAGTGTATTCCGAAGTTAGCTGATAAAGATAGAGGGAAAGTGAGACACAGAGGGACAGGGAAAGGTAGAGAGGGACAGACGTGGAAACAAGAAAGAATGGTGAATAAAAGGACTTCCTAAAAGAAACCAGCTGCAGCCTTTTCCATAAACATCCTCCAAAGCGTGCACCTGGTTTCCGACACTCTGGCCCTAAAACTGACCCAAGTCTTGAACATCACAAATTTATGATGCGCTGATAAGATCTTTATCACTATTTCAGGGTCATGATATATATATACATATATATATATAAATATAAATATATATTATATATATAACAGCAGCCCAGTACATGAATGGGGCCTTTGTAAGGAGGTCCATTAACTGGTGTAATAGGGATAATGTTTAATTCTCCCATTTGATTTATGCTCAGTCCTACAGTCAAATACACTGTGGTCCATAAATGGGATCCGGTGGCTTATAAATTACAGATAAAAGTACACCGAAATGAAAGCCTGCAATTACACAGGAGCCATGCTATGCACAGCTTTGTTATGACATGAATTCTCTGATATAACAGGATTTCTAAACTTAGGTGAGAACAGAAAGAGCCCAAATTGCCTCTGAGGAACAAGTGCAGCACCAAGAGGGCATGCCCATTCCAGAGTGAGGGGGCCAACCACTGAGAACGGAGGTGATGGATGGATGGGTTCAGATTTGACGAGACCGTTGCCCTTGAACAAAAATTTGTTTGGCATAATACAGCAAGTTAATGGAGGCGAGATTCTGCTTAGTAGCTGTAGGCCAGCAACCCCCCACTCAGTATGTCTTCTGCATGACCTTCTAACCCCGTCTGAGATATTATGGCCACCCTGATGTTCCTCCCTAAATCAGTCTGCACTGTATCTTTTTCGACTAAATAGGAAATCCAGAAACATCCAAGATAACATCATCCATACCCGAACAAGGAGACCAGGGCTTAAAGTGTGGCTGGACGGTCATGGACGGCGTCCATGCACTCATTTTAAAATATGAACGCCGTCCTGCCACCTATTGGCCAGCACAGTCTGGAAAAGTAAGGGGCGTCCAGGCACTTCTTTTGGAAAGGTAAGGGGCGTCCAGGCACTTCTTTTGGAAAGGTAAGGGGCGTCCAGGCACTTCTTTTGGAAAGGTAAAGGGCGTCCAGGCACTCCTTTTGGAGAGGTAAGGGGCGTCCAGGCACTTCTTTTTCTACACTTTAAGCACTGAAGGAGACGAAATAACAGACAATAACATCTAAGCCTGTCATCTGATAATATCCCTGGAAATACATCTGACAACACCTCAAGTAATCATATGTAAATTCCTGGATAACAAAACAGGATATATATCTAACGGTATACCTAACAGTCAATGTGGGTCATCTTAGGATATCATCCAGGTATATCTAACAATCAATGTGGGTCATCTTAAGTCTTAAGACATCATCCGTAGCAATACAGAGCCTGGCAGCGAGGACCATTTAGCCACCGGAGCAGCAGCTGCACACCTGGTAAAGTAGGCCAACTGAGACATCCAGGGCATCACAAGGAACCTAGAGGCAGCTCATAACTACAGGCAACCGACCGAGAAGAAGAAGAAGAGGTTAAGGACTATCTGGATCGGCTAAATGCAACCACAGCTTATGTAGCAATTCCTGAACACCAGCTCACAGACCACCAACAACAGAAACCTCCTATTTCTCCACCACCACCACCACCCCTCACCCCCCCAACCACCCACAAAACAACCAGTCTTCCCTGCTTTTCATCCTCCCTCCCTCTCCTTTCCACCTCCTCCCAACCCCCCACCCCGTCTCACTGCTATTCCATTCTCCTTCCATCCACTCATCCATCTCTTCCTGGTGGCTGGTGGGCCAGAGAAGGAAGCAGAGGCCCAGCCTCAACCAAACCAAAGCCAACTGTAAATAAAGCTGTCACAAGTTGTGTAAACAAACAGAAACAACGAAATACACAGAGAAACCAGAATTCTACCCAACAAAAAAAACCCAAACCCGGCTCCAGCAACTGAAAAAGACTTCTGCACTACAGCACTACACGAATGCCTGGTCGATTGCTAATGCCTTCTCGTAACCGCGTAACTACAACTTCCTATGGTATTTCCAGCCCAAATATCTTCGAGACGCCTTCGCCATCGTCCGGCCACCCGCGCTGTACCCGAACATCCTTTTCCCCTTAGTATTTCCTGACCCACAGTCAACACCATGGATGCCTGCGGAACAGGTGCAATAGGGGCAAAACAGAATGATCACGGTTACATTTTTAACAAGAGTTTGAAAAATAAAAAGCAGGAAATTAAGAACATGTATGGGTAGGTAGTTTTCATTGTGGATTCTAAATGTAAATATCTTAGTTTCATTTTGGGCTTCACTAATATCATTAGTGTTTCTGTGTGAAGAAATTTGTTAATCGAAAACATGGGTATTTATCATAGAATTGCTAAATGTTAAGTATCTAAGTTTCATTTTGTGTATATCTGTTATTAGTATCACTAATGATGTCATTATTCGGTGTAACGAAAGTTGTTAATCAAAAACATGGGTATGTATCATAGAAGCTGATAAATGTAAGCATCTAAGTTTCATTTTGTGTAGGCCATTATTATTATTATCGCAAATGGTGTCATTATTCGGTGTGAAGAAATTTGTTAAAAACGGAATAGTAATAGCTAAACATAATAGGTGTCACACACACAGACAGGATTAATAAAAATATTTTTAAAAATCATCAAAATCAGTTTGACGTACGCTATGAGTGTGGTTAGGATGATGAGGGTGACTGCACACGCCCCTCTCTTGCAACCATCGGACTTCTCTGCTTTCCTCTGACGTGTCGCTCCACAACGACCTTGCATTCGACAACAGCAGAATGACAGACCAACGATCGGCATGACGATGACGAACAAAGCACCGACGACAATACAGATGGAAAATCCAATGTAATGCCTCGACCACTGACAGAAAGCACAGAAACAGATCAATCAATCAAATCAACTAATCAATCAATCAATTAGCCAATCAAATCAAACAATCAACAATTAATCAACTAATCAATCAATCAATCAATCAACTAATCAATCAATCAATCAAACAATCAACAATCAATCAACCAATAAATCAATCAATAAGACAATCAACCAATCAATTAATAGTCAATCAACCAATCAATCAATCAACCAATCAATCAACCAATCAATCAACCAACCAATCAACCAACCAATCAATCAACCAACCAATCAATCAACCAATAAATCAATCAATAAGACAATCAACCAATCAATTAACAGTCAGTCAACCAATCAATAAACCAATCAATCAACCAACCAATCAATCAATCAATCAACCAATCAGTCAGTCAGTCAGTCAGTCAGTCAGAAACAGAGTGAGTGAGTGAGTGAGTCAGTAAATCAATGAATTAATCAATAGATACTTGTTATAGTGCCCCTTCAGGATATTAATTCAGAGGCGCTCCTAGCCCAGCGGTAGCTGAAAAGAATGGTTTTTAGAGACGAGCAAAGGCCGATCAATTTGTGTTTCAAAGCAAACGTAGCTCCCATGGAAGACCATTCCAACTTCCACGTGGTTGGGCCCACAACAGAGAAGTCCTCGTACTGCAAGGTGGAAGTGCGTTCAAAGGGGTCAAGCACGTGGTTCCATGAACTGTATAGAGCCTCCATTGGTCAGAGCGACCAATGGAGTCTAAAGCAAGACAGCAGAGCTACAAAAAGTAATTATATAGAAGCATACATAGAAACAACTCACAACCATTATTGTTCTATTTGGCCGTGCTGGAGTCGGGAGCGCCTCTGAGTAGTTTCCTTGAAGAGGCGCTATATAAATACTTGAATGAATGAATGAATGACAAGTTTCTAATATTTCACACTAAGATAGAAGTGTGCCCTAGCAAGGGCGGATACAGAAATTTTCGAAGGGGGGGCCAAAGTCCTACGGAACTACTCATGGGGGGCCACGTCTACTTTCTGAGCAAAATAGCTGGTCAAAAATAAAGAAATTTCTAAATGGGGGGGCCATGGCCGGATTGGCCCCCCCCTGGATCCGCCCTTGTGCCCTAGCTGAGGTTCATAGAAAGCGCAACGTTCGGGAAAAATCCTAAGTCCTGGATGAACGTAAGCAGAGAAGACTTAGACCCTAAAATAGTCATAGAGGAGGTAGTCATTGAGCATGTCAAGTCACTGAAGTGTCAGCTACTTCATTTTTTCAGCTTCAGTTAATAAGGGTGGGTGGTTAAATTCTCTCCTTTGCGAAGTCTCACTCTCCCATGGACAGTATACACTGCCAGTGTACTCATTGTACCTGAGCACACTGGCTGGAGGGAGCACAGATGGGGAAAATGTATGCCATAAAAGAGAGACACTGTCCTTATCTGCCACTCAGCATGCCACTACCACTATTTATATGTTATCATTTTATATTATAATGTGAGGCCGAAATGAGCCTCATAAGCAAAACTTGCAAGTTAAACGTTAAGTTTATTATTCTTAGTCAAACATCTATAATTCTATATTATCATCTCAGCCTTCATAGAAATATAATATCAGAAATGCTGAAAGGATAGAATGCCACAGAGATAGTCAGAGGATGAAAAAGTATACGCAGAAAGGCAAAAACCATTAATCGTTGGCTAATCACTGACGTCATATAGCAGCCTATAATGGAAGCTGATCATGAAGTGGATATTCCATTATCCGAAGGAGAGATAATAATATAAAAAAAAACTTTCACCAGATATATTTTATGGCCAGCTTATATTTAGAATTGGTAATTCAGCACCTGAGCAGAGGCATGTTGTTGCTATAATTAATTATCGGTAAACTTAGGAACAAATTCCAATGCATCATCTATTATTAGCCAAAACTCATAAAGAACAATTAATCATGTGCATTCTTGTATCACTGTTTGCACCATTTTGACGTCATTGTTTACACCACTTTACACAATTGTTTACACTACTCTTATATCATTGCAAACATCGTGGTATACCACGGGAACCCACAGTTAGTTTTGTTGGAGGGGCAAAACAAAATGGTCTACGTTAAAGTTTTTAGCAAGAGCTTGAGAAATGCGAAGCAGGAAATTAGGAACATGGATATTTTCATAGATACATGTTTCTGAATGTAGATTTCTCAGTATCACTTTGAGTATCATTAATATCATTATTGTTTTAGTGCAAATAAATTCTTTAAAAACCAAAACGTAGTAGTTAAAAATAGGTGTCAAGTTTCCAGAGGGGGGAAGGCAAGTGCCCCTTTGCTCCTATTTGCAGGTGCCAAAGTAGTCTGCATCATTGTTTGCGGACATTACGTCAATGATCATTCAGCTCCAAGACAATGGATCCGAGATCTGCGATTGCTACAGGGCGAGTAACAACACATCGGACTATTATCACATACAGTCTTCAATGACAAAGCAGATGAAAGGACCAAGCACGTGGAATAGAATCCAAGTCTCCACTTTTTTTTATCTGGATCAATAACAGAAAAATTCAGAGGTATACATGTTTTTCAAAATTTGCAAATGTCTTAGCTAATTCCAGCTCTGAGACCAATTTGCATTTTGTGTAAAACGGAATATCAAACTTAAACAATTGGCCTACTATGTGAGTGTGCAGGTTTGATGTGGTTACACTGTGTAGAGAACTTGAGCATGCCCACAGCACAAAAGATTTTGAGTGCCAACAACAACTCATTCTTGTCGTTAAATATTGGGCAACATAAATGTTGCATCGTGATTGATATGAAAACATTATTGCTGTGTTTTACAGCTCAGAAAACATACTTAAGCTGCATTTTAATGCTCTTGTTTACATCAGTACACAGCTAGTACAGAAGTCATGTACTAATGGAACTATACCAAGTGCTTCGACAAAAACATACACACACATGATGCATACATGTGCATATACACATATACTGCATACTACATCCATGCTACGTGCAGGCAAGCAGACATATACACACATCCATACCTCAAACAGATAAACTTACAATACACAGAACAGAGGGTTACTGCGTACAAAACTCTTTTTGGAGCGGGAGCTAATTACAAGAGCAGAATCAATTTCTGCTCTGCCGTGGATGCTAATCTTATCGATTCATGTTAATCTAATCTTATCGATTGCGGAAACTTCTAATCTAATCGAAGTGTACCCAGAATCAACTGCGGTCATTTACACATTAAACTTAATTCCCCCACCAAAGTCGCCCCAACAGAAACAGAAACAATCACGGTCTAGAAGACTAGTAGAACCAAGACGGCTAAATTATTAAGACCTGACCAAAACTTACAAAGCTTAGAGGCTTTCCATCGTAATTTCTAAAATGCTACTCGAAAGCCAAGCGCTGAGCACCAGCTTATTCACGAGCACTGCATTGAGTCAAAAAGATTGTCCACAAAAGAAGCCCAAAGGAGGTCCTGGTCTGGTTGGCATAGGATCAGAGGGGTAGAATAGCTCTACTAAGGTGGGTGTCATCTGGGTTGGGTATTGGAAGGCGCAGGATCAGAGGAGACAGGGAAATACAACTTCCTCACAAGAATTCCAGCAAATACAACCATAACAGCCAACATATAAAAAACCACACTTTTTTTAATTTAAACCAAAAAGTAAAACAGTTCAACAGATATGTAAGAGGTTACAAACACAATGCTGGCTCAAAGGAAGAGTCCTAAAAAGGCCCAAGCCCCGCCAATAAGAGTCGGCCTAGAATAAACATCAGAGCGAACAGTGATAGGAAAGCAATCGGAATAAAATTCAAAATTAGGTTTAGCATGACACAACATAGCATAACATGCTTTATTTTAACATAACCTAACATGTTTTATTTTAACATAACACAACATAACATATTTATGTTAATGTAACATAACATGTATTATTTTAACATAACATAGCATGTTTTATTTTAACATAACACAACTAACACGTTTTTAACACAACACAACATAACATGTTTTATTTCAACATAACACAACATAAAATGTTTTATTTCAA